>OY735236.1:20919152-20921652 GCA_963457665.1 Thysanoteuthis rhombus | reverse complement strand
AACAGGAGAAACACATTTGACATGTTATGGCCAAACAAACAAAAAGAAAGAAAAAATACTGTATAGTGTTTACAATTGATATATATATACTTTATGTATATGAAATATTTTCATTTCCCAATGAATTATTTTGCATTTCGGACGATATGTTTGGTTTTATCATTGATGCAATCATTATTCATTTTTGTTTCTGGTGTTTTAACGGGGATTAACTTGAAAACTCAATTGGAAACAGATAGTTTCATTACAGAAACAAAATTCGACAAATATTGCCAAATGCTGTCAAAAATGTATGTACATCGTCGCTGTTTTTGAAGAGAATCTTTTCTTTTCCTCTTTGCTTTTTTCGTAAAAGCTAAATGTGGCGTAAAAAATGGGCATAGCTTTTCATCAAAGCGCCCAAACAATTACTGCATATAGATATACAAACTAGCATGAAATGGCGCTTTGAAATCTCAAAACGTAGAGGGCCTATTTTGTATTATATAAAAGTGTCATGTTACTAAAATATAACGCCAACCCAATTTTGCAAAAATGTTTTTACTAAATTTAGTGTATTCATCCAACCTCACTTCTACGCTTTACTAAGTTTTGAATATCCAGACATGTAGTTTTCGAACTATATTGTATGACGATATACGAGGAAATACATTTGAAGATGATTTTATTTTTTTCCAAATTTATTCTCAGATGAGGTATTGCAACGTAATAATTAATTTGAATAGTTTCTACCTTCATCCCAACTTTCTGTTGCTTTTTCTGACAACTTCAAGTTGGACCATAATCCAACGGTAACAATTAAACCTTGCAATCGGAAAATTAAAAAAAATTAAAAAAACAAGCACAAGATGAGAATCGAACTCACACTTTCTTGCCATATGAGATTCAACCGATTCCAGTAGCTTTAATCATTCAGCCAAGGGGACTTTATGGCTTACCCAGAGCTGACTTTACAACTTGAACATAACTACAGCCGATATTCCACGCTTGTTGATAATTACAATTAAGACCTAGCAGTTATTTGATACAACGATATTCTGAATCGTTTTCAAATCTATCCTAGGGTGAAGTATTGCATTATTATTATGGTTGAATAAGACGGACATGGAACACCTTGTTCGCTTTTTTAATTAATTTTATCTTTTTTCCGTAAAAAAAAATGTATGTTTGGATCCATAGAGTGTAATTATTGTTTAAAAATGGCATCATACTTGGCGCTTTCGACTGAAAAACAAGCTATTTACAAGGTCTATGACAATTCCAAAATTACTTTAATCACGGTGTATTTGACTTAGTCATCCATAGGTTGAGGGGATATGGAAGGGGTTACAACTGCAAGATACACTCAAAACTCCCTGATCTTATTTTAATTTTATTCAGCGTTGAATTCCTCTTTTCAATAACTGAGGTTCCCAAAAATAATATATATATATATATATATATATATATATATATATACATATATATATATATATATATATATATATATATATGTATATATATATATATATATATATATATATATATATATATATATATAATGTGGATTCGCTATACAAATAAGTTTATGTTTCAGTCCTCGTTTTGTCTCTTTACCTCATCACCTGAAGAGGCCCAAAGAGGGCTTAAACGTACTTGCTAATCCACTTCCTATTATATATCCTGCTCTACTCTAAAACGACTCACAGAGTATAAAGTTGAGTGTATCGAGCGCTATATGAAATAAATCTATCACACATCAGACATTGCTTTATAATAGATTATATAATGCTATATTGCAAACCTGATTTGTACTATATATATATATATATATATATATATATATATATATATATATATATATATATATATATATATATATATATATATATATACATATATATATATATATATATATATGTGTGTGTGTGTGTCTATATACATATATATATGTGTGTGTGTGTATGTGTGTGCGTCTCTCTCTCTTTCTATATATATATATATATATATATATATATATATATATATATATATATATATATATATATATTGAACTGGGTTTTTTCTTCGTTCACTGGTCGTAGCACTGGACACTCTTCCACTCGTTGAGGAGAGGTTTTGATTTTGCCAAAAAATAACTTCCTGCCAACTGTTTCAAACAATGCACTTTTCTCATTTAATGTATTTTTTCATTTTTTCTAAAAGAAACAAAACATCCCTATTCAAATACATCCGTTTCCGCCCCCTCCCCCAGGTTCAATGTATAGATCATATGAGGAAAAAGATCCGGACAAACGTCATACAGCAATGATTCGCATTAACCCTGCTGAGTGTTGTTTGTGCGTTCGATCCTCATTGGGCCCCAAGTATGAATTGTCTGATACCAATCCATGCTAAGTTACTGAACTTATATAATGAACAGGGTGTTTTTTTTTTGTTTGTCCGTAACACTTGACTCTTTCACACAGAGGTAAAAATTTTGCTGATAAAAGCATCATTTTTTTTACTATTTGAAACTCTG
>OY735236.1:20894152-20914152 GCA_963457665.1 Thysanoteuthis rhombus | reverse complement strand
TTCATAAGAAATATTAAATCTGATTTCATAAAAGTTATGGAAATGAAATTCGATAGAGCACGTTAGGGTTATCGTTTTGTATGGTAGTTCAGATTTTGTTAAATCCTGGTTTTTGTCCGTTTACAAATTCGGTAAGTTCCCTAAGATTCAATGTCTACCTCTAACGTATACTAGACTATTTCTATGCAACCTAGTTACTCCTTAGATCAAATCTTGCAAGATGATTAACGCAATCTGATGTGACAAGAATGAACTCGGATTTTTACGTATTTGCAAATTAATAAATGTTGAAAAATGTACACTTGTCTACAATTAGCATTTAATAGTTATCTTCCGTCTCGATTACCAAAGCATTGATTACTAAGATACTTGATCGGCAGTTTGAAATAGGGGACTGTATTCCCCATCCAGCCTGGGCCTAATTATCGATTGATTCATTACAATATAGATAGATATGAGCAACAGCGGAGACCTGACACTATGATCATTCAGTCGCAAATCACCCAGAACTTTTTTAACATTTTGAAGTTATCGCATTTTGGGGGTATCTTAATTCAATACTTCTGGCTAAAATCAGGGTTTTTGCTACTTACAGGTTACACACAGACAAACGGGGTCAGACTTTTCGTATTAAACGCATAAATAAAGGAAAACTGTATGCATCAATGGATGCCCTCAGTTGGTAGAAAATAGAATTGGAGATCTAAGTTCGAATTCCTACTGAGGTAGTTTGTGTCTGTTTGCTCTAATGCCCTTGAGATGGGTACGAATCGGCCTCCTCTAATAGGCAAGAACGAGCATTATTCAATACGGCTTGTACCACAAAACCCATTACAACCTGTTGCATGTTAATTGGAGATGATATGGGCCCCGCCAACAAACCCCACAATATCCGAGATATATCATGAAAGACCCAATTTGGTGCCCTGCTGGACTACTAGTGTGAAAATAGCAGACAAGAGACTATTTCTCATCTTCTTCATCTCTTTCTTTTCTTCCTTACCCCTCTACATTATATCCCTCGTTCCCTTCTCTTTCATCTTTTTTGTTTTCACTTTTTTTGTCCCTCTTTCTTCTCTTTTTCTTTTCCCCCTTTTTTCTAAATTCCTCTTCATGTCGATAATTCTTCATTCTTCTTTATTTCCCACCTTCTCTTCTATCTTTCTTTCGATTTTCCTTGTCTTCCTTCCTTACTTTTTCTTCTCTCTTTCTTTTTTTTTATTTTACCCCCCCACACACACACACACATATTTGATCTGTGATTCTTTTTTCTTTTGTTTTTCTTCCTTTTCTCTTGTTTTCTTTTCTTCCCTCCCGCCACCCTCATCTTATAATACTGTCGTCTGGGAGCGTCGACACTTTTTCAAGCTAGACTGCAAATAATAGTCAAAGGACTTCTTCGAAGGAAAAGGTTGAAACTCAGCACTATGGTAGGTAATTTTCCATTTTCATTGTCAAATTCCTTGAGATCTTGAGCAGCACTCTGTAGATTCTCCAGTCTTTTTCTCTTGTTTTTCTTTCATTCTTTCTTCTTGTTTATTTTCATTCATTTTTCTTTCTTTCTTTGTCACTCGCTGTCTTCCTTTCTCTCTCTTATTTCTTACCAACCTTTTCTCTTCATTCCAAGACTTTCTTTAATTTTCCTTTCTTTCTTTCTTTCTTTCTTTCATATGGGTCCTTCTTTTTAAAGATCTACTCTTTCTCTCTCATTTCCTCTCTCCTCTTTATTTTCAGACTTCCCCTGTCGCTCTTCTTTCTCTCCTTTCTACCCACTTTCTTTCTCTCCCCTACCAAGCCTTCTTCTCTCCAGCCTCCCTCAGCTTCTGCTACACCCCCTCTCTCTGTCTCTCTCTACCGCACGTTTCCCCCCTTCCTTCTCTTCCAGCCAAAAACTGTCTCTTTGGCCAGCAATGATGCTTAAATGATCAAATCTTGCCACTTCTTCGGCGGCGCCCCTCATGTTATGCAAATCTCCGAGGCCGAACGCCAAATTTCTATGCAGATGGGGCCGAAGATTGCACTTTATTGAATCAATCACTACGGGAACTCCCCTCTCCCTGTTCACTCCCCAGACTCCCCCTAAATCCTTCTCCCCCTCATCTTGGGGCCAAGACTCTCATACTCTCTCTCTCTCTCTCTCTCACTCTCGCTCTCGCTCTCTCTCTCTCTTCTTGCTAACAATCTAACTTGCCTATCTCTCTTCTCGCCAAAATACACGGCGAGAATGGAAAGAAGAAAAAAAAAACGGTAAAAAAAGACTCAAGAATTTTCATCAACAAATCAGGCTCTAAATATATGCATTTTACTTCGATGTATAACGCGCATTTATTATTGTAATTATATTCTGTCTTTGCCGTTGTTGTTGGATCGAAGAACTTTCTTTGCTCGTCGAAGTCGTGGAGGACTTCGATAGATAGATTTATTTTTTTCTTTTATTTGTTTTTTAAGGCTGATATGAAACCATTTCCCACTTCATGTTCTTTTAACTGTTATGTTTCTCTTTCTTTTCTCTTTCATTGCTTGGATTTCTTTCTATTTGCTCTTTTCTTTTTATCTTCATCCTTCCAGTTTTCTCTCCTTCCTTCCTTTTTTATGTCAATAATTCTTCTTTTTTTCTTTCCTTTCCCTTCCTTCTTTCTAGGTTCTTCTGTCTGTAACTTTTCTTTCTTTCCTTTTACCTTCGTTTTCTCTTTCTGCCCCATCTCTCTCTTTTTGGCACCGTTCTTTCTTATTTCTCCTGTATATCAGTCATTTTTCTTTTTCCTTCCCTTATTTTCATCTCAATTTCTCTCTTACTCCCCTTTTTTTTCTATTTCCTCCCTATTTTTATATTCTTTTCCCCCTTTTCCTTCTTTTTCTATTTTCTTCCCCTTCCTCTCTTTTTGTCTGATTTATTCTCATTCCCTTTCTTATTCCTTCCTAACCTTCTCACTCCTTTCGTATGACCATAATTTTCCTTCCTTTTCTTTCCTGTTCTTCATTTTCACTTTACTTTCTCCTCCGTCTCTTTTCTGTTCCTTCATTTCTTCTTCGTTCAAGTTTAAACGCATAATTCTCTGTTCTTTCCTTCTTTCTTTTTTTTATTTTTATCTCTCCACTTTTCTCCCTCTCTTTTTTATACTACATTCAGCCCCTTTCGTGCCTCTTTTCTTCATAACTTCCTTATTTCTATTTTATGTCCTTAATTCTTTTTTCTATATTCTCTACTTCCTTTCTATTTTTATCTCCCTTCCTTTTTAAACTCTTTCTTCCTCTCCCTCTCTTCTTCCCCTTCTCTTCTTTTTCCCTTCTTTCCTCTTTCATTTTCGTAATTCTCTGTTCTTCCCTTTTATTCATTTTTCTTTTTCTATTTTCCTTACCTTCATTTCTTTTTATTTTCTTTCTCCCTTTTGTCTTTTTCATTCAATGCTCATAATTTTTCTCTCTTTTCGCTCTGTCTTTTTCGCCTTTCTATCTTTTTCTCTTCTTATTTCTCTGTCTTTCTACCTCTTTTCATTCTCCTCCTTCTTCTCGCCAAAATTTCTTCATCCTATTTTAGATCTCTTTATTCATGTATCTTTCTGTTGTTCTCTTTTTCCCTTCTCTCTTTTCGTTTTCTCTTCCTTTGTACCCCTGTCATACTCTTTCCCTCTCGTCTTCTCCGTCTATTTCCTTTTTCAAAGATTCCCGTAGTACTTCTTTTTTCTTCTCTTCTTTTTTTAAAATCTCTTTTCTCTTTGTTTGATTTTTCTTAATTTTCATTCTTTTCTCATTCATTTTTTACTCATTCATGACCCTCTCATTCACATTTATTTCATTTCTCTTGCTTTGCTCCGTCACTCACGCACTTTTTAGAAACCCTCAATCAAACCAATTAACATAGGTTTCTTCAGTATTTAGGCTGGTCTGGTTGGCTATGGATGTATGTATCACACATGCAAACTGCACCAATAGAACTAAAGAGCTGATAATTCAAATATCTATTCCTTATTATGTATAGAAAAAACGTTTTTCTAAGGAAAGGGCTCAAATCATAATGTAAGTTTATGCTAAATTATTACCTTAGTTTGTATCTGACATTATTCGAGAATGTTTTTTTTAATCAGATATTTGAGTGATCTGACGAACTTTCAACTGGGTAGAGAATTAACTTATTCATTGATCACCCTTTTTTCCAATCTTTTGATTGATCACTCCGAACATGGTTTCCTGCCAAAACAACTCAAGGTTTTCTACTGAGTGCTTTACTCAAATTCTCCTCTCCCACTGAACCTTTTTCTGTGCTCTGTTCTCTTCTTTTGTACTCGCATTTCATTCTCTTTTTCTTTTTTTTTTTTTTCGTGTGATTTCTTCATTTCCTTCGTCTCTTCTTCCTTTACGTATTGTTTATTCTTTCTACTTGCCTTTCCCCTTCTTTCCTTCTCTAATCCCTTGATCTATCTAAGTTTTCTTTCTTTTCTTATCTTCCTTTTTCCTTTTTCCTTTTTATTTACCTTCTTCACGTCGTCCACCCCCTGCCTTTACATTCAGTTCTTTCCTCTTTTCCTTCTGTTTCTATACTTTTTCCTTCTTACTTTTTACTTTCCTTACTTATTCCCATTTTCATCTTCCTTTTTTTCTTCAATTTCTTTATTCAACTTTTTCATTCTTCTTCCGTTCTACGTTTTTCTTTTTCTCTTTTTCTTTCAATTCTTTCCTTCTTTTATTACCTGTTCCCTTTTTTTCTCTTCACTTCTTTTTTCGTTCTCTTTCCTTGCTTTCTCCCTTCTTCGTTGAATTTAATCATCTTTTGTAGTTTGATCACATCTTTCTTTCCTTCTTTTCCTCAAATGTATCTTTATTTCTTTTTCCTTTCCCTCTCCATTCGTCATCCTTCCGTCTCTTCCTCTTCTTTTTTTGTCTCTCTTACTTTAGCTTCTTATCATTCTTTTTCTTCTCTCTTCTTTTCACTCTTTCTTCTTCTTTCCTTCTCTCTTCTATCTTTTTTTCATATTTTCTTTTCTTTATTTCGTCCGTTGTTTTTGTTCTTGACTTGTTTTCCTTTTTCTTTTAGTTCTTTCACCAAAACTGCCGACATAGGTTTCTTCAGTATTCAAGTGAGTCCAGGGGTAACAAATTAGACTAATTTTTTCAAGAGTTGGTCCAAAAAACATTTTTTTCTGTGAACGTAACATTGTATGTATGTATCACGCGTACAGGTCGCAGTAATAAAAGTAGAGGGCTGAAAAACAAGGGAACCAGAGTTCAGCCATTTTAGGCTACGCAGTTTTGATTGAACTCAAGACAATTGCAAAAGAGTAAAGAAAAAGATATTGACCAAGTTTAGCCAGTTCTGGCCAGATGTTTTCAGCTAAACTCAAGACAATTATTGTAGGCTGCGCAAAACATCATAAAGTCCGACCCCTCCCGAACATGTACCTTTGGGACAGGCACTGCCCTTTAGACAGAGAAATAAGATGTGTCAAATAATCCATTAAAATGTGTAAGCAGCAAATATAGTATTAACAATTACCTCCGTACTGTTGGAGAATTAGGCAAAATATTAACTTCAGGTCGACTCTTCAATAGTACAGATTATACATTTTGCCTGTTCATGGAAAAAATTGTAATAACTCACTTCAGGTGAATGTAGGTTTTAATGTAAAGAACCTGAAAGAAATGTTATGTGGATAAATGTCAAAAAATTGCTCTAATTTGTGATACCTAAATTTATTCATCATCATCATCAGTCTTTTATCGTTCGTCGTTGGACATAGACATCCCTTAGGATTTGCCACACCTCTCTATCATACGCGCTGCGAAGCCAATACTTACTGAACCTGTCCAGTTCATTTTGCCATCTAATATTCTGCCGGTGTAAGTTTCGCATTTGATATTTGGGGATCCATGTTGTAAGTCGTGATGTCCACCGGTTGTCTGCTATTCTTGCAATATGACTAGTCCATTGCCATTTGAGTTTCCTAATGGATTCTATGATGTCTCGAGCTCCTCTATTTTCTATGATATACTGTGCTGTCTCATGATCTCTCCATGCGAAGTTGATCATGATTCTCTAATGTGCACGTTGCATGCTTCTCAGTTTGAAGGTCAGTTTCTTGGTTAGGTTCCATGTTTCAGCTCCATAAGTGACGATGAGATTTTCATGTTCTTGAAGGTTGAGCTTGCTCTACCGAAGCCTTGCCATTCTAATGATTCTTTGCCTGATTTCTTCTTTTGAGATTCAATGGAGATTTGTTGTCCGAGGTAGATGTAGTATTTGCTCGATACTTTGAGATAAACTATAAATTTCGGGTGTAACTAATTAGAGTATTTTTTTTTTACTTTGTCCATGTAACATTTTTTTTCAATAAAAGTAAAATCTGTTCACAAATTCATAGATAATTGAAAATCAATGTAGCAATATCCGTGTTCAAAACAGAAAGTCTTTCAATTTGTTACTAAATTTGGCTTTTTTTAAAACTTTAAACTCGTTTGCGCAAATTTCAGCACCCAGTCTATATACCTGGGATAGCGTTACGCAGACCAACTTTTCAGAAAACTGCTTCAATTCGTTTCAAGTATATTTATCAGTTATCTCAAAGTAATATTTATTATATTTAACCAAAAATTTACACGGAGACAAACTAATGAATTTAGATTAACAAATTTGAGTAATTTTCCAAGTTGGTCCGAAGAAACATTCTTCAGTGTGTGTACACGTACGTATAACCTAAGTAAATTGACATCATTATTTGACTCGGATGCAACATTACACAGACTCATTTGCACTTGCTCAATTATACATACAGGGTGGGTGAGAAAGAAAAATTCCCGATTTGGAATCAGTGGTGTGTTGTAATGTATGTATAATTTCTAACAGGGAGTTAATTCTCACCCACTCTGTACAACCCACTGAAAAAATATTACGTTGATAAACTTCAATAATTAATCTACTTTATAAGACCTAAATTTATTAGCTGGTCTCAAAGTAGATTTACTCGACCAGCGAATTAATATATTTTTAGATAAACCAATAAATTTAAATGTAACAAATTAGAGTAATTTTTAAAGTTTGTTCGCGCAACATTTTTTTTGAGTGAGCTGTATTGTCTAAGCAATGCTTACCTCAATTCCTGACCAATGACAATCCCTTTCATCGTAGTTTTCAATGAATTTCTGTATCTAATCCATTAGCATTGCATTTACCATAAATTCCTGACCTCTGGCAATCCCTTCCTTCTTGATGGTGATATACATACTGAAAAAAAGTGTTTCTTTGGACCGACTTGGAAAAAAAAATTTTTATGAAAAAAACAAACGTTTACCTAAATTTCTTAGTTTATTTTGAAGTAAATTTCTCATCAAACAGGATTAAAAAGATACTTTGAGATGAACTAATCAATATACGTGTAACAAACTAGAGTTGTTTTTTCATATTGGGCCATGTAACACTTATTCCAGTGTATTTATATGGTCATGCTTATTTGCATTGGTGGTGGGGTTGGTTTTGTTGGTAACTGTACGGAAAGTGGCAAGCAGTGACACGAGTTCAAACTCCGGTCGATGGTGGTCATACCCCCTCGGGGCACATTTCATTGTCTGTAGAGATGGAAGGAAGGCCATTCATTTTGTTTTATGATTGCAACTTTGACATACCTCAAAAGAGAGCATGAGACAGAAAGAGGGTAAGAGACAGACAGACCGAGAGAGACAGAGACAGAGACAGAGGAGGGACACAGACAGGGAGGGAGAGGGGTAGATAGAGAATCATAGAGAGCAAGAGAACCAAAGTGGGAGATTGAGCAAGAGCAAGGGCCAGAGTGTGTGAGAGAGAGCTCAAAGGCATGAGAGCCCAAGGGCATGAGAGGGACTAGAGGGACATAGAGAATGAAAGAGATAGAATAGGACACAGAGAAAAAGAGAACAAAGGAGATAACGAGAGAGAAAGCCAGAGCGCACGAGAGAGAGAGCGCGCCAAAGAGGGATTTAGTGATAAGAGACAGAGGAAAGAGAGCAGGAGAAAGAGGGGGCGTCGGCCTTTCAAAGATGCACTCGGCGATTTTGTCGAAGACATAGAAAAGAAAAATCTCATTAAAAATTTAAATACAATAAAAATATAGGTCTGGTTAGTCATTGAAACTGTCACGTGACCAATGTCTTTTGGCAGCATTTCTTGCTCGGAGTGGTTAATTAGAATAATTGCAAGAGGGGAGATCAATAATTATGTTATTTCTCTCATCTTTTTCGGGTTGATGATCACTTAAAAAGCCTGAATGAAAAGAAAGTGTGAACACCGCAGGACATAAAAAGCAACTAATTTAGCACAAACTTATATTGCAGTTTGAAACTTCAACTTTTTTTGGGGGGGGGGGGCGCTGGTGGATTTCCAAAAGACATATACACAGTTTTCATTTAATAAAATGAGGTGTAAATATTTGAATTTCCAGCCTTATACCTCGATTAATGCGACCTGCACGTGCGACATATACACATAAACAGACAGCCAGCCAGTCAGCCAGATTATCCTAAAAACTGAAGAAAATCAATGTTGACAGATTTGGTTGACGGTTTTTGATAAACAGCGAAGAAAAATTCACAGGAATTTCCAGTTTTTCTATTTTAATTGATTATTCCTCTTGTTTTTCATTTCACTCCTTATCGATTATGCCTAAAGTCGCTTTTGAATCTATCCTCATTAGCATTTCCGAGGATCGAACCCGTGCCGCACAGATCTGAACGAGAGTTCCGTCCTAGCTTTGGATCTTTTCTGTTGTCGTTATCTTAGCCCGATTCATTGCTGACGAAATAATTTATGCATTCAAATATTTCCGAATGTTCTATTGTTCTTTAATTCCGTTATCCTTTTGTTCGATTATTCCTTTTATTCTTTTATACTGTAATTCTTTTCTTCTCCTATCAGAAAAGAAGATCCAAAGCTTGTCTGAAACTCCCGTTCCGTTCAGGTTCGATCCTCAGGAATGCTAATGAGGAAAGGTTTTAGTATACATCCTCATTAATATGATTACATACGTATATATGTACATGATATGCTAAGATTGTAGGGAGATCAACCCTCCAGAAGTATGGTTAATTAAAAGAAAGTATGTAACTTGGAATACCTGATTGTTTGTTATGAAGACTTCTAATGTATAGTCGGGTCTCATATTTGACTGCAATAATCTTTGCTTATATTGTACTGAAATATGCAGGCAAAAAATTGGCTAGATTATCTGCCTTGATGGCTAAAATAGCTAACGTCAGTAAAATATAAACTATAAGTCATACGAAGTCGGTATGATGAATTATTTAACTTCTTTTTCCTTCAATGAATGAATTTTTGAAAAATAATTTAGCCAGTTGTTAAGCGGCCTTATTTTAGAACAGTATAAGCAAGGGTTACCTCGACTGCACATAGAACGCAAACCTTTCCCCCCAAAATGGCTTAAAAAGTAACAAAACCATTATTGTTCAGTCCCACATCGCCAAAGACTTAAAGAGTTTAAAAACTAGGTGACAAATAAGAGAAATTCGGGGAAGTTGGTTTTTTAGGCGCCTTCAACGTATTTTTATACGATACTTTTCGATCAGCCAGTCGGTCCATTATTGGTTAAATACCATTTTTTTTACTGATGTATTGCATTGGATTTATATGAAGTTTTCAGGTGGAAAATCTTTAACTTCTTCTTCCTCCCCCCTTCTCACCTTACAACTACCACCACAACTAGTAATGTAGAATATCAAATGAAACCTAACCCAGACCTTTGAGTGAGCGTTCTTCTTCTTCTTCTTCGTTTTATAATTGGAAATATTAGTAATTTACAAAAAAAAAAACTTCAATCTCAAATCTTGAAAATTATATTTCCTGCAAAAATAGTACGTAAACATATTTTGGTTTTTGTCCCTTTAGTCTAAGGACGATGAAGCAAATCATATGGTTACTTCTGCTGCTACTTAAACGTTAAGCGATGCAAAGGAAGGTCGTACAAAGAACTGATGGAAACACTGGAATCAAAAAACAAAGATATGGATACCCACTCAAAGTATTCAAGAAATAATTTCGACGTTTTTTTTTTAGACTTGATTTTGCCAATCGTAATTTGATAATATTTTGCTTGAAGGCTTCTGGCACAGTCATTATTATCATCAGTCTTTTATCGTCCGTTGTTGGACATAGATCTTCTCCAGGACCCGCCACATCTCTCTATCATGGGCGTTGTGGAGCCAGTATTTTCTGAGCCTGCCCAGTTCATCTCGCCATCTAATATTCTGCCGGCCCAAAGTTCTGCATTTGTCTGCCATTCTTGCAACAGGACCGACCGATCGCCATTTAAGTTTTTCTAGTAGACTCTATGATATCCCTGGATCCCTGTCATCTCCTGGATGTATTATCCTGTCCTGTGGTCTCTCCATGTGAGGTTGAGTATAATTCTTTCATATGCACGTTGCATGCTTCTCAATTTGCAGGTCTGCCTCTTTGTTAGGTTCCATGTTTCAGCTCCATAAGTGACTATTGAGAGGATGTATTGGTTATATACTCTTCTTTTTAGGATTGATGAGATATTTTTTTGTTTTTGAAGGTTGAGTTTGCTCTGTCAAAGGCTTGCCATCCTAGAGTGATTCTTCGTTTGATTTCTTCTTCTTTTGAGGGTCTCATAGAGATTCGTTGTCCTAGGTAGATATAGTGGTCTCCAATTTGGCATCTTCGATTTTGACAGTTGTGTTCTTTTTCTCGATGTAGTTGTTGCACATGACCTTTGCTTTACTGGAGTTCATGTATAGGCCGACTTTCTTGCTTTCCTTGTTCGATTCATCTAGCATTAGTTGGAGGTCGTGTAGGTACCCTGCGAATAGGGCGATATTATCTGCTATTCTTAGATTGCTAAGATATTCGCCATCTATTTTGATTCCTCTATTCTCACAGACCAGGTTTTGAAAGATCATCTCGAGGCAGGCTGTAAAGAGTTTGGGTGACCTGATATCACCTTGTCTACCTTCTTTTTGGAGCTGGAAGGGTTCAGAGTCTTTATGGAGCCTGTTAAAGGGGCTGCTATGACTGTATATATGTTGTAGTATATGTATACAGGGTCAACACCCTGTAAAGTGATGGCCTCCATGACCATGGGAATTTCCACTGACTGGAAAGCCCTCTTGAAGTCTATAAATGCTACGGTGAGTGACATTTTGTATTCTGCAGATTCCTCTTTCAGCTGATTTATTGAATGGAGGTGGACCATGGTCGAGTAACTTCTCAATTCAGCTTGTTCCCGTGGTTGGTTTTCATCTAGTGTTTTTGTGATCCGGTTGGTGATGATTTTTGTGAAAAGTTTGTAGATGCAGTTGAGTAAGCTTATAGGTCTTTACTTGTTGAAGTCTTTCGGGTTTCCTTTTTTATGTAAAAGCATTATGATTGCTGTGTTCTTGTCTTTTGGGACTACACTCTGTTTTAGACACAATGGTAACAAAATATCACAAGAACAGTTCCGTAATGTTTAAATAGGAATATTTAGATTCATGCATTTTGTCAGTGCATTAATGCTGAAGGGATCTGTGTATCCTCTGGTGTTCTCCGAGATAAACTATTTCACAATTCTTGCATGAATACGACCATTAGACTTTTAGCAATATTCTCAATGAGATCTGGCTCCTTACGTCGTTTAAAACGCAAACTTTAAAACTTCTATTCCAATGCTACTCAAAGAAGTGTGCGCATGCCGGCACCGGTACGTGACCCATAGGCTGTCGATATGCGGCTCGTTTCCACATCTTTAATGACGTTTCCAAATGAATATATTAATGCCTTCAGTTGAACTAAGATTAGATAAGATGACAAAGAAAAAACAAGTTCATCTTTCACATTGGAAACATGTCTATATCTATTATTAGTTGAGTCCACAGATCTCAATAAGACTCTTATCTGTCGGCCGGTCGGTCGGTCTGTTTGTCGATCAGTCAGTCAGTCTGCCGGTTGGCTTCAGTTATATTAAACAACCGAAAGAGGAAGAAGGAGTTTCGTATTTTATTCATTAGCTTCTTCTGTGTCATAAGAGGTGTGATGTCATAATAAGGTCTAACGTCAATAAAAGAAAATCATTTCAGATCAATCGATGACGCATCGAGCAATTTTTTATAGTATTGTTTGCTATTGATAGCTGGAACTGTCTTGAAAAATCAGCTAAACCTTCCCATTTCCAGCTAACTTAACAATTAAAATGTGATATATGCTCATTTAAAGCCTACACACATAAAAAAGAACATCCATACATTGTGCCTCCGGGAAAATTACTGATAAAAATTATACACTCACTTCAATTTAAACTTATAAATCGTTTTGTTTAACAAACATATTTCTAATTAGATCTTCCTCACTTTCCTCTTTTACCTCCTCCTGCTACTTCTACTGCAACTAGTAATGCTACTACTACTTCGTTTAGGATCTCTTTGAAATTAGAAACCACAGATATGGACATAAGGATGGTGAACGCATCGTTGAACTTATAGTTCTCGTTGATTTTATCTATTTTACTCACATGTCATTTTATTACTTACAAACATAAGTTTATAATATTTTTCTGAATGTTTATTTTCTTTTTTTTTAATTATTTTGAAATATTGTTTACTTGTTTGTATAATATCAATTGAAAAAAAAATGTCAACGTTTAATACATTCATTATGATATTCCGATAAAGATTAGCGTTACTTTGTATGTTTAATTAATATTTTACAGATCTTGCACGAATATTAAATTGGTACAGATATGCTATCGGTCACTGACACATTGGAGAAATATTGCCGGTCTGCGTTAATAGATAGTCTGAGTTTCGTTGCTCTTGTGCAACATATATTTCATTCATAAAGATGACACCATAAATTGGTTTGTATGCAGTCTGAGGTTAAAACTGACACAACAGATCACATGGATGAACTCTCAATAGAAGTGACACGAACAGCAAATCACGTCTGTTATAATTACTCATCCTTTATCGTTGAATACGTTTTTGGGTAACCTACGTAAGTGAATCCTATTTAAAGAATTAAATTATGTCTAGTATAAAAATCATCAATGTACAATTCATTATGATAGTATCCTCAATAAAATAACAAACTACATGTATGAAATAAGCTATATACTAAAATCATAGCTGAAAGAGGTATGGTGTTTGATCAACGCTGCTGAGGTGCTATGTTAATATAACTGTTTTGCTTTTTAAATCCCCAAACAGTTACATGGTAAACAACTGATGATCTCAACTAAAGAAAATTTACACACTGGATCATAATAACAACGTACATGTAAAAGAGACAAAAAAAAACACTGAAAAAAAATACATAAATTGGATTGACAAATATTGGGAAATAAGTGACTGAGGAGACACAAGAAATTCTAATGTTTTAATTTAAATTCTAGAGAGAGAGACAGAGAGAGGGGGGCCGGGGGCACAGTGACATGGAAAACATTATTTATAAGTAGAAACTAATTTAATCAATATATTTTGGTAAATCTATTGGCTGTGAAATATGTTATATAACAATAAGAAACTGATATTTATCCAAGTTAGCAGGTGACAGGCACTTGTTTTATTTACTATTTATGATCCACTGTGCCCCAGCCCTAGTGCACCAGTGTATAATCACATGGGGAAACGGTGAATCGACATAACATCGAATGATTCAAAAAAAGTTCCATTTTATCAAAGTATTGTAGACTATGTTACAAAAAGTGATCATAAAAATCTCTCAGGCATTCATTAGCCCACCAAAGGAAATATTCAACACAATGTTACATTCTCACAGTCTCAAAAGCAATTTGAGAAAAGAAAAAAGAATGATGCAAAAATAGTCTGGTTAATTCTTTAATAGAAATTATCACGTGACTAACATCTTTTGGCAGCACACCATGTTAGGAGTAATCAATCAATACATTAGAAAAAAAGGTGACAAATGAATAAGTTACTTTCCTCGCCTTTTATTTGCCAGCCTGTATTTAAAAAATAAATAAATAAATGAAAACAAGCATGAAAAGCTACCAGACAGAAATTGAGGGACCAATTCAATATAAACTTACATTGCAAATTGAACTATCCTCCATGAAAAAATATTTTCCTTTAGTTCTTCCTAGACATAATAAAGATAAGATGTTTAAATTTTCAGCCCTCTTGCTCCATTGCTGTACTTTGTACGGGTGATATATACATACGCAGCCATCCATCCTCACCCACTTGAAAACGAAATAAAGTTATGCCGATAGTTTTGGTTAGAGTTTTGGCAGAAAGTTTCTTATTAAAATGCCCCTTTAGTTTCTAAACTGTAAACTTAATGGAATGAATTGATAGGATGAATGTGAATTTTACTACTTGCTTTAAATTAGGTCCCTTTATTTTGCACGCTGTACAGCAATGCTCAAACAGGCAAGTCATTCACAAAATAAGATGCATTGACTTGAGATAAGGAAATAATATACAAACCATACTTTTCGATAGGGAGGTAATTCTCAGTCAGTCTGTATATATCATCACAATCACCATCACCAACAAAGGCCTTTCCACGTTCCCTCTATGCCAGACACTTTGCTAACCTCTCTGCCTTGTTTTACTAGCAAAGTCCCGAAAATATTTACGAACGTAAATATAATTTCAAATATAAAGTTAATTCTAACCCACCCTGTATATAACCTCCACTCCAATGTTCTGTCGTTTAAACCACTAACAAAGGGTCTCAACCGAAATCTATTTACTTTTGTGCTGATCTTTAAAAGATAAATTCTTTTTCATGTCTAAACAAACCACGAAACTTTTCCAATAAACATGATCACAAAAAGAGTTCAAATGACGGTTCGATATTTTTTTGTTCGAGGCTTCATTGGAATTCATGAATTATATTAGAACACAAGCTTTTGATCGGTCTATTCTCCGCTCATCTCTACGGGGTTGGCCAACTCCGTGTTGTTTGTGAGTGGTGTGATAAGCTTATCTCCTGGACGTCAATCCCTGTGACATCTTTTCATCAGAAAGGAAAGTCCGTCATTCAAAAGATTTGAACAAATAATCGATCGGGAATTAATAATAAACTTCAGCCAACAGTAAAAGAATTTTGTGAAATAACAATCGAAATAAGACATTTAACGCAAGATGAATGAGTTTTATGAAGTGGTCTGAATAGAAAGTAATCTGGCCGCTCTCGACTGACTTTTGTTAGATAAACTGTTTCAATCATTCTATGAGTTAAGTTCGACTAATTTCCTCGTTTCTATTATTTTTCACGAGGTTTGTACGGAAACAATCCATCCATTTTGTAAATACCGAGAACCGGTTGCGTGGCCTTTGTATAACTTGACAACAATTCATAAAGGACTTTACTGCACATACATGAACAGACGTCTTCCTGAGAACTAGAGAACACACAGAAAGCGAATAGCTCTGCCAACACAATTGTATGGGGAGAGAAATTGTCTATGGACTCGCCTCAAAATTTTAATTTTTCCATAGCTTATTGTCTATCCTTCTACAAAATATTATTGAAATTCAGTGAAAAGTTTGGGAGATATCCCGTGGACAATTACCATTTGGTCGATATCATATCGTTCGGAAAAATAACTACAATGTAGGGGAAGTAACTGTGCATGGACAAAATTTAATCAGCTCTCCTGTACCCTATTGTCGACCCTCCACAGAATGTCATAGAGTAGAATTTCTTTGAGAAACTTTAGAGATATCGCGTGGACAGTCATCAGCGTAATGTAAACGTAATTGAAAGAAAAAACCGGAAACATACCTCTCAATCAGGATAGAATCACTGGATCCGCCCCCAAATTTTATCACATCTTCCTAACTTCATTTCTGACCTTTCCCGAACAAAATCTATTTGAAATTCATGCATTGCTTTCGGATCTGTGGATAGACAAGTAAACAGACAGACAAGTGGACAGACAGACAAGCGGACAGACAGATAAACGAACAGACAGAGGCGACCGAATACATCGTTGACAGAGGTAAATGACTGAATCTGTCCAGTTCAGTGTCCCGTACAGAGTTTTCTGGCAAACATTGCATTATCATGTCGTTATAAAGTTAAATTTACGATCAACTTAGGAACAACTCTTTCAACAGAATTCTTGTTCTTACAGTTCGGTAGGTAGTCTTCTCTTTCCATGTTCTTTCAGGATCTCATCTCAGCTCCTGATACTTGATTGTCTTCTCTATCTTTTTACGAGATTTGTACCATTCTCAATCGCAGCATCAACGTGAAAGCAGTTTTTTACTATCTAATAGACTACAAGCAAGGCCAAATTTGACCCTGATGGAGCCCAAAATGCATAATATTTCTTAGGATCCATGTATTGTTGTACTTATATATTCAGCAGCAGCAGCAGCAGCAGCAGCATGTTAGCGTCAGTCATTGGACATAGACCTTCCCCAAGAGTTGCCAGACCTCTCTATCGTGGGTGTTACAGAGTCAGGACTTATCTAGTTCGTCACGCTATCTTATATTTTGTTGGCCCTGGTTTCGCATGTGATATATGGGGATCAACGTTGTGAGTCGTGAAGTCCTGTGGCTGTCTGACATTCTCCGTACATGACCAGCCTATTGATATTTAAGTTTTCTTATGGATTCTATGATACCGCGGACTTGTGTCTTTTCTCTAAAGTACTGTGCTATCTTCTGGTCTCTACCCGTGAAGTTGAGCATGATTCTCTCTTGTGCACTTTGCATCTGACCCTTAAATATAACTCCTGAACAAATCAAAACAAAATGAAATACTCATAAAATTGTTGTTTGATTTAACGTAAAGTCTTCTGTGGAAAATCTGTCTCAATGTGACAAAATAAATCTTCAAAAAAGTTCGTAGTGGATTATCACTTTATTACCCGCAAAAAAATATCAAAATATGTTTAAGCCATATGTTTTTGTGGGCCCTGGATAATGGGCTGGGCGAGCTGATTTCAAACTCTGACTTGGACTGGCACTAATGTCTTTGGAAACCTTAAGAATCCAAATCCTCTTTCAGCTATGGATAAAATAGCGTATGGTGATGTGAGTGACACCACTTCGGGTGCTTGTCGCCTTTTAATCGCTTGGAGAACTCCGAGACGGAGAGAAACCCAGGCAAAACCCTAGCAAAGGCTAGTATTGCTGCAGCCAGCGTAAGAGCTCATTTATTTAGAGCTGAGTCTGACTGGCTGGCTAACTATTTGTATATGCACGTACCCTCCGTACAGGTCGCTCTAACGGAGAAAGAGGGTAGAGAAACATTCACTAATTATGCTTAGAAGAGAAAAACTTTTTAACCCCCCCCCCTCCAGAACAGGGAGTTCAATTCACAATGTAAGTTTATTCTAAATTGGCCTTTCAATTCGTACCTAACAATTTTTACGCTTGTTCTTTGACAATTCAGACTTCTCAGTGATCACTGCCCAACAAAAGGTGAGTTAAGTAACTCATTCATTGATAATCCCCTTTCACATCTTTTTAATTGATCACCCCCAACACGGCTTGCAGCTAAAAGACAATGATCACATTACCGTTTCTATTAAGTTACTAATCAGGCCTGTAATTCATTGTGAATTTGATTCTGTAAATTTAATCAGTTTTATTTACTTTTCTTCTCCATTGTCTTTTTTCTTCTCTTTTTTTATTTGATTCCTTTTTTCTTCTCTGTTTTTCTCTTTCTCTTTTCCCTTTTCCGAGATATTTTCGGTATCGCCTTTTTTCTTCTCTTTCTTTTCTCTCTTTTCGTAATATTTACGTTACTCTCTTTCTTACCTTTCTAACTCTTTTTCCTCTCTTCTCTTCTTTAAGAACATGTTCGTCTTTGACACATTTCATCTTTATTATAAAAGTGGACAACCGATTATTAAGTACATCTTTTAATCTGGACTGAATAAAGAATAAGTAATAACTTCCAAGCAAACTGCAGGATTAAGTGTTGGTGTAAATCGCAAAAACAATTCCATTTCGATGCAAGAAAAGGTAGAAGTGTTGAGAAAATTTGATTGGAGTGTTTGGTTCAAAAGCCAAATGCTATTGACTCATCCACTATCTATGATGTTTGTATTTGTTCAAATGTCTAACTCAAGTCCAAATCCAGAGTTGACTTTCTTTTCCCCATAACAAAAACAGCGACGACAGAAATTCTCACTTAATTCAAGGGAGTTAACTCTTCGGTCTTTGTCCGTCCCATTATAGTTTTCTTTTTCTTCATATTCTTTTATGTTTTTTTTTCTCGTTAAACTCCATTCCAAGTTGGAGTTAATTTAGTTTTCATACCGTAACAACAAGAAGAACAAGAACAAGAACTAAGCCTCACCTAATTCAGGGGAGTGAACTCTTTACTCTTTGTCTATTACGTCATGTTGAGCCAAACCGATACACAAAATTAATACTTCCCTGTCGCGATTTGAAATCACGACCAAGTGATTGGTAAGCGACTCCCTTACCAACTGAGCCACATCTACAAGTATTATATAATTACAAATTTATTTACCATCTATATATATACAATACAAAAGTTACTGTAGTCATTCCCATTAAGAGTAGAAGAAGGGGTGGAGTTTGATACCTGCAGCAGCTAGGCTTGTTTTATTTTCTCATCTTCTTGTTTCTTCTCCCCTCCCCTTCTGATATGTTCCTCCCTCTCTTTCCCCTTTTTTCTGTCCTCTTCCCCCTTATTGCTTTCTGTTTTTTTCTTTATCTATCTACACTCAGCTTCACCTTTGCCTCATAAACTAAAACTATTTAAAAGCCTCAGCCTTTCTATCCACTGATGTTTTATTTTTTATTTTCAATTTCTTGTTCTCCGTTTATCACCATCTTCCTCCGCACGCCCCCTCCCCACACACCCCTCTGCCTAAATTCCTTCCTCTTGTCGTGGCGTCAATCATACATAAACATATAACTTGCATTTATATGTATAAAATATGTACATGTATAATATAAATATATTGGTATGTATATATGTACATGTTTAATAACTCTGAAGAAAGAGATGATCATTCGCCTCTGGCGAGCTTGCTACTGTAACGTATCTGATGAGGCTTTCACTATTAAACATACAAGAGGGAATATTGTACAGCAAAATGGTTAGAATGAAGGTCCCACTCAGTTGGAGAGTTTCATTAATTGACCAGGGTGTCCATCCCGGAAAGTTAAATTCTAGGGAAAGCTCCCTGGGATGTCCATTTAAGACGGAACTTCAAATTGATGTACCTTTTCTTCTGAGGAGGCTGAGTGATTAACGGCACGAAGGATGGGATCAGCGAGCAGAGTTCAAACTCTGCTGAGGCAGTTTGCATTCACATCACCCTATGCTCTTGGGAAAGGCTTATGTCCAACCACGGATTTAAAAAGTTGATGATAAAAAGCGAAAGGATGCTGGTTAAATACATCATTTGGCGACGACGATTCGAGTCTGTGGAGAGAATTATTTTTAATTAATTTTTAGATGAATTTGAAGATAATATGTAAAGTGCAAACATTTAAAGGAAAAAAAAGAAAAGGAAAGAAAAAATAAAGACGTAAAAGTCGAAGAAGTTTGAGTGAAAACAGGAAGAAATACTAAAGAAGAGAAAATATGATGTGATAATACTTTTAAAAGGATAAACAGAAAATTTTAGAAAAAGAAAGAAAGATACAATGATCAACAAGGAGAGAAAAAACGAGAGAGTGAAAATTTAAATAGAAAAAAAGAAAAAAGAGGGGAAAAAAGAATTAGCAAAAAATGGATTTTTTTTTACAAAACTTCGAATCACCAGAGTGGGCCACTCAGTGAGGATCTCACTCCGTACCTTTCACAATGATCTTTTGTGGCTAACTGGCTAACTACCGCTTGATTGCAGGCTACCGAAGAAAAGAACGAATGAGAGAGAAAAACGACAGAAAGAATGAAAAATGAAAGAAAAAAAAGGAAAAGACAGTTTTAAAAAAAGAGATAGGTTTTTACTAAGCTTAGCACAAAGCCATAATAATGGAGTACCCAATGAGGATTGAACCCACAGCACTTGTAGTCGTCTGTGAGACTACTTAACCAACAATTGTTTTATAACAAGCA
>OY735236.1:20766652-20889152 GCA_963457665.1 Thysanoteuthis rhombus | reverse complement strand
CAAGTCTCTTCTGTTCTCCAGTAATCTCCACAGTGTTTTTCATTAGTATATATATATATATATATATATATATATATATATGTCTGAATCGGCAGTTCTATGTAGGATCAGAGAATCTGTACACTCTGCAAAGTGTTGTTCATCGGTCTTCTGACTGGGATCAGAGTGTAGCATCTGTATAAAAGATCGCTTCAGGGCACTTCTCCCAGGAGATCGGAGTTTAGTATCTGTAAAAGTGTCATATATATATATATATATATATATATATATGTGTGTGTGTGTGTGTGTGTGTGTGTGTGTTACATTGCGTTATATATACGTGGATTTACCCGTTGAGCTTTCACACCACTCATATTGGTCAGCTTTAGTATCTGTTGTTTTCATACCAGTACTGGTTGTCAGTTTTACCGGGAGATCAAGTGACAGCAAGTGTCCTCAATCCTCCAGCACCTTTCTCGGTGTTCTAGATGATTTTAGAAATATCATTGTTAAAATGTTTTCATTTTCCCCCAGGATTTCCTATTCATCCAATCTGTTTGCAAGACCCTTCGGGATTGTTACAAGATTGCCAGTAATGATGGGTACAACTATCGCCTGTCCCACAATCTTTCATCTCTCCTGTGAATTCTAGATGTTTTTTGTCCGATTTCTTCCAATTCCGTCCTGTATCTATTTAATTTTTCTAAGCTTCATATTTCATCATGATTTGATCAGTTCCAGAGAGCGCTATCATTCTTCGATTTATCTAGGGGCCAGGCCTGCCTAGGGTTCCGAGTGCCCAAGACAAGCTGAACTTTGAAGTATGGCATTATCTCTTTTATCAAGTCTTTACTTGTTTATTCGTGTTTTACAGTTTAAAAATCATATGATTATAAAAAAAAAGTTTATTAGAATAATCAGGTAATTTACTAATCATTTCTTAGTATCACTATAGCAGAAAGTATTTCACTGCCAGACATACCTGAAAAATACGACTTCGTATCAGGGATTTTTTTAGATTGACTTATTCTGTTTAACTAATTCATTTTTTTCATTTTCCATTTGTATTTGGAAAATCCTACACACACATGGCAGGTGCCCCTCACACTGAGTGACCTAGGTGACTGACCCTACTCTATGCTTGATTTGCCATGAAATATAGGGTTTCGTGGAACTGATATTTTGATGAATTATCAATTTAAAAATTCATTCTACAGATGCACAAGCTATTTCAACTAATTAGTGTGCTGCAAAGCATCTTTAGGTGTACCACGGAGGTCCTCCCACAAAAAAAGGCCGTGGGTCAATGTTGAATACAAAAATAACATTGGAATACGTTTTGGCATCTCTAGCACCTTAAGGGAGTGCATTAAACTCCCTTTTCTAATGATGCCATAACTGAATAAATGTGTTAAAGGCCAAAATGTCAGTCTTACCACCACCACCAACAACAACAATAACAACAACAAGAACAACAATGATAATAATAATAATGATGATGATGATGATAATAATAATAATCACGGTCGCCCATTTATCATACTGTTATTATGAATGGAAAAAGAGTATAATTATGTTGCTTTTAGCACATATCACGGACTTTTGGATATCAACACGACATGATGGTGTATCTTAACTATTCTAGTGCCTGCCTCACTGGAAAAGAGGGAAACGATTGAAAATCACTGGTATAAACTAAAAGATGACCTGCATAGAGAGTTATCTAATACAGAGTTTGTTCTTCTTTTTTAACTATTTAAGTGTCATTCGCCCTCAGTTTCAAGTTTTTATTGAAAAAAATCTCACTCACCTTGTGTATAAGACGTTTTTGATTAATTTCATGTGATGAGTGTAATTTGATGCAGAGTTTATTTTGTAGTATAAACAAAAAGTATGGATTAATTTCATACGTGTTAATCTTATTTATGTTTTTAAACATCCAAGAAATAAGTGGGAAAAAGTATGAGTGACAAAAATCAACTCAAAAATTTATTAGAACTTTTTGTAGTTCACATAGATTATACGAACAATATTCTAACGCACTCTTCAGCAACTGTAACAGCAGATGAAGTCTGTTTCCTCTTTCTTTCTTTCTTGTTTTCTTACAAATAGAAAAAAAACATTATAAATTAATATATATGTGTGTGTGTATGCATGTATGTATGTATGTATGTATGTATGTATACACATATACAGATACATAGATGCATGCACATACATAGATCCATATACAAAAACGAACTAGTAAGATTCGAGACTATATATATATATATATATATATATATATATATATATATATATATATATATATATATGTATATATATGTATATATATATACAAATATATATATATATATATATATATATATATATATATATATATATATATATATATACCCCTGGGCAAAAATTTGCTAACCTTTTTTTTTTCAATTTTTTGCTCTCAATCTTTTATTTTAACAATTTTTGATGAAATATATGATAGTGTTATACAACAGTGAATGCACGCTTTAGCATGGGATAGTTTTTCTTTAGAAACACTGAGCCGTACGGGTAAACTGCCTGATAGTTGTTTACAGTGTGCTGTACAATGTTGTTCCATCCATCTCTGAAATCTCTTCCCACAGTTGGTCAGCGTTCTTAACGTCTAAGATCTTAGGACTGAATAGGCCAAAAATTCACAGACAAAGAACGTGGCTCAAACAATTATTTTCGGTTTTTGCCGTTTGAACCGGAGCATTGTCCTGTTGCAAAATGTCCCTCTGCCTTTAATTCCCATCCCACAAATTGTCCAGACTTGGAAGCAACCCCTTTGGTAAAATACTTCAAGGTACTTCTTTGCATTAACGAATTTCTCTCATTATACCAGCTCGCCAATGCCAGATGCAGGAATGACCCTTAGTACCGTAATTCCACCTCCCCCATGCTTCATATGTACAGGCATCCTGGGTTAAATGTTTCACTCAGCACAGTTCTAGAGCATCAGTAGACAGCTCAAATCGTGACTCATCTCTCCAGAGAACGCGCTTGAACTAAACTCTGTCTCATAATGTTCATAAAGTGGGACAAATTTTAATCAGTGGACAGCTAGGGTTCTTGCACACTGCTTTGATGAAACCCAGCTCCTTTCAGCTTTCTTGAAATTGTTATTCTTGAGAAAAGTTGATTTTTTTAAATTTCTCGATTGTAACACCAGTTAAAATGTTTAACGATGCTTCGAAAAGATCATTTTCACAATGTTCTGTCATCTCAGCTTAATGACTGGTTTCACTTGAAATGCGTCACTTGAAACGCGTGGCCAATTCTCTTAATAGCCGACGATGGATTCTTCATATCCTTAATGACCAGATAGACTTGACAAAGAGCTGCCTATCAATAATTTCTAATATGCTTACATACAAACTTTATACAATTCAGTATTATTGTCACATAGTTGCCTCTACCAAGAAGGTATTTCACGAAATATGATGGAAAGTCCTTTGCTCAATTTTTCTAAAATGTGTCAACCGGGCGTTAGTTTTTCTCAACGTACATAACTTGAATATATATATTTGTACTAATAGACATCCGAAATGTACACAAATGTGTTTCTTAAATAGCTACAAAGAAGAAGAGAAGAAAAGGTTGTTGAAGGTTGTTGAATGAAGTTTATCATTTGAATCAATCTATTTTCTCGATCTTTTCACGTCTCTGTACATCTGTACATCAGTATATCTCAGATTATTCAAAGTTGATTGTATATCTATCCCAGTCTATGCAATATTTATCTATCTATTTATCTATTTATCTATCAGCCAGTCTGTCTTTTGTCTGTTTGTTCGTCAGCCTGTTTGTCCGTCTATCTAACACACAAACTAGCTGTCCACACGTGTTTCTTAATCATTTCAAACAAAATCCTAGAAAAGGATTCAATCCTATCATAATCAACCCTTGCATTATTCTATGTGCATCAACAACTATCAACCCTTACCAAAAATTTTTCCCCTTTATGTCAACTGATAAGACATTTTAAAAGGGGAAAAGTGACCTCAAGCTTTCTAGAACTAAATATGAACATTCAGAACTCGAAACAATTTTTCTTCCATTCTGATAACCATTAAACCATCTGGGACATCTGTTGTTGTCATTCGTTGAGATTTCACATTAGTTGCCACAGGTTGCTCTCACTGGAGAGTAGCTACAGCAAGTCAATAATACAGGACTCTCCTCAGTATTCCAGCTGAATTTATTGGCGTTTTCGTCTAAGTGATCGCGATTCTTCCCCAGATTTCCAGTTCCTATAGCCTCTTTGCCAGTCTCTTGGGGATTGCTCCCAGTGCTTGGACCATAATCGGTACTACTACATGATTCACAATTTCTCAAGTTCTCAAACCTTCTACTTTCTTCTAGATCAATCGTGTGGTTCGTTTGAGACAGCAAAATCCACTATTCATCTCGTTTTTTTCTTCTTGTTTTTCTTTTCTGTTTTTTCAACTCTCCTCCAATTGGGTTTTTAGAGAGTATTTCAATTTTCAATGGCAGTTTATGCTAAATTGGTCACGCTTGCTTTATGAAATCATTTTTTCAGTGATCACCGCCCAACGAAAGGTGAGAGAAGTAACTTATTCATTGATCACCACTTTTTCCATTCTTTTGATTTGTCACCTCCAACACAGTATGTTGCCAAAAGACGTTGGTGACATAAGTGTTCCGATTGAGTTATTATTATTATTATTATTATTATTATTATTATTATTATTATTATTATTATTATTATTATTATTATTAACAACAACTATCTGGCATGACTCGTTTTCTTTGCTTTCAACAACAAGATCTGATCTATTTGCTTGGATCAAAGTTCCTTTAATTCTCCAGAACAACCTCTGGTTTGTGCTAATACCTTTGGTTTAACTGGTGGAACCTGAGTCATTTGCAAAATTCCTGCTTGCATTCAAGACCCACTTTGGGAGAAATAAAGCGAGCAAATTAAAAAATAAATCAAGCAAATCAAAGAATAAAATGAGCAAATTGAAAGCAACAGAAGCAAGAAAACTGCATCGATGAATATGAATAATCAAACAATTACATTTACAGCTTCAATCATTGCAATTGTATAATCAGTCTGAATATATATGTTTTTACCTTTGTACATTCAATAGCCCTGTCCTGTCAGTTATACTTACATTAGTTCCTGACCACTGACAACAC
Organism: Thysanoteuthis rhombus; assembly: GCA_963457665.1. Classification (NCBI taxonomy): domain Eukaryota; kingdom Metazoa; phylum Mollusca; class Cephalopoda; order Oegopsida; family Thysanoteuthidae; genus Thysanoteuthis; species Thysanoteuthis major. The sequence continues at coordinate 20,883,983 of OY735236.1, read as the reverse complement.
CTGTGTTGCTAATTTTAAATACATTTATATTTCAAAATTATTAGCTATGCATTTACATTTCAAGTCAATAATGCACGCATCAATACCTGGTCACATCATCATCATCATCATCATCATCATCATCATCTTCCCCCATTTAGACGCTTTTTGTCTATATGCTGATAACGCTAGGAAATCAAAATCATGGACTCCTTTTTATTTCACATTTCTTCTTGTATCTACATGGTAACGTTGCTTCAATTTTTTTCTGAGGAATGTTTTTATATCATTGGCAAATAGCAATTATTTTTGAATGGAAAAATGAGGTAGTCTTCTTACATGGGCTTTATATTTTGAATGTTGTACTTCACAAAATCATACAAAGACATTATTTTACAGTTTTGGTAGGTCTTAGTTTGAATATTTACAGAACCGATTTAAATCACCAATTACCACAAATACTTACATTCTCACATTTCCTGATTTTCAATGCATTTCTGTAGTTAAATCGTTTGCAATTATTCTACATTGTAAATATAACAGTGTGTAAATAATGCTTGTAATAGCTCTTGACAACTGACAATTCCTTTCTTATTTTCAATGCACTTCAATTATGAAGTCATTAGCAGTGCATTTACATGGTGCATATAATAATACTATTCTGTCTGTAATGCATATCTCAATTCCTGGCCACCAACTATCCCTTTATTCCTGGATTTCAATGCATTTATTCAATAAAATCTCTAGCAATTCATTTACATTATACATATAAAACCCTATTCTAAAACCTTCCTTCCAAGTTTACAATGCTCAGCATACGAACCTAAGGATGGAACTTTCTAAGACATATTTTAGATGAAATAATTTTGTGTTTAATTCTGCTCATTAACCTTGTTTATATTCTATTTTGTTATTCTATCGTTAACACTTGCATTAATTCCTAAGCATTGACAATCATCTTCTGGTTTTCAATTCATTCCAATAGTAAAATCATTAGCAAAGCATTTAGATTATACAAATAATTGCCTTATTCTATCAGTGGCGTTTGCATTCATTCCTGGCTACTGACAGTCCCTCTCATTCTGACTTTCAATGCTAAGCATACAAACCAAATACTGATATTCTTTAAAATATACATTTTCTAAAAACATTCCGTTCGTTCGGTAGAGAATAACCGTTGCGATACCGAGAAAAATGGAGTTACCATGAAGCGGGCAGCGATTTAAAAAAAATGCAAAAAACTTGTCGAAGTCTACAGGGTTCAAATGCAGTCGGTATTAAAATATAACTGTGATATTTACTGTTCGCCAGAATTCGTTGAGTTACTATACATGTAATCATCAAAGTGAATGAAATTTTTGATGTATTTGCTGAATTAATCAAAGTCATAATACCAGGGGTTATATAAATCGCGTCTGCTTATATAAAACATATATATCCATTTTTTGTCAGCAACATTTGTTAAGGGAGGTAAATGTTAAATGGTAATTATAGAGTAAACTACATCTTTTTTTTCAATTACGTGAAAAAAATCCAGAAAAATAAGAAAATGCAGAGCAGCATAAAATTTTTGATATTTTACAAGTACAATGTAGTTGCAACATTATTTCAATACCGTCGTCATTCCTTTACGGCATGGATAAATTTTGACTTTTTCCAGAGCAAGTTAAAAATTATTGCGAGCAAATTAGAAAATAAAGCAAGCTAATTTCAATCAACAAAAAAATTGTCTCTTAATAAAATTCATGGGCCTTTTTTGTTGGTACCAACCAAAAGCTAACGCTAAATAATTTCAAAGTACAAACTCCCCAACCCCAATTAAATTGCATTTTTTTCTTGCTGAAAAAGAACCAGAATGGTAGATCTTTAATGTAAGTCCCTGCTATGAAAACATAAATTCAATTCTCAGCTCTAATCGTTAACCTGTACATCTGTTTCGTTAGGTCCCAAATCACAAGACTGACCGTTCTAGAGAAAGGATAGTTTTACATATCTTTGTAGCAGGTTTCCAGATAAATCGACAGATTTTTGAAGCATAACCCGAAGAAGAAGTGGATGCTGTCAAAAGTTTAAAATAAGAAAAAATTAGCCATATACTGTATCATAGGGCCTTTTGTTACTCAAACCGAATTGATCATTATTAGCAAGTGTAGATATGTTATGTTTGTTCCATTAGACTGCTCCTCTTCCTTCAGCTTAGGTGTTAGAGATAGGTTTAGAATTTGGGTCGTCGTGTTGGGGACTGACGATGAAGACCAAACATTTTGAGAATTTTTCGGCGAGAAAAAATGCAAAAATTATTGGCATTACCTTTGGAGGGGTTAACCAAAAAGGTCCATGAATTCTATTAAGGGACAAATTTCATATAATCTAAATCAAAAATTGACATTTGTTATGATTGAAGCAGTAAATGTAAAGATTTGACTATACATGTTCTTCGATTCCGTTTTCTTGATGTTGTTTTTGATTTTTTCTCTTCATGTTTTTTTGCTTGCTTTTTTTCGTTCTTTTCGTCTGCTCACTTGTTTTTTCAATTTGCTCACTGTACTTGTTAATCTGTTCGCTCTAATTTTTAACCCAACCGGAAAAAAGGTATAGATAAGATCACGAATATATTTACTGTCAGATGAGATGCATGTCTTACAAGGAATTTACAATTGTACAATTCGCAAACTTCTGTTTTCAACTTTTTCTCCCAATATATAAACAATGCACTGTAAGATATAGATAATATCTCCGTCGTGGTGAGGAATAAAATGGGCATTTTATCGGATAGTACATCTTTCACTTTATTTGTCTCTTTGGGTTTAATTACCTTGTATATGTATATGTTTAGGAAAAATCATCTTACATGTTTGGTCTATGTGGCTTGATGAGAAATAAGGTTTCAATATTATTTCTGATAAAGCTGCATACGCTAAACATGTAAAATAAATTTTCCTAAATGTCATAATACTTTATTAATGTCAGATTCGATATCCAAATAACACATCCATGCATACGAATGCGCACGCACACACACACACACATGCACGTGCACATATGTGCACACACACACAGACATAGATTATACATATTATTCTCTTATACATATGTATGTGTGTGTGTACGTTTCTATGCTCGTTGCAAAGTTTCATCGTTATATATATATATATGTGTGTGTGTGTGTGTGTGTGTGTGTGTGTGTGTTTCCCCGCTTTACGAAAGTTAGCTCAAGCTAGGAGAGCACTGAGGTGCCTATTACAAAACTGGCTGACATAGAAGTTTACTTACTGTAACAAGAAACACTCAAAAACTTTTCCTGTATGAATTAATCGTAGTTACTTCTTCACTATCATTTCAACACACACACGCACACACACACACACATATATATATATATATATATATATATATATATATATATATATATATATATATATATATATACTTAAAGGACGCTATATATATTCTCATTTTGCAACTTAATTTCCTCGAAAATAACAATGAAAATTTGCAGCGTACATCGAAACGTATGCACTTACGCACACACATATTCACACACGTACATTCTTGTATATCTATGTCTCTTTCTCTCTCTCTCTCTCTCTCTCTCTCTCTCTCCCTTCATACATATATATATATATATATATATATATATATATATATAAGGATAGTATGTATGAATATACGTATATTTTCATTTTCATAACATTGGCTACAAAATATTATGAATCTAGCGTCGTACCTGTCAATATGATAGAATTATTTGCATATGGATCAGAACTTCTGCTTGGGATCGGAGTGTAGTATCTGTGCACTAAATGAAAATTATTGCACATACAAATAAAATACAAATTGAAATAAACGTCAGATTTTTAGAGATAGATAAATTTAACTTTCCAGTAACTGCATTCAATTCCATCCGACTTAAAATCTAAGGAACTTTTTTTTCCTCATTATCAAACTCCTGTCGTCGTCCGAAGTTGACAGACTGGTCATTCTTATTTTCTCGTTTCCTTTCAACACTGAAGTAATTTATTTTCAATTTTTCTACCATCTTATAGTAATTTGTTACTATGTACTTTTTATGATGAAGATGCCACTTATGTTTTAATCCATATACATTGAATGAATATCCAGATGTGTGCATGTGTGTGCGTGCATGCATGCTTTATAATTTTCAATGAGTTTACAGCAACTACACACTGATCCTTTCTCCCGAGGCAGAAGTGCCGATCCATAGGTAAAAAAATCCCATTATATACGGGTACCAAGCGAGTTGAACTTAACAAAAAAAATTACCATTAGTGATAATGACATATGTGTATTTATGCATACAAGATGCTACCTAAAAGTTCAGTTTGAGGGGCATTTTTGTTAGTCCCCCCAAAAAGCTAACATCCATGATTTTAAAATATGGAAGTCTTAAAAAAAAAAAAGGATTAAATTGCATTTTTTCTTGTTGGCCACAAACTATTCGTTGCCTTAGTTTGGGATCAAATTTTAACAGCAATTTCATCTTGGAGAATGAAAAACATTTCAATTTTTCTCCCAAGTTGTCGGTCTTTTTCATGAATACCGTGAATAGTGTGTTTTTTGATGCGGTATACATAAGGTATTGCTGCAAAACTTGATGTAATTAAGTGTAAGCTAAAAAACACATCGAATTAGTAAGATAGTGAACAGTGTAGTTTTCAACAGAGTCCCCACTCTGATACATATATGACGTCGGCAATACAAATATACATGTAAATATTTATGCCTACGACTTCTTAGTAAAAAGATGGATGATTCAAGTGCGTTATTTCGAACTCTTAGTGAGGGTGCTTCTAGTAGAGTTTCGTTGGGACTGCTTCCTAGAGGACACAGGTTCGAGTCCCACATTGTGCTTTTTTCATTCATTTATGTAGTCGGTTTTTTGTATTTGCTGCACGGTTCATTCCGGTGCCGAACGAAATATGTTTCCAAATAAATTGTCTCTACAATTATCACTTTCTGTCAGACATAAACTGTCCAAACTAATGTATAATAATTGAAACATTTTACAAAGTTTATTTTCCTGTGAGTAACATGCCACTAAAAATAACTATTTCGTGCCACTGCATCAACATTTTTTCGTCTATTTCATATTAAAACATTCTTGGTCAGTATTTTTCAAGTTTTTACAATTGTATCAAAACTTTGTGCAGACTCGATGTTTTCTCACTGGCATTGTTTTCTTCAATATTTTATGACTTATTTTCGTTTTAGAAGCCATTATATCTTCTACGAAAACAAATAGCTTGTTGTCTGAATTAGAAATTTGTTGATTCTTGTACATCAAGATTCTTTATTTCCTATACTTCCCTGATCGTGAACTATACTTTGATATTTTCCGAAAAAAATGATCGCAAATTTAACAAGATGTCTTGTATTCAATGTTAATATTTATTTTCAAGTAATACAATTTCCTTGAAATAGCCTATTTAATTTCCAACAATACTCAACGTAAGGATTGAACCTGCGAACTCCAGGAGGGTTGCTAGACGCGTTTAATGAACATCGTTATCCACTCTCAAATGTCACGGGGGTAAATCGGTCGGTGGAAATGTGGATTTGTAAATCTGATGTGGCTTAGTGTCTGCTTATCTACCTTGTACTGAAACTGAAAAAAAAAACAACAACAACAAAAAAAAAGCTTTCTCTACGTTTTACAAATAGCGGAAATATTCTTTCTTTTTTTTTGTCTGTAGCCTATAACATTTGCAGGGTCATGTTGCATACGCCTGCAAAGTTTCGTTTCATTCAGTTCTAGTAATTCCTTTGCAAATTCTCAACAGCACAAAGAAGAAAAATGAAACTGTATATCTAGCAGTTTTTTAGAATTATGACGAAATTAAAATCGTCTCTTTGTGTAATAAATCAACATTTAATACATTAGTAAACACATCAGGAAATTCTTGCTGTAAAGAATATGTCGCTTACGGATGGGTTCGAACCCCAAATCTTCCGGTCAGCAGCTGCACGCGCTGACTTGGTACTCCGATACACGTGAAATGACGAAACGTTTTGTTTTAAAAATGGTTTCAAATTAGTATTAATATGTGCAGCAACTACCAGAGAATTCGTCTTCGACGCCAACTATTTTTGTTTTAGAAAAAATGGATGATTTCGAAGTCACCATCTTTTAGGTTAAGAGCTGAACGCACTAAGCAAATGCGCCACAGAGGTATAAAACTGATATGCGATTTATTTCTGATTACAAATCTTGTGTATTCAACTTTTAAAATTCTTTTCATTTCCCACGCTAAAACCCTTGTTATTCGTTTACAAAATACATGTTTTTGTTTCACAAACACCCCCATATATATATATATATATATATATATATATAATATCTGTAATATGAAAGTAGTACTTCGCTTATTTGTGTGAACTTGTGTGTGTGTGTGTGTATATGCATGAGGTGAAAACTGGGTATTTTCATCATCATCATCATCATCATCATCATCATCATCTGCGTTTGTAGTTGGTCATAGACCTTCTACAAGATTACAGACGGCTTAGTCGGCTAGTGTACATATATATATATATATATATATATATATATATATATATGTGTGTGTGTGTGTGTGTGTGTATGTGTGATGGAAAATAAGTGTCATTCTTTGTATTGTATTTATATCATAAATAAAGCTCTCTATACACGCACACTATAAAACGCTTAGAACATTTTTTTTCCTCAAAACTTTTCAATTTAATTTCAATAAAGACATAAGTTCATTTTCCTCTCTACCAATTATAAAATTATGTATATGAATAAGATAAGGAAACATACATATGTGCGGAGAGGTAGGTTCCACTTGAGAATTATAGTCACATTGAAAATAGAAAAGAAAAACTTTAAAACCAATTTCCTTGAAACCTTTTTTTTTAACCCCCACCCAATAGCATTTTCAGTTGAACTGCACCCAGGTACTTTTTAAAGCATCAGACAAGCACATAGATGTACTCCTATCACTCATGTATTTACCTGCTGAATATTCATCCCACAGGTGGAATTTTAGGTTTTGGATATATGTTGGTAAAATGACCACTGGATCACCAAGAGAAATGTAAGAGAAAAAACAGGTGTTACATTTCGATTTTGTAAAATTTTATCTTCTGATGCATTTCGATGGTTTCCAGCCCCCTTTTTCAAAGAATCTTGCAGCAGTTTCTGAGAAATCTATGTGTATATGCCCACATGTTAATAAAGATTTTCGAGATGTAAGACCTGTTAACACCTCACACCCACACAGCAAACACACATATGGGATTTACTTACAGATAAGGGGGAAAACTTGTAAACATTTTGAGAGAAGCATGAACTCAACTCTCCCAGAACCCTCACAAGGGAAATATTTTAATGAGTTTTGCAGCGTACCACCAAAAGCAACACCATAGAAAATATGCTGCATAGTATAAACAAATCACAAAATGAAATCATAAACACATCGTGATCATCTTAGTGTTTTATAAAGAAGAAAAAAGATTGTGGGAAATTATCAATTAAAATTATGTAGAAACCCGGTTGAAATATTATCGTGGTTGGAATCTGAAACTTGTTTACACTTGCGGACCACTTAGTTGCACGGTATTTTAGATATTCATTTTTTTTTTCATAAACACTGTGTGATAAACAAATTTATTTATCTTTTCTTTTGTGGATAAAGTATGGCAAATAATTAATAACAATTTATACTCTAATCTTTATGCTACTATTTATTTTCATCCTAATGTTTTTGTTGACTTTTATCGCAAATTATCTCAGACTATATACTTTTTTTTTAAAAGCAACAAAAATATTGATATGAAGGTAGATAATATAAAAATGAAACAAAATTGTTTTAAACCTTGCATTATTTCTACTAGCGTCTACTGTTCATTTTTTAAGCTCTTTTAGAATGTATTGTAATAATTAAATATCTTGAAAGTTTTATTTTAGTAGTAACTGCAAGAAAATGGCATTAATTAGTTGAAATAAAAATTGTGCACTCACAGACGATTTCTGAGCAGATTAAAGCCGTGTTTATGTTTTTGACTAAAGAAAATAATGAATCCGCCATAATTGAAGATCTGTCACCAGAAAAATTAAATCGAGTTTCAAAAGTTAAGATTTCACTCTATGCCTCTCTTTGCACATTTACAATTTTAGCCTGACCTGCAGATATTTAGCTCAATGGCAAGAGCTGTGTTGGAGTGGCTACCTAATCTGTTGCCGGTTCGATTCCTACAGCAGCCCTATTCTCTTTAATTGTTTTCTCTCTTTACGCTGTGTAGGCCAAATAATACATTCACCGTGTGATAACGGGAGATCATTTCAAATTGAGTTTCAAGTTATATAACGCATTTATTATATATATATATATATATATATATATATATATATATATATATATATATATATATATATATATATATATATATATATATATATATGGCCATTTAATGTGAGATTTTTCAAGAAAGAGCTATAAACTTTCATTTTAAGAACTCAATAATTATCACTAACTTTGATGATTAGCCGTGATTAATAAACATTATTCCGGTCCGAAGACAACACCTAGATATGTAGCCGTTTCGGTTTTACTCACGAGAGACAATGAAAATGTGACTTTTATAGTTTTATTGCAATTAATATTCACCCAGACATGCGACATCGCGTGTTCCCCAGCAACACTTAACCTAATTCACAACACACTATACCCTCTCACCTTCTAATGATAACGTTGGTTTCAACGTCTCGGTTTTCAGATCAATGCCGTTCATCAGTTGGAGTGATTGGATTCTATCACGGTTAGTACTTCAGCTAAAACCCTTTTGCTGCTACTGCTGAGAGTGCTGAAGTTATAATTAGTAAATATTTTACGTATACGAATGAAATTTTTGCAGCAATATCTCAAATGCATTTCATTGCAAATTAAATTTGGAAAATTGCCTTTCCATCAAAGGATACTGCCAATAATGTCTGAATCTTATTCGAAGCCTTATTCAGACTTTTGAACTTATGCTTTTAATTACCTTTGTTGTGACCACAACGTTTTGGTCGGCCTATTCTACAGCCTGTTTAAGGTGTGTAATTTATCTGTTATGATTTCAAGTACAGTCATTCCAAGAGTTGCTTTGACAATTGAGTTAATTCTTTGTGTCGCTTCTGTTGTCACCACAACCATTCGGCTGATCCATTCTGCGGTCTCCTTCTTGTGAACAACGATAGCTCCAATAATTTCGAGAAGTGTCATTTGATCGTTGTTCGGGCTATTGAACTCATTCTTTATGTTGCTTTTGTTGCAAGCAGGAGCTGCCGAAAGGAAGTTAAAGTTATCCCCCTGTCACATTGGAAGAGCTCTACTCTTATTCCCATGAATAAGATTCATCCGAATCCTAGACTGGTTGCCAGTCTGCCCGGGGAGGTTCAGAGTTTGATCTCGATTTGCAAATTCTATTTTTCGTGCTATTGATTAGGATAACCTCTACTCCCTATCTGAGAATTTGACGAAGAATATTAATATTGTCTGGTTTGCTAGAAATCGTTCCATAGCAGACCTCTAAGATAGAGTCTATAAAATATCGTCTAAAATAGATTAAATCAGAGAGGATATTTCAGAAGATCGTATTTATTCAACTCGCTTCCTTCGTATTTCGTTCTTGTCCTGAGAAGGAGATGAACCGAACTTATCAACCAATCGGCGTAATTTGAAGACACACTGGTCTGATTAGTCACTGAATAGAAACCACCACGTGGACAAAATTCTTTAGTTGGGGTGATTAATAAAAAAATTGGAAAAAGGAGTGACCAATTGATAAGTTACATCTCTCACCTTGGTATTTCTTAAAAACAAACGTGAATATTGCTGGATACAAACAGAGGGACTAATTTAGAATAAACGCATCTTGCAAATTAGCCCGCCACTAAAAACCTTGGGGGGTGGGGGGAACAAGACAAAACTAGACTTAATAAGGCTAGAATGCTAAAAATTTCAGACTTGTAGCTCTATTTACGCAGCCTATGCACATGATACATAGATAGATGTGAACCCATACTTGGTCTGATGAAGCCAGTTAATGGTAAAATTATCACCACAAATATGAAAAAACAACTACAATATATTCGTATTTACTCTTGGTTTTAAATTGTCTTTTTTCCTCACCAAATAGCCAGGTAGCCAGACTATCTTAAAGACTGAAGAAACCTACATTGACAGTTTTGGTCACAGTTCTGGTTGATGGTTTCTAATATTATTCGTATTTTGTCTCCGTTTCTTTCTACTCAAAGAATATCTGGCTTTGAAAAAGTTGCACAAATATTAAGCTTTCTTTTCGCTCATCAATATTCATCAATCAGAAATAGATTAACGATTGTTTTGGCGAAACGAAGACATAATCTGTAACTGACACAGACATCTTTTTCAGCAATAAATTCGATCTGAGAAATTGATTTTGGTAATTCATCGTATCTGTCGCTTTGATCTGTTGAACAAGCGTTCTTGTGGTTTGGGTGATAAAAATGACGGATTCCACAAAGAGGAATTTCTGTAAAAAAAAATTATAAAATGAACAAGCGTAAAAACCAGACCATAAGTGTTCTACTTCTTTTCTTGGGTGAAAATGTAGCCGGACAGTGCTACCATCTTTATTTTCAAGTATATATTAAAAAATTTACTTAACACGTCTTAAAACACCCAGAAACATTTATGTTATCGGGACATATACTCAAAATCTAGGGGAATACAATACATATTATAAATCAATTAAATGTTACTTTAATTTTCGAGAGTTATTTTTATTGAAATACCAATCAATTTATTGAAAAATCAAACTTATTTTGTTCCTATAAATTAGATGAAAATATTACTCATTTTATTTGAAAAAATCATCTAAACAGTATTTTCTGACATTTACACATTACCAAAAACATCTAGAATCAGATGAAAAAACAACTTAATTAGCGAATCTAATCTAAAGACGTAACTCTGCAAAATATGATTTTGTAACACGGGGAAAAGGACTTGACTAACTTTTCGGTATGTCAGTTAATGACGGCAATCGCTGTAAGAAATACTAAAAATGACAGATCCCAAGATAAGGAATTTCGTTAAGAAAATATGAAATAGAGGAATTCTGGATGATACCTTACACTTTTTTATCAAATGTTGGTCCATCCCTCTGTCTTAGCAAAACTCAAGGATGGCTTGAGCTATAGCCACCAAATCTTATGGGGTTGCTGATAGGATCCTTTTGCTTGTATTTCAAATATTAGTTTTTGAAAAATTCAAAGAAAAAAATTTTGATATTGTGGTGTTTGCTTTGGCGATAATAATGATCTGATTTTTTATCTATCTATTTCAATTCATATTTATCTATATGTCTATCTATGTATCTATCTATTTTACTATAATTCACATACCTTTTGTGAAATCACCTCTGATATAAAATCAAATGTGATCCAAAAATTCATGATGGTGATGATGATCAAATGAGGTGTGATTCCATAGATACATGGTTCAAATCCAGGATCTCAGGCTGAAGGCCCCATTTAGGACCAGAAGTCGATATCTATCACCATTCTTTCGAAGGCAATACAGGTTTCCCCCGCTATCCGAAAAAAAAGATAATATATAAAAACCTTTCCTGGGCCGAAATAGCATAAAAAATAGAAACCATCACCATTAATTCATATGCAAAAATATTTTGAGTGTTCCCAGTCCCCCAAAATGGAAATGATGGTATGTTAGGCTAAATCATCAGGATTTGGGGCTTCGGTAAGTATAGAAGACAGAGGTGTAGGAGAGTGGAAGAGAGTGCGTGTTACCTGTGTAATGGCTCGCTGCAAAACAGAATAAGGACGCTATTTTCGCCTTTCTACGTTTTTCTTGTAAAAGCGAAAAATAGGCGTTGAGCAAACGTTTGATAAGATATAAACAAATTGAGACAAGTAGATCTGAACGTTAAAGGTACGCATTTTTTTGTCCGTAGTAAATACGTTTAGACTAAAATATATATTTTTTATAATTTATCAATACGTAAATAATCACATCATTCTTGATGGGTACCATGCTAGAATAGGTCGGCTATGCTGTCGAGACATCAACGAAAAGGGGCGACAGATCCCTATAGCAAGCTCGGGTTTATGCTACAAGAAGGATAATCCTGTCAAATCTGCGACTTTGGTGCCTACTGTTTTTCAAGGCACATCGGTGGACCATTGCAGGCAAATCTTTGATTTAAAGGGTGGGGTCAGACGTGCACACATCGCATTTCATCATATAATTCCACTGCGCAGGACTTAGGTCTATACAAGCCCCGCTGACTGAGGACTTCAAACGACATCGAATCTCATTGTCCTTTTTTTTAATTAAACCTTTTTAAGTTTAAATGACAAAAATAACCCCGACACTGCTAATTTGGTTAAACGTTCATTTGTTACTAACATTAAACTTTTTTATTATTATTATTAGGTTCAGTTTCTTTCCGTTTCTTTCTTGACGACATTTTTAGTTGATTCATTTCTCTTTTTCTAGGAGGTGTGGAAAATTGAATAGACGAGACCAGTTCAAACTCCAGGATAGTTAGTGCTCACTTCGCATTAATTTCCTTAGGGAAGGCATGAATCTCTCTCTCTCTCTCTCTCTCTCTCTCTCTCTCTCTCTCTCTCTCTTTCTCTCTCTCAAATATGATTAAATAATAGCATAAACTCGAATCTTCATGCCTAATTGGCAACCACTGTATGAGACGGATAACTCTAATTTCAAACCGATAAGTCCAACCACTCATCTAGCGTCGTGAAACGTCCGCAATTGACAGAGTTGCAAAGATATTTCCGAAATTTACGGTTAACAAGTCTCTGATGGAGCTTCGATGGGCTCAACCTATCGGAAGTTTATTATGATAATTTTGTTCCAGTAAGATAAAACGAGCGGACAAAATACCGCGATTGCCGTCTTCACCTATTTGCGATCCTTGGGGTAAAAAACTCTTTCATGGCCAGTAGAGAATATTTTCCGAATAAAACTGAATTGACCTTTATTAATCCATTTTAATGATAATGCACTGTATGCGTCAGCAAGTGAGATGGATGTTTCAAATTACGAGTCTAAATAGGAGATTCTGCAGTGCTGTATGTTGACGGATTTTTTGAAAAAGTAAATAAGGGAGGTTACTCTACAGTTAGCATTTAATAGTTATCTTCATTGACAAAAAATATTGTCCATTACATAGCTTATCATGTAAGTAAATTATTCGGGATTAATCAGTTAAGCCTCCACACAGCTCAGAGTTGAGCCACAGAACGCTTTTCGCTCCTCACGCCCAGATCCTCAATTGACTTCCTCAAACATGTTTAAGCTGCACTTCCCCAATATATTTAAATTGCACCCCTACATTCATATTGTTTCCAAATGTATTTGAATTGCTCCTTTGTTGCCCACGTTAAGATGCTGATGCTGATATACAGTGTGCGTCAAGATATCAATAACTGAGATGAATATTTCGAATTCTGATTCTAAATTGGAGATTTTGCAATGTTGAGTATTGATGTAGATTATTGACACGGATCATATACCATTTTTACATTAAACAAGGATAATTCGATTACAGCAAGGGTTTCTGTTTCAACTAAAGACTTTGCTGTTTTTCCTGAAAATTTAAAAAGGGATTAATTTCTCCGGGTCTCTTGGGTTATGGTCAGAGGCCTGAGGACAAAACAGATCGTCCTACATCCTTTCCAATCTAAGTTGATGGAAGAAACTTCCTTTTGGATACAAGCCAAATCATTAGGTTGTTACATATGAAAAGTCGGTTTTACATCATGAAAAATGAGGCTAAAATTGAAAGATTTATAAATGTAATTGCATTGTTGTAGATTAAATGTAAATACAGTTTATTTTTTCATTATTGGTGGCATTTCAGCCTCCATCAGTGATGGTGTCCAGTCTGCTTTTCAAGTACCCTGTTAGTGTTTTACTGCATGCAATTAATCATGAAGAATCGTCGACAGCAGTGACCAACAACCGACAAACAACAGTTCGAGTACCTTCTGGGGACTTTGAAGTTTCAAAAGCGACCATTTCAAATCATCTCAAAGTTAAACTTTATAAGTTGGAAAAGAAAGGATACCACATGAATGGAATGAAATTCCTCTTGACAATGAATTGCCCCGCATCTCTCAGCAGACTGTTAATAAGCTCAGAGATTTGGACCTGCAGCATTCTCTATTTCCATCTGAAATTTCTCCCCGATAATTGAACCTTTTATTGCGGATATAAAGTTCAAATTGCTTGAAAAGTTGATGATCTGTGCAAGAAATATATTTATTTCATGTATTCATTCATGTTTGTCTACAAAATATCTGCAAAAGTTCTCAGTGAATCCCAATGAGATTTTGTATAAATTTAAGCCATGGGCTAAAAAAGAATTGATCGGATTTCGGAGTGGATCAAGAAATTATTCTTCGATTGAGAGATATTTTTCATATATGAAGAATTGGCAAAAATTGTCTGAAATATTGAAAATTGAAACTCATTTACTTCTTCATCGTCGCTATATATGAACAGATCTTAATTCAGTTTTGCTGTTGATAGAAGTATGCGCTCTTTGGGTATTTTCTAGTTTCCACCGCAATCTTCACAACTTGATGACTTTTTATGGTAAAGTCTTTGAATCAATGGCCAAAAAGAATCATCTCCTTTCGGAAATACCATCTCGAATACTTGGTTCTTGATGTAGAAAAAACTCGGAAATAAATTCCCATAAAGCTTCGGAGGAGGGAAATGAATGCCGGTTGGGTTGGCCTCTTGGGTAAATACAGGGGATAAGAAAGAAAGAAAGAAAGAAATAAGGTATGTCACGAAGAAAGAAAGAAAGAATGAATGAATGAATGAATGAAAGAAAGAAATGGGGATGGAGAGGAAAAGAAATACAGAGAAAAAGGCAAAAAGCAAGAAAGAAAGAAAGAAAGACAGTGAGAAAGAAGGAAAAAAGACAGAAAGAGTAACAGAGAGAAAGTAAGAGTACCGGGAAGAAAGAAAGAAAGAAGGTGAGAAAGAAAGAAAGAAAGAAAGAAAGAAAGAAAGAAAGAAAGAAAGAAAGAAAGAAAGAAAGAATGAATGAATGTTAGGAAGGGTGAAAGGGAAAGTAACTGAGAGAAAGTCAGAAAGAGAGATTGTCAGAGAGAAAGAAAGAAAGAAAAAAAGAAAGAAAAAAGAAAGACAGTGAGAATGAGAAAAAGAAAAGAAAAATGAAAGAATAGAAAAAGGGGTGAAGAAAGAGTAACAGTGAAAAGTTAGAAAGAAAGAGGAACGGAAAGAAAGAAAGAAAGAAAGAAAGAAAGGAAAAATGGAAAATTATAGTAAGATCAGAAGAAGCAAAGAACGGGAGAAGGAATGAAATAAAGTTGGAAAGATGAAAGGGGAGAAAGAAGAGAAAGAAAAGTAAGAATGGATGTCAAGAAATAGGGAAAGAAGAAAGAAGGAAAAGAAACAAGAAAGAAATCAGGAGAGAAGCAAGGGAGAGGGAAGAAGAATATAAAAGAAAGGAAGCGAGAAATGGAAGTGGAGAATAGAAGGAAAGAAGGGAAGGAATTAAATTAATCTATAAAGAGGAAGAAAGAAAGAAAGAAGCAAGAGAGGAAGAAAGAAAGAAAGGAATAAGGAGAGGAAGGAAGGAAGGAAGCTTTCCAAGACGAATTTTGTTTATAACTTCGCATTTTTATACAAGATTTTTATTGCTTATTTCCAAGCCGTTTTTTTTTCTTCTCTGTCTAATCCGTCGGTTGTGGATGTTGTGTCTCATGAATTATTCTTCCCTAATTGCTTCAATGGCAGACGTAAATGGATCGCCCCAATGTTTTAATGCCTGCCACATGAAGCTATAGATTTCAACCTATCAAAGAACTTTGCAAAGAAACCAACAAAAAAGCAGAAAATAATGACTCAAAAGAAATAAAAACAAAAAAGGACTGTAAAGACCAACACCACCATTACAATTGTAACAACGACGATGGCAAGCGTTAGAAAAAAATACAGAACTCTTCAGTGATATATATATATATATATATATATATATATATATATATATATATATATATATATATATATATATATATATATATATATAATCATCAGTCATTGCTGGACAAAGGCCTTTTCCAGCTCCTTCCATGACGATTTTATGGTCATGTTGGTTTTAGGGAAAGATAGTGGCTAATTGACTTCACCCGTTGCTACTATTTGCTGATACTTGTTTGTGTGTGGAGGGGTGCATAGGTTCCTGTATGTGTATGTGGAACTAGGATAGGGAAGGTTGAAGGCGTAGCCGGCAAAGCCGACGTAAGCGTACTACTTAACCTTTTTTGTTTTGCGAGAAGGGAAAGGGGAACGAATGTTACCTTTCGGGCAGCTCCTTTGCAAGGGAATCTAGTGACGGGATGAATTTTATTGGTTAGTGTTCCGTGGTTCAATATATATATATATATATATATATATATATATATATATACATATAATGTTCTCTTGTTTTGAAAACCAAATATTGTTCTTGTTGTGTTCATTGTATTTTCATACCTTTGAAACACGTCCCATAGCCCCAACGTCCAACTTCCGGAAAGAATGAATTTTCTTTGTTAAGGCACTCGTTCTAACGGCACGGTTTTAATGACATAAGCGTTCTAACAGCACGTTTGTTTTTATATTCTTGTTGACTACCGACAGAGATTACTCTTTTTCCCGAACAATTTTAAGTAAATAATTTGAATGCCGTATTTTTTCAAATTTGCAAGCCACATTCTAATCCATCGGTTTTAACTGCTAATTGGTTATAACATCACCCCCTATATACAGTGGTAGCCGTTTATTATAATCATGAATAATGTTATCAAACAGTTATCTTTCATCAAAATTAGTTGGTCCCTAATACTTTATTTATAATGAATGAAAATTTCGTATTAATTTCATATTATTTTTAATAACGTAAAATTATTTATAATGACGAATTTAATCACATAATAAATGTACATTTATATAATGAACATGAATTGTTTCAGTTTTCATATCGTTTGCTTAATGATATCCATCGGTTATTGTTATCTAAACGAGTAGTTGCGATAAAAAGTTACTAAAATTAAGATGAAAGAAAATTCTAGTCTAAAATTAATAATGCTCAATAATGCGTCATCAAAAGACAAATAAAAAAGTTCGGTGGAAAGATTTCAGGACAATCAAAGGAACAATTAAATATTCACGTATTGAAACTTGTAGAAGTCTAGAATATTTTGGGAAAGAATCATGTTTTATGCAGATGCATTTTTTAAATACTTTCTGAGTATCCCATGATCATATCGTGAAGTAGTCGTGTTATGTGTCAAATATATTTTCAGCCAAGTACGCCCCGATTAGTGCAAAAGACTAAGGTAGAAAAAATATCCAAAGAGGTACAATGAAATTCTGTGTCATCATCATTATCATCATCAATCTCTTAACGTCTGTCGTAGGACATAAACCTTCTCCAGGATCCGCCACACGTGGGCGTCAAGGAGCCAATACATACTCGGTGTCTGATTAATTGAGGAAGAGCGTTTTTATTGAAAATCACTTGAACGCTGCGTTTCAAATGTTCATCACTACTTTCGTGGCAAACAAATATGTCAACATACAATAACACTAAAAGTGATACAGCATTGAAGTTGTATTGGAGTAGATATATTTTGATAAGTTGCACTCACCATCCAGGCTTGTACTTCCCTGAGGATCTTTGTCAGGAGGTAGGGAGGCAACTGCACTTATCAGACTCTCTTTTTATTGAACTAATAGTGTAATCATAGTATAATTATTTGGGAATTAGGCATGATTGATATTTTTCAAATTGACATTTCTCAAATCTCTCGTACCCCCGAAGACTTAAGGGGTACATGTACACCATCTCAGGAGACATCGTTCTGTTATGAATCAAACCGCTTGGGATTGTGTTCTGACCTTTTTTTTTTTTTTTTTTTTTTTATTATTATTATTATTATTATTGAATGTATTTCATATCAATGAATTCTTATTTCGAAAGTGTGCACAGAGAAATAAATTTTACACAGTTCATTAGAATTGCTGTCATAAATGAAATTGATTCTGACGATACTTATACCTCATGACTTGAGATTTTGACTCTACGGTTGTTCAATTATGGATGGTAATGGTGAGTTTTTGCCAAATTTGTCAATTTTTTCATTCATTTCCTGGTAACGAGGATATCAGTTCAATTTGATGCCCTGAATCGAAAGTTGTATAAAAACAACTAAAAATTAAGATGAAAAATAAAAACTAGTAAAATTCTATTAAAATGATAATAATAATAATAATAATAAACGCCTCAATAAGATTAATAATACGTATACAACAAAAACATAGCGCCGAAAGTCGGTTGTAGGGAGCTGAGCCTCTGCCAAACAATGAGAAGTCTTAGAGGCCAATTGGTGAAGGCAACCAGACCTACATAGACTTTCAGTGGTAACGAGTGTTTGAGTACGATTCTTATCGAAAGTTTACTTTTCTTCTGATCGTACCTGTTGCTATAGATACAATGGCCTGAATCAAAAGTTGTATAAAAACAACCAAAAATGAAGATGAAGGTAAAAACTAGTTAAATATGATAAAAATAATGTTAAAATACGTGGTCAAATGATTACAAAAATGTAATTCAGTGATTCTTATTTCAATAAAACAAATTTAGTGTTGAAAATGCATAATGATAAAACGTTTAATTCAGATATTAACCAAAATCTATGGTTCCAAATCAAGGAAAATAATTTCAATGACAAGAAAAACATTTTAATCAAGATCTAAAAGATTTAACAAATATGGTAAACTATAATATCACGTTAGATTCATAGTATCATCCAAAAAATATAACAACAAAATAGATACATATAAACTTTAGGGCACTTAGTTTTTTGTAATTTCTTCCTAGCGTGAAATTTAGCAACGAGAACGCAATTACTTAATAACTACTATATAGGTTATGAACAATATGTACGTAGTTTTAATCGGACACCATCGAGGAATTTAAAAATCTGACAAAAATTAGCATATAATTCGATTTTGATAAAATCTTTGATACTTATCTATTGAAAGAAGAATTCTCAAAAAATAATTTTTCATTCCAATTAATGGAAAAGAAGATTCCCACCCAACCTTATATTATTTTGATGACTCATTTTATCTATACATTGCTGTTTTCATCGATGTCCATATATTTGACAGATACATCCCTCGAGATATTAATCATGTTTACTTCTCTCATAAAAGCACCCCCAAACTATTTTAACTGGGAGTAATCGATATAAATGGTGGAAAATCGTTTGGTTTTTTTTCCAAATATTGAGTGAAAAATTTCTCCAGATCAAAAGCATAAATTATAATTAAACAAATGAAACTTAAGATATTGCCGTGAAGAAAAATTATTTCACTTAATCTTCCAATTTTTATTTTTCAAATACTCCCAATTCGAGCAGGCCCCAGCAGTTTTCAAAAAAAAAAAGGTAAGCATAATCAGTATCTCAAGGGATTTACCTTTTAAATGTGTAAAATTCAATCAAATCGCAATTTGTAAAATGTGAAAATAAATAGTCAAAATGCTTGGAATGATATGAAAATAATCTTTTTTCTCGATATTTGGAATTGAATTCGTCCTTTAATTGATTGGTATCGAAAATTTTATTAACATCGAATGATATGCTGATTTTTGCCAGATTTTCAAATTTCTTGTGTCGATTTTCCGATGAAATTGCGTTCATATTATTCATTCCTACTTTAATACCTCACAAAGTTAACAAGTTAATCATTAGTTACAATGAAATCTATAGTAAAATTAGTAAGTAGTATTGTACAATTAGTAATTAATAGTATAGTGCAATAAGGAATTATTAATATTGCACTAGTCTACCCATATCGCCAAAAGACATATTTAAATACTTTTTCAATTGTATTGTACTATCAAAAAATATTAAAAATGTTATGTTATTCTGTATTTTCTTGTTTATGTTCATCAAGGACCAGATTTTTTACGCATTTGAGTAATAAAATGAATAAATAAGGGAAACTACTCAATAGCTAGTTATCTCTCTAGACAAATGCTATGGGATGAAAGTGTAGTCTATAACATGGCTTATTATAAAAGTAGAATATTCGGAAAAATCTGTTAAATCTAAAGACGGACCACTTTTGAGCCACGGCACGCCTCTTGCTACTTGCCTCCAAATTCTACACCCCTATTTATCTAAATTGCCCCCCCCAACACACACACGTATCTTAATGTAATTAATCACTGATTCTTTTTCTTTTCAGGCTGGTCTTTTTTCAAGTGTCAACACAAAGCCTTGGCTCTCTGATCAGCAAATTCTTCCGAATGAGAAGGTTCCCAGGCAAAATAAACGAAACACACCAGGATTATCAGATAAAACAAATTTCCGAGGAAGGCTAGAGAGCAGTCTAGCCAAATAGTTGCCTTTGAAAGAAAAACACGATGATCTTAGTCTGAATAACCCATGAATTTTGATAATGCTTCATCTTGAAACTTCAGAAGTATCATCAATGGAGTTTCCCTCTTTTTGCTTTGAACGCATTTTAGTGCATTGAGGGACTTGTAGTTAAATCGCTGGTTTGAATACGTACTGTTATAACAAAATCGTTCTTTGTTAGATAAGTAGGGAAAATTTTTATTAAAATCCATTAAATAGTTGATATCTTATAATTTAAAATAAGATCTAGGTGTGTTAGTGCCTTGAAGTTTTCGCAAATTAGCCAATGCAAAATGAAAATTACGGCATCTTTTTGATTATTCTTGAAATTCAAACCAAGAACATGATTTTTCTAAATATTTTCGTTTCTACAAAGTGTGCACACAGAGTTCTTCCTCAGGTTTTTCTCCAATCTTTATTCTTTATTATGAGATAAAGGTTCTTACGGTGAAATCAAGTTTTATGCGACTTCGAAGTTTTTTTTTTATTTGTGTTTTTTGATGACGTTACTCTAATCCCATTCACATTACACGCAATCTGATTGAGAGGAGAGATGACAACGAATAACAACTTCAAAATCGTATGAAATTCAATTTAATAAAGGACAGAATTTTTTCTATGTTTCCATTTCGATTCCGTAAGAACACTGTGTTTGAATCAGTGGTTCAATTAAAAGTCCCACAATGCAATGTGTGTAAAATAAAAAAAAGAAACATCCATGAAATAAAAACTTATACTCCTAATATAATACGAACCTATCTATGGATTTGTACATACATTAGCGTAGCTAGAGGGGAAGTAAAGCAGTAGGGGTGCGGTTGCTCCCCTTGAGTAAATTATTCAAGAGAGGCGTCTTTTTAACATTTTTTGAAACTCTTCAGTTCTCTCGTGCAATAAAAGTTGAAACTCATTATTTTTTTTAATTGATATTTTTCTCAATTTCATCTGATGACATTGGAAGAACTTTCTGGATTTACTTACCTAATTCTACCAACCTCCCACTGTTTTGAACTGTGTGCTTCATACATTTTATATCGCTCTGTTTTGTTTTCATTTTATGTTTAAAATATAGGATAATAAAATGACACATATGTTTTTATTCTAAATTTATGAGCTCAATATAAACTTTTCTTAAATGTCTTTTTTTATTTTAGATACAAAACAACAAATAGATGTTTCATCTATAACTACATCTTCCTCATGTTTTGATTTTAGATACAAAAAAACTTGGCATGTATCCTGTCACCGTCTTAAAGTGGAACTTCAGAATTTGGTTAAGCCGTTAAGATAAGACATTGGGAAATATGGAGAGAAGAAAGAATTATCTTCAAGAATTTTGGGTAGATTTTTTTAGAACAAATTGGTCGCATCAAATAAAAACATCTATTTTTTCTATGTCAATGGATTAATAATAATAACGATGAAGATGAAAATCGATGTGAACAAATTATTTTACTTCTTAATCGAGTTATCATTTTGCCCCACGAATTCATAATTTTGAATTGGAATATATTTCAAGATCGTTTTGTTTCTACATGACAAAGTAAATCAACAAGCATACACACACACACACACACACACACACACATACACACACAAACACACAAACATACATACATACATATATATATGTATATATATATATGTGTGTGTGTGTGTGTGTGTATGTGTGTGTGTGTGTGTGTCACGTGTTCAACGTAAAAATGAAATACCATAATACCAGGTAAAATGACTGTATATTCCACATTTGATTCACACCACTTTTTGTTTTTTACCAAAAAAGGTGGAATATAAAAATGGCCTTCTGCTTTTGTCTTTCAACAAACCGTTATAGAGGCAGTGCACACCCTCTTTTTCCCCGTCTTACAACGTAGTCTCCAAGATCTTCCCAGTCCAACAACTCTCTTGATTGAGTAACACAACACAGATTCCCATATATATCAATGGCGCTCCAGCTTTTTTTCCAAGTTTTTATAGGAAGGCTCTACTTTTGGATAGGGACATACACACACACACACACACACAAACACAAACACACACACACGCACACACACACTCACACACACACACACACACAAACACAAACATGCGCACACACACACACGCACACACACACTATATACATATATATATCGATATATATATATAGAGAGAGAGAGGGAGAGAGAGAGAAGGCATAGAATGTATGCTTATGTAAATTTAAAATATAAACATAAAACATAAATATATATTTATAAATAATTTATGTGTAAATATATATAATTTATGTACAAATATAAACATAATGTATACTTTGGCAGCAAATTTTCTCTAATACATCATTTATTAAAAATGACAGAGAAGTGCATCTTTTTAATGTTTTAGTAATCTTTTCTACAAGTGACCAAATCCTTGGTTTCAATGAATATAAATATCCGTCAGAGTGCTTTCAGAAGCACTATCCGATATTTTTGATATCAAGATTGAGTTGTACGTTTTAGTATCATATTAGAATTGTGTCTTATTTGATATTTTTACTATTTAATTTTGACCGTTAAATTCAGCGTTTGTAGTTCACAATTGGTTGTATATGTCTGTTATGTGCTACTAATGATCCAGTGACGTCATTTAGTGCCGTGTGAGCATTAGAAATCGTTTTTGTTTGGAGGAGTCCGTCAATTATATAATGTATTCAAGTAATTAATCAATCAATTAATCAAAAATTTGATCAACAATCAATCGACTAAATAATTATTAAATACACTTGAATTACCAATACCTTGAGCAAAGAGTGTGGCTCATTTTGACTTTATTACATGCACTTCTATTATTAGCAATATATCAGTTAATTTTATATCGTATTCGGGTATCATCTACAATTACCTCTGTGAAACCATCAAAAGAGGAAGGAATAGAGCAAAAATCACATTACGGTGGTAAGCTTTTGGTAGAACAAGCTCAACCTTTAAAAACAAAAATGTTCCATAACCAATGCATCTTCCCGATAGTCACTTATGGAGCTAAAACATCGGAACTAACCAGAAGATGGTGCCTCAAACTGAGAACCATGCAACGTTCACTAAACTTTGCAATACATTTGGGAAAAAACAGGAGTCAGAGATATCATAGAATCGATTAGAAAACTCAAATGGCAATGGACTGCAAAAATATCAGGCTATCAATGGATATCACATAGATCCCCAGAGATCATATGCGAAACTGTGGCCAGTAAAATATAAGATGGCGTGACTAAATAGACAAGTTCAGAAAGTATTGGCTCTGCGACACCCATGATAGAGAGATCCGTGGAATCCTGGGGAAGGCCTATGTCCGTTATGTCCAACGACGGACGATGAAATGCTGATGCTGATGATGATGATGATTTTGCGAATGGGAGTATTGTCGTTTAGTGTTTCTTGTATTTTAGATACGCTTTTTTCGTGAAGTTAATTATCATTAGTTGAAATGTATGGGAAAAAACGTCTAAAACATGCAATTGAGACAGGGTGTAGTTTTTATAAAAACTATCAACATTTGCATATTTGGGGGTTAATTCAACAGTGAAGAGAGGACTTCAGCAGCATTTTCAACTTGTTATGCTTTTTCAATTTAGGAAAGGTAAAAAAGCAACACATCACAAAAATTATTTCTACAAGTAATGGAGAAGGTTTTGGGAAAGTTCAAAAAAGTCGAAATTTGTTTGCAAAGTTTTGCGATGAGAATTTCTTGCTGAACTATGCCCCACGGTCTGGTAGACCTGTTGAGGTTGATAGTGACCAAATAAAGACATTATTTGAGAATATCCTAGTTATACGTCGGAGAAGATAAACAACAAACTCAGATTATATAAATCATTTACTCACATCAGCTTGGTTATAGTTGTTGATTTGATGTGCTGCTTTCACATAGGTGAAAGGGGAAAAATCCACTAAATCCTATTTACGTGTGCGAGTTGTTGCTCGAACGTTATGTTTCGTTGTTGAAAAAAACTGATGGGCGATGAAAAGGGGATAATTAACAACATGGATCACCAAAGATCGTTGAGAAAGTGAAATGAACCACCACGAAGTGAACTATTGTTAGATCTTCATCCCCAAAATGCGTTGTTCATTGTGGAATTCGGATGGAATCATTTATCATACTGAAGAAAACAGAATGACCTATTGGAAATCTATAGAAACTTAACCGACATACATAGAGTGGATACTGACGTTCATTGCTCAAAATGACGTGATAAGAAAATGATTTCATCCATCTGCAGTAAGACCGGGGAAGACAGCCATAATCTATTTATACAAACCTCCTCTGATCTTAGAGAAAATCTTCCCGGCAACACTAGAAAATGTACAGAACAGCCCAAGTGAGAAAATGGTCGTATTCGAGAATATCAATATTTGTTTAAAAAAATAACCCTTATTCTGATATCGGCCATAACAAAATTTAACCACTAATTTTCTCATTGGTTTGATCCCACCACAACTAAACTGAAGATGGATTCATGACGCAATTAACTGCTGTCAAAAAGCCTATTTCAAGTACATTCATTTAGTACAACCATTCAAATACATTCATTCAAGTACACCCATTCAAGTATATTCATTCAAGTACTTTATGCACTTATTTCGGCAAACCAAATTCAAGAGAAGAGGCTGAACGAATCAAACGATTTATTGACATTAGAACATCGGGGTAATTTTCACTATTACACAAAAGGATGGCTGTAGAATGGATCGGTCAGAAATTTGCAAGAATAGAGAAAACGACGTGAGTCTAATAGTCCAGACGGCCATCATATATTGGCTGTCATAAAATTTCAGTTGCAACTACTCAGACCATCAATCTACGGCAGTGGGTAAAAGTGTGACGTAGAACAACTAAAATTAATCTCCAAGAAATACTAGTTAAAATTAGATCAAGTTTAACCATCACTGAACCTTGTATATGGTCATCCATTTTCACATAGGGAACCTTTCTTCGTTCTCTTCCTTTGCATGCATATGGATGAGACAAAACTGTATTGGTGAATTATGGCGCTAACAGGAAAGCCTTCATCTTCCACCAACAAAATAGGAATATAAATCACACCACTGGCCTAGCGCCATCTTTGCACGCCACGTTACTGACCGCTGAGGCATTTGACCGAAGCACTCTTAAAACAGTGGTCTTTTTTTTTTCTTTTTTTTTTACAGGATTTTTATGTGTTGATGCACTTTAAACATTTAATAAGAAACATTTTGGTCAACGCGTACCTACCGTAGCGCGATGGACACCAATCTTATATCGCTGATCAATTCATAAGTTCAGTCTTCAGCTTTACGACCATAGTTTTGTTCAAGATCAGTTTGTTCGCCGCTGTCTCAGCAAGTCGTCAGTCCAGTGCCATTAACGAAATAACTCGTCTTCCGATAGTGTATCTTTTATTTCTCAACCAAAAAATTTGGCAAAAATATCTTGACTTCTGAATCCATGTAATCCAGAAGCTAATAGAAGGGTACTATGTTCACCAAGCTCGTCCTGCAGGGGGTCAACCATCTGAGGAAAACCCCCTGCATCTAACAGAGAGGCATTTCCCCTTCAGCAGTTCTTTGAAAGACTAAGAAACGAAACCTACCAGAAATAGTGAAATTCAAAATGATGAATGAGTCGATACGAATGTATAGAGTGTGAAGTGGCCTTACTGTAGATCCATGTTTCAAGATATTTCATACTCGTTTAAATTATAAAAATATATATATATTTCAACGCATCTATGTATGCCTCACATTTATTAGATGTTTTATCGGTCATAGTAGTTGATATGTATGAAAACACGAACCATAAGTTCAATGGTGTGTCCATCATTCGTTGTAGAAGTATCAGGGGTAGGAGAGGAAGAAGAGTAAGGAGTCTTTTTCTGAGTCAATTGATTCTCATACTGGTGAAATATTGCCTGTCAGAACGCCCTGTGACTTAAGGATGAAATTAATCCACGAGAAAAAAAAAACGGGTGTCAATTTTCATGCAATTGCGATATGAAAATATTCTGCAAGTACTATTTCCTATAGAAATCGTAACTGGCAATTTCTGGCGTTTTTGGTGGGGTCATTTGGGGCTTTTTTAATACAAAAATGTGGACCTCGTACAATTACTTTCAGACATCATCGCAGCTGATAAAAAAAACGATCAGATTATATGTATTTTAATGAAATTATAACACATTGGCATCTGGTAAAAAAAAAATACTCCCCCGCTTCCTCCCTCGGTTGTTTTACTAGAACTGACAGACCGACCGACTGAAAACCATCTTATTGAGATGCGCTTAGACGCTTTTGAAAACTGTTTTGAACATGCAATGAAGGCTTTCTATTTTTGTCATCTTTTTATGAGAAAAAAAAAACAGCGGAAAACAGGCTAGGCAAAGCTTGGTAGAAAATATTTTAAGAAAGCCGTTTTAGCGAGAATTATCAATATTGTTTCGCAGATTAATTCGTTCCTGGAGTGATTCCAATACTCATTGAGTGTCAAATAACTCTAGTCTTCTGTCTGTTAAAGCTAAGATTACTAAACAACTATGACACACCCCAAGATGGTATAATATGAAATAACAAATACCCATCATGACCGAAAAATTATCCTCAACGGTCTGAATCAGTGAAGCGATGTATTAACAGATATACTCATAAGCTGTTAGTGTCTACGGGGAAATAATCTGATTATAGAGTAATAGGGCCTCCACAGAATTGGCGAGAATTAACTTCTTATTAATTCTTTATCAGAAATAAATGACCTGCACGAAGCCCTGACATTACACCCTGCGGGGTGGGCGGAAGAGGAGGAGGTGTACCAAACTTTCAACTCTGGATCAACAGTAGGAGCGCATTCGACATTTTATGACCGACATAATGTCTATTGAGGTCATTTGGAGATGCTTACAGACATTAATACTTACATTGAAGCAACACATCATCCACCTTGTTCATATACTAAATGCAAGCTTTTCTGTTAACAAGAAAAATTACTGTGGATAGCGGTTATTGATGAAATCCTTTATTTCTTGATTAATAAAACACCGATATTACCCACTAACATTTCAGGCACGATCAGAAAGAACAGAACAAGAATTTTAAAACATTTTTTAATTTTTGAATGTTTTACGTTCTTCTTTGTTGGGTTATCACTACATTTCAACCGATACATTCTTCGACCTTCCTCAGGTGTTTGGTTCATCTAGGCGTTTTCCTCTCTCTTTCTCTTATAGATGATTTTAGGTCTGAAGGTAAAATTTTCTTGTTGGCAGCAGTAATCCAGTTGTTAGTCTGTAAAAAAAAAAGTGATAATTATACTTGTTCGGACAAATCATGCAATAATGAGAATGAAAAACTTTTACAACTCTATAAATCTGTGAGCTTAGATTGGTTTGATTTATAAGTCATTATACATTAATATCTCTCTCTCTCTCTCTCCCTCCTTCTCTCTCTTTACGCATGTATATATACGTGTGTGTGTATATGTGTGTACTTGGGTGTTTACCGCAGATCTATATATGCGTATTTTGCAACTGTGTATGTGTCTGCGTGGTTGCATCTGTGTAATAAGAAGGTAGAATTTACGTATAAGCCAATATATATATAAATAAATATATATATATATATATATATATATATATATATATATATATATATATATATATATATATATATATGTACAGTCACCTTCTGCGGTATTCTTGCAACGTTGTCTCACTGATCAATGCGAGAGTGTAGTAAATTCAATCCTTTCTCAGTGACCAAGTATTTAGGCCTTTTCGGTTGACTAAACTATGGTAAGTAAATATTTATAATAACCCAACACACACGCACACACACACACATATTTATATATATATATATATATATATATATATATATATATATATATATATGTATGTGTGTGTGTGTGTGTGTGTGTATGTGTGTGTAGATGATTATAGATTGCGTTATATTATATTGAAACTCATTTTTGAAATGATCCCCCCTTATTACACGGCGAATGTATCATATATACATACGCGTGTGTGTGAGTATACTTGGGTGTATAGTGCAGAAATATATATTTACCAGACAACACCAGCTATGAAGAACGGGTGCAACACCTGGAATCTAATAAAATCACTCAAAAACCAATTCAAAACCTCACAGATGCCAATGGAAAGAACAAAGTTAGGAATAACTCTTGGCAATAGAAAAACATCGACATGAATTCGAGAGAGGGCAAGGGGGAAAGATATTATACAAGTAAGTGAGCAATAAAAATGATGGCAAGCACACATATGGTGGAGAGATGAAAGCTTGCAGGTAAAACATGGCAGGGAGCAGCGCATTCACAGTTGTCATAGAAGGAGATTGGAAAGGCCATTATACAGTAGTGGATCTATAATAGCTATATATATATATATATATATATATATATATATATATATATATATATATATATATATATATATATATGGATGACACAATATATATATATATATATATATATATATATACGTATGTACATATATATATATATATATATATATATATATATATATATATATATATATATATCTGTACCTCGCATAAATAAAATCACCATATTCCACTCTTGTACCATAGGTAATTATCTAAAGAATTATGTAAAATTATCAAAAATAACTTTTTTTATATAAAATTATCTTTTGAAATACCAGCACAGGATTTGAGTATTTTTTGTCCGAAATGACCATAAAGACCACGAAGATCTAGATTCATTTCAATGACATTTTTTAGAGGGATGGGACAACGGGTAAGGGAAAATTGGGTAAATCTTTGGATGGAACCAAGAATATTAATAGTTATCCTGCTTTCATCGTTCATAATTCACCTACTATCTTTTGCAATGAATTCTATAGATATTCAGGAGAAGGGTGTATCGTGAACTAAAGAAAAAATTATCAAATTTTGGGGTAGATCCAGAAGTTTTCACAGATACCTCCCCTGCATCATAGCTATATATGAATTGATTCTCATTCAGTTTTTAGTGACAATTGCAGATGTATGGACTCTCTGATTGCTTCCTAGTCTATTATTTTTCTTCTTTTTTTTTCTAAACCTTTATTTGGGAGTTTTTATTTCATGTTTTACTCGGATCTATTGTCAAGATCAAGATAAGGTTATCTGAGGTGAAACGTTTACCCCTTCAGCCGACCAAGAAGTTTACTTGTGTAATCCATGGGCAAAAAAATGTGAAGATCATGTCTCTCCTTACATTAACTTTACAGTTATCTTCCCTGTATAGTAAATATACGTCCAAACAATATTTCCAATGGTTCTCCATGAATTTCAATGAAATTTTGCAGAGCGGTGAAACATGGACCAAGGGAACATCGATTGAATTTGTTGGTAGATCCAGGATTTGTTTACAGTTACCTTCTCTTCATCGTGGCTAAATACTGAGGGTAAAAGTCCTCAATAAAGTCATTCGGTGAAAAGGTGGGACATAAGCAAAGAAAGAATTAAATTTTGGGACTGACCCAGGAGTTTTTTTCGCAGAAATCTCTCCTGTATCGTAACTATATATGAATTAATTTTCATTCGTGTCGTTGGCAGAGATATGCACTCTCCGAGTGCTTCCTAATCTTTCCTTCTTTTTCAAAAAAAACCTTTATTTGGGACCCTTTATTTGAAATCTTTCACCTTGATCTATTATTAGGATCAAGATAGGGTTATCTAGGGTCAAACGTTTTGACTCCTCGGTCGACCAAAAGGTTAGCTGGTGTGAATCATGGGCAGAGAAGTGTGTCGTTCGTGCTCTGTCTCGCATTCAAAGTACTCGGTTTCATTTATTTATTCAAACTTTTCTCACCTTTTGAAGTGAACCTTTTGAAAAGAAGTCAGTCTTTGCATCAATTTCAACCTGTACGCATAAGTAAATCAATCTCACTGAGATAGGTGTACACACACTTAAAATATTTAACGTAGGGCACAGCTAAATGATAAGGTATTAGTTGATAAGTCAAAGGCTTTTTCAATAGTACCAATCAAAATTTAAACGTCCATAATTTCAAAGTATGGAAGCCTGAAAAAAGTAAATTGCAAAATCTTTTTCTCGCTGACTAGAAACTGCATTCGGAGTGTTAGTTTGGGCTCAAATTGTAAGGCTAATTTACTCTTGGAGAGTCCAAACATTGTATAACTTTTTAGTTGGGTTACAGATTAGTCAAGTCATCAGATTTTTACAGTTTTGCCCGAAGAGGAGAAAAAATAGTTATATGAACGATAGCATTCGGGAGTTCTTGTTGGTAAGGAAATGATGTGTTAAATCTATATTGTTTTGTTCAGCGGTGTTCAACGAAAAAAAGATTTTTTTAGGTTTCCATTCTTCATAATTATCAAAATTTTGCTACGGACTGATCCAGACACTATAAAGTCTTAAGTTATTTCCCTTGACTCGGAGACTCACATTTGTATCCCTGTGCCAGACTAACCTGAACGTACAACCTCAAAAAAATGTTAGCCATGCGTTGGGTATCTCACCGAAGTGTAATGATTAGTAAGGTATCCAACTAGCTGAAATGAGTTTGATGCTTACCTTGAATCAGACAAAAGAATCCTGGGTCAAATTATACCCCTATTTCTATTTCAGGTGAAAATGATGACTGCCACATTTGTATTGTGTACATGATGATTTTCATAAACAATATGTATTTCTTAATATCTATCTATTGGATTGAATTTGCGTGTTAAGTAGATTTGAAAGATCTGTCAGGTTGGTTCAGTCGGTGAGAGCCGCCTACTGGTCGTGATTTAGAATTACAGAAGGCAAATGTTAATTTTATATAGTGGTTTGGTTCAATGCATCAGGACAAACAGACAGTCAAATCAGGTGCGGAGTATTCTAGTTATTGCAACGGTAGAGAATCAACTTGAACTGGAGTTCGATAATTTGAAATTCTCAAACAGCTCACCGTGATAAACAAGTTTGTTTTGTTGATAATTATTCCTGGGCACCTTACCATGTGCCCTTGTGCTTGACTGATCTAAGCTTAGTAAATACTATGTTCAACATCATGGAGCAGTTGAATCTTTGTGCCATCATTAAGAAGAAAAATTGGGATATATATACATATATATATATATATATATATATATATATATATATACACGCGCGCGCGTGCATGCACACACACACACACACACACACACATATATATGTATATATATATATATATATATATATATATATATATATATATATATATATATAAACACGATAAATATCTAACAATAATACCTTTATAGGAAATAGAACTTTACACAGCAGAAATATAATTGATTGAGCATACTGATTTTTTAACTAAAAAAGCAAAGATGAAATTGAAAAGAAAAGTGAGTTGTAAAATAAGGATTCTAAGCCACGTGGACCCCTCTTACCCCCCCCCAATCAACCCTGACCCAACTGTTGAAGGTAGACCACTCATATCAGCACATCTACTAATAACCGTCGATTTCTGTTTTCGAATGGGACATGAAGAAATCGGATTAATTTTTTCAATGATGTTGGGAAAAAAAGAACTCATTCGGACTTCCTTCCAGACTTTTGTCTTTCTCGGATCACTATTGAAGAGCGCTCGTCGCATGGAACATGGTCTTCAGTTGTCTCTTTAGTTCTCTCTCACTCTCTCTCTCTCTCTCTCTCTCTTTCTTTCTCTATCTATCTATGTATCTATCTATCTATCCATCTATCTCCCCTCTCTCTCTTTTTATCTATCTATCCATCCAACTTCTCTCTCTCTCTCTCTCTCTCTCTCTCTCTCTCTCTATCTATCTATCTATATCTATATATATATATATATATATATATATATATATATATATATACATATATATATATATATATATGTATAGATCTAGAAATAGATATAGATATATATAGGATGGGTGAGAATTAACTTCTTATTAGAAATCATTTGTAACTTTTGTAAATATTACTCTATTTCCGTGAAACAATGAAATAAAGTTATGATTTAACAAATTTCCAAAACGTAGTTTCAGAGTGAAAGGAGTATACCCCCTCTCTGGAAAAAATAAGGAAGATCTTTTTTATAGCCATTTTCTTATCTATTCATCTTTTAAATCTGAAGCTCGCTTTTCTCTCCATGTGTGTATACGGTGAGAATAACTTTTACCGGAACAGGTGTAACTAGATGTGCTTGGATAAAACCGAAATTCTCTGCAAGGGAAACAATACAAAATAATCGGACACAAAAGACGGCCTGGGAAATCTGGGCTTCAATGTCACATAAGTATTTCCTTTAAATCGAAGGACACAGATGAGAAAACCGGAAGTGATCTAAGTCCGCCATTGCACATAGGCATGACACTAAGACACACATCGATTTAGGCCGGTAAGTTTCCCGTTTAACTTCTTCTAGATTCAATCTGATGGGAAAAACAAGCAAGATGTCTAAATTAATAAAATGATGATTTAATTAATCCATCAAATACAGGTTTCCTTCTCTACGTAAGAGTGAAGCGTTTTTTTTTTTCATAAATTCGGAAGTTGAGCTGGCGTAAAGTGAAGAAGCTATTACTATTGATTTAAGTAGGGATAATTTTTGAGTGTTTCCAAACCAAAAAATGGTGATGATTTATATTAGACAAACAAGATGTCTATATCAATGGTTTTAATTCGCTATCATCTAAGAAGTTGCACTAACAGAGAGTGAAGAAGCAATTACAACTAATTCAAAATTGATTTATATCAGAGAATTTTTTAGCCTTCCCAGACCCCGAAAAATGCAAGATATTTTAATTAATGCAAGGATAATTTTGATTCACATTCAAGTACAAAATAAGTATTCCCTATTAAACTTTTCATAAGTTGAAAAAGTGGAGGAGCAATTACCATTGATTAGAATGAAAAAATCCTTGAGCGCCCCCAGACCTAAAAAATAGTGATTGTGCTATGTTTGGCTGATTTGGCGGAGCTTTGGTTGGTGGCAGGTATAAGAAACAGATGAACGCTATTTTTGCTTTTCGTCATTACTGACTTCTACTTTTCTCTCTTTACTTTTCTCTTGATTTAATCCAACTCATTTGTATGTAATTAGTGTGTCTCAAGTGAATTATCCCATTTTAATTTTTGCTGCTTCGTAATGCAACTAAAGAAGAAGAAGAAGAAGGAGAAAAAGAAAAAGAAGAAGAAGAAGAAGAAGAAGAAGAAGATGATGATGATGATGAAGAAGAAGAAAAAGAAGAAGAAGAAGAAGAAAAAAAAAGCCTTTATTTAACAAAATATCATACATTTAAACTATAAGTGGGCGTATTTGACTCTAAAGGTATTACTGCAACCAACCCCTGAAAAATGATCACAAGTAGAAACAGGCTAATTTGCTTTAATAATTACTACATATTTAAAGAAAAAACAATATATTAACTTAAAAAGGCAACTAGCTCCATCAGTATGTGGTACCCAGTCTCCCAGTAAAAGCATGAATTCACAAATAGCTTAATGGATAACTCATTAAATCAGAAAAAAAGAACGAAATCAGGGAGATTTAGGTGACATTAACTCCCAGAAGTCTAACTATGAAATGTGTGTGTATTGGAAAATTTGAAGAACAAACAACAAAAAAGCGAGCTCCTGGTTAGACTCAAACTTACGTCTTGTTGCCCAGGGAAGTTGCTCTTTACCCTTTAAAGAATTAGATATGACTTTGTGTTGGACTATAGAGTTCCCGTTGCTATGAAAATTCAGATAAAGGAAAATAGGTATCAAAATCAATAACTGGTCTGGTTAGGCACTCAATAGAAACTGTCTCGTGACCAAAGCCTTGTTGCAACATGCCGTGTTGAGGATGATCAATTAAAAACTGGAAAAAGGAGTAATCAAAGACTAAGTTACTCCTCTAACCTTTTGTAGGGTAGTGATCACTGAAAAGTCTGAATTTTCAGAAAACAAACGTAAATGAAACCAGACACAAAATGAAGTACCCAATTTATCATAAAAGTATATTGCAAATTGAACCCCACAACTAAAAACGTACTTAAGGAGTATTTACAAAAAACAAAAAAAAAACTTTTTTCTCGACGACATGAGCAGTAAATATAAGTATATTTCAGCCCTCTAGC
Source organism: Thysanoteuthis rhombus (assembly GCA_963457665.1). NCBI lineage: Eukaryota > Metazoa > Mollusca > Cephalopoda > Oegopsida > Thysanoteuthidae > Thysanoteuthis > Thysanoteuthis major. Next base: position 20,849,414 of record OY735236.1, on the reverse strand, counting down.
TCAATTGGTGTGTGCTGTATGCGTGATACATGTATAGACAGCCAGCGATGCCAGCCAGCGAAGCCAGACAGACCAACTTAAAAACAGGAGAAACTTATGTTGCCAGTTTTGCTAGAAGGTTACTAATAGAAGTCAAAATAAAAAATATCAGTACCTTGCATTAATGAGTCACCATAGCCAGCGCGTGTACCAAAATTGATTTTCTAAAAAAGATATCTAAACTCGTCCGAAAAAAAAAGATTATCTGAAATTAACTGAAAAATGCCAGTACAGGATTTGGGCATTGTTTATCCAAAATAATGATAAAGGTCCCAAAACCTGCTTTTTCTTAAAAAAAACAAAAAAACTTAGAGGTGTATTCATGCACATTTTCTATATTGCAATCCAAAAATCTTGCCAGGAGTGCCCGTACACACACTCACACACGAGCAAAGATGAACTAATCTGTGGCCCACTTGACTAGTTGGTAGGGCGTGCTAATTGTGGGGCTACGGTGATTCGATAGTTTACAACACGTGCTTAATCTAGAAATAAATGAAAAGTAATCACATTTTGTTAATTTTGTGGTTTTAATTCTCTCTCGATTAAATCCAAGGGGAAAAACAAACAAAATTTTTAAATTAAAGCAACGATGATTTGAATTTGCATTCAAATAAGTAATATTTAAGCATTACTAATTTTGGAACGTAAAGCGACTAAGATATAGATAGATGAAATACTAGTGGAAAAAATACAAATTAATGATGGTTTACTATGTCTCCTCTTATAAAAACTCCGGTAGTATTACTAATACTAATACTACTAGTGTGCAGTGCAGAGTGGCGAAGCAGTTACCAGTACTAGAAGAGTATATAAAAACAATAGTATAACTGGGAAGCACTCAGAGAGCTCTCCGCCACCGCAATTGTCACTGTAACCTGAACAATTAGGTGATAAATACCTTAGCATGCCGTGACAAAGCTTTGTGATAACGACAGCAGGGTCAAATTCCACTCCCCCTCCTATTCCGAGTGAAGATGATTACAGCATCTTTTCTATTGTTTATATAGCAAATGAATATTATAAAAACGTAGATGAGTAAGACTTGTCATTTTGCCTCGGTTAGTTCGAGAGCCGCTCGAAGATCGCCTGGTGGTGATTTCTAAACACGGTAGGGGAATGTTGATTTTGTACATCGATTTGGTTTACCGTAATAGTAATCAGTGAAGATTATTCTTGTTGTCATGGTCGACAAACAAAATCAACTCAATATTTAGACTAGAGTTTGAAAATTATTAATCAGAGACATATCTTTGAACCTTGATTCATTTGAATATGAATTTCATCATTACTGTGTTATTACATCTGAAACGCCGAAACATTTGTCCTGACTCAAAAGTAATTGGGAAAATTGCAAAAGTACTAAATTAATGTAATGACAATTTGTTTTTACAATCAAACACTTTTTTCCGCTATCTGAAAGAGATTAGCCGAAGACAAAACTCAATGAACAGAGAAGGATTTGTTGCAGCAATCTGTTAGGTCAGGATTTGGGAAAATAACGACCAGAATATAGTGCTGCAAAGTAGGAGACGTCATACATACCATGAAAATCAGCATTTGAAATCGTGGTTTGATATCTACTGATTTAATGTGGGGAAGAAGAACGTATTGCGCCAATCGTTCAAGCGAAACGGTCCTGTCAATCTTGAAATTCAGCATTCAAGATTATACTTCTTGTTTTTTAGTAGAACTCAAACCCCGACTACCTTTGCAAACAAGCATATTGGTATTTGCTTGGCTCTGCTCAGTCTAATATAAAGCTGAATGAGAGAAGGAAGATTGTGTCGTGCCGGTGTTTTGAGTTGGCATATCTTGCCTACTTTAAAAGTCAGCATTTGAACCCTTGGGTTTTTATCATGATTGAAACTCTTACCATCAATAGAAACTACACAGTTAACTCACGCATTAAACAGACTTGCCTCTACACTCTTTCACGAGTACATTAAATAATTGGGATAGCAAATTGAAAAATACGACTTACAAAATAAAAGATAAGCGAACTAAGAAAAAAAGTAAGCAGACTGAAACTACAAACCCTAAAAAATGACCATTTGAAGTGATCGCTGCAGAATGTGATTACACATTTTAATCGATTCAGTTCGTTGATCCATTCTATATGCTTGCTTTATTTTTCAATTTGCACGCCGTTATTTTAGATTTGCTGCTGTAATTTCTAATTTGGTTGATTGCAGCATTCTGATTTACTTGCTTTATTTGTTAAGTGCAGTATAAAAATAAATTTACGCAATAGACACGCAATCAGGATTGAATTCACTGATCATGATCCGTGAGATTTGCTAAATAATCCATTCAGGGTTGTCTTTCTTTGTTTGAAAGATACATTTATGTGTATGTGTATATGTGTGTCTGTGTTGTTAGTGTATTGTGCACATGTATGTATAATGTTTTTATAAACATATGAACATACCAATTTCTATGCTTTATGTATACAGTACACATCTGGAATACAATATAATATAATACAATATTCGATGTGTGATGGGTTCATTTCCAAGAGTGCTCGATACATTCAATTTTAAGCATTAAGTTGATTCAGAGTAGAGCTTAAAATATGCTTCCCTGTTTGGGCTTCTTCCAATCGCCTGAAGAAGCCCAAACAAGGCAGAAACATAAACGAGTTTGTGCAGCGAATCCTTTACGTCATCATATATATATATATATATATATATATATATATATATATGTACATCTTCATCATCATTCATTATTATTATCATCATTATTATTATTGTTATTATTATTATTATTATTATTATTATTATTATTATTATTATTATTATTATTATCATTATTATTATCATTATCATTATCCAAGAAATGGATATAATAATCATAAATGCTTTTTCTTACTTATGATACCCTATTCGAAATGATCTTCCATAATTAAACAGTCAATGTACCATTTGGCCCAGACAGAGTACTAGAATGAACAAATAAAGAAAATAGGGCTATTTCCTTCAATTACTTATGCTGTGCAAGGCAAATGATCCATTTAAAGTAATATAACGCATTTATGATTATATCTATCGTTTTTTCTGTGTCTTTCATGCATGCGCATCTGTGTGTTCTTTATCTGTGTGTGTGTGTGTGTGTGTGTGTGTGTGCGTGTGTGGGTTCAGATGGAGAAAAAAAACGCAGAAAAAGACCAGTCCAATGTATGCTTTTAATATGAAAATTTATGCCTCGTCTTTCCTTTGGGTGTTTTGATACCATTTCCTTCGTTGGAGATTTGATAAAACCTTTTCTAAAAGATAAGTAAAGATAAGTAGTTTGCATGACAATCAAACCCTTTAAACAAGCGAGATACCCATGAGCCGGGCACCTGTGTATGCAAATATACGCTAATACTACATCCGCTTCGCACCGGATGTAAAACCATGAATGTTGTGACTTGGGATTTCGAAATCAATGAATTAACCCCAGTTTTGTGTTATCAAGAATAACAAGGTTGTAGAGTAACCCCTAAATATTGGGATTCGGACCCTTTCCCCCAACAAAAAATCCCATCATTTGCACCTTCCAGGTACAACTTTCTTTTTTATAACTGATAATCTCATGGCCACTCAAGATGATGTTTATTTATTAGGTGTGTGAAGATGTTCCCACTGATCTTTTCTCAACTCACTTCTTACCTACCTATCCCGTAAGTCAGTACTTACCTGTCTATCCTGTGCTGGATCGTTGAGGCCCTACAGATGATTTCACCAAGACTGATGGGACCCTTCCCTCTTAGGCTGGTTTTTGAATCAGAGTTGTCCGTCTCCTAAACTGGTTGTCAACCATGGCTAGAGATCTTAGTCTGTCTTACTATTCATCCTTATTTGAAGTGAAGAGGTGGATTCGTGCATTGATAAACAAACTGTCTCAACCATAGACCGACCTTGGCTCGTCGAGTCCATCCATCGTACTTCTTATGAAAGCCAGAGACGGACTACGCAGTTGACAATCCCAGTTGCTTTAGAGTCAAACACAACCCCTTCTCCCATTCCGACTGAACTTTTGTATTGTATATATAATCAAGTATTTCATGGATATACAAGACTTGTAAGTTTTGTCCTGTGTCGCCTAACAATCATGGTTGGGAAATGTATATCATTTTGGTTTAATGTGACAGGAGAGACTAACTGTGAAGAGTTTCCTCCCTTGAATTTGGTTCTTTTCACGAGAAAAAAGTACATTCAATTCTAAGTTAGACTGCTCTCTCAAAAAATTTGAATCGTCACTGCATCTATTAATTTAAATCTACCCCGATGCATATTTCCAACTAGGGATCGGTGTTCGAGCAAGAGGTAAAAGGCAAGAGTTTAGAATTCTGATTTTTAAGAGAAACAGAACTCCCCCCATTAAGAGATTGTCGCTACACAATGATCCAAATCCAATTTCTCTAATTTGGCCCGTAATGTTGAGTCGGGTGGATATCAATAACAAGTCTGGTTAGTTACTCAATAGAGACCGTCATGTGACCAATGTCTTTTCGAAGTGTGTTGTGTTGGGGATAATAAAATAAAAAGAGAAAGTGGTGATCAATGAAAAGGTTACTTCTCTCGCTTTCGGTTGGGCAGTGATCACTAAAAACGTCCGAATTTTCAAAAAACAAAAGGCAAGCGTAAATGCTACCAGACACAAAGAGAAGGAGTAATTTAGTACAAACTTACATTACAAATCGGACCTACCATTGAACAGCTATTTAGGGTGTAATTTTCAACAACAAAAAATGTTCTAGACATAATAAGGTGTAAATGTATGTACGTATATGTCATTGTGTTTTGATGGAGAAAAAATAGTCTTGATCTGAAAAGTCAGACCCTCTTAAAAACTGAAGAAACGTTACGTTGACAGTTTTGGAGGCAGTTTTAGTTAATAGGGCAGCGTCGCTGTGGGGAGATTGTTAGTAAACTGATCTAGCAGACCGATAGCGAATTCGATCCTCACCAAGTGTCCATAGGCACAGTTTTGCGATAGACACAGTTTTCTAAAAGGAAACCACGTTGCCATTGGTCAGAGTGCGTGGAGAGCCCATAGTGTAACAAAGTCATTAACAATGATATCTATCTATTGGATTATATAAACTTTAATTATGCTCAGTGTCGATTGAACTGACTCTGAAAGTATTTTGTTACGAGCATTCAAACCCCACACTCTACATCAAGTGATCAAGTTATATTTGGATGTGCGTATATATCATTGGAGTATGGTGCATTGTATCGTGAGTGCACTGTGAGCTATGGATACTCAAAAAATATAAGTATGTTAGTGTTTGTAAAAAGCAATGGGCAGTTGAAGCTTTTTTGGCGTAATGAAGGTGGTAGACCTGAGCGTAGGAATTGGAGAAATAATGAAAATCAGACTTGGGATTAGATGCTATTATCCAATCACTTTCATCTATTCTCTTATTTCTTTTCATTCGTTGGCTGCTAGTAGCATCGAATGAGCGTGTGTGTGAAACTTTACAATTTACAATCGACATCACATTTTCTGAGAGAAGCTTTTACTGTCCGTTACTTTTTACAGACATTTAATTAATTCGTGTTTTTTTTTTTTGCATCAGTATCACATAGTACACCCAAGATACAAAGCACCATGCACAACTGCACTCTACGTCATGTAATCCAGTTATATTTGCAGCTATGTACATGTGTATGTATGCCGAGACACGCTTCCAGCGTATTTGACAAAATATCAATCTAAACGTAGATATGACACAGAACACAAGAACATTCCTCAACAAGTTTAGGGGAGAAAAATTAGCATTATTCTTTGATTTAGATTCTGACCAACTGATTGGTAGTTGTGTCCTTTACCGACTGAGCAAAAATGACAAGTGTTTCATATCTACCAAAATTAATGTTAGAAATACGTGAAGGCTTATTTTATTCAAATAAACGAATATGTTTTAATGATAAAAAATATACTTTTATAATTTTTGGTTTATTTATTCAATACAAAAGCTGCAACAATCATCTTTGGTCGGATAGAATCAGGGTGGAGTTTGACCCCGTTGCAGACAGGCTTATATTCATAAAAATTCATTGACTCGTCATTCAGCCACTATTTTTCTTTTATTTCATCTGACCTTACGGCACCTTTCAGTTGAATTCTGTATTCCAACATATTACGTTTATGAAAAAGTTTCCAGCACTTTTAAAGAAAAAATCTTTTATTCATATAAATTCATGGAATCAACATTCAACCACTAAAGTATTTCCCATGGTTTTCTCTGACCTTTCACGACCTTTCAGCTAAATTGAGTATTAGGAACCATCAAGCACAACTGTCACCAAAACTGTTAGAATAGGTTTCTACAGTTTTCAAGTTGGTCTGCCTGTCTGTCTGACTGGCTGGCTGTCTGGCTATGTTGGTATTTATTTATGTATATATTACGCGTACACGCTGTACCAATAGAGCTAGAGGGCTGAAATTTTTAACATTTATTCTTTACCATATCTGGAAGTGACATAGTTTTTTTAATCCCCCTGAAAAGGTTTCCAATGGAAAATCCAATTTACAATGAAATTTTATGACAAATATCCCTTAGTTTGTGCGCAGAAGCATTTGAGTTCGTTTTTTTGAAAATTCAGATTTTAAGTGATCACTACCCAACAAAAGGCGAGATCCATTGATCATTCCTTCTTCTAATGTTTGAATTGACCATCCCCAACACAGCAATCTGCATGGAGACTTTCGGTCCCGTGACGCTTTCTATTGAGTGACTAACCAGACCTGTTCCTCTTTAATAGGGTGAGACTGGTTTTTATCCGTTAAGTTCTTTGATGAATTTTCCGATACATTGAATATGTTCGAGCCGCTAGCCAAACTAGGGGAGTCGCATGAAGTAAAAGAATTGATGATCTGAAGTTGCAAGCAAAGAATCACTTTAGGTTGACAGGTCTTCTTCAGAGCAAACTCAACCTTCAAGAAAACAATGAATTAATCCTGAAAAGAAGGATATGTAATCAATGCTTCTCCTCGATGATATCCTGTGAAGCTGAAACCTGGAACCTGACCCCAAAATTCGCTCTCAAACTGAGAACTATACAACATGTACAGGAGAGAATCATACAAGCCTCACATGAAGAGACCGCTCCATATAAAAAAACAAACAGGTGTCCGAGATATCATAGAAAACGTTTTTTAAACTCACATGGCAATGGGCTGGTCATGTTGAAAGATTGTCAAACAACTGCTGGATATCATAACCCACAACGTGGATCTCCAGAGATCATATGCGAAACTTTGATCGATAAAAAATAAAATTGGGTGACGAACTAGATAAGTTGAAAAAGTATTGGTTCCGCAATGCTCATGATAAAGGGGTCTAGTGAATCTTGGGGACTGGTTTATATCCAACGACGGATGTTGAAATTCTACTGATGATGATGATGATGATGATGATGATGCGTCTGGAAAATTGTCGCAGGAGAACCTCCTTTTCCATTCCTATATCACCTTACATTTACATCATGGAGATGGGCGTTTTCATGCAGCAAAATCCCCAATCAACTTCCTTGCTCAGAAAAGGTATTTTCTCTTCCGACGTGTCTTTCAATCGAGCCTCTTACTCACCAAACTCACTTGATTTCATTCAAGTTCAAAAGTTGACTGTCGTCCTGAATGTAGATACGATTTTCTTTGTTTTTTATCTTCGTAATAAATCCATTTCTCACCACTAGTGACTATCTTGCCGATAATATTAAAAACTGTCATTCAAGAAAATGTCAATATAGGTTTCTTCAATTTTTGAGTCGGTCCAGCTGGCTGACTATGTTCGAATGTGTCATGCATCCAGGCTGCACCAATGGAGAAAGGGACTGAAAATTTAAACGTTTATTCTTTATTAGGTCTAGAAAAAACGTTTTCTCTTTTAAATACCCAACCAAAATAGGTTACAAGTCAGTGGTTGAATTTAAAGTTCACGCTAACTTGGTTCGTATTTGTGATTGTGAGTATCCACACATGTTTTCTTAAATTTCAGACTTTTTTAGTGATCACTTCCCAATAGAGATAGAAGTAACTTATTGATTGCTCATCCCTTTTTTGAGATTTTATAATTGATCATCATGCTGCTAAAACACTTAGTTGTGTTACGGTTTTGATTGAGCGAATAACCAGACCTGTTTTTAATTCTGTCTGTTATTCCGCCTCATAAGTTCATATGAAAGGCATTTTCATATCTTCTTTTTTTCCTATGATAAATGCAAGCAATAAAGAAGAGCTTTCACTTCTGAGAATTCCCTATCACAGTGCAAAAGATGGCACAGGGATTTTTCACATCGACCTAAATTGTAAATCAAACTGGTAAAAACAAATTTGTGATTTCGTTATTATAAACTTTCATGTTTAATTTGGAACAAAGTATTATGTAACAGAAAATACCAAGTTAGAATTTTGCTATATTAATTCAAGCTGAACGATTCCTTTCAACTATTTACTCTGGTTTATTCGAAGCTGTCAAATCAAAGTGAATTCGAGCGATTTTGTAGTATGAGTTCAAAATGGGACGTAATTCAGCGGAGACTGCTTGCAATATCAACCAAGTATTTTGATCAGAGAACCGTCAACGAGCGTACAACTCAACATTGGTTCCAAAGATTTACAAAAAGAGAGAGAGAGCTTGAAGAGGTAGGTATTCTCCTAGGATTAATGACATCCGATTGAGGACCATTATCGAGAAGGAAACGCGCAAAACAACTTGAGAGGTTACAGAAAAACTAAACGTAGACCATCCAACAGTTGTTCGACATTTGTACCAAATTGGAGTAGCAAAGTAACTCGACTGGTCTTGCAGAAATTGAACGAACTAAGCCACGAAACTTACTCACCATATCTCTCTCCGACCGATTCTTTTCAACTATTTCAAACATTTCCTCCAGGGGAAGGTCTCCAAGACCCAAGCAACAGTTCGAAACACATTCGAAGAATTCATTGATTCTAGGACCCCTGAAATTTATATTTCCAGAATAAATTCCCTTCCAGTTGGCAGAAATGTGTAGATTCTGAAAGTCGTTATTTCGAATATAATGTTTATTCTGAGACATATTTTTTCAAAGTTGATGGTGAAAACCGGCATTTATTTTTGCACCGACCAAATATGTATGCCCATCTGCCCATCTCTTAATCGAATGATTTTATATATATATATATATATATGGAATGCAGAAAGAGAAAGAAAGAGAAAGATACAGAGAGAGTTGTTGATTTTTACCAGTCGTAACTTATTAATTTTCGTAACTACATACTTCGAACAGACATTTTTTCAAATTTTCTTATTTTCTACACTTCATAATCCCTCTAACTTATAAGATTGACGCAACATAATCCCCTATCAGTATTTGCTCCAATTTTTCTTTGTTTTGTACCAAGCTCAACTTAAAATATACCGATAAAGAAACTATGCTTCAGCTAGGACTAAAAGTTTCATAAGAAAAAAGTTTGGAAAATGAAAGTTTTGGGAAGTGAAAAAACAAAACAATTTCCTTAAAAATAATGACAAAACTTTTTATTCAGTTTCTCATGATAAGTATCATTATATATATATATATATATATATATATATATAGTTGGTGTGATCAACTTGTATTTTCCTGCTGTTCATATTTTGTGATCGTTCTCTCTTTCTCTTTCTCTCGTATATATATATGAGTGTGTGTGTGTGTGAGAGAGAGAGAGAGAGAGAGAGAGACTGAGTTTTTTTAAGCAGTGTTCATTCATACTCCTTCATTTTTTTTCAATTTTTTTGTCCAAGCACTAACTTTTGACGGAAAGTTCCATGTTCCGGTATCCCAAAGGAGACCTCGGTTTCTCCCCGAATTCAAGCAAGTCCAAGACAAGAAGGCACCGAATTCGGGGGCACGGGTTTCGCGGCAATGTCCTCGGAGACTTTTTTCGCGTTCTCTTCGACACGTGGCCCGACAGATTATGCAAGGTAAGAACAGCAATCTTCAAAAACAATCTACACCATCTTCGAGATCTTTTTTTCTTTCTTTTTTATTGCACGATTGTTTTTTGTTTTGTTTTGGGTTGTTTTTGTTTATTTCAGCATTTTTTCACATTTGTTTTTTAGTGTCCGGAGTTTTTTTCTTGCAACTTTGAGAATGCACTTCTCACACACACGGGCACTCCTCCCTACACGTATAAATGCATACACACATACGTATAAATATCTAAGTACATCCACACACTCACTCACGAACACACTTGCGTACTCACATGCAAAGATCTATCCACTCACACACAAGGCATACACACCAAGTTACACACAATCAAACACATGTATACACACATAAATACATACTCAGATACATATCGACACAAAAGTTTATTCATACGCACGTATACACATTCCCAAACTCTCACACATGATGTCTCACACGCCTACAAGCAGAGTAGCATTTAGTGAGTGTTTTGTACAACTAATGATATCACAGCTAGGATTTACTAAACAAATACTTTCAAACTTATATCCACTCTAATCATTATATATATAAGTAGCGTAAAAATGAAATGATAATCATGGCCGTGTCTTGATAACGACTACATTTGAACCCAGACAAGATTTTTGATTTACTTCTTGCTCGTCACTGACTTTCCTTTTTGAAATATTTTTGGCACAGGAAAAGTAAATATTTTAGCAGTAAGGAAAAATAAATGATTGAAATTGAATCTTTCAGGATTTTTCATACCTTAAAATTTGTTTGGGAAAGTTTGGGCATTTAATCTGTATCTTGTTCGTTGGAAAAGAAGAAAGGAAATGTCAGTGGTCAGGTTACTGACAGAATAGGGATATTATATGAATACCGTAAATGTGTTTTTAATTATCATACTGTATAAAGTATTAAACGTCAGGAAGAAAGAGATTATCAGTTGTCAAAAATTAATACAACCATTTTTTTGATATAATAGGACTGTTATACGTATAATGCCGATTTTTTGCTAATGATTTTATTGTAGAAATTCATTGAAAATCAACGATGAAGGGATTGTTAGTAGTCAGAAGTAGAGGCAAGTGTTACAACAGAAAAGGTATATTTTCAAGGCATGAAGTACTCTTAGCACGCGGAAGATTGGCACAACCTAATCTACTCATTCTTATATATCGCTATCTGATCTTGTACTGTAATATGTTAACCCTTCCCAGACAGACCGGCCGGATCGGCCCAGCCAAACACGTGCGTTATAATTTAATCTGGTGGCGTGCTTTGAAATTAACAATATGATCGAATTTCATGAGTACAAATGCCTCTACCATATTGCCTGAGCGTAATCTTACCAGAATATTTATAACATGGAAGGGTTAACTTACGTAGATATCTCACAAATTGAATTTGAATTTTAGTTACCTTAAAACTTGTATAATTTATATACAAGTTCAGCCTTGAAAGGGTTAACCTCAATAAATCACTAGAGAAAGAGAGAGATCGTTGATGAAATGGTAGTAGGCTTGTCTACGATGCCGCTGGTATACGTTTAAGTTTCAAAGGCAGTTATTGTTGTAATAGGGAGCAACAAAAAATAAGTAGAAGCGAAGGGAATGTGATTTTTTAAAAAAAGCTTTTATGCAGAGGTTCGTCGGGATTAATTGATCTGGGGTTATTTGGGGTTAGGATTTAGGGTTATTCATTGATTGGGGCTGTTGTTAATGGCATAAAATGATATCTTCAATTTGTCCTTCATTGTTTGCATTGATTCTCGTAACAAGAGGCAAAGAGAATGAAATTTTTTAAAAAAGATTTCATGCAGATGTTTGAAGAGTCAAGTGAATAGTGTCCTTACACTGGCTACGGCTTCATCTGTTCATGCTTCGGTCCAATAAATCACATTACTATTTACGTGGCCAACTTGCGATATGGTAAATAGATTCAGAGGCGACAAGCCCCCGAAGCAGCGTCATACACTCCATTCTGGGAGATAGAAATATGTTTGTACCTTTCCTAAAGACATTTGTGCAAAGTGAAGTCAAACTGCCCCAGCCGGAGTTTGAACATCCTATAGTTATCCGCCCAGCCAACCAGCATCCCTTTTATAGAGTTTTATAAGTTAATTTAGGATCAGGGTTAACCGTTGATTAGGGCAATTGTTACTCGAAATTGAACAACCGTAGCCATCAAAGATGATAAAATGTTCTATCCTTTCTTTATACATGCGTATGTTTGCTTGTTGGTTTGTGTGTTCAAACGCTCTTTTATCTACAGACTGGAAAATTGGCATCAGTACTCCACTAGATCCCGTCTTAAAAGTTTTGGGGGTTTTTTTTTAGCTTTTGGGGGAAAAAAAGCTTTTTGACCGGGGGGGGGGTTTATAACTGACAGATGTATTAATAACATCTAAATTGTCCAGAATCGAGATATTTCTAGATGTTTTTTTACTCTATATCAGATGTTTTACGGTGGGAAACGCTAGTGATGTCATAAATAGAATTTATTCAGACCATATTTATCTTTTGATGGAATTCTTCTACAAATCTTCATGCTACAATTGTTCAATTATTGACTGTGATGGCGAGTATAATATATTTTTGCTCCGCTTCTCGTTGCTTCCCATTGCTTCTTGTATTTCACCACAACTCGTTATGACTACAAAATGACGAAACGAGACCCTTACCTCTTCCCCCCGACGTTGGAATGTGTCCCAGTAAGTACATAAACAGAACGAAATGTCTTACGCACACATATAACCAGTTGTTACTGTCCGCAAGTTTTTGTGTTATCTTTCTTGAGTGGATTCCAATTACCATATGAAGAAATACTGACTCTGCAAAGATACAATGTTGGCATTGTGTTTCCATTTTCTTTGTTCTGGACTTTCAACATTTCTCTGCCACGATCCTTACCCTTTGAAAACAAGAAGATTCCTTTGTAGCCTTTTTCAAGGAGAAGAAAAGAACGAAGGACTATTTTCCGACCCTAGTCCACCCGATGAAAGCATTTACGACGAATAATTTATTCATTTCAGACCGAGTCGTTCAGTATTAAGAGAAACATTTTATTGTGTTGATAATTTCAAAGGCTTGCCTCTAAGAATATGCGGATTTGACTTCTTTGACGAGCTCAAAGCGCCTCGCTTAGTATATTTTAAACTTCTGAATAGATTTACATTGCTTATAAAAGCTATGATGCGTTTCGCCCAATTACGCATCCGCGGTTGAAAAGAGTGCGCGTACTCTTTTGTTTGTTCAGGCGTGGCATTTTCAAATATTGACATTGTCTTTCAGTTCATACATATATATATATATATATATATATATATATATATATATATATATATATATATATATATATATATATATATATATATAGGTGGATGGGTATGAGAGAATGTAAGCGTGGCGGGTGATGCTCTTTGACGGTTAAATTTGTCGACATCGTGACTTGGGACCGACGGAGGTCAAAAGATATTTTTCGGGACTTTGCAATTGTAAAGATACGATGAATAAATATGAATGAAGTCGGCAAGGACAGCAAGGAGAGAAAAACGTAAAGAGAAATGCAAGGAAGAGAGACGGGGATAGGAGAAGGGAAAGTCGAAATGAGAGGTAGGAAGAGAGGAGGGAAGTGAAATAAAGCAAGAATAAAAGAAACAGAAAAAGAGTCAAGAAAAGATGAAGGTGAGAGAAAGAGAGACAAAAACAGGGGGAAAGAAGAAAGGGAGAGACATTAAAGCTTGAAAGAAAGACAAACTGAGAGAGACAAGGAAATAGGAAAACAGGAGAGAGAGAGAGAGAGAGAGAGAAACAAGGAAAGAAAAACGTGAAAAAGATTGACAAGAAGAGAAACGAACGAAGAAGAGAGACAACAGTTGAGAAAGAGAGACCAGGAAAGAGAGAAGGAAAAAGAGAAACAAGTAAAGAAAGGGAAAGACAAGAAGAAAGACAAAAAGAGAGACACGAATCGAGGAGAGACAGGGAAAGAAAAAAAAACAACAGAGAGCGACCAGAATAGAGAGAGAAGAATGAAGAAAGACAAAAAAGAACAACAAGACAAGGACAGAGCAAAACAAGAAGAGAGACAAGAAAGAAAGTAACAAGTGAGGAATACAAGACGGAAGACAAAAAATAAACCAAAGTAGGAAGGATAACATTCTCCAGATTTCAAGAAAAAAAACTGGTTAATTAACATCGAATGTTTCTTCGAAGGACACTTGAAGAGAGAAACGCAACTCGTTTTAAGTTTCTGAGTCCGATGTATCCGTTACTTCACTAACAGTATACATAAAGCTGTATTTGGTGTCAGTATGTTTTTAAACAATTGGAAAAAGTATTATATAAAATTATTTTCTATATAGGAAAAGAATTAATTGTTCAATTCGATATTTATTCAGATGCCATAAATCAATCAAAGGTGGAAGGTTCTTACATAAAATATTTTCATTATACGTTTTTTATTGCAGAGTCCATCCTTCCATAAATTCACTAACCAAGTTTTATCAAGTAAAGTTTTATTTCGTAATAAAAACAGTTTTGCTTACGGCATCTCTAAAGCACGGTAAGGTAAAACCTCACGTTTCTTAAGAGACTCCCAATGGAGTATGATGGCCGGTGACGAAGTTTCTTCTGCGCGTGTCAGCTTAGTGGTTCGAGACCTGGGCTTTATGCCTACAGGTTTTTGCAGGATGCAATTCCATTGAAAGGATACCTCAATATTAGTCACACCTCCTAGATTACCGGCTGAGTGCACTGGGAGATTTATCCAAATGAAATATTTCTACGTTCTTCGTTCATACCGGCAATTGAAAGCAGGATGTTCTGTGTGTGAGCCAGACGTGCTGACCATTACACTATCCGAGCAGACGTAAAGTACTTCATCTGATCGGATCAAATATATTTGTCACTTATTTGAAATTATTTAGACCATAACCTGCTAAATAATTCCTAGATAATTTATGATAAAAATAGTGACAATTTAAGGGAAAATAATCTGAATGCAGTTTTCCAAAGGAGCCTCCCTCAGAATAAAAGACTGACTGGCCTGTTCCGAGCAATAACATAGATCAGAATAGAGTACCTTAAAGACCAAATCGAGAAAATTCCACAAAATTACAATCTTTACTGAGAGATATATTATACATTATTGGAAGTGACAATTTAACTCAGAACAACAACAAAATTAGTAATCCAATAAAAACTGTCACGTAATCAACGTCTTTGAGGGTGAATGCTGCTGGACGACACAAACTAGGGGACCAATTTATCATACACTTACTAAAAAAACATTTTTGATGAGGAAGGGATTTTTAAAAAAATGTGTTTTTTTCGACAGAGTAAGAAGCAAATGTTCAAATTCTAAGCCCTCTAGCCCCATTGATACGACACATAAGCGCAATACATACATACATACATACATAGTCAGCCAGACCAACTGAAAAAAACAATGTTGACAGATTTTGTTGACGGTTTTCAATTGATATGACTGAGTAAAAACGGCCTCTAAGTGGTAATTGTGCAAATGACTCGAATTTGACTATCCAAACAAGGAAATATACTATTGGGTTTTGAATCGTAACTATAGAAATAAACAATGAATAGAACAGAATTAAGAAGAATAAAGGAATAAATAAAGAACAGATTGGAATAAGAAAATATACAATTAAACAAATGAACGAAATAAAGAACGAAATATTATCATAATATTATTATGATATAATAGTAATAACAGGAATAACTAGCAAAAAATGGTAGAAACTCGAATGAAGATGAAAAGTCTCCATGATAATGCAGTAAACTATTCAGCCCATATTTTCGTGTGTTCTATTTTTTAGAGTACTATCTATGACTTCTGTATTGAAGAGTTCGTTTCAATGAGGACCACATCAAAAAACCTTTGTCAAAGTTTAAAAAACGTAAACTGACAATAACAGCAACGAAACTAAAACTGTCATAAAGAAATATGTTAATGTTAGACATTGTCGGAATGTAAATCGATTTTTTTACCAATAAATTGAAAGCTAATTATGTAAGCATCCCGAACGGCAAGGACGAGGGATGCCCCCCAAACGGAGGTGGAATTCAAAGTAAACAGAAGGAAGAAAGATACTGATCAAAAGATTAGATTAAAAGACATAGAATTTACACTCCCTCGATGAATTAATCGAATTAACTAAAAACCAATCCTACGCATTGGATTTCCAACCATACATCTACTTGATATAGTTTTTTTTAAAGATTCGATTTAGCTAACCTGACGGGTTTAAAGCGAGGGACCATTTTGACATCATACATACACTTTAAATCAATCCTCTCACTCAATACTTGAAAAGTTTTGAATGCCACAAACATATTACGTAGTCCATTAGAAATCAACAGAAATTTGATAGCTATAGCTCTAGCTGTCCTTGTATTAAGCAATAAGAAATAGACAGTCATTGATTTGGCGTAGGAGTAAATTGGTATGAATTGAAATCAGCCCACCTCCAACTTTGATCCGTTGTTGAGCAAGAACCTTTCAGCTTAGATTTCTATGATTCCATTCCCAGTACCTGATTTGTGGAGCTCATGATTATTATTTCACATTGGTTCCAATCCGCAAATGACCATCTTTTAAACCAGAGATTTCGAAACTGTGTCTCTCAAAACTCAAGTATGTCGCCAATAATCTCTTGGTATGTCGTGAAATTAAGTATAATTAAGTATATTTTTCAAATGATACTGGGTCAACTGAATTGCTGGGATGACATATATTTGACTTGGCTTGAGTAATGTGTCATGAAATAATCTATTTTTAAAAGTGAGTAGCCTATATATACAGTTTTGTCGTTTCAATTTTAGATTTGTTCAAATTTTTCTTTTTTTACCCTTTTTGCTATGAAGTATATTTCTTAATGTTGTAACTCCTATGCTGTAAAAAATGATAGAAATAAAAAGTCTCTGTTGCATATTTGAAACGGTTCTTTTTTCATACATATCAACCAATATGCTCTGCAGAATATTTAGAAAATGTAATATGTACATGAATGCGTTGAAATATTTTGATGATTAAATGAGAATAAAATGTTTTGAAACGCAGATCTACGTATGAACCAACCTTACATTCAACATGGTCGTTACTTTCTCACCGATTTGCATTTTTGTAAATACCATATTTTTGCCTGATCTTTATAATTACTAGTACTAGAGCAATGCTCTTTCCAAGAGTGTATGTTTGGATGGAACTGGACTTTATGGTGTGAGGAACAACCTGCCAGATTGAATTGGATTTTTCGAAAGACGTTGATAGCGATCGATGCGTATTCTAAAGAGCAAAAGTCGAGGGAGATGATTTATAAAAACTATAGAGAAATATCTTTAATCTTCATTATTCATCCATTCTTATTAGATTTCTCGAAAACCCGCTGATTCGAATTCAACACAGCCCTACCTTGTGTGCTTACAAATAATGGCAAGTTGTCAAGTAATTGCAGTGCACGTACGCACGTACTCAGGGATTTCTTTAATTGTTGAGAGATGGTGTGGAAACGGGCATTTTCAAATTTGGCAAACTCTTTAATTTTAGCCCCGAAAATAAATGGAGATTAGAAACAAGAATTGGCAAAATATGGAAAGTAAGTCACGACTGTCGCCTGACTATCATATTTTTTGTTTTAATTTCACTTGCTTTCCATCGAAACTATTACTAAAATTAATGATAACAAAAGAAGTTCACAACCGTCCATATTGAGTTGACAACGAGTAATGTATCGTCTAATATAGAACTTGGTGTTTGCCACACAGAAAATATTCTAAGATATTTCACTTCTAGAAGGTTAGCTATTTGCTACTTATCCGCTTTTACAAGGGAAGGCGAGGAACGAAAATAGCTTTCAGTATTTTACAGTGAGCTATTATAGAGATTGTAGCCAATCGGTTGCTCTTTTCACCTTACCCGTCTCGTGTGTCTCCCACATCCCAAACTGCCAAAACTCAGTCTAAGACACCATCATTCCACTTCAGCAGTCTAGGAAGGCTCGAACATTTTCTCATGGATAAATGAGAATTGCCTCTTCGCTTTATGCCTTTTCAGACTACAAAAGTTTTTTTTTATTAGGACGCTGCACTTGCGAATAGCCTGAGGAAACACACACAACTACATACATATACATATGTGTGTGTGTGTGTTGTGTAGGGGGGGTTATTAAATTGAATATAGTCAGAATGATTATAAATTGCATTTTATTACATTGAAACTCTGTTTGAAATGATCTCCCGTTATTACCTAGTGAATTTATCATTTGACCTAGACAATGAAAATGGAATAAACGACTAAAGAAAATGGGGCTGCTCCAGGAATCGAACTAACCGCCAATATATATATATATATATATATATATATATATATATATATATATATATATATGTATAAAGAATGAAAATATCTGACTTCATACAATTATAACATGATACTATACATCTGTACCTAGATATTGAAAATGTCGGACTGTACTGCCGAAAGCACTTTACTTTTTTATAAAATACTTACACTCACAGCAACCTAAGGTCTGTTCACTTATTCGAAAAAAAAATAGTTACTAAAAGAATTTTTTTTTTCAAATATATATATATATATATATATATATATATACATATATTATCTTGAAAGCATCTATCCAAAGTAGCAATAACTACAATAAATGTGACCTGTTACACTCTCCATTCCCTCTCCGGACCATCAAATGTTTTTACGCTTCCCAGCAAATATTTCCCGCCTTTTCCCCCCTTTATGATAAAAATGGCCGCCCAGCTTTCCGCCTATTACATTAAGCCTGACGGAATATGCATAAGTTTTTCCTGATTGTTCTTTCATTGAATTCAGTGTCTACAAAACTACAACAATTCATTTTTGTGGGTTTGGGAATTGGCTGGGTTTTTTTTTTTTTTGACTATTGTGTTTCTTATTACACTCGACGCGTTCATAATTTATCTTATCTCATTCCCGTATCGCTGCTCGCCATCACAGAAGCGATACACGATGGATGAATATCTTGTATTTAGAGGCCGTACTCACCAAAACAATGATTGTAAGCTTTTGTTTATTTCATTTTATTTTATTTATGGAAGTGATGGCAAATTGTTCTTCCATTTGATCATTCCTTGCTTTCATTCTTGGAAAACGCTGCCCCTGGGATTTCGCGACATTCATTATATTTGTTTGCTGATGTCATAAATGTAAATATTAGCATGAAGAGGAGAATGCATTCCGCATAAACAATCACCCATTGAACGCATTCAATATATATATATATATATATATATATATATATATATATATATATATATATATGAATTATTTGCCTCTTGTGAGATCTACAACCGCGTCATTGTTTACAAGATTAAAAATTTATCCTCTCTGATCTACCGGACATTATTGATAGGAGTTTCGCTAGATTAATTCCTAAAAACAAATACCTCTTTTGATTAGGCTATATCAAAAGTATTTTTACAGACCTTCACTCGAAAGCTTTTTTCATGTACAGATCTACAGACTGTCTGTGACTCCAATATGCTGCTTATATAATTTTTCGAGTGTTGGTGGTCGGGTTCTCCTCTACCTTGTGTTCCAAACCATTATAAGATATATGTATCTATCTTTTGCATTACCGGTGGCAGTTTAGCTCAATTGTATGAGCAATGCAACATTGAAGAGCCAGTTCGATTTACGTCGTCTAGTACAAATGATACATTCACCATGGATTAACAGAAGTTCATTTCAAGTAGAGTTTCAATATAATATAACACAATTTAAAATAATTCTGTCGGGTCATATATCCATTTCTTAATAACACACACACACACACACACTCACATATATATATATATATATATATATATATATATATATATATATATATATATATATAATTAATAATAATGTCATCTACAGACAGCTTTTTCATTTTATTACAACTCTTCAAGTACCGCTGATTAGGGTCGGGACCTTTGCTCTTGACCAAGAGACAGATACTCTACCCCATGCCCTACACAGAATTGGATGGTCAGTAGGACTGAATTAGGCGATATATTTTCTTACGCATAATTCCCTACCTACCAGAATGCTCAGCGGTACACTGGAGTCATAGGTTGTTTTTGAATGTGTACATGAAATAAGGTTTAGGGTAAGGGTCTTTGAAAAATGGAAATACTTTCCATACACCCAAATGCTCAATCTTTTACATCAGCAAGATATTCGAATTTCTCGGTAAAACATCTACGTCTTAATGACGTAGGTGATGGCCGACATTCTCAAATTATACAAATTAATCACTGGGTATCATTTGCAGAGGCTTGTTTAAGTTAATTGCTTTGATGTGAGACTTCCACGTAAATTACACAAACGATTGATTTGAACAAGTACTGCTCTCTATTTGATCAAGCAGAGGCAACAACCAATTAAATGCATCTGGGAATAATTAACAGATATAACAAATCATTCAATAATCCTTGACCACATGTTTCTTTGGTGAAATGTCGCAGATTGCTTTGGAAGTTTTCTCTCCTCTACTGTATTACCGTATATGCTGGTTTATAAGTCGACCTAGAAACTAAGGTTAAATCTGAGTTTAGAACAATATTCACCTCTCTAACACAAAGCAGCACTGCATTCATTAGAGTGCAAAGTTTCCTGGAGTCTGAACAGACTAACATGATCCATTAGGGAAAATTCTGTAATAAATCGACTTACATATATGTAGCGTAACCAGATATTTCGAGTTCAGACTACCCTTTGCTGTAAAACTTTACAGTATTTCTTTAATCAAATAAATTCAGATTCCCTGGAAGACTGCAAAAAGCACCAGATCAATTCTTTGCCGGGAAAGATTTTAAAAAAAAACAACAAATTCTGAGGAGATAGAATTATGAAATAAAACAAAAAAAAAAATTTGTGAAAAATATTTGTAAATATATTATTCATCAGTGAAGTCAATATTGAAAATAAAAGGGAAAAGTTTTTTTTCTCTTAATTAAACCAACAAAGTTTTTGCGATACTCAATATGGTTTTACTATGATCAATTGTGCAGTAACAACTACATTCGCTTCCACTACGGCGTCTCTATCTTCGTATAATGTTAAGCATTGGAGTAATACTAAGAGAAGAAGTGAGGTAACATGGCTTTCTTCTCGGGGAAGTTCTTTTTTTTTTATTTAACAAATTTCATAGACGTTTTGAAGACTCATGGGAGGAGTATTATGGCTAATGTTCCGTGTCAGTGAATTGTTCAAATAGGGAATTTTAGTAGTATATAGATAGTTCCTTCTCCCTTGATAAGTAAGGGGATACCGCTCCCATCGCACTGCATTACTTGTGTCAAGTTGTGTGTGAGCAGACCCCATATGAAGAAATGTCAATGAAGTTGAAAAAAATAATCCCACTCCAAGTGAAAAAAGACCGTGAAATAAGGAACATAAAGCTAATATTGGTAGACAATCTATCTAAACTGTCATATTTCTTTCGTATGTTTGTGGCCAGCAATTCATTTCTGGCCAATACATGACAGGTTTTTGTCGACAAAGCCCTGCGACTGGGAGGATTTTTTTCCTTGTGGTGTGGATCGAGAATTCGCGAGGTTTATTGCTTATAAATTTGCATAACGCACGATTATATCATGTTAGTTATGTTGGTCGAAGCGGGATTGTTGACAGGTTTTCGGCCATTGGTTCCACCCCGGATTTTCACCCGAAGAACATGTTGCATTTTTTGTTTGTTAGTTTGATTTTGATTTTTTTTTTGTTTCGGGTGGGGGGGCACTTTTTCTTTTTTCTGTTTAATGTTTTTTTCTTTCATTTTCGTCCCTCCAACGACATTGTTTGTTTATTTTATGCCTTCTTTTTCCTGTTCGTCTTCAATTTTTTTTATTTTCTTTTATATTTATTGTGATTAAACATTTTTAGAACATCGCCATATTTATTCACATGAATATGGAAAGCTATATGAATTGATTTATAGGGTATATAACACCATCATCATCAGCCATCAAGTTCACTTCAGGACAAAATCTTCTCTCAGCTCCGTTCATGCCGACCGTGACATTCCTAATCTTTGTCAGGTCTCACCGGCAAACCTTTCTATCTCATCTCTACATCTTTTATCTGGTGTTCTCCTACTGTGTTTGGTTCCCGGCTCTAGCTATGGCTGGGGAGAGATTCGTGTCTCTCCCAAATACATTAGGGTAAAGTGAACGCTGTCTCAGACGGATCCTGAACCCAGCTCGCCAAATTCATTTTCTCCTCAGCTACCCGTTCGGTCGTGCCCATTACCACACCTGCAAGAATTCACCTTGCTTTAATTTGAGTTACAACCACGGAAAGGACAAGATGGGGTCAGTTTTTGCATAAGCGGAAGCAAATTAAAATCATTATTATTCATAAAGGCGTCAAAACATTTTGTTTAGATATTTTTTTCTTTTGATCACTACCTTTTTTTAATTTTACATTTTTTGTCTCAGTATCTCTCCCCCACCTGTTTCTCCAATATTCTAAACCATCTTAGCCATCAAAAAAGGCGAAAGATTCAATCCTTTTTATATTTTTATATGTGTGGGTATGTTTGTTTGTTTGTTTGTCTGTGTGTTCCAACCCTCATCGCTAAATCGTTTTGTCCACAGAGTTTAGAATTAGCAACAGTACTCCACTACACCCTTCTATTTATTTTATTTTTTTTTTTTTTTGATAAACGCTATGTTGTCCTTTTGGGGGTCCCATTCTAACAGATTTGATAATAACATCTGGATTCTCCAAGATTAAGATGTTTCTAGATATTTTTTAACTCTACTTTAGATGTTTTTTCAGTGAAAATGCGCCTATGATGTCATAAATAGAATTTATTCTGATCATATTTATTCTTCGATGGATTTTTTTTACATGATTTCAAATTTTGTCGCTAAGGTTGTTCAATTATCGACTGTGATGTTCGTTTCTTCCATGTTCGTTTCTTCCATGTTCGTTTCTTCTTTTCCTCTTCCCTTTCTTTCTCTTGACTTTCTTTTTGCCTTTATTTAGCCGTTCCTAGATCAGACCCCCTACTTATTGACAAAGCTTAGCCGATAAGTTTGGAGTGCCCAAAGAGAATCGAACTTACTACTCTGTAGCAATGGTCAGGGAGATTAGATTGCTAGCCATTACTCCCCGGCGAGGTAGCTGTTACCTCAATCTAATAGTCAGCCAACAAATCTTAGAAATCATTACTAATTAGTTTAGTCCATACGGACCAACCCTTACTTGAGGCCTTGTGCTAAACCAGCGACATTCAAACTGTGTACTTCGGTTCCCCAAGGTTCTTTGCAACCTTTCCAGGGGTTCCTTGAAGCAAATTGACATCTATAATCATATAAATCTTCATTATATCAAAGATTCCTTTACGGCTTCAAGAGTCTTTACGTCTTCTTTAGATATCGTCAACGCAAGCAGAAGTTTTATGTGAGAAAAATTAATTGCATTTTGCCTTTTTAATTAAAACACTAAAAAAATATTTACGAGACACGAAGGCTGTTCCGTCAGAAGTTGTTCGTAGGTGTATTTTCCCTCGGGGAACCTCGTTCTCACTTTTCTATGCGATTGTATATTTTCTGTTTGGGGTTTATACAGATACGGATAACCCTTTAGATTAAGCTTATATCCCATAATTACACACATAAATGTAAACATGAATAAATATTGGTATGAATTACGGTCAGTCCGACAATATGAGGAATAAATGACAATATTCGAGCTATTAGCAGCTGGCTAGTTATTTCGTCGCACCATTTGCCTTTTGAAGAAGTCCAGAAACTGGACGAAACGTCAGGAATATAATTTCAATAATTAAAAACAAAACTTCCAATTTAGTCATTCATTTCTCATAAATGTAGGTTTATATATGTGGGAAGGATACTTGTTTTTGAAGGGGTGCCCTAGAAAACTTAATTATTGAAAAAGCTTCCCAGATTGCTCAAGTTTGAAAACAACAATCTTTAACTAATCTATGCTTAGTAAATAATGATATCTGATCTGCCTCTTGAAATAGAATGTCTTTTCGGGAAATATCAAAAAAAAATTAGAGAAACGGCCTTGACGCAACTTAACAAACAATCAGAGGGGACCTCAATACGCATGCGTAAACAGATAATCTCCTGTGGGTTTACTGATTTGCATTCACGATGACTGAACCTTCACATCTTGCGCTCGTTGTTTTTTTTTGTTGTTGTTGTTGTTGTTTTTTTCAGCAAATATCGCATTATCCAAGTTAATTAGTCTCCTACGATTCAGACTTTGCTCCTTGCGACTTCTTGCTTTCTGTTGTTCGAAAGGGGGGGGGGGTTTCAGACTGTGGACGACATTTAGCGAAGTACAGTTGATGGCAATCCCGAAAAAAGGACTTTTGGGACTGATTTGAAAAGTGGGATGGACGATGGGATAAGTTCATGAAGTCCAAATGCAGGCTATCTTTAGATGCGTCCACACATCTCAATAACACACTTTTCCTTCGGTCTGTCCTCAATGAATTGAAAGTCAATTTTCTCAACAGCATCAAGTTGAATTGATATGATACTTGGCTGAGACCTTTACATGAACCATCATTATTATCCTCTACTTCCTACACCTCCTCTTTCTACAACCACAACTAGTTATGCTAAATATCGATTTTCTCAGCTGTGTAATGTTGGATTGATATGAAACTTGGTCCAGATCTTCTTATGAACCATTCCCATCATCCCCTCTTCGTTTTCCTCTACCTACTACTTCTATTATAGGCAGTGGACGCATCTTTGAACCTATGGTTCTTGTTCCACAAATATTAAATTGATAGATACCTCCCGGACAGTCCTTGCATTTATTCGTCTCTTCCTCCCTGTCGTTTCTGTCAAACTTTCTTTAAATATCCTTCGTCTCTCTCTCTCTCTCTCTCTCTCTCTCTCTCTCTCTCTCTCTCTCTCTCTCTCTCTCTCTCTCTCTCTCTCTCTCTCTTATCACAGCTTTTTTCTTTTTTCTTTCCCTCTTCTGACATTTTTGGTTCACTAGGTTTCTTTCTATCACTTCTGACTTTTCTTGTTTTGTTTTCTTCACTCTCATTCTCTTTCTTTCTTCTGACTTTTTTCGATTTCTCTTTCTCTCTTGACATTTTACTTTAATTTCTCTCCTGTCTCTCTCCCATCTGCCTCTCCGTTATTTTCTTTGTCACCCTCTCTCTCTCTCTCTCTCTCTCTCTCTCTCTCTCTCTCTCTCTCTCTCTCTCTCTCTCTCTCTCCTCTGGTATCATTTATTTTCTTCTTTTTCACCTTCGTCCCTTTCCTTCAAGATCTTTCTAAAATGTCTGGAAATTATTTCAGGGTCTCAAGTGGTCAAACTTGGAGTCGCCCTGAACTGAATTTGTTTTGCATACAATCAAAGACCGGACAGGAATGACAGTTTCTTGCACAAAGCCCCCAGCCCCAACACTGTGCCCCCACCCGCAACACAGTACCCCCAACTTTACCCTAACCCTCTCCCGATCACCCTGTCCTACCATCTTCCCTCGTTCTTTAGTAGTCAACCCGGGGTTAATCATGAGGAGACGTGAAACCTTACATAACAACAGTCAAGATTGGGATGCAAAAATTTTCACAACATTGGACGAACAAACACAGAAAAAGATCATCTAAAAACAACCTTACAGT
Organism: Thysanoteuthis rhombus; assembly: GCA_963457665.1. Lineage (NCBI taxonomy): Eukaryota > Metazoa > Mollusca > Cephalopoda > Oegopsida > Thysanoteuthidae > Thysanoteuthis > Thysanoteuthis major. The sequence continues at coordinate 20,823,760 of OY735236.1, read as the reverse complement.
TAACACAAATACGAGGTCTGTCCCGAAAGTATCCAGCCATTTTGGATATGTTGAGAACCGGTTGCACAGCCTTGATTTAACAGCAACAAATCAAAAGGGAATTTACTATATATTTTTGTGAAGAGACACTACCCCGTGGGGTTTCTCAGTCGACATTGAGACGCCATTAAGTGAGCTAATGTACTGTGTGACCGTTGTATATACAATTACTGAGCCAGTCGATTCTTCATGTCTCATGCAGTATTTTCTTTCGGCAAAACATTCCATCATCCAGGTCTCTCAGCAATGTCCCTACAGTCCAGATTCGGTTCAATTCAACTTCTAGCTTTTTGCCATTGAAAGAGAGATTTCAGACTGTGGATGAGACTAAGAAGAATGCAACAAGACAGCGAATGGTGATCCCGAAATAATACTTTGCAGACTGTGTTGGAAAGAAGCAGGGATAAATGCATGAGATACCAGGTTGAGTACTTTGACAAGGACTAAGGCTCCATTAATCCACATGGGCTATTTCTCTGTTAATTCTAAACAGCTAGATACAAGACACTTGCTTGCCATCACAGTCAATAATCGAACAACTTTAGCATCACAATCTGATGTCATGTGAGAAGTTCCGTCGAAAGATAAATATAAAAAGAAAAATTCTATTCATGACATCACTGTCGTTCTTCCCAGGTAAACATTTAGGAAAAAAAATCTAGAAATATCTAGGCTTTGAAAAATCTAAATGTTTTAATAAACCCGTCCGAATAAGGTCCCAAAGAGGCCAAAAAAGCTTTTTTCCAAAAATCAAAAATATTTCAAGAGGTGTTTAGTGGAGTACAAATGCCAATTTTCCAGTCTGTAGACAAAACGGTGTGGCAAGGAGCGTGAAACACACACACACACACACACACACACACACACACACACACACATACACACACACACACATTCGCCACCTTTCGTAGCTATGGTTGTTGAATAACCAACATATTATACACATACCGTGTTTAAAGTACACTCATTAATAAAAAGGAACAAATATTTGATGTGAATAAAACATTTTAATCAAATGTTGATTGGAATAAAAGAAGATTGGACTAAGCAACTTTAATCTGTAGAATGGATTGATACAAATGATAAAAAAAACATGTAAATAAAACGTTTTGTTTGAATGACGGTCGGATTAAAAGGAGATTGGACTAGAATGCTGGTCTTACAAGCCCCTGTTAATAATTACAATCCTTACTAGGTGCTCAATTATTGCAACCTTCTGCCAGACTAAGCGAAGCTTAGTAAACATAATACACATAGAGGAATCATCTTGGAGGCCACAAGTCAACAGAGCACAAAAATGATTAAACAAATACTTCATTTGCATTTTACAATTCATCATTTTTCAAGTTTTTCATGTTTTTTTGTTTTATTTTTAGCAACGTCTTTGTTTGTTTCTTTAATTTGACCACGAAATGACTTTGAAATTGAGTTTTTCTTTTTTGTTTAATTTTATGAATTTATTTATTTCCAGAGGCGCCCTTGCCTCACTTACAAGCTCTGCCCGTCTCTCTGTCCGTAGGTTGTTCGTTCGGTAGGTAGGTATGTCTCTCTATTATTTCTCGGCTGCTTTAGGTCAGATTTACTTGAAATTTGATAGAAAGGTGTCCCTTGATAGGATACTCCTTGCCTAGGAAAAACATTCAACTCGGGTTACGTGATCTGGCAAAAAATGGCGTTTAAACTTTACGCTTTGAAATCGATTGAAATTTTTTTTCAGCTTTTCCAAGTCAGATTTATTTTAAATTTGGTAGAAAAATGCCCCTTTATGAAATGCTTCTTACTAATAAAATCTTTTTACTGGGAGTCATCTGATCAGACAATAATAGTGTTTAAAATTTGTTTTAAAATCGATTTTCTTCTTTAAGTCTGATATACTTGAAACTGGATAGAAAGCTTTTTTCTTGATTAGATGCTTCTTACCAAAAATAAGATTATTTTTTATTCATATAATACGTAGATCATTTGGCTGCATTTATAGATATTACATATTGATGTACATCTAAAAATACAAGCAAAAAAATCTAAATTCTGATGTAAAACATCCACGTTTCAAATTCAAAATACTGCAGACACCTCTGCCATATCAAGCATAGTTTTTAATATATTTTAAATTTTGTTTAAAATCCAGTTAATCACTCAGTGAATTAACTAATTTCCCTTGAATCGATTTTCGGAGGCCGACTTTGTTTTTGAAAGATTTGTTATTAAACATTCTCGACAGATCAGTTTGATTTTTCTATTGAGGAGGGGAGACATCCCTCGAAGAAGTAATTTGTTGTTGTTATTGACAAAAATGTAAAATCCTCCTTTACGAATACGCTTAATTAATCTCTGGTTATATAACTTATAAGAATTAAGTTCTTTCAATAGAATATCTACACCTGGTGGAAAAATACTTGCATATAAAGGTTTTATTTACTTACTTCTCACATAACTACAATGTATGTGTGTTAAATGTTGCCGATTATAAAAGGGAGTAAACAAAATCACTTCGAAACATCACGATATTCTACTCAATTATTTATGAAAATTTCTATTTCGTTTTTTTTTTCACTGAAATTTCGGCTTTCTTTCATTCTAACAAAGCTGAGAAAAATCCCCAAAACTATTTTTTTTTTCAATTTTAATTATTTCTTCAAAATTGGATGTTGATGCCAGCTGGATTATTTGTCTGATTATTCGCAAAAATTAATTTTTATTGTATGTTTTATCGTCCTTTTCTTCCATTGTTGTTGGGATTGTACAATTCTTTTCTTCGTTTCAAACTCTTAATGGTAGAAAAAAGTATTCGACGAAAGGGCAGTCGGTGAAAAGCCAAGTCAACAAAGCAACACTTCGTCAAAAAGGTTTTGTATAAATCAACTGCACGTCGGTTGTGCCGTTGTGTGATACGAAGATCGACAAAACAACCAAACATTAAGTAAACATATTCCTCAACCAATTCTAAAATCTCATCCTCTATTCTCATGGTCTTTTTTCGAGGCTTCATCGTTGAACAGTCTTTGTCCTGTCCATTTTTAGCTCTATCACTGACTTTTTAATGACACCAGAGACATCAGTTGAGTTACAAAACATGTTGAGTGATCTTAATTAAATTAGAGAATAGGGTTGGATATACATATGTGGATAACACAATTTTTGATTATTGTTATAATTGACGCTCCCTTCTTCAGGGTTGTGCAGTCTTTAAGTAAGCCAACTCGTTCATTATAAGCTATACAGCAATGCTCTCCCAACTCTGGAATGGAGCACTCTGGTGAATGGGGAATTGTGCATGAGTAAATATATCGCTTAAATTTGGTCCTTCAGACCGTCCAGTTTTGCGTAGGGCAGGGATAAAATGCCAGCCTCTGGGTCTCAAGTGAAAATTTTTATCCTACCTTATGGTACTTGATAGGATATTGAATAGTCTATATCCACACTGAAGAGTTGTAATGCAACGAAACAGCCGTCTGTGGATGACATAATTATCAATATATATATAATGAATGTAACATTTGGCTTCACAACGTAAATAGAGTAAATGATTGAAGAAAATAGGTCTGCTGCAAAACTCGAACCTACGACCGATGGGAAGCCGCTTCAACGTAGCGTAGCTCTAACCATTGAGCTAAACAGATGTCGATGATACAATAGACCAAATAACAATTCTTTTTCTAAATTTTCATTTTTGCTTATTCAGTCTATGTTTGCTGTATTTGTTTCCTCCAACAAAATAATTGTGTAATTATGAAATGGTTATTTACTTCAATGGTGAGAGCAACGCTACATTAAAGCAGCTACCCTATTGGTCATAGGTTCGATTCCTTCTGCAGCTGCATTTTCTTTACCGTTTAATAACGGGAGACTATTTCTAATATAATATAACGCAATTTATGATCATTCTCTCAGATCATAAATCCATTTTTAATAACGTAATTGTCGTGTTGGAAAAATAAATATAGCAGATACAGACCATGAAGAGACAACGATGAGAAGTTAGAGTTGAAACATTTATTTGAGCTTTTGTATTATCGGCTGTGTTTAGCAATTGTGAGAGCAATGCTACCTTAGAGCAGCCAGTCTATTGGTCGCAGGTTCGATTCATGGGACAGCCCATTGATCATATATATATATATATATATATATATATATATATGATTCTATTACATGAGTTCCACACTACAACTTATCCTATTGTTACAACGCGATAGCGTATCGCAGTGAAACAAATTTTAGTGTGTAATTCATGATAAAACTATCAGCTCTGTCTTACTGATTTTTTTTAATTCACCTCTAATGATCCTTTTCTGAAATATGGATTATTATGTATTACCTACAAATACCCAAAAATACACTGTATATATGTGTACGTGTATATGTGTGTGCGCGTCTGTATGTGTGTACGTGATAGAGCGCGAGAGGGGGTCAGAAATAGACGTCTGAAGCTGTTTGTCTTTTTTCTTCAGAAGAACTGATCGAATCTTTTGTCAGATTCGGCGAATATTTTGATATTTTCCAACTTTTATCTCGGTGTGGGTCGCTTTGCGATTTCTTTTCTAAGACTGTCCAGAAACTGCAAACAGTCTCCCCAGCCACAAACCCCTCCCTGCGACCACACCTAGTCATGGCTAGCGAACTGTACACACACTCAACAATACACCAACTCGCTCGACGGAAAGTCGGGTTCTTTTTTTATCATATCCAACTGAGTCCGACGTCATATCCTACCGCAAGAAAAACTGCGTGGTTTTAAACTGAAAATATTTTTTTATTTTATTTCCTGATATTTTTTACTCAGATACCTTGTATCGTTAGAATCTGTCAGTGAGATTTCTAGACATTGTGGCGATATTCATTCTTTAGAGATTTAGCCTTCAACAAACAATATATATAACAAACATGTCCGGTTAGTCATTCAACAGAAAACGTGTTGGGGGTAATCAATTGAAAATTGAAAAAAGGGACGATCAATGAGTAAGTAACTTCTCTTGCCTTTTGTTGGATCACTAAAAAGGGTAAATTTTCAACAAAAAAAAAACAAGCATAACTCGGGACAAATTTGGAATAAACTTACATTGCAAAATGAACACTCACTAAAAATCTATTCGCGGGAATAATTTTAGAAAAACAAAAGAAGTTTTTTTGTAGACATAATATGTGTAAATGTTTAAATTTAAAGCCCCTAGCTCCGTTGATACAGCCCGTTCGTGTGATACATACATAAATACATAGCCAGCAAGCCAGTCGGATCAACTTGAAAACTCAAGAAACTTTTGTTGACATTTTGGTGACAGTTTTTGTTGACGGCTTCTGATAAGATACGTTTTTATTTCAGAAAAAAGACAGAATTCCCAAGATCTTGAAGACTTGAACCATTTTGTCTTATTGTCTTATCTTAGCGATTGGAAAGAATTGGACATCTTCGAGTCAGTATCGACCTCACTTTGGTACACGTACAGTTTTTTGAACAATTATAGCTATAAATATAAGCCATGATTACGCATGTTTAGGTCGGTTTTATGTAAGACTGATACCCGAAATGTTCAACCATTTTGGGGGCTAGTATTTCTGTGATCTTAATTTTAGTCTCTTTCCGATCCACAGAGTTTACTTACGGTCTTAGAGTGTTGGTCTGAGTAGATGCAATGAAAAGCAATTAAAATAAGAGGAGAAAGAAATGCTAGAAAAATCCCAAAGAAATTCGGAAAACTGGTACATACTACTGGTATGATCTTTAGTAACAGAAATAAAATGACGGAAATACTTGTAAAAATTATTGATAATTGGCAATGCTTCATCCAAGAAATTTGAAGAATATACATACACATTTGCACTTAAATGCGTATATAAAACTTTTTCAAAATTATTTTCGTGTCACTTCAGTCATTTATTTCCTAATATCTATTAATGTAATTTTCTGGTTAACTCATACTTTGTTACTATGGTACAATGTATAAATCCTTTCTTATTGGGATCATAACTTGTTTACCATGTAACTGTTAATTATATTAACAAGGCACCCAAAGTATAAGATGGCAATATATATATATATATATATATATATATATATATATATATATATATATATATATATATATATATATATATATATATATATATATACACAAACACACACACACAAATATGTATATGTATCTGTGTGTGAATGTGTGTATTGTGGACGGGAAGTTATCCGACAGAGAGATGATGAGAATGACAATTCAAAGTTGAGGAGGAAAACTCAACAGATGGTGTTATATCTCAAAGTTTTGAGATGTAACACCTATTTCTTGAGTTTTTCTCTTCACCTTCGAATTATTATTTCCATCAACATATATACATGTATATATACAAACATTTCGGAGATAACTTACTCGACTCTGGTTTCTTGATCCAAACATTTATCAAGAGTGGTGAATGGATTTCTAGTTTTAATCTAATTACTTTTCAAGCTACGTTTTGAATGCAGTATTTAAAATCAGATTTTGTTTCTTGGATTTCGCTCATGAAAAGAATGACGAAACGATATCGTCACGAGAATGACAAAAATATTGTCAAACTCTCAGTTGACTTTATTATTACAATTAATCAGATCTGGAATTTCAGACATGAATCCCAGAGAGAGAGAGAGAGAGAGAGAGAGAGAGAGAGAGAGAGTGGAAAAGAAAGAGTGATTCTGTGACGTCATGTGCGTGTCAACTCATGTGTCTGCGTTCTCGGCATTTCTTCTTTTTTTTGTAAACAATTAATTTCTTTAATGAAAAATATTTTTACATAGTAACAAGAATATATATTTCATCTGTTTTCTTTTTGGTGAAAACTAACTTGTTACTACAGGAAACTATTAAGATAGGTCATGTAATAATAGAACCATAAAACAATAAAATAAAAAACATAAGAATATAAAGATAGCAGTAGATATTCGTCCATAATTTTGAAATATTTGTCCTATCATGTTATTTATAATTACAAATGAATTACAATGTTCAGTAGTGTTTCTGTGGTGCAGTGGTCTAAGGCGTTCTGCCAGACATAGGGAAAATTTTTTCTTGCTTTTGAGGTCAGTGGCGATTAACCATTAGCCTGAGTAGGCCTTTCATTTCTTGCGTCCTTTTGATATCTGAGTACTTTTTTTTTTTGTCAAACTCTTACTATTGAGTTTTGACTTTATTTTCGTTTGTAACGAAGACGGATGACAATGACCAGAAAAAACGAGTGACGTCATGCATAAATAAAAGTGTCAGCGCTGGACGCAAAAACTGATGACAAATCTATTCCCACTTCAGATCAACAGGAACTACAAATGAAGAAGTTGAAATGAGGCACAAAGTTTTGGAATTATTTTGTATGAAGAAATGATTTCTGTTTTGTTTACTTTTTAGATTTTAATGAAATAAGGCAGTTTTACCTTAGCACAGCCGAGCTTGTTTTCTAAATCAATTCGTCAAAATTAGTATTTTGTCATCCTCATGGCGTAATTCTCAAATCTTAAAAATCAAATTTTATCACTTATATTTTGATTTAATGAAAACATTCATATTTAAAAGTTCAACTGATTTACATTAAAATATTTTGAAATAAAGTAGTACTATATATATATAAATATATATGTATATATATATATATATATATATATATATATATATATATATATATATATATATATATAAACGAGATATTTTCTAATAAAAAAATAGCTTTTTCCTGATATATTTTGAGAAAAAATAGAATTTCCAAAATGTAGGAGACATCTACCATTTTAGGCTATCTAAGCAATTGGAAAAAGTTGGATATATACCAGTCAAAAATGGGACTTCATCGATACTCAGACTGTTTTTAAACAATTGAAGGTAACCCATTATAACGCGTGTATAAGACGTACTTGGGTCTAAGTGAAGTCCTAAATTTCAGTGATTCATTTGTTAATATTCCTTTCTTTTCCTTTCCATTCAGTGCATTCTCATTGCAACAACTCAGATCATCAGTCTATTGTTATTAACTGTAATTTTATTTAGAATGTTATTAGATGAAACATTGTCAACAATTATAAATCCATTGATAACAAAATATCAACTGACACACACTTATATATATATATTAATTACCCAAGCTTGAATATATATATATATATATATATATTTATATATATATAGATATAGATATGTATATACAAGCTTTGTTAATCTATATGTGTGTGTACATATATTGCTATCAATAAGATTAGTATATATGCATACATATATATATATATATATATATATATATATATATATATATATATATATATGAAGTGAGAGAGATATATATCGATAGATATTTAAACATATATAGATAGATAAATATATATGGAGAAATAAGATATGGATAAATGAATATATATATATATAGAGAGAGAGAGAGAGAGAGAGAAATATAAATAGATAGATGCTTGAATACACATTTATAGATAAATACATATATAGATAATAGATACCTGAATATATATATATTCAAGTATCTATCTATCCATCTATCTATCTATCTATCAATATATATAAATATGCATATATATATGTATATATATATATATATATATATATATACATATATATATATATTCAAGTATATATATATATATATATATATATATATATTCAACTACATATATATATATATATATATTCAAGTATATATATATATATTCAAGTATATATATATATATGTAGATAAATACATATGAAGAGAGATAGATGAATATAGATAGATGGATATATTCAAATACTTATGGAGAGATAAATACATTTATAAATGATTTATTAAGAAATGGAAAAATTCAGAAATATACTCATATAGATACACACACACACACACATACACACACGCATAAAGGTATGTACACAGATGTGTGTGTGTGTGTGTGTTTGTGTGTGTGTGTGTGTGTGTGTGTTTGTGTGTGTGTGTGTGTGTGTGTGTGTATTCAAAGAAAATACGCTCGTGTATTTTTGTGTGTGACATTCGTCGAATGAGATAACTATTAAATGCTATAGAGAGTTGAATCGATCACTTATGGTCGGTCGAAATGTGATCTATAAACAGGCGTTTTCTTCCAATTCTTTTTACATTGCTAATAAAATAAATCATATTTAATATTTTTTACGATTCTATTTTCAATAGTAACTTTGATTTGTTTGTCAAGTATATATTGAGTGATTTTGTCTTTGATTTTCTTTTTTAGTTTTAATGAAAAAAAATTACATATAACATAAATTACATAAATTTGGATAAATTTACCGACGATGTATTATTTCTTGACAAATTTACCAGAATATGAACTTACAGGTGATACATTCACCGCGATGTAATTATTTACCAAGTCATGAGATTGCAGGTTATGTATTTACCGCGATGTAATTTCACACGATGAATTAACTGTGATGATGTTACCGTGAATCATTCCCCCAAAAATGTCTTAGATCTCGTGTTGAGAAAAATATAAATATAGATCATTTAGACGAATGTCCTCACCTCTGTTGTTTTTATCAGTACGGTTCGGCTTTCAGGATCTTCAACCTCCTTCGTTTCGATGTTCCATCCAGTTTTCTTCAATGATTTTTCGTCATTTTCACATCATCAATGATTCAAGTGGCAAATATTTCCTTGGCACTAATTTTAAAAAAAGAAAGACTGAATATTAATCGAACTTCCATGTTTCCTTTTTAGCACAGCTGGGCAAACTAACCAAACCCTAAATCTTATTTTATACCTTGGAAATCAACCAAGACAAAGACAAAATTACCAAATGCTTCTCAAGACATAAATTTTCAACAATGAATCGAAAGAAACGTCAAGATTTAAAACGACATAAATTTTAATGGTGTATGGAGGTAGATCAGTTTACTGTATGTAAGAACTGTCTGAAGTATTTGATCGAACGCTCTCGGCTATTCGAGTAGCCATTATCAAAACTCAAGGCATTGATGAATAGGGACAAAAACTCTAACAAGCCTGACTGCTGCAGGACCAAGCTCTAATTCTACGTCTATTCTAACTGAAGATGGTTACTTGTGTATTGTATATGATGACTAAATTCGTTGATCTATAAGACTTGACGGTTTAACTCTGTTGATAAACGAAATGGCTAGCAATCATTGGGTTGAGATTTCAGTCACGGTAGGGAAATGTTAATTTTATTTATACATTTTCTTTAACGGGACAGTTTACATAAACAGTAAAGAATTTACTCTTCTAAATTAGGTGAGGATGGTTCTTGTTACAGCCAACAAGGAGTTCGACGATTACGAATGTTTTTTAAATTATGGTTTTAATAAATCTTATGGTGTGTATACGATATGATATATTCTCTCAAAAGACAACAAGCAAGCAGAGTTCTTCGCCGGGTGGAAATCTTGTATAATGTTTAAAAACATTTTGACCAGAGGTCTCAATCAAAAATTATTGTAAAAAGAATTACTGTCCAAGTGCAGCGTAATGGTAAGAGCAACGCTATGTTGAAGCAGCTACCTTATCAGACAAAGGAACGATTCCTGCAGCGGCTCCATTTTATTTAATTGTTTATTCTATTCATGCGATCTACACCAGATGATACATTCACCATGTTATAACAGGCGATCATTTCAAAAAGAGTTTCGATGTAATATAACGCATTTGTAATTATATCCGTCGGACTATATATCAATTGTTCAATAATAATATATGTAAGAGAACCATGAATATACAAACAGCGTGTGCATACATTTTACGTAGATATTTGGTCATAAAAGATTTTTTCAATGGTTTATTATAGATTGCACAATTGAAATTTTTCTTCAAGTGAAATAAAATGTACAATCTGTAATGAAGCATTGAAAAATATCCACAATATATATATATATATATATATATATATATATATATATATATATATATATATATATATATATATATATATATATATATATAATTTCTTATCGGAAATACTTGAGAACAGGCTGCGTATGTAGAGTAAAGACCATCAATTTGATTGATAGTGCATAGCAACGTCTGCATTGAACCTTGCAAATATTCACACCGAATCGGGCAAATTAAGACTATAAATAATATCACACTTTATTTGTACAGCGGGAAATCAAATGAGATAAAGATAAATCATAGAATTATTGGTTTACCTTTTATTCTTAAGTACCAAGAGAAAATATTTATGTACTTTCAATTTTCTTGTAGAAAAAAAAGCTCCGATAACCAAACATTTATTATCCAGATCCGGTTTTCGAAACGTTTCAGTTTTCTGATAAGAGATTACATATATATATATATATATATATATATATATATATATATATATATATATATATATATATATATATATATATATATATATATATATATATATATATATATAATGACAGACAAGGAGCGTCTTTTAATCTTTTAGTATTATTTTTTTATTTTCGTGAACGGATCTTCGGTTTCAATTTTCCAAAGATCTATTCACTTGTACAAAGACAAGATGGAACTACTAAGATTAAAAGGTGCTCCTTATCTGTTATTTGTAATGAAAGATGTGTTGAAGAAAATTTACTGCCCAAGTATACTTTATATATATATATATATATATATATATATATATATATATATATATATATATATACATATGTGTGTGTGTGTGTGTGTGTGTGTGCGTGTGTGTGTATGTGTGTGTAGTCGTGAGAAAGAGTTTGTGTGTGGGGAGGTATAATCTGTGCACACGTGTATGTGTGTGTGTATGTGTGTGTGTGTGTGTGTGTGTGATCACGTGTTGGGATCTGTGTAACTGTTTCATAGAGAGTGTACCCAGCCAACTACAGTGTTAGATATCAATATCTAAATGACGCTTTATCTAGAACGTTTCATATGATCAGAAAAAAGAAACTCACCCAGTTGTAAGCTGATAAACGGTAGGGATATTGTTGTGCAGACCTTTTTTTAATGACGAGAATTACTGCCCAATTACAAGAGATACGTTAATGGATACTTATAAAAACATTTACTCTGTATTGTGAAAACTAATTCATCCATGCCGCCAAAAATGACGACTTATATAAAATATATGGATAGACACGTTGTATCTTACATACGTAGATAATTGCAGTGAGCTTGGAGAATAGTGTTCTTTTGACCAAAATGGACTTTTTTTTAATTTTCTGATTTTATCACTTATTTATTTTTATCATTTCATAAATTCTGTATTTTTATTACGTTATCAGAGAATAAAATTCCACTTTGCTATGTCAGTTACGCGAACGAAATTACTTTTCCATAACGTCAGTTATATCCCTTGTTGTGACAAAAGTCATCTGCCTATTGCTAATTATGATATGTTTGTATGTTCCACGAACTTTCAGGTGATATTCAGGGTTTTCGTTAGAGTAACACCAGGGGATTACGTGATCTATACAATGTATTAGAAACCGTCAACCTCAACTGTTAGTAACTGTCAACATCCTCCAGTTTTTAAGAGAGTCTGGCGTGCTGTTTGGCTGTCTAGCTATGTAAGTGTCGCACATGTATGCTGCGCCGATGAAGATAGAGGGCTGAAAAAAATAGCATTTACTTCTTATTATGTCAAGATAAAACATTTTGTTTTTTTATCCAACCCTGATTTTTAGTAGTGGCTCTAATTTACAATGTAAGTGAATGCTAAATTAGTCCCTCAGCTCGTGTCTGGTAACGTTCACACTTGGTTTTTAAAATTGCGATTTTTTTTTACATCACCCAACAAAAGGTTAGACGAATGATTTATTCATTGATCACCCCTTATTCCAATTTTTTCAATCAATCACCCGCATCACAGCAAGCTGCCAAAAGACGATGGTCACGTGACAGTTTGTATTGAGTGACTAACCACACTGACTTAATGAATTGTTCAAGTTATTGCCCGAGAGAGAAGCATACAGTGATAAGGTTTAAATGATGCGTTATTCTAAAACTTGACATTTTCAGAGAAAAAAGAATTTTGCTAACTTGAAAGTTGATAAACCATGAAAGTATATTTGGGACGTAATTTTCATTTTTTCAGTCGGAGATATTTATCAGGCAATTATTAGAGACGCATGAATTAACGTGCCTTCGTTTATGCCTGATTGTGAAAATGCTTAGTTAACTTCCTGAAAATAAAAATTGCTGCTAATATAATTCATGTAAATGTTTTAATGAAAAACAGATACAGATATTAATTGATATCTATTTAAACACTTTCAAAATAAAGAATGATTCTACTCTAACAATAAGTGATTTTATTTGTTTGCTATCCGAAACACTGGATTCTACCACTAGTTGGTTAAAATCTTTTTGATAAAAATGCTTCCTACACACCTTTTCAAACTATACACTCTTCAGTATTTTTTTTCTTTTTAATCTCAATCCAAATATATCCTTTGATTTCTTCAATGGGATTAAAAGAAAAAATAACCCAGGAATGCTGTGGGTAGAAGCCTATTATGCTGGCTGTTGTTAATCAGTTCGATCCCCATCGGATCTACCAGTATAGATGGTCTGAGACTCAATTAAGTTAATACACTTATATAATTAACAGTATGGCCATTATGTTTTCGTTTCTGTTACAATAGACTATTTTACACAGCGAGAAAACTTTGCTGATAAAATTACCTCCTAGCGATCATTTGAAAGTATGAACTGAAACAAGTTGACAATTTCTTTTACTTGAAAAATCGTTTAATAGAAATTCAAATATATCCATGAATTTTTTTTCACTTGTATTTGATAGTTTATGTTTACCTGAAAAATTACTCGAGAATAATATATTCAGAAAAAGAATCTTACAAAATTCTAAGATGATAAACAGGGGAGACATACTGGGGCTTATATTTTTTTTTACTGAAGACGATAATTGTACAACTGAAGACGGGCCTTCATTGATACTTACTGAAGCATTTATTCTTTAAAATGAAGTGTCAACTTTCAGGTAAGAACCGTAGCTACTATGAAAAAAGCAAAGTATATATATATATATATATATATATATATATATATATATATATATATATATTGTTTAGAGAGCTTCACAGCTTTAAGCACTAACACACTAAAAAAACTTTTTCAAAAGAATTTCTGTTTCATTTCAGTCATTTATTTCTATTAATGTAATTTATGTAATTTTCTATGCATATACATATATACATATGCATGAAATGTTTTTGTTCTTGTCATCATGGTCATATACTGAATGTTGCTGAAGATACATTCGACACGAAATGCTGATATTCACCAGGTAAATATCATTGTGAATTCTACGTTATGTATCAATAGCTCTATTTGTTTTGATAAATATTGAGCATTACTATTAAGAGAAAGGTATATATATATATATATATATATATATATATATATATATATATATATATATAGAGAGAGAGAGAGAGAGAGAGAGAGAGGGGGGGGGGGAGTACTGTAAAAAAATTAGCCGGAGCTGAAGTGTAATGCGTATATAGAATAGTTTATATTTACATTTCGAACATGTTTCAATGCAGAAAAAGTTTCACCTTCAGCGGAAAGCTTCGAAATTTTCAAATATATATATATATATATATATATATATATATATATATATATATATATATATATATGTGAGTGTGTGTGTGTGTGTGTGTGTGTGTGTGTGTGTGTGTGTGTGTGTGTGTGCGTGTGCCGAATCGGTGAAATTGCGCAATTGGCGAAATTTTGCAAATTTTTTGTAAAAGGAGTTTGACAGCATTTTGATTACCTAAACTTCCGGCGGTAGAAATAGTTGTTTTGTATCCTTGTTTTGATTAAATGAACTTTTGATCAAATTGAAACAACGTATTAATTTATTTTTGTTGATAATAATACTTGATAATAATATACAAACGTATATTTGAATATATGTATATATATATATACACACATATGTATGTATATATATATAAATATATATATATATATATATATATATATATATATAAATACATATATATTTGTATATATATATACATATATATATGTATATATATATACATATATATACATATGTATGTATGTATATATATATATATATATATATATATATATATATATATATATATATATATATATATATATGTATATATATATATATGAATATATATATATATATAAGAATGCAAAAATACGTAATGAACGTTATATCTCTGATGGTACATAAAATAACTGCTTAGCTTATTATTTTAATTTTGCATTATGGTTATTATTTTAAATTCAAACCATTTCATAAGATTTGAAAGAAAAGAATTCAACGTCTACGTTGGGATGATAATTTATTTTAGAGGTTCAAAATGTTTTTTAAAAGAAGGAGCATTAGCTCCTCTGCTGATAAAATGTGGAAATATTTTCAGGCAAATTTCTTTCCACTCAAAATAAATAGTTGCTTAATTGATAGATGGATACGGAAGTTATTAGAAGATTCGTTCCTCATCATAAATTTGTTTGATTAACATCCAGATGAAAAGCATGGCTGTATTATGAGTACATAATCAGCGTATCTTGGTCAGGTAGAATGTCGCCAGTGTAGGGCACCCAGTTAACCTCGAACTTCCTATACAGTGGTAATAGTCTATGTGATTAGATTGTTAATCACACTCTTATCTATTGTATATTAAACCACAATGCACTTCCCCTGTCTCTCTCTCTCTCTCTCTCTCTCTCTCTCTCTCTATATATATATATATATATATATATATATATATATATATATATATATATATATATCAAAAGAGTATAACGAGGCAACAATCCTTCATTTAAACATATATAGTTAAAGAAAGCGAACCCTGTTAATTTAATTTCTTGCTTGATTTTTTAGTTTGCGTACAAGCCCTCTATTGATGTCAACGTAGTTTTTTTAAACCGTTCAGAAGTTGTTGGTTCGGGAACTTTCGACCATCATCAGTCATTATCAAGAAAGTTTGATAGCGGTATTCCAAAAGTGATCAATCATTACAACTTCTCATTACAATTTTGTATCTATAATGGTTGTCTCTTTTTAACTAACGTTCTCATAGATAAATCTGTTTGAATGTGTAAATACCCAACAGCCAATATTCGTCAGCTCCTTCTGGACAACACAAGAATTTTCAACAATTCCAGGAAGGGACTTCAAATAATGGAGACGCTTCTGACTGAAGCTAAACAACTAACTATCAAAAGAATATCTTTGGACATCGACACGGGTGTTCTTAATTGCATGTAGCATCCACGCGAGCAGATGACACAGTCAGTGCACTGCGTTAGTTTCAGTTTCACATAGTGATAACTTTGGGATATATATATATATATATATATATATATATATATATATATATATATATATATATATATATATATATATATATCGATAGATAGAGAGAGAGAGAGAGAGAGTAGAAAGCTATGCAGCTTTAAACACTAAGAATATTTTTCTTTTTAATTTTTTTGTATCACTTCAGTCACTTATTCCCCAATATCTACCAATGAAATTTATGTAATTGTCTTCAGCATTTTATTTGACTTTTACTCATACCTTTTCTCATTATGGTACTATCTGTAGATTTTTTCTCGTTGGGGTCATTATTTGTTTACCATTTAACCGTTTCAGGGATTTTAAAAACAAAACAGTTATATTAACCTTGCACTCCAGCTGCGTTGATCCAACAGCATGTTCCTTTCAGCTATGATTTTAATACATAGATTATGTCATACATTGTAGTTTGTTATTTTATTGAGGGTATGATCATATTGTATTGTATATGGATGTTATTTTATCTAACACATCATTTATCTTTTTTAGAAACAGGGCTTACATAGGTCACCCCAAAAACGTATCTAACGATGAGGGATAAGTAAGTATAACGACAGACGAAACTCGATGTGCGTGTCACTTCCATTGAGTGTTCAACCATGTGAATATAAAATCTATTGCATCGGTTTCACTCTCAGACTGTACGCAAACCAAATTATTATATCATCTTTAAGAATACTAATTGTACAGAAAAACTTCCCCGAATTGATTTTCTACCAGCATATTCAACCGAAGAATTTTTTCCACAGACCTTGAATTTAATTTTACTATCTCTCTACCACCATTTTCCCCCGTTAAATTATCAGATAGATTAGCCTTATACACATGTTTGAAACGAAATCTTACCATATTCTAGTAATAATATATCAATAGGCTATTCCATTAATATAGTTTGACAATTTGTTTCTCGACATTCAGTGTTCAATCTCCCACTCCGCCCGATTACATATCAGTGAGACAAATGGACCAGAGCCAAATGTTTTTCCCTGCCTTGTTTCCAGTCAATACAATGATCTTTAACGCTGACAAAGACTACATCCATCTCTTGGTTACTTAATTCTCCCAACATTGATACAAATCAATTTATTTTGATATATACTTCTCATTTATTCTAATTTTATGCTTTTGTTAACGTATATATGTATAATTATTATTAAGATTATCTCCCGTTATTATAAAGTGAATGTATCATTTGGCTAAGACAGCGTAAATAGAATAAGCAATTAATGAAAATGGAATTGCTGAAGGAATCAAACATTAATCGGCTGGAAACTATAACTTAAATCAATTTCATATTCATAATCAGAACTTTACATTCATCGTTATAAATCAATTGTTATGTAATAAAATATAATGTTATGAACAATGTTATATCGTAAAAAATGGTTATAAAATCACAAATGATTAATGTAAATTGTTTATTATAATTTTTAGTTCATTTTAAACAAAATGGTTAGGAACGACTGATATTGATAACACTAACCGTTGGATAACATTATCTATAATTATAATAAATGGTTTCCTCTGTAATTAAATTCAAATGTCATTCTTTCCAAAAATTAGGTTTTTAAAAATAATTTTCATTCGAAAATATCCTGATTCTAAAGATAAAGAAAAAGGTTGATATTTTCCCATGAATAATTCTAGAAGTAGGAGGGAAATCGATAGGAAACCGTCAGACCAAAACTAAATAAGCTGATTTTTTTATTAAGCAGTTTATTATAATCAAGATAATATTACCAAATGGTTATTGTTATCGAACTCTTTATTCAGAATGAATTGAAAATTTTCGGAAGTTTAAAAGTAAATTTCATATTAATTTTTCGTTACAAGTTCAGAAAGTATTAGGTATGCGACGCCCATGATAGAGAGGTCTATCCATTCCTGGGGAAGGTCTATGCCTAACGATAGACGATAAATGACAGATGATGATGATGATGATGATGATGATGATGAAAATCAACCCAATGTCCGTCTGTATGTGTCAGCGTAACTCTGGAACCACTCAGCAAATCCCCATGAAACTCCCTGTGTGAACTAATGGGACCCCAGACAAGATTTTAGGAAATTAATTTTTTGAGAATCTCCCCCTAATTTCATAAAATCTTTTTACAATGTATAGTTGTTGATAGCAATGATTTTCTAATTACGTATCTACGAGTTAATAACAATGGATTTAAATTTACTATAATGAATGTAAATCGTTCCAATTCTTATATCCTTTGCTTGGTATAGTTCAGATGACATTCTGTTAAGCAGAAGACCATTATCTAAGGTGATTACAATAAGTAGCTTTCTCTGCACAGCATTCCCTTGTTATCTGAGACGATTTTCTTCAAGGTTAATAGGATTTTCTTGTGCTTGAAGCTTGAGTTTGCTTACCGAAAGCTCATCAACCTAAAGTAATTTTTCGACTGATTTTTGATCAGTTGCGATGAAAAGCAACTAAAATTATTGAAACTATTCGAAATCAAGTAGAGGCTTCCCAGGTTCACCTCACATTAGAGTCTTTGGGAAAAGGCTAGAACTGACTTTTCCCTGCACTCCGTCCCTTCGACAAATATCTTAGCAAAAGTCTCCACCCTACTATGCATTGATGGCTAACATTTGATTGGGTAGGTGAGAATTCAGATAAGTCAGTCTTCATGTCTGACACATCTGCCAAGCTCTTAACTGGGTTGATTCAATGTATGAATTATTTTGGCAATGAATACCCTAGTATATTATGCCAACATTCATTTTAAAGTAAATTTTCAAATAAAATGAACTTTCTGCTGAAAGAAGAGAACGTTTTTTCCGTACAATCGGGCATTTCCTTGTGTTTTTTAATAGTAAAGTTAAATTCATGATAATATCATACTCCATTATATTTTGAGCTCTACTCAAAATTAATCTAATGTTCAAAGTTGAATGTTTCGAACATTTTATGAAATAAACCCATCATGCATAAGATATTGTATTATATTATACTATATTAAATTGCATCCTAATTTGTATTGTGATATATATATATATATATATATATATATATATATATATATATATATATTATGGTTTGGTGAGTTATTCAAAAGAAAAAATCACGTGATCGATGTCGTTTTTCTGCATTCTGCGTTGAAGGTGATCAATTAAATTATTGGAAAAAGAGGTAATCAACGAAAAAGGTTACTTCTAATGCTGGTGGTAATCACTGAAAAGGTGATTTAAGAAGAAAAACAAGCATGAATGCTGCCGGACATAAACTAAGGGATCAATTTAGCATACACTTACATTACAAATTCAATTCCCATTGAAACATATGGGAAGAATGAAGAAGTTAAAAAAAAATAAAAATATGAAGAAAAAAACGTTCATAGGGTTTAAATGTTCAGCCCTCTAGCTCCATTCGTGTGGCTTGTACTTACGATACGAACATACATTGGAAACCAATTTGAAATCAGAGGAAACGGTTTTTGACAGTTCTGGTGGTTGGTTTTTTAATAAATAGATAGATAGAAAGATAGATAGATAGATATAAAAAAATGATAACTCCATTTATAGACAGACGGTCTTAGGGATGCTGAAAAACTGTAATTGAAAAAAATATAATTTTATGGTACCAGATTTATATATATTATTAAAGTGGGTATAAAAAATAGATATCTATGTGTGTATTTGTATAAATTGATTAATCCTTCGGCAAACAGACTTACTGAAAGCTGCAGGACTTTATTCGAGGGATATTTTTTATGCCTTCGAGACATATATGCCTACAATATTTTTTTTATGCCAACAAAACACATATACGTACATGTGTGCGTGTGTATGTGTGTGTGTATTTGTGTGTGTGTGCGTGTGTGTGCAAGTGCAAACAGACCGACTGAGTAGTACTTTAATCGAAAAAAAGCGGATTTTTTTCTCTGTGTCCTGACTTGGCCAATTGGGCAAATAATGTTGGAATGGGATTGGGGTGCCGAAGAAGAGATTGGATTCACTTTCCCTAAGCGCGAAAGATCGCGTAAAGAAACTGTTGAATAATTTATACAATCCAAATGCGGGCCGCCTTTAACTTGCAGATTCTCGACGTGGAAGTCGTGGATTTGGTGAATCACCCGTTGTGGCTGTTCGCATCGCAATAACGGCGAAAGAACTCCATCATTATTTCCGAACATAGCTATTTCACGTGCCTCTTTTTTGTTACAAGAATTTTTTTTCTTTCTCGATAAACTTATCTCATGTACACATACTCACTCACACACACAAACCCCTCGCCTCCCATTCCCCCCCTCTCTCTCTCTCTCTCTCTCTCTCTCTCTCTCTATCTATCTATCTATCTACCAATCTATCTATCTATCTGTACACCTCTCTTTCTCTGTATGCATCTGTGTGCGTATAATAGTATATATCGATCTGTACACATTTATACATACAAGTGGTTGTGAATATATATAGTAGTATGTATAGTACAATGTAAGTGGACGTGCTGAGTTGGCTTAACAGGCAAAGGCATGGAAGTGGCGAACTGAGTTCAAACTACGACTGAGGTGGTTAGCGTTCACTTCTCACTAACGCTCCAACATGATACATAATTCGTGTTCATATCTGAAAGTTTGTACCAGATACAACTTTAATATTTGTATTCATAATAGCATGATTCATGTGCTGTTCATCACAACTAAGTAGATACAAAAAGCATTGACTATCTCTGGTGATATTTTTTCAAGAAAATAGCGCAAAATCATTTGTTAAAAGTCAAGTAAATTGTTTTACTAATTGATAAACTCCAGTCAGAGTTGGAGTTGACTATATTTACCCAACCTCATATCAAGAACAATCCTCACCAAATTTATGAAAGTGAACTTTTCAGTAGGTCTATCCCATTGCATTAAAATAAAAAGTTATATGAAATTAACAATTACCTTCCGTGATGTGAATTCACAACTTAGTGGTCGCTAGGCGACTCTCTTCTATAAACTGACGAGTCTTAGTTATTCACGAATTTATTCATTATTTACGCAAAGTTACAGCAATCATCTTCCGTCAGAATGGAATTTGGAATGGAATTTCGATCATTCGCGTGACATGTCGAGTCTTTTGCATATCCTGTTTGCTTCAAATGTCGAACAACTGTTGAATGGTAAACGATTAGTACTTCTGCAACTTTTAGGGTCGTTATACATGGGTCCACCTCAATAATGACCCTCATTTGGATGTTGTCAATCACGGAAAGATACCCACGTCTTCAAGGCATTAGTGTCTGTTTCGAAATTTTTAGAGCCAATGTTGTGGTATACGTTCGTTGACGGTCCCCTGACCTAATACTTGGTTGATATTGCGAGCAATTTCCGCTTCATTACGTCCCATTTTGAACTCGCTCAAATTTCCTTATTTGCATCTTTGATGTGACCATCAGAATAAATAGTAAAAAGAAAATCTTCTGCTTAAATAAATAGAGCAATATTCATATTTTAAAATGGTATATTCCATGAACAAAGTTAAATAATCGTTCATTCCAAAATAAGCATCAAAGTTTAAATTAACAAAATCTGAAATTATTTCGCAACAACCTAATAGAAACTCTCAACCGAAACATCAACATAGCTAACACCAGTATAGGTTTCTCCACTTTCGAAGTTGATCTGGCTGATTCGCTGGCTGGCATAATAACTATCTTTGTTTGTATCACACGTACAGGTCGCATCAGTCGAGCATCAGAGATGAAAATATCAACATCAACTCCTTATCATCTCTAGAAAACAATGCTTTGGTATTTATATTACACTGGCCCATAAATAGGATTAGAATATCTATCCCCAAATATAATTTAAATTCATCTTAAAATGGTCCCTCAGCTTTTTTCTGGCAGTATTCAAACTTGTTTTTTGTTTCTGTTTTTTAACGGACTTGGTTGGCGATCATCGCCCAATAATGGGTGTAAATAACATTCATTAATCATTTTTTACCATTTTTCGAATTGATCTCCCCAACACAACATGTCACCAAAAGATGTTGATCTCGGGACGGTTTCTATTGAGTGACTAACCAGAACTGCTTCAATAAGTATCAAGACTAATATCTGCATCTTACTTGTTTTATTTTAACTTCCCGGTCGGTTTATAATTCAATCTGAAATTCTGATAAGTATGAGTATCTTTATTATTCCATGAATAAGTAGGGGTTGTATCCCTAACTTTGTTATGAAACACTGATTTATTTGAACAGATGTCCTCATCTTGGCTGTTATAGTCGCTGTACACTCCAACTTCCTTCGACTGAACCCTTTATTCAATCCAAAGGAATTGACAGTTCTCCTTCCACCGTCCATGCAAAAGGATCGGGCCTTTGAGAGGAACTTTATAAAGCGGTTTAGTTGTTTTCCTGTGAAAAACGCCATTGATGACATAAACAGAATTCTGACCATATCTATAATTCGATGGAATTTTTACACATAACTTTAGATTTTGAAGCTATGGTTGTTGAATTTTTGACTGTAATGGCGAGTTCTCTTTATTCACATTAATAATTTATAACAAATCAAAACTTGCAACAAATACACTAATTTGTGGCTAATATTTTCTTTCATCTTCAATTTAATGGATGACAATACTTTATCAAATAAAGACTAGACCAAGATAAAAAGGATAATTGTTAGTAATCGGGTCTTCAGTGAATCTGCGGTCATCCAGCATTCACCTCCAAACAGAGGAACTTGAACAGAAACATACATACATAGATACGTATATACTAACACAATACTATAATTAAATCTTTTCATAATCAAGAATAAATGCTTCTTATAAACAACAATTAATATATCCCTTGTAAACAGGAAAAGGTTGCTAATGTGCTTATGTTGTTCCCTTTATTTTAGTCTTTTGTATCACAAAGCAGAACTTTTTACAAATAGAGTAATTTGTGACTTGTATATTGGCTACCATTTTCTTTCATCTTCAATTTTGATGGTTTACAATGGTTCATCTAATAGAAAATAAATCAAGATAAGAGTAGTTATTGTTTGTGATCAGGTGTTCAGTGAATCTGCGGTCATTTAGCATTCAGCCAGGACCCAGGGAACTAGAAGAGAAACACCTGTAATGGAGATTCAATCGAAAGAGATTTTTAATCGTGTGAATGTTTTTAATTGCATTCAAACAACGTATTGAATTTTCAAAAAGTCAGGGTCGGTTGGGTCGGGGAATTCCATTACGTGCCACGTGGATTGCATCCCTTCATCGCCGGATATCCTGTCGATTTTACCCAAAGGAAGCGCCTGGACGGTGGGGGGGGGGCTTCCGTCAATGTCTCTAAGAGCAAAATCCCATTTAGATATTATGCATTGGGGCACTTATCCCTTTGTTCATTCCTAACCAACAGGATTATCACACACATACACACACACATACACACACACTTTAATAGTTGAATACTATAAAGTCTCACGAGGTGACAAGTGTCATAATTGATTGATATATATATATACATATCTATATATATATATCTATATATATATATATTTATATATATATATATATATATATATATATATATATATATATACATATATATGTAAGTTTTACATTAAAATCATTGCTTATGGAGAGGCCAACACTGCTTGGGAGCCATATTAATATAACTGTACTAGTTGCATTAACTGATATTTGGAAATCACACATCGGACATTGAATTACTGATTTGCACTTTGGCAATTATATATATATATATATATATATATATATATATATATATATATATATATATATATATATATATATATATACATATATATATATATATATATAAACAAATATATATATACTACACAATACAAATCAGGCATGCAATGGATATATGATATAATACAATATCAGATGCATGATGGGTTTATTTCATGAAGTGCTTGATACATTCAACATTAAAAATTAAACCTTAAACCAAAAATAATCAGATTAACAACTAAAGTCATATAAAAGGCAACTCTAAAACTGGGAAATAGTAAGATTAGAATACTCTCAGAGAGGAAGTATACCATAAAAGGACTGATCGATCAACCACATACTGACAACAAAAATGCTAATACCATACTCTCCTAATATTTAATTTATAACCACCAGCAAGCATAGCATTCCCTTTGAATAAAACAAAAAGCACAACAAGCGATGAACAACCACGAAATAAAAAATACATGTAAATAGGAAAACCCTACCACCAAGAAAAAAAGCCCCACCCCAAGATTTCCTAAATAGGGAGTTATATAAACCGAATCATTCGCCTGAAGAAGCTCAAGCAGGGAAGAAACATAAACGTTTTTGTGTGGTGAATCCTTACTCCATTATATATATATATATATATATATATATATATATATATATATATATATATATATATGTGTGTGTGCGTGTGTGTGTGTGTGTGTGTATGTGTGTGTGTCTATGTCTCTGTGTCTCTGTGTCTCTGTGTGTGTTTATGCTGGCGTCTTTGCCTTTTATGTTCAGATGAATAAACATACCTGATATCTGATTATGTCGTCGTTTTCATGACGCTTACTTTTAGGGTTAAAATTTCTAGAATGAATTTTTTGGCAAGTTTGTTTAGAGTGAAATGCAAGAAATGAGTATGGAGGAGAAAAAGTTACAATAAATTGTATTTTTCAGTTTATAAGACGCATTTTGCTTTAGCAGATTCCAAATTGTCTTACCCACTGGTGTTATGAATAGGAAACCGGATACTGAAGACCCAAGCTGAACAGTTTGGAAACAGGAAATGATTTAAGTGAAAGTTAGTTGAGAAAATACAACTGTAAAATGAAAATATACAGCTTCAATTTGGTACTCAGTGGTTTGAGAACTCTCATGATCTGACACGTTTTGTTCCGGCCAAATTTAGATTGTCGATCTGCCACTTGAACTTTTTGATTCAGTTTCAAACAGAGATCTCTGCTGTCATTCAGCTGTTTATAAATTGACTCGTTGGAGCATAAGTGGACACAAGAAACTTTCATTCATTATAAAATAATTTATGTTATATAAATTCTTTTCAATATATCTTTTATTTCCAACACTATTACAAACATGTATGTTTTCCAGAATTTTCAGTAATGGCAAGATATCAAGGTTTCCCGATTCAAGAGGTACAACCGTCTATATAATTGTTATTTTCATATTCTACCATATTTGCTCTGTCTCAAAATTCTCATTTTCTATCAAAAGTCATCGAGCACTCTTACTGATGATTTGGGAAAAAATATCACTATCGAACTGTTCACCCATAGGAATAAACAAACGATATATATATATATATATATATATATATATATATATATATATATATATATATATATATATATATATATATATATATATATATATATATATATATATATATATATATATATATATATATATATATATATATATATATATATATATATATATATATATATATATATATAGTGCACCACTCTGTTAGGTAGTGAATATATGGCTTAAATTCAACCTTACTGACCGTCCAGTTCCGCGTAGGGCGGAGATAAGATGCCAGCCTCTGAGTCTGAAGCGAAGGTTTCGACCCAACCTCATGGTACTGGATAGTCTATAGCCACACCGAAGAAGTGTAATACAACGAAAAATCTGTCCATGGATGATACAACTATTTAATTATATATATATATATATATATGTTGTTGAATTATTTCGAAACCTTATTTTAAATATTCTCCTGTTATCACACGGTGTATGTATCATTTGGCCTCGGCAACATAAATAGAATGATCATTATAGAAAATGGGACTGCAGCAAGAATCGAACTCGCAGTTTCGATTGTTGCAACGGATAGGGTAGCTGCTTCAACGTACCTTTGTTCTTACCATTGAGCTAAACAACCACCGGCCCAAATAACTGTTTTAGCTCTGAATTCTTTTTTAGACTTACTGGTGCCTGTTTAGCTCAATGGTAAGAGCAACACTTCGTTAAAGCTTCTATCCTATAGGTCACAGTTTCGGTTCCTGTCGGGGCCTCATTTTCTCTAATTGTTTATTCTATTTACGCTGTCTCGGCCAAACAATACATATACCGCGTAATATCAGAATATCATTTCATAAAAAATCTTAAAATATAACACAATTTATGATTATTTCTGTCGCACCACATATCTTAATGGTGTATAGATAGATAGAATATATACAATAATTTTGTATATTTTTTGTAATTTTTTCACAAGACGTTATTTCGAATGCAAACCAAAGGTGA
Source organism: Thysanoteuthis rhombus (assembly GCA_963457665.1). NCBI lineage: Eukaryota > Metazoa > Mollusca > Cephalopoda > Oegopsida > Thysanoteuthidae > Thysanoteuthis > Thysanoteuthis major. The sequence continues at coordinate 20,797,210 of OY735236.1, read as the reverse complement.
ATGTAATATAAATATAAATATTGAATTTAGCCAATGATACATTTGAATACATTTGAAAAGATTCTATAGTAAAACAACGATTAATCATTGTGATAGTCTAAATTTCCATGAAAAATTGTTTATATATGTATGTGTGTGTGTGTGTGTGTGTGTTAAGAAATGGATACATATGATCCGACAGAATGATTATAAAATGTATTATATTATATAGAAACTCTTATTTGAAATGACCTCCCGTCACTACACGGCTAATGTATCATTTGGCCTAGACAGCGTAAATAGAATAGATGATTTAAGAAAATTTCCTGCAACAGCCCCATTGTCTTTAATTATTTATATTTATATATCTATATCTATCTATACTGTTTACGTTGTCTAGTTCTAATGATACATTATCCTTGTAATGGCGGGAGTAAGTGTTTCTATATAATATAATGCAATATATATATATATATATATATATATATATATATATATATATATATATTGATCCTTTATTATGAAACTAATTTACCCATGATGTCAAAAATGGTGGCAATATTTAAGTAATTTTGCGATAGCATTGTACTTATAAAATACCAAAGATATTATGTTGCTCATCATTTTCTTATTCTTGTTCAATCCTGACTGAATATCGAATTAAACTAAAGGTAAAATCAACTGGATTATCATAGAATGTTGTTTATAAAGTAATACCTGACGTAAAATTTATTGGAAGAGTGCATTATATAAAACTTGGCGTAATTCCTCTCATATTCTTTGTCAGTCTTTCAACTAAAAAATATGCACCGTCCTCCTAAAATTGGGAAATATTCTATTTCCCATTAAATTATCATGGAGTTTCATTTATCAAGTTAACATAAGAAGCATTTGTTCTCTTTATTCCCTATTATGTCTAGGAAATACAAATTTTCCCCTTAGTTTGTGTCTTGCAGCGTTCATGCCTGTTTTTGTTTTGTTTTAAATTCTGACTTTGTTGTGACCCTACAAAAAGAGTAATTTATTCATTGAACTAACTTTTTTCCAAGTTTTTAACTCATCATCCCAAAAGTAGCTGGTAACATAGCGGTTTCTATTAAGTGACTAACTAAACCTGTATATGAATAAAAATCATCTAATATAATTTTATATAGAGTATATATGGTAATTAAATTAGTATTAATCAACTTAATAATGAAAGAAACAATAATGAGTACATTAAAAATATGGTATTCATTATTGAGAAATTTGACGAACTTTTTCCGTTGATTTTCTTTTGAAACTTTTGCAAAATAATAATTCTAATCCTGAACGTGTTTAATTAACTATAAATTGATATCTGTAGCTGCAGTTTATTATAACACTAATAATTCCAAGTGAAAATTTCTCAGATATCCAGTGCAGTTTATTCGCTTCAAGATTTCCCTTGCTCTTCAAAACTGTACTGTTCGAGGTGTTATCATAACTTAATGTCTTTCAGCTTATACTTTATTATATTGATTTGTACAGCAATAGCTTGACCGTACTACATGAAAATCCGTACTACTGAAAACCAGGCTATTGCTATATTCGAATTTTAAGGAGTGATTAAAAGGAAAAAATCAAAATTTCTATCCGTGAAATGTTTACGTTTAATCAATTTCATATGTGGTTTCATTGAAAAGTAACAAAAATCCTTTGAATACAAGGGTTCAATGTTTTCAATGGTTGATATTAGATATTTTTATTAGTGAAAAGTTACCTCTAAGAGATAGAGTTCATTGTTATGGACAGAGAGACAAAAATTCCACTGTTTGCGCACGTAGTAGATATGTATGAATTAACATTATTAGCAGCCATTTTTTTCTGGAAGTTATTTAAACGCTTTCACAATCAGGCGTAAATGTTCTAAATAACATCTATCATTATTCTCTTGAAATTTTCTGATGATTATTTTCAAGTGAGAAGAGTTTCTGTTCCAAATATATTCTCATAATTCATCAACTTTCAAGTTTGCAAAGCGTTATTTAAACCTAAACAACTTTTTCGCGACATAATAGGGACAATTTTTTTAAAATACAGGTATCCCTTGATTAGGGCAGTTACTTCCTTCTCATTTTTTCTGTACTGTTCAAGTTTTATAATTCAACGCACGCAAGTGTATGTATGTCAGTTTATCCTTAGTTACAATAATTTGTACAACAACACCTCAACTGTACTCTGCTTGAACCTCCACTCATCAAAACTGCACTATTTAAGGGTCCTTTACATCGTATAGTTTACATAATCCTTCAGTGCTATTTCTACGATATGACATGAAAGTTTGTAAAGTATTTTCATAATAAAGGGTGAACGTTTCATAATATCAATGGTCCGATCTCTTGTAATTGGGTAGCAATTTTCCTCATTAAAAATATGTCTGCCCCCAAAATGTCTCCTCAGTTAATCAGCTTACAACTTTGTGAAGTTTCTTTTTCTGAATATTTTGAACCTGTAACATAAAGGGTAATTGAAACTTAAGCACCGAATGTTTCTCTTTCGAAAATGTATTAGATCATTTTTTATATACTGAAAGGGTCTAATTCGTTTTCCAATAAAAACTAATTTGTTATCAAAACGCAGATACGTTTTTGCTCGAGTAAATAATTAGAAAATTTCGTGTTCGCATTCTCAAAAACAATGTTTCTTAGATATCAAACCTAATCTAATTGTAAAATTAAGTAATGGTACTATTCATCAAGTTCAAAGCTATGTCATCAGACGTCACTGATGATCTAAAGTGACAGACGACAAATGCATTATGCCAGATATTACGTGTATTGATTAGTTTAATTAACTTTCAACTCTCAGGTAAGAATCAAAGTCATTAGTAGTAAAGCCTATTAATTCTAACTGACATTTCAGTCCATTATAATTCTGTATGATTTGACTTCCTAAATATCTTAGTAAGGAAGTGTTTTAATTTAACTTTCATATATTAACCATTATGATTACATAATGTAGAAACCATTACTGCTATTTGATATATCATTAGATAAACGTAGCCCTTTTCTCTGTTTCTATTATTCTATACAACGCCTCATTTATTTATTTATTTGAAATAGGACCCCCAAAATGTATTTAACGATGAGTATAACAACAGATGTGACTCGTTGTTCGCGTTACTTCTATTGAGTGTTCACCCATGTAAATATTAAACCCGTTGTATTGGGTTTAATCTTAGACTGCATGCAAACCGACTTATATCATCTTTAAGAATACTAACTACACAGAAAAACTTCTTCAAGTTAATTCTTTACACATAAATATATAATGTCTAATCAACTTTTCAAGTTTAATCGAACGACAAAAACTGTCGTGTTTAATGAAACTTGGTTGAAAGAAAAACTGCAGTCAAAATGTACATTATCTGAGATATACTTAATGACTAGCTCACTCATGTGCATATATGTACACAATCTGATGCACGCATATGCATATGTGTGTGCGTACGTGTATGCAGGGGCAGATTACTGGTTTAATCATGAAAAGTAGCGAACAGAAATGCTATTTGATATAATATCAATGCATTTGCCTAAGACAGATAATAAAGTTAGTGAAAGACCACAAAAGTGATAGGAAATGACTCATAACGATTGGCTGGAAATCATTTGGTATTAATAGAGACATATTGAAGACTACTTTATCAATATGTTTAGAGCGTTCAGTATACAATGGATGCATAATTCCAGCTATGATTTACAGATGTGAAACATGGAAATAAACAAAAAGAATCGCACTGAGAGCTATGGAAAGAACACTACTAGGAATGACTCTGAGAGATAGAAGATCAAAAGTGGACTAGAGTGAAGAAAAATTATATGAATAATTAAGCAACAAAATTGAGTTGGGCAAGGCAAGAAGAGATGATAACAGATGGTGCAAAAAACAAACCGAGTTGTTTCCATTGGACAGTAAACGCAGTAGGAAAAGTTTGGTGGGATATTTAGGTTTCACTGTGAGACATGGCATAGATTAGCGCAATTGCAGTCGTCATGGAAAGAGATTGGAAACGCCATTGTCCAACAGTTGACTTACAATGGCGGATAATAGTGAAAGGAGATTAGAAAAGCTGTTGTCCAGCAATGAATGATATACATCTATATATAATGCTATTCTGTTGTTTTCTGTCATATTGTTAGAATCACTCTTTTCTCAGCCATTATTCAACTGACTTTTTGAAACCGTAATCTTTTGAATAATGTCAGTGAGCTGTATTTAGTTTGATTTCATTATTCTTCTATTTCAACTGAAGGGCAACGATACCGATCAGAAAACTCTCCAATAGGATCAAATCAAGGTAAATGGTAGCTTCGGTTACCTCATCTTATCCTCAATCGAATCAACAGAAACAGTTCAATTCTTCTAAAATCTACGATTGAATCACACATGTATCAGTCTGAGTCTTTTATTAAAAAGACGCTTATAAATAAATGGGAGAAAGAAGTTAGGAGCCGAGTTAACTATCATGACGAGTGCAAGGCTCCTGTTTCAATGGGACCTAAATCTAAAAAAGCTGGTGATTTCACCCTCAATGGATTTGTACGAGCTGATCAGGGTCAATCGTATAATTCAGTTCTTTCACCACCCGGGTTTACCTTCATAAACTATTTGCTCTCATTTGCATATGTACCTTAAATCTTGCTTTTTACCCTTGGCAAGAATAATTATGCCGTTGGACTATTAACCAATCGGTAACGGCTGAATATCACACAGGAAACTGCTTGGTCTACATATCCCTATTTTTAATCGAGACCTTTTACAAAAGTATATATATATATATACACTAATTTCGCTTTATACGACTTTTTCGCTCTTACGAAAAAAAGCGAAAATAACGTCCAGCATTTGGTTGGCAGAGAGCCATTATAAAGTCAGTTCGCACGCTCTCTCCCTCTCTGTCCTACACATCAAACTCCGACGTCTCAGCCTAACATACCATCATCACCATATTTTTGGTCTGGAACATCCAAATTAATGTTATATCAATGTTAATTGCTTCTTTACGCGATTTCGTCTTCCCAAGGGTATTTGTAGGGATACTCTTCTTCCGGATAGCTTGGAAAATCTGTGTATAGGGTTAACTTGATCAAGCCACAAACACCAGAAAATGCCTTAGACTGTCAAACGTTTAGTGCAATGGGGAAGAGATGTCTTGAGGACAGATTTCCGATCCCTAAGTTACTTCATTTTGTTTTATTTGAGGGCTAAATGCTAAAAGAAAAATAGTGAAAGGAGGTCAGATTCGATCTCTAACCAATGAAGGACTGGATATTCGGTTTCAATATCGCCCAGAATTAGCGCTTCTTCAATTTTTTTAAAACCGCTTATTATTGAATATGGCAAATCCATTGCTAGTTTTGGTATCCCCATCGTGATGTAATAAGCATAATTATTGAATAGTGTGTTTGATCCTCACTGTGCACCCAATGTTCCTATCTAATCTACGCTCAATAAATAACTTTTCCTTCCAAAATTGTCCAACAAACGATTGGCCAACATTTTTATTGACAAAAAAGGAAGAGGTGCCCCAGAATTCTAAATGCAGGTTTTTCAAAACAGGTAGGCTTACCCCACCAGAACGATTGGCGCTAGACAATCTTTATAACCCGATAAACATTAATATGAACATGCACAGGTGACCACAGTCTAGACTGACTTCGATAAAACATTTTCAAAGACCCCCCTCCCTGTGTTTTGGACCGGGAAAGTACGTTCTTCGCCTCATCCATTAGCAAAGATCTATTGTCAGGAGACATGAGAGAACGCATTTACAAAGCAGGAAGGTCTTTTTCAGTATCCGGTGGATCTTTGTTAAGGTTAGAGCGAAAATTCAAAAAGAACATGGACGTTTTTAAAGAATTGAGACGGAAACAATGCCACAAAAGATTTCAGGAAAAAAAAAGCTGAGTTGAGATACAATGAATTGGCGGGAAAACGCTTGGGGTTCGAGAAAGGAAGGTAATACTTAACAATAGAAATCATCATTACCAACACAAAAAAACAGTTTCTTTCTCACGAAATTCAAACTCAGAGCAAGATAGTTGTATTTTTTCTATCGGCGTCGGAGGTCAGCGTTCGACCCAAGTGAAAACCAAAATCTCATACGCGGGTTTTGCAATGCAGACGGGGTTACTCCACTAGTAAGATCCGTGCAAGATATTTTTTCTAACCTAACGAACTGCGATAACCGCATAGGTCAAACTACGAATGAACATGCACAGGTGGTCAGGGTCTACTCTGACCGTATATTCTCAGCAAGAGCCCCACCCTTTTGGAAATGTGTGTTGAACCCGGAAAGGCGCATGTCCGCTGTCTATTCATTTGCTAAGATCTATTGTCAGGGGACATGAGAGAACGTATCTATAATACGGAAACGTCTTCCTCAGTGTCCGGATGATCTTTGTTAGGGGTCTAAGAGAAAGACAAAACAAAGAACATGGACATCTTGAAGAAAAAAGACGGTAACAATGCTATAAGATATTGGAGGAAACGGAATGAAAAGAAATACAATGAAATAGCGTGAAAAAGAAGGATCTCACACCATGCTTCATGAATTATATATATATATATATATATATATATATATATATGTATGTATGTATGTATATATATATGTATATGTGTGTGTATCTATCTGTTTGTCTGTCTGCCTGTGCAGGTCTGGTTAAATACGACTGACAAGAAGTTTTTTTTCAATATCTTGGTTAGTTTTTCATGTTTACGCACAATGACTGGAAGTTTGGTTGAAAGCGCGCGGTCTGATCTATCGTTTGGACAATTCTTGCATACATCGCATCCTGACATACGTTCTCTTGTGAGTAAACAAGAATAACTAACAAAAAATATTGGAAAAATTTCCTTGTCATTCGTATTTAACCAGACTTGAATTAACGAAGTATCACTGCCTAAATACAATGTATTATGTATATAAGAGAAAGAGGGATAGAGATAGATGAATAGATAGAAAGATTCCTTGAGATATGGTGTATATATAACAGTACTTTTGTGAACCTAGTGATTCCATGATTTCCTAGGTATTCTATGAAATCAGTGTAGAAATGGTTGACAAAATTGTGATACCGTCTATTACTGCTGGAATGAGTTCGATTCTCTCTTGATTCTCCATTACTGTCAAACTAAGTGCTAAACTTACTGATTATTAAGGATATTCTGCTCCGGTACCTACTGTATATACACAGCTTTCCCCAATTCCCCCAATCTTATATACATATGCATACGAATCTGAGATATATAGATAAATGTGAACACACAGAAAAAGATAGGAATCAGGCCGGACAATGCAAAAAAAGATTTGAGAAAATGTAATGAAAAAAGAGTGGAGGCTTAAATACAATGAATTGGCGGGAAACCGTTGAAACCCTAACAATTGTAAGCATCATTAACAACACAAAAAACAAGTTTCTTTCTCACGAAATTCAAACTCAGGTGATATGAAGTGGGGTGGAGGAGGGGAACTCAGCAGAGATACAGAAATAAGGAGCATCTCACACTATGCTTTGTCAAGTATATATATATATATATACACACATATACATATATATATATATACATATATATAAATATTCACACACACACACACACATATATATATATATATATATATATATATATAGAGAGAGAGAGAGAGAGAGAGAGAAAGAAAGAGAGAGAGATGTGTATATCAGTGGTTCCTAAATACATAGTCGCCATTCAAATGTACTTCTCAAGGTCGCAAGGTGTTTTGAAAGATTAAGGAGAAAATAATACAGGAATGAAATAAAAATGTTTTTAAAATGTTAAAGCAAGAAATAGTATATTTACACGAGAATTCTGTTGGTATATAAAGCGTCATTGAGACTCTGGGAGAGAGAAACAGTAGTGAATAATACAATATCTACAAATGTGTGTAAACTTCTGACTTATTCCAATCTGTTTGCGTCCAATACTTTGATTATATTGACCGTACTAAGAGGGGAATACGGTCATCATACCCCCGTCGGATAAATAAAGGGTTCGGTTCGTTACTTCCCAAAATCTACGAGATGATACCTGACGAAGGCCGTAGAGTGCAACGACCGAAACGTTGCATGAAAATCAACCAAGATGAGGATGGTCCGAATATCAATAGAAATATTTTACTTAATTCATATAACATAGATTATATCATAACAAATTGTTTTGCTGGTTATGCTTTTTGATTGGATGTGATGAAAATAATTTATAAGATTTAGAAAAAAATTGATAAATTTATGTTAAAAATAAACAGCAAGAATTTGACGAATTTACAGTTCTCCGGATCGGTTGCAAGACAGATATTGTCCCTCTCTCTCTCTCTCTCTCTCTCTCTCTCTATATATATATATATATATATATATATATATATATATATATATATATATATGTATATATATATATATATATATATATATATAGATATATATATATATATATATATATATATATATATATATATATATATATATATATATATATGCAGGCGCACGGGAGGTATGTGTTCTTATGTACATGAGTGCATCTGTGTGTGGAAGTATGTATACAGGTATTTATTTATTCATTTTAATTCATATTTATATATTTTATTACATTTTCCGATTTTGGGGGTCTCCGAGTTGATATTAATGATTTCGTAAGGATAATTTTTACTCATACCCTCGATAAAAGACATGTTTGAAATAGCAATGATTCGAATTTTTATCTTTTTTGTGTATAAAAAATGACTGAATGAGCCCCAATTATTAAGTCCTTTAAAACATACAACAGAATCTGAATGGATGATATACACACACACACACATATGTATACGTACATATATGTAGACACCCACACATATGTATATATTTATATTTATATTCATACATTTATAAATATATATATATATATATATATATATATATATATATATATATATACACACACACATTCATATAGATATATTCAGTTATACTTGCATATATACTCATACATACATATATATATATATATATATGTATGTATGTATATATATATATATATACATATATATACATGTATATACATATATATCTATACACATATATATCTAAACATATATATATATATATACATAGATATATGAATATGTATCTATGAATATATGTAAATGCATATACATATATATATATACATACATATATCTGTATATATACATATGTATCCATACATATATACACACATTTATTTACATATATATCTATGCATATAGACATATATAGAGATACATATATATACACACACATGCACACACACACACACACACACATATATATATATATATATATATATATATATATATATATATATATATGTATATATATACATCTAATGTTATCTATTCATTTACATAAAATTGACGTAAAGATCTTCGTATTCTTAGAAAGTATGTGTGTTTTCCTCCGTAGTCATTGGTTTCGATGAATATAAAGGATTACACAAGGAGGATAAGTGAAAAGGGCAAGCATGCCTGAGCACAAATATAAATATCTTGATTAAATATCCATTTCATTTTTGTTCATTTTATTAGATGAAATATTATAAAGCATTATTATTTGCTACTATTTACCTTCTCAATTCTCGTTGCTTTTCATCACAACTAAACTCAGGCTGGAGGCTCTACACTCTTAACGCATTTTAGAATACCCAGTCTGAATTTAGAGGCGATAAAAACAACCACAAATAAGATGAATGTTAATATTAGCAAAAATGATATCTGGATTGTACTGAACGAGCTGTTAATAACAAACAAAATAAACGATCGCTAAAGGGAGTGAATTCAAGGGTTTGATTTGGACTGGCACCTTTTCTGAGTTCCAGTAGTTCAATGATTAGAACGGTCGTGTGTTAAACGAGCCACTCTCGGGTATAAAGGCATGAGATCAAATCCCACCTGGGAAATCTTTATCCCAATATGCACTGTTAATTTATTCATTCACTGCTGGAGGGAACCCAACCTGGATTTAGTTGTGATAAAAAGCAACAACAATTACGATGAAGATAAATGGTGGCAAAAATTAATAATGATGAACATTATAACACATTTGTTGATAATCAATATCAAAATATTCATGCATTTTAGTTACAAATAAAGCATACTGGAAGATTCGAAGAAACAGGTAAAATTGAAATGTGCAAACTGGAACAGAGGATAGCTTCGGATCAGGGTCATATAAGATACTAGAAGCGATTCAATAAAGAATTAAAAAAGAAAATTTAGTTTTACTCTAGAGTTTGTAATGTAAATGTCTCAGGATATCAAAGTAATGTTATTGACTCATAATTAATGTCCTACACATAACGTAATTAAGTCAGAAGAAGGAAACGAATCATTGTAAGAGGATTTTTAATACCCTTTTCCGCACAGTGGGGCTGCACTCTACAATGGAGAGCCGAGAAAGAGCGAAATTGTCATCTGTTTCATGCCTTAAAAAACTAAGACGTCGACGTAGCCGTTTCACAATATTTTAGTGTTCTAAAAGTTTTTTTGTTGTTTTGTTTTTTTTCTTGCATTAATTAAATTCGTATAAGCTAATTAAAGAAGCAATTTAGCTATAACTTGGTGAGAAAATAACTCTCAATGTGATTAAAAACAAACTGTGTTAGTTTTCTTGTTCAAAACGTAATGGAAAATGTAAAAAAATATTATTGAAGTCAATATGATACATAGTGAAAAGTTATACAGAGTGGTGCAAAAGTCACTTTCTATTTCAGAACATAACATTTTTAATGAAAAAACATATAAATTTTTACCTTAGATGAACAGGTATCCCTTGCTATGCACAGATTTTCCATTTGTGGTTTCGATAAGGCGCGATTGTTTATTTCTCGGATTATTTAATGGGAATATTTCGGGGAGTTTTTCAGCGCACTGCAAAAATGCATCATAGAAAATACACTGTATGGTATAAAGAAAATATAACATTTAAGGAAATCATAAATGCACTTATATATTTTTGATATAGCAACTACCCCGGACTTTTGACTAAAGGTGACATTAAACAGGTGTTGATTAAAACTACTGGAACTTATAATCTATTAATTTTAAACCGGTGGTTGAAAACTTTTTGCTCTAGTGAACCGGTTAGTCGAACGGTATTTAAGACATTAAAATCTTTTTTTCTAATTCACTGTAGAAGAGTTTTATTAAATTTATCGTTTTGGCTAATTAGCTGCGTTTTTCACTACATGCTTTACTGCATTCATTTACGTATTCGAGCATTTACAATTTGGGGATGGTAGAGCGTCTGTTTATCGAAAGGTTTATGGGTCAAATTTTATGTTTTGGGGGTCTGAGAAGGTGGGGAAGTCAGCAAAAATCATTAGCAGAGCTTGCAAATTCATGCCCTGGTACTACTAAGCCCTGCAACGGCAGGGGATGACTGTACTTATTATTGGAACTTGGAAATATTTTTGAATTCATTTTGAAATGTACTGTTCAGTAAATACCCTCCATTGAACCCTTTCGAAACAGTGTGCAGTGACAGCTCGTTATGTATCTGGCTTGAGAACCTTAATCTCTTGTCGAACATTATTCTTCAGTTTCAGGGGTGTTTGGGAGCTTGAAAACTTTAGAATGACCCCCACAGGAGAAGAATCGCGAGCGGTCAAATCTGGCTGACTTTGTCGCCAGTTAATTTCTGATCTATGTGAAATTAACCTGCAGAGCTGAAAATAGAAAGCATTTTTGAGATGTTATATTCCACAATTAATTCAAACTGATTTTCATTGTCTACAATAAATATATCTACAAGGAAAACTTCTTTACTGCTTTATTAAAAAAAGTCCTTCAAGTTCAAATGGAAATTGAATTTTGTACCACCCTGTACTTGAAGTTTAATTCAGTCGCCACGTCATTTAAATGTGAAAAGTTCATTGCATCAAGCAACACAAAGAAAATGAAATCGGAAAAACAGAAAAGGAAAGTAAACTTTTGGCTGGAAAGAAAAAAACTGCTAAAAAGGGCCAAGTCGGATTACGAAAGGGAACGGAGATAAGAAAGGAAAAACCGTCGCAAAAGGGTTAAACAAAAATGCCGAAAATGTTTTAAAAGAAGAAAAAAGTTCTCTCAAACGGGGTCCGAAAATCATTTATATTCTTGATAAGGCCCTTTCGACAAAATACATTTGTTACCGAATCTGGTCTCAAGGGATTCGTCTAATGAACTATGGAAGCCCGTCACTGTAACAAATGTTCCGGATCATTTGATGCTTATCAGATAATTATAAAAATAAATAAAACGAAATGAAACTTTTAATTGGGGTTCTCTCAGTGCAACCGTAGGGATGAGAAAGATTGTAAAGAGAAAGGGCAATAAAATACTGACTAATTAAAGGGAATCATTTGTTATCGAATTTTAATGTTCATTTTTAGATTTAAAATTTGTTTTAAATTCTTTCTCTTCATTTTTCAAATTGAAAGACATTTAGAAGAAGTTGAAGTTAAATCTTAAAGCGTATTCACACAAAAAACTAAAGATTTACTGACAGTTTCTGAGCATGTCAGACAGAGAACGTAAGAATTTTGGCGTTCAAGAATTGCCTTCAAGCTATCTCGAACCATGTGTGTATGTAAATATGCTGGTTGTTCGCTATCCCAGTCCGACTTTATATGAAAATCTTACAAAATGATTGTTTTACAATTGATATTATAAGTATTGCCTACCTATATTTGGTGTATACAAATAAAAATATCAGTTCCTAGTCGTCTATTAGTATGAGGAAAACAGTTATACTGAGTTTCAAAGTATCTAAAATTAAAAATAGCAAGTGTCGTCTTCACTTGTCTTTAAAATGGTCAGGAATTTGTTCGAAAGGGTGTTATCCCAAACGTTCGGACATTACTTTGCACCAACCTATATATATATATATATATATATATATATATATATATATATATATATATATATATATATATATATATATATAATCAGTCGTTATAAGTCCACTGCTGGACAAAGGCCTTTCCCATTTCCTTCCATGATGGGCGTGATTCTTCCTTTCTTTCGCTTTTGTTTCGTGATTTGTTCAATCTTTTGTGTCTCTCTTCTGTCTTCTCCCCCCCCCCCAATCTTCACTCATTTTTCTTTTCCCTCTTTCCTTCTCTCTGTCATGTTTTACCGACAAACTTATCTATCTGGTCACCCCATCTTGTGTCTGACCTTTTCCTACTGCATTTACTGTCCCACGGGCAACAATCAGTATTTTTTTCCCTCTGTTGTCCATTCTTTTCGTTAAGTGCCCTGCCCATCATCATTTTTGTAATATACTTCACCCTGGTCCTATCTCTGGTCCATATTGATCTTTCTCTATCAATAAGGGTTGTTCCTAACATTTTTCATTCCATTGCCCTCTATGCTATTGTATATTTGTTTTTGATTGGCTTTCGAAATTTCCTGGTTTCGCATTGTATACTTTGCGTTTCAACCATATTGGCAATTTGCTTTTCAGTGCGTCTGTATTTATACCAAATGCTTTCTAGCCAATCGTTATGCCCTGTCTTTTTTCAAAATGAATCTTGTATTCATGTAAACGCGAGATGAATGTTGACCACATGTAATGATTAGCAAAAATTTGTACTCATGCAATTGTGATACCTTAGACAAGCACATTCAAAATGTTGGTACATCTTTTTTTGGAACTATCAAAGAGGGAAAACAGTATTGTTAACGCGGATGAGATACCACTATAAAAAGCTAAGCAAATTAGACAGTCAAACAGACTTACAAAGGTATTCCTTTATTCCTTATAACAATTTCTATTTCATATAATATTACTTGTTCAAGTTAGGCTCCCAGAGGATCAGGCTGCTATACGGTGTGATCAGTCCACTAACGGATAACAGCACACATCAGCTTCAGTTGAGGGACCTACGATCTGTGCTCCAAGTTATAGACTATTGCATTGTTCTGAGGAACTGTGCCTGAATTTCAGACAGTTGTTACGTCGTGACGCCCCTTCAAAGGGACAACAAAACTCTACGGCCTGCCCGGGCATCTATCAACTACAGAATGTTCGCGTCCTGTGGTTCATCTACAGATCAGCCTTACACTTGGAATATTCCCGCAAAGGACGAGGTCAGAGTCCATGCCTAGCACATACCTCTGATAGGAAAATGAACCCTACGACCTAGGGACCCTGCTCCTTATCACGTCATCTCGGTGAACAAAAGGTTACAAACCCTTGGTCTTCAGGATGCAGTCAGCCTTGGGCAAACTAAATTTTACCATAGTTTGGTCTGGAGGATTATGGCCCTCACAAGCCCCGTCATCTCTGGTCCACTTGCTATGGAATTCTCTTCCAAAAAATCCCACTATGCTATATATATATATATATATATATATATATATATATACATACATATATATATATATATATATATATATATATATATATATATATATATATATATATATGGAGCACTCTGGTGGATCGGGAATTGCGCGTAGAGTAAATATATTGCTTAAATTCGGTTAAATGCCAGATATCGTATCGAAATAACAGGCCAAATTGCAGTGTCATCCATATAATTGAATTATTAACTAACAATCATATATGTAGGTTTACTGGCGTTATGTTATTTAACATATTTCATGCGCTGTATTGCGTATCGACGAGTAAATATTTTGCTCAACTTTTGTAAGTGTCACTAGAGATTCTATTCGTAGGCCAATGTTTTAAATTAGTCGAATTGCTCTTTGCAGAAAGTCTTCTGAGTTGTGGAGTCTGGCTACTGGAACGATTAGTTTAGTTTGTAGGTCAAACGATTTTTATTGAAACCCGACATTTTTTCCTTTATTTCTTTAAAATTGACTTTTTTGATTCTTTCTTTCGCAACGAATCTCGAACACTTGAATAGAGTTCTATGCGTCAGATTGTGATACGGAAGCCAATTTAATCTATTTGAAGGCGTTATCTCAGCAGAAACTGAAATGCTTCAGTTTGGCAAATAAATTAATTCCCTATGAATTTTTTTTCACTTGAGACTGAGAATACAGCGACATTACTGGTAGTTCAATAGGTTAAAGGAATCAGCTACATAGGCACATCAATATATATATATATATATATATATATATATATATATATATATATATATATATATGCTTAATGATATTTGAAACTATTTAAAATTACCTCGCCTTGTTTCATGGAGAACGGGTCACTTGATCTAGCCAACGTGAATAGAGAAATCAATTTAGACAGGAATCGAACCTGCGACCGATAAGGTTACTGTTTCAGCATAGCGTTGCACTCAACCGTTGAGCTAAACAACCCCACGGAAGGCAAGGGCCCCAAAAACCGATTTCTCCCCACGTTTTTAATTTTGTTCATTTAGTGTCCATGTCAGCACTGTTGTTTCTTGCGCAGACAGTTATATTAAGAAATGGTTATGTAATCTGATAGAATATATATATATATACGTGTGTGTGTGTGTGAGTGTGTGTGTGTGTGTGAATGCGCTATATAATTTGGAACTCCTATATAATAAAGGGAGGTCATTTTAAATAGAGTTTCAAATAATATAATGCATTCTTATATATTCTGTCCGGTTATGTGCACATTTCCTAATAATACACACACATACATACACACACACACACACACATATATATATGTGTGTGTGTATGTGTGTGTGTATAGATTTGTGCATGTGTTTGTATTATAAAACAACAAACTTAATCTATGTTATATTTTGATGTTTTTTCTTGTTCGCTGACAAGTTGTTTAATAGCAAGATCTGGATGATGTAAAAAGTGTATTTATAAGTACCTTCTGAATTGTGGTAGATGAAGATGGATTCTTTTTCGATATCAATGGTTGTGTGTGTGAGTTAATTGAAATTTGAGTTGTGGATAATTGAGGTCTATTGGAATTGAAATGATCCGAGGTCAGATGGGTAGAGGCCAGTGTTGTAATGACAAGTTGGGCGAAACATCAAAAAAGAAGAATCATTTGTACAGCAGGCCATCTGATTTATTCATTTCAATTTCATATATATATATATATATATATATATATATAGATAGATAGATAGATAGATAGATAGATAGATAGATAGAGAGAGAGAGAGAGAGAGAGAGAAAGCAAGGAAGGTGGCAGAATTTACCAATTGGTATTTAGTATTCAAAACATCAAAAATAAGGATACTAGTCCGAAGGACCCTTGTTTTAATAACAATATTCAAACTCAAAATTTAAGTGAATTCTCCTAAATACAAAGTATTTCATTTTTCAAACGTAAAATATTTTTATGCAAAAGTATTTTGTGAGTAAGTTATGGTTTATTTATATAAATTTTCAAATTTTTTGTCAATACCAGAAATGAAAATAGTAACATTATTTGCATAATTTTTTACTAAAATCCTAATCATTGCATTGCGTTATTTCAGTTCTTATATTTCTCAATTATCCAACGAAGAAATGTATGAAGTTTAAAAGATTAATTGAATCATGAAATAAATACAAGATTCCGTCTCATAACTTTATAGACGACACGCAGTACAATGATGGCTAAAATCGTCCAATACAATATAAAGTTTAAGAATTGGTTGAAATTTCCTTTGCCCTCAAAAGAAAATATTCAAAATAAGGATTTTGATCTCAGGATGTAACCACTGATCTTACACTGATGTATCCATTAAATTTTACCTTCTTCTATATAATTTCGTGACTATCCATTTCATGAAATTTTAAATCTTAGTGTTTCTCTCAATACATCGCTGAAAATTTATGTCCCAAGAAGCACGTAGTAATTTTGTCTTTGTCTTGGGTGATTTTCAAGGTATGAAATAAGATTTAAGTCTTGACTAGTTTGCCCAGCTGTGCAAAAAAGAAAACATGGAAGTTCGATTAATGATCCACTTGTAAAAAAAAGGACAAATTTTCTTTGATCTTCGTGTCATTAGGAAAAGCCAACTGTTGCGTTATGAAACGTTTGTGTCGTTACATTGTGTGTCTTGCGGTAATTTGTCTATCCAAACTTTACAGGCAAAAAATACCAAGGGTGGATTTTGTGAGAAGAAAAATATCAAGGAAAGTATTTTTTTTTTACAGATCTTTTCTCCAAAGATTATTCTAGGTACACATCTAAAGATTATCTAAAGCCAGGACTGGATGAGGCTAGTGCAGGGTCATAGGGGCCATAAAATTATTTATTCAAATTCACATTAATATTAGAACATATTTTTACATGCATAATAGAGTGATTCGTTTTTTTTTGTTGTTGTTTTTTTTACATTTGCGTTACGTCTTAATAATAGAACAAATGTGAAATTTCAGTAATTGTATTGTTTTTCGTGCAGCAGCTATGACTTTAGTTTTAAATTATCTTTGTATCTATATTTCCTGTATGTGTCACAATCCTATGAATGATTATGACCCGATTGAAAATGATAACTGGCTGATATCTTTATCCATAAACACCCAGTTGTTAATAAAAGCTGATTTAAAATTGCAGATAATCACTGGATCGGAATTGATAGCTTAGAATCATTTAGGCGGGGCCCTCAAAAATGTGGGACCTGTAGCTTCTTTTGCTACTTTTGATTCTCAGCTAATCTTATCATTATATATATATATATATATATATATATATATATATATATATATATATATATATATATATATGTATATATATATATATATATATATATATATATATATATATGTATATATATATATATATATATATATATATACATATATATATATATATACATATATATATATATACATATACATATATATATATACATACATATATATATATATACATATATGTATATATATGTGTGTGTGTACGTGTGTGTGTTACTGACAATATCAACCTTTGGTTTCGGATTTTCCAATGGTGAATACCAGTATTGAGTTTTTTTTAAGTTGGGACTCAAAGCCACAGGAACTACTCACAAATTTTGAGAAGTCGGAGGAAATGAAACACTAGCTGACTTTACTGCTCAAAATTAGTTTTATCATTTTAAAGGGTGGCGACTTGTCCCTTGAAATAAAGCCTAGAAGTGGACGACCATCAGTTGTCGATTAAAATGGTCTAAGACGTAAGGTAAAGGAGAACCTAATCACCAGCGCTCGAAAAATATTGTAATAGCTAGGATCAGCGGAAGATAGCATATGTGGTAATTCAAAAAGCTTCAGAAACATTGTGAAATTTCAAATCTACTTTTTCCCAATCGGACAACAAGTGACTTCGTACACTTTTAATCGCATAAGATTGAAACAATTGTAGATGAATATCACTGTCCTAGTCACAAAACTTGTTTGAAGGCAACAACTGACTTTCTCTATATTTTTTATACATAAGCAACTAGAAAATAACACTCACTACCACAGAACAAAAATCGCGTTGCACAGTGTATTTAAATACTCAAGAATAAACGTTCTGATAAGCTTGATGAATATCAACATAGAAAACTATACAGGAAAACTTTGAATGGTTCCGTTTCAACCAATGCAGCTTTTGATTTAATACAGTTATGGTATTTCCATACAAATTACGGTAACTAAGAATAAGCTGAAAAACACCCTAAATTATAATAAGAATTTGAACAGTTCGGTTTTGAACAGTGTAGAAAATTTTGGAACGAATTAACCGCATTAATCAAGGTATATCTACGGGTTTTTTTATGTGAATGTGTAATGATTGCTGAGTGGTGAGTTCGGTCAGCTCTAGATCCCCAATGCTAGTAGCCTTGTGCCTAATCTAAGTTACACTTTGTAAATAACTATTTATGTGAGATGGGAATCTTGATGATAGCAGATAAATCTTGCTTATCAAAAGAGACTAAATGAAAATAAAAATATGGAATGAATAGTCCATGTTTCCAAATACTATAAACAGGAAACATTGTTGAATCATTTATTTTTTCAAATACAGTCCGATTTATTCTGTTTTTAGGTCTGGATTTAAATGAAATAGATTGAATTCGAATTCCATGTACTGTATATGACAGACTATAAGACGAATCGTTTACAAGGCTATTGGGAGACCTATCGCTTAATGCAACCCATCCGGAACTCATACCTATCCATTTCGAGTTTTGGTAGACGGCTCCCTAGTCATTATACCAGCGCATTGGACACAGTGTATTGTTTGCATGGATTGTTTTCAAAACTAAAGGTCCATTTTATTTATTGTCAATTCATATATACTCATAGTTATATCCGGAAATCATCGCAAAATAATATCCTGCGAACCATAGTCATAAAAAATCAGTACTTATTCATTAAAAATCTATTTCAATTTTCTAATACAATGTTGATCCCATTGAAAATTTTTATTCATTTTAATTTTCTCATTCATTTCAGGTACATTGTAAACAGAATGAATTCAATTTCAAATAACAAACATCAATTTTATGAAATGCTATAAAATGTTTTACTCACTTGTAACATTTGCATCAAAATTGATTTATCGTATTTCGTGTGGCGTTTTATGTTGAGCTAATCAGACGATAAAAATTATTTCACAGCGGTGAAATTTCGTTTGATCTTTCTTTCTGGAATTATATATGTACTAGTTTATCCGTACCTTCAAATGATGGAAATATTTAAATAATGTTGCAATTGCACTATTCTTAAAGAATATCAAAATCATTATGTCACTCTGCATTAACTTCTTAACGTTCAACCAAAATGAAATTGTATTTTTTATATATTTGCAAGAAAATTAGTGATCAAATGAATAATGGACATTTAAAAGATAAATAAATGAGGGAGATTACTCGTTAATTAGCGTTTCATAGTTATCCAACTTGATGAATGTTAAAGACAGAAAATATGACTCATCACATGGTGTATTAAATAAGTAGATTTCATGGTTAGTTTAAAATACGCTTGAATTAGATATCAGAAGTAAGTCGGATTATTGTTGAATTTCGAGAGGATTTTCATGAGTGAAAATAAATGCGTTCCATTCAAGACAATTCAAAAGTAGATATGTATTAGAAACCGTCAACCAAAACTGTCATCAAGAGTATATACATAGGTTTCTTCAGTTTTCATGTGTCTGGCTTGTTGACTATGAATGTATATAACACGCGTACTGATCGCACCAATAGAGCTGAAGGGCTGAAAATTTAAACATCTACTCCTAATATCTGAAAAAAACTTTTGTTTTGTTTCTTTTCATCAACCCTTAATTTTCTTAGTGGAGGCGGGAAATTTGCATTATAAGCCTCAGCTGAATTGGTCCCCATCAGACCTTTTCAGTGATCACAGACCAACAAAAGAAACACTAAGAAATTTATTCATTGATTCCCAATTTCCAATTTTTCTAACTTATCAGCCCCAACACGACAAGCTCCAAAAAAACATTGGTCACGTGACGGTTACTTTGGTGTGACTAAGCAGATCTGCTGTATATATCAATTTCTTGAAAATAATATCATTTTATTTTCACAAGGTGAATTTACTATAGTACGTGTAGATAAATCATTGATAAATTTATTTGGAATTATCACGATTGGTGATGGTCATCAATTCAAACCCAGTGTCACACAAGTCCAGTACTCAAATTCAGAGGGGAAGAAAACAAAAGCGATATCATGAGGAAAATTAAACAAGAAGAATTGACTGATATGGGATATCTTCTTGCATGGATAGCGGAACGAGAATAATCTAAACCCGGGATGCAATAAAGGGTTTGGTTTGAAATTTGTAAAACGTTACCAAATACAATAGCTCGGAGGGTTGGACGGTCGAAACGTTATGGCTGTAACAACCAAGATTGAGACTCGTCATCACAGTCAATAACTGAATAACAGTTGTGTCATAATTTGAAATCATGTATTAAAAAATTCCATCGATCAATAAATATGGTCAGAATAAATTCTTTTTATGATGATCACCAGTGTTTCCATTGGAAAACGTATAATATAAAGTTAAAAATCTATCTAGAAGCATCTAGATTCCGGAGAACCTGGATGTTATTAACATACACATCAAAATAAGACCCCTGAAAGGTCAAAAAAGCTTTCATTCAAAATTTTTTTAAAAGAGCATTTTTGAAGGGCTGTTGTGGAGTACTGGTACCAATATCAAAATCTATAAACAAATCGATATAGCCAGGGGCGCTAGAATACATAAACACAAGAAAAAAAAAACTATTCGAATAAATCAGTGTAACAAGTAGATGATACCAAAAACACGCAACTGATTGTTTTCTAATTTGAAGTTAAATTTTCTAATGATTTTTTTCTTGTAAACGTCAACTTACATCATTGTATGTGATTTATTGGAACTAATTTCTAGGTCCTTGTTTGTTTTTTGTTTTTTCGTTTTGTTTTCCCCCTCACAACGGTCCTCCTCGGGTATCTGTTGTCTTCTTGTGACGCAAGCATCGAACGTGGCACGTATTCCTGAACATGAGACATCCGGGTAAGACCAAAGGATACCTGACCAAACCGTTGTAAAAAAAAATATCAGCAAAGCACTTACCAAAATTTATCATTATAATGAAATTAAAGATTGAAATACTTCTACGTGAGTTCAAGTTTCATCGAGGGTCATTCTTTATTCCGACCTGTGCTCTTTATTTGCTCACGACCGAAGGGAATCTGGTCTGAGAAAAGTCGCAATAAAAAGCAACGATAATATTAAGATAAGAATAAATAGAAGCACAAAAATGAAATGAAAAAAATATTAATAATCAAATTCCATATTCCATATTCTTCTGTTGTGAAATTATTTGGAAATTATCCTCAACTCAATTTATTATAAATCATCCGGTAGATATAGTAAATGAGCAAATTACCCCCAAATAGGGTAAAAATATATTTTAGGTGAAGGTAATGAAGGCTCAGAAAATATGGATGAAGTTTATTTTAGGACACACAAGATTTTGAACATGATTTTCATGCGTACATATACTGGAACAAAATGAAAAGCTACATTTTTCAAAAATCCAAGATTATCATTACAAATTATATTTTTCAGTTTTATCTTCGTCTTAATGCTGTTTGTAGAGAATGATTATAGTATGAAGATATAATTAACACTGAAAACAACAAAGTGTAAATAAACATGGCTGTCGATCAGAATGAAAGATGGATTTAAGAATTTGACTTGGATCTGTCTTCTTTTGTCGGACCACAGAAAATGACAAAAAAACAGACTTTATTCCGTTCGTATTGTTACGTAATATATCTTAACAGATTATCGATTTTAAATAATTTTCTAATATCGAGGGAAATAGATTGATGCATTTTCTAAATAATCTATATAATATAGATTATTCGATAAAAAAAGAAAATGATTTGTATTTGCTTACGCTCTTTAATTGGTTGGAATAAACATGTCTTATTTCAAGCTAAGAAATATTTTAAAAGTCGCAGACCTTAGCAATGTTTTTCTGTCCAACGAAAAAAGTCTATCAACCCGTTCAAAATTCTAGCATGAATAATTTCAATCTCTGCTTGAATGAAAAAATCTTTATGCAATCATTCGTAACGAATATTTTTGTTACCACTGTCCCAGGGGCTAAATTCAACTTATTCCTTATACCAGCTACCCCAAGTTTTGAAACATTTAGATAAGATTGATTCATTCAGGTTGCCAGTCGAAGGTGTTATTCAATGGGATTATAGTGATATTCATGTTTGCAACTGATCGTTTATTTAGAATCACTCATCTCTAATTACTACACAGTAACATTTTCCTTTTTAAAAGTTAAGTGTGCCAGCAGTAGAAAGCGTAGCCCCAGGATATCGAATTTATTGACTCAGACTAGAAACAATACATCATATTGTGTCAATGTTTTTTGTTTTTTGTTTGTATTTCTCTCTGACAGCTTCGACACAAATTCATAAAATCACCTTTTTTTAAAAATATATAGGGTGATAGTTTAGTAGAGGTATTTCAAGCTACACTTCGTCGACACAGTAGATTTTTTATTTATATTTTATTAAGAAAAGAAATGATATTATTTGAAAGAAAAAAATTGGTATCTATTTGATGTGTCAACTCTTTCGTCTTTAAAACCCTCCGATCAATGTCTTAAATCGATTATTGAAGGTGTTTGGAAAGTCAAGAACGAATATGAAAATCTACTTAAAGTCGCCAATCAAAATTTACTGACTTTTGGTACAGCAGATAATTTGTGAATAATCTGGGGCGAGCTTTTCTCTTCTTACCGAAGAAAAGATATCTCAAACTCAACGATCTGCGATTAGCATCGTCAGAAGAAATAGTTAATATCATCAAACAGTAATTCTTAATTTATTTCTATGTATGTGTGCATGTGTGAATATTTTATACAAGTATTATGTGTAGACGATAGATTGAATGATTAATCATATGATATGATTTAACACATTATCAAAATAATATGAATGTACCATTCAGTTTCCATTTAAAACATCAGAAACAATTTAATACAATTTTAACACAACTACCACTGTTTAATGTCGTCAAAAATGATAAGTTTCCAAATTCATTTGGAACTGCTATGGTTACATCCAGTGCTATTATTAGGGGTGAAAGTTCTGCGGACCTCACCATCGGAAAAAGTGACACCAAAATTACTGCATATAATTATTTTTGCGGTGCTTCAGCTCGGATCTTTGTTTTTGTTATCGCTGATTTTATCAAATTTTCTGGCATTTCAGAAACAATATACATATATATTTATATATATAGTGGTAATTAGTATTTGTGAATCTACACTGAAAACTCTTTTGTAATAATGTAGTAAGTGAAAGAAAATCAGAAGAGGAGTTAGAATTGCTTCTGCTCATTTTTTTTTAAAACTTTTGGTCACTCTAGCAAGGTCATTCGGGGACTTTTTGCTAGAAGAAGTTAGTAAAAAAGGAGTTATTTATGGCACAGAATTGAGACTGGTAAAAAATAAGCTAAAATAGCTAATTGATGTTAAAATCTTAAAGTTGGAAACTTTAAAATGATACCTAAAAATGATTAAAAGGTGATAAGAGAGTTAAAATGACTTATAAGAATTAGAAGCACCGAGAAATAAAGAGCAGAAGGAGAATTTTTATCTGAAGACTAACATTGGTTGAGACGCTCGTTCATTCTAGATTTAAAGATGCTGAGATTGTACTCGTTGGGGAAACATTCAGAGGGGAATATAGTCCATATTTCGTACGACAGCGTTTATCGGTCACCTTAGCATAGACTCAATTTGTGATAATATATGGATCTCGAAATTCCCCTCACACCCATAATTCTTTAGATTAGAATATGAACATTCAGAGTAAATACTTTTGGGTGGCAGAACTGATTCCATTTCTGTAGATCTTTCATTAAAAAAAAAAGATGGCCGACATTATAATTCTTTTAATGGAGGTTGTAATTCCGGCATGTCAATTCCATAATATTGGCCATGTAAAGTTTTTGGAGTTTGCGGACTTGAAACATTTAATAGAATAAATTTATCCGTGCTTCCAGTCGAGGGATTCAACGTGTGTATTATGATCTTTATGTTCACAACGGTTTCCAGTGATCACTTGTTTAGTATCACTCATTTCTAATCGCTATACAATAACATTTCTCCTCTTTGGGGGTAAGTGTTGCAGTATCACATAGCGTAACTTCAAAAATTGAATTAATTTGACTAAATCAATACTCATATGCTTTATGTTGATATTTTTCATGGGTAAACAGTCTATATCACTTTTAGTGTACTAATGTATTGGTCATTGAGTTAAAAGTAGTATAGACAATTTACCCACATACTCATCTCAAAGAACCATCTAATCAACATCGTCTACTTCTCCCTGTCTGAATAAACAAAGAACAATACAATCCACTGTGGTCATAAAGGACCCTAACGTAGGCAATAAATCTAATGTGGAAATCAAGATTAAAATCAAAGTATCCCTTAGAACACTATTCAGTATTCACTTCTTGAGAAGGCCGATACTTTGTCAATATCCTTGACGAGTAATTTATAACCATCAGCAAAACACATACACACAACAAAATTAACCAACAAATAACAATAAACAAAAGGGAAACTCCGCCTACCATAGCAACACCCACAAAAATTTCCTAAATTTCCCAAAACAAGAATTTAAAACGTACTGAAAAGGCCCAAACAAGGCAGAAACATAAACGTGTTTGTGTAGCGAATCTACTTTATACTATATTTCAAGTTCTACTCCATACCAACTTGACATTTATAGTTGAATGTATCGAGCACTCTATGAAATGAATCCATCACATAATAATTTATTTCATTATGTTATATTGCAAACCTATTTTGTAATATATATATATATATATATATATATATATGTATATATATATATATATATATATATATATATATATATATATATATATAAGAAGCATTTTTGGATACGTAATATGAAGCTCGGTGCAGAGCCTGTAAAATATTGAATACTGTTAAGACAAAATATTGTTTCCAGTTGCTACTCTACGGATTTACGTAATAAGAACCTCCAGGAACTATACTGTATGGCATCACGTGGATTTCAAAGTATAAAAACAGAAACCCAGACAGATATTTTAAAAAAACAAGATTTCGGTTTCAAGTGAAAAGACTACGTTGTGCTTAAGAAGCATACATTGAACTATAAAAATTATAAAAGCATAAAGATCTCCAGCAGAAGATGCTTGAAAGGCAGGGAGAGTGGCAATCAGTTTTTTATTAGGTCCGTTAACTATGAGATACCCGATTTTTTAAAAATTCAAACCATAAAATTAAAAACGTTAAGTATTTTCAGTTATTAGGTGCTCAAGAACCTGTATAATTATTTTCATTCTAATCAGTCCAGCAGTTTCAAATCTGATTATTCTTGGATGTCCATATATTGTTATTCATATAAAAGATGTAATCAAACAATTGTAACTCACCATTTTTCAATTCCTGGTATTTTAGCAATATTAAAGTCATATTTCAGCCAAATTGGCCAAGATTTGAGAAATCTTAACTATTGTGAACAAAAGCAACATTTTTGCATATAAAATGTAAATAAACAATCAGATCGACTAAAAATCACCAAGCTTACAAACACAACTTCATTGAAATACAGTAAAGAATAACGAAATTATCCAATTGAGAAAATGACACAAAGACAGACACCGATTAAGAATGATGGTCATTTTTTTTTTCAATTTGCTTAACTACCATTGAGAAGTGAAGATGGTTTAAATCTTGCAGGCAATTGTTATTGAATTCAGGCCTTATCAGTTAACCCAATATTGTTTCCTTGTGAAAGAGTAATATAAATAATAAATGCATCAATATCTCATTAAACTTGATCAATATGTTCAACTCGTAACTACATTGCTTGGGCTTTTCTAATTGCATTCGTTGCGAACAATCAGAGGTTTTCTCGCATGTCATAGACAAAATTAACTTAAGGCTAGAAATCTATTTTTACACCTTTTCTAATCAAGGACATATTTGTTTTATTACGCCTAACCTATTGTGATAATGAGGTGGTGTGAGTGATAAAACAGTTAATGACACATAGAATGAAACCAGTGAATCAAGTTCAAACTCCTGCCGGAACAGTTTGCGTTCAGTTCATCCAAGGGTTGCCAATTCAGTTGTGATTTTTTGATTTTCGATTCTAATAGTCAATCTCAAACATGAAAAATTAAAAAAAGATTTCAGTCGGCAACACTGGAATTTAAGACATGAAAGAAAATGTTAATCTAAACATTGCCAACACTAGACTGATAAATTCGAAAAGGAAAAAAAACATCTAGAATGGTGACCGTGCTTCACCTTAATGTCTTCGAGAAAGGCAGGAATCTGGTCCCAGTTATCAGTAAATAGCAGAACATTTGGAACTCTTTCGCCCTGTGAGACTATCCATCTTGGGCGTCGGTATAGCACCTAGACTCTGTAAAAACCCATAATAGTTACAAGTAAGAATTTCGTCTCTACGAGACATAAAGACAAAATCACTGCCTCTTGTGTCTTGTGTAAGAAGATGCAAATGTGCGATTATAAAGGGGATAGTCTTCAATAGAATCCGATCCTCATCAAACGACTCGCTATAGTGGCCCTACCCGACGAATAAAAGCTTCGGAAATATCCGGAACGACAACCGTAGAGAGATTGTTAACAAGCTAGAGTCGTAACCCATTGTTTGTAAGTTCGATCCTGACTCGACTAGCCAATATTATAGCCTTTTGAAAAACTAAGCTATGCAGAGTTAACAAGAAGGTCTTGCAACCTTTTCTTCGAAATTTCGATCATAGTTTATCCATTATTATAGTACGGGAAGTGATTAGGCCAGTGGCTTCTATTTCAGGGTCATTAACTCTTAAGCCTTTATTGCATAATTCTATTCACCCATGACTAAATTTCTTTATGTTTTTACTCATTTTAATCTTGTTCTCCCTTGTGTATGATCTATAAATTATTCATGTTTTATTAGAGCAAAAAGCATGAATTCACTCATTTCTTAAATGCTCTTTTTATTCATGTTTTCGCACATCCTAAAAATATATAAACAAAACTTGGAGAGACAAAAATAAAACAGAAAAATAATTAGATTTTTTCACATGAGGTTCGAAAACATCAGTCTAAGAACTCTGAATTAGATTTTTGGAAATAATGTTTTTTAATGTACAAGTTTACCTCAGAAATACTTTTTCAAGTATGAAAAAATATAAGTATTTAAGTACATTAAATCATTAACCCTTCATGTTTTGTTCACTCTTCATTCATCACCGTACTTTCATTCATTCCGAATATATTTTCATTCATCAATTTTAAAAAATACAGTATTAGTATATGCTTAACTCACTTAAGTCTAAGATCAGACTCTGGTATAATCAAAGGTATGGGGTAGATGAAAATGTATTAGCGTGGTAATGCAAACTTAATTGCAAAAAAAAAAAACCTGAAAGAATGCTTCTTATCATCTTGAAAGGGTTCATGTGTAATTTGATCCGCTTTCTCACATAAGTATGTTTTCAATGGTATATTTTAAGGTGGACTAAATATAGACCTATAGGCGTGTATGGGTTATTAATTATACTTTGAACAAGGGATTCATTATTTTTTCCTTTTGCCCAATTACCATATACGTAGAGAAGGGGGGACCTATTTTAACCATTTTGTCGAGGATTTTTAAATTTCAAATGTTTTTAATCATATTTTTTTAATAATATTTGAAGGTCATATTAAGACAACAAACGTTAAATGCCACAAAACACTTGAGTAAACACTATTTTTTTTTATTGAAAATTAAAATTGGACTTATAAGTAGCACCAAATAAATCGACAGAGCGCGGGTTACTTAAAAGTGCCGTTAGAACAACCAGGGTGTAATCTCGTAAGACATTGTAAGTGTGTTCGAACTTTATCAGGGAGAGCTATTGCTCCCTTATGCATAAGTTTTAAAATATAGTAAATACGGCAATTCCTCGATTAAGGATATCACCGTCCTGGGAGCTAATTTCTGCTTACTCCTAAAGCCGACCACCTAAAGTTTTGGGAGTTTGAGATCTTGAAATATTTAAAAAGGATTAATTCATTCAAAATGCTATTCGAGGTTTTATATGACGGAATTATTGTGATATTTACGTTTGCAACAATTTACAGAAATCGCTTATTTAGTATCACTCATCTCTAATCGCTACACGGTAAGAGTTAAGGTAATCATTGCAGCTGTACAAAGCATAATCTTATTTTTTAAATGAATTTATTGACTCAAACTAGTTACTGTATTTGTGCTAATATATTATCTTTAGAGTTTTTACCCAAATTCATAAAGAAACAATAATCAAATATGAAAAAGAGGTGTGATATCGACCATTTTTAAAATGAGTAATCCACTAAACTAGAATCAATTAATGTTCATATTCTAATCTATAAAATTATGAGTTTGGTGGGGAGATTCAAAAAATCCATTTATTGTCCCAAATTAAGTTTATGCTATGATGACCGATAAACGCTCTCGGTACGGTAATATATTCCACATTTTTTTTTTTTTGCTATCAGTTCTCTTAATTATTTTAAGAAAAATACACTTATTCAAAATACTTTTATTTTTACAAAGATATACACTTATTAAAATGCTTTTAATTATTAAAAAGATGTACGGTTACTTAAAGTACTTTTGATTGTTGAAAAAGATATACATTTATTAAAAAATACTTAAACATTTGAGTGACTTGCTCAGCTTATTCTCGTTTCACCTGATGAAATGAATTTAACACGTTTTCCTGGATAATGGCTTGTAGGGAGTAGTGAAAGACGTTGTGTCATATCATCCACCCAAACACATAACATTTTCTCCATATTTTCATGGGTTTTACTGCGTATGTGTGTTAGTTTAAAAGCGTAACGCTCACTTAAATTTTGCATAGCAACATTAAATTTCAGTCAGATTGATTCATTATGGTTTCTGAAGTTGACGGTGCAAGTCCAAATGATGAACAACACTTTTCTTTTCAACTCCTCTCACTCTTTTTATAATCTTTAGTTTGGAATCTAAAGATATTGTTTTATGCTTACGTGGCATGACGGGATAGCAAGAGAACTAGGTTCATTTACAAAAGAATACTTCTCGATTAACGTCGTTTCGTTTAGCGCTATTTCGCTATAAAATATTTGCGATAAAAGATATAGATACAGGATAATGTCTGAAAACTACAGTTGGGGTTGGAAATAAGGTGTTTTTCTGCCCAGTAGCAAGTTCAACACTTTTTATGGTTGTGTCTTTGGTAAAATTGGTTTTACTCAACGTTCTTTCTGTTGTCGTTTTGATAACTCTACGGTGGGTCCTTGACTAAGTTAAAAATCGAGCCGAGAGATGCGCTTATCGTAGTATAAAAACACTGCAAAATAATCATGTGCTAGCATGAACAGTTATTGAGAACAATTAAGTCTAACATATGGTATGATATTAAGTAGGAAGATTGTGTTGCACCAATCGGGTCAAAAGATTGTACTAGGGGGACCTGCTATAAAACGATACTAGTCTCGCAGACTGTACACGACGTTCAATCCCAACTTGACACATACTATTTTTGGCCTTGTGTCAGTCTCATCTAAACTTAGTAAATATTTCCTTGTGAGTCTTTGATATGAGGTAATGGTTAGCATATTTTAAGATATTTCATTCTTGTTTAAATTATTCAAATATTTAATGTATGTATATGTTGAGGAGCCATGTTAATATGATTGTTTTGTTTTTAAATCCCTAAAAAGGGTCACATGGTAACAACTGATGATCTCAACATGAAAAAGATCACACCCAGTAACATAATATCTAAATCTGTGTAGAACATAAAACCCTTTGAAGAGTTCACATAAATTGCATTAACAGATATTTGGAAATAATAATTGAAATTATATAAATTTTTTTAAAAATAATGTCTTTAGTATCTAAAGATTTAAAGCTTTCTAGAATATATATATATGTATATATATATATATATATATATATATATATATATATATATATATATATATATAAATATATATATATATATATATATAAATATATATATATATATATATATATATAAATATATATATATATATATATGTATATATATATATATATATA
>OY735236.1:20719152-20761652 GCA_963457665.1 Thysanoteuthis rhombus | reverse complement strand
TTTGTTTTATTTTAGCGGTTTCGGCTTTCTTTGGGTGAGTTCATTTTGTATGAGAAACTTTCTGTTTTCGTCGTGTGAAAATGACCCAGGGCATGAGTAAATAATTGAGCTCCCCTTCCATCTCGCCCTCCTTTCCTCTCTCTCTCTCTCTCTCCTTATCTTCTTTATACCTCATTTCCTCTCTCTCATACTTTCTCTCTTTGTTTCTTTCTCTCTCACACCCTCTATCACTCTCTCTCTCTCTCTCTCTCTCTCTCTCTCTCTCTCTATATATATATATATATATATATATATATATATCAGTCTATTGGCATTTCACTTTTAATTTATCTCTATCTATCAATATTTATCAATATATCTCAATTTGTTCATAACTGAAAATGAAATAGATACAGTATCTTCGTTTTTACACACACACACACACACACACACACACACACACATATATATATATATATATATATATATATATATATATATATATATATGTATATGTGTCTTCCTACTTATCTCAGTTTGTTCATATCTATCTATATATGTTCTCATCAATCTATCTATTTATCTATCGTATTTATTGGTGAATTCATCCATCTGTATGTCCGTCTCTGTTCATATTTATCGTTAAGTTCACATCTTTCTCAATTTGTTCATATTTATCTATCAGTTAATGTTTCTCTAGGTGTGTGTATGTGCACACACCTGTGAATTTGCGCGTGTGAACGAAACATTGCGAACACATGACAGTACGTCCTTCTGTATACGTATGTACATCTTTGCAGGAAAATTTTGGATACCTTGCAAAATCTATACTGGGGCTTTGTATGAAACTATTTCTAATGAAACTGTTGATGACAAATAGCAAAATAAAATCTTACGTCCTTAAATCTGATATCCTATTTTTTAATCAATATCTAATTCGTTTGATTTCATGACATTCTACCAAAAATTAAACTCACATCTATTTTCACGAAAGCAACTCCTGGGTTGCTAATCATTTTTTTCTATTTTCCAATCGTGGAAATCGTATTCAATTCTTTCATTCAAAGAAATATCTAAGCTGTCAACACAGGACTCCCGAATTCGAAAAGATTGAAATGAAAAATATTTAAATTTGCTGCCGTTTTTTGTTGTTTTTTTTTGTGTGTGTATGTGTGTGTGTGCCCTGACTCTTGTTGGTTACCCATTCCCTGACTTGGTAGAGAAGCATGTTGATATGGCCCAGTTCCTGGGTAATGTCGTTTGTTGGTTTGCCTTTTGAACGTTGGTATTCGAGCTTCTTCGTGTTCACACCAAAGACACTGTTTGCTGGAAAACCAAGCTTCTTTTATATTAGGTGTTTAAACCATCTCAGCTTCGCTGGACGATCAAAGCTGAAACGAGAAAACTTTTACCTGCATTCATGACTAGCTTTTCAGACTGGTAGGAAATATGCGACTGTTTCAGCAACGAAGAAAGCCAGTATCATGCAATTTTATGGACACAAATGATGTTCAGATGCGAGCCACCTTTTGGGTGATATCTTTGTGTCTCTTAATTCTTATCTTTATTTTTCCTTTCTGTTTTTTTCCGATTGTTCCATACAATCTCACCCTACCCCCTCTATCTCCCTCTCTCTTCCTGTCTCTGCAGCCTGACGTCGAGTTATTAGCTGAAGTTTTCATTGCATTATGTTCAATTTATGAGATAGATATTCACCGAATTAAGTTTATTGAAAAGGAACGAAATAATGTTAAAAAATAAGTATTTGTTGCCTCGAATGAATCCCTTTATCATTTCATCACTATGTTCCGAACTTATAAATGTAAATATGTACAATAGGTGAGCGAAAATCTGTCATCATTATCATCATCATCATCATCAGTCTTTTAACGTCCGTCGTTGGACATAGACCTTCCCCAAGATCCACCACAATTCTCTATCATGGGCGTCGCAGAGCCAGTATTCCCTGAATCTGTCAAGTTTATCTCTCCATCTTGTGTTCTGTCGGCCTCAGTTTCTTATGTGATCTCTGGGATTCATGTTGTGAGACGTGATGTCCATCAGCTGTCTTTCATTCTTGCAACATGGCCTGCCCATTGCTATTTGAGTTTTTTAATAGTTTCTATGATGTCACAAACACCTGTTTTCTTCCCTATATATTGTGCTGTCTTGTGATCTCTCCATGCAAGGTTGAGCATGATTCTCTCATGCACACGTTGCATACTTCTCAGTTTGCAGGCCTCTTGGTCACCAAATAATGGTGTGGTCTAGCGTTATCCCGATTATCATGCCCCTTCAATTAATTAATTCCAGAAGCTTTCCGTTGATTGTTACTTTCAATTGCTTCAATTAGGAGCAATGCTTTGTTGAATCAATCATTTAGTTCTTGTGGAAGGAGATCATACAATTCCCTTCCAATCTCACTATATGCACAGCCTCACTTTCTTTTAATGAAGACCAACTTTTGGTACGTTTAGTGTTGGTTCATTTCGCTCGCCCAACACTTTCTAGTGTTTCAAGTTGTGTAATGTATTCGCCATTCATCACTCATCGTTATGTGTTCCCAAAACAGGACATTTCCGAGACGTTTTTGTTGCAAATTGAATACAAAAATACGGTCAAAGATGTTTCTTTCGCTTAACTCATGTGGAAGCCTCACATCAAAGCATGCAACATAACTAAACTAGTAAAAATGATTTTCAATGAGCGATTTAGATTTGTATGTTTGCTATCTTCAAACTTGTATAACGTTGATTATTCTTGAGTTTAGTTTTCGTTTTATTGTTTTCAACTATGACCAGCCAACCCCACTGTGAATCGTGGTTCCACTCGAAATCTCCGCCATGAGACTTTGCAAACCACTTTTGACACGTTTGATCACTCGCTGTACCTTACAAAAAATATGTACTTAGTTTTTTTAAGCATTTGAGATGCATTTTCAGCTTTTTAAAAAATGAAATTATATAAATTTCCCTTCTTCGGTGTGAGAATCAATCACGAAAGTAGACCAATCTTGACATTTTTGATAGCCAAGAAAAGATTTCCCAAGTGAATTTACGTGCTTTTAATGAAAAAGAGCTCCGATCCTTCTGAAAAATCGAGAAAATTTTGAGATAAATTAATTGAAGATGGAACTCACTACAATAGTAATGGTCTGGGGAAACTAATTCGTCCTATCCACATTAACATACATGTATGTACATTTTCAGAAAATGGCAAAAAAATTGTCAGCATAGGTTTCTAGTTCGTCTAGCCGTTCAGCTGGGCAGACTATCTATGTCTGTGTGCGGGCTGAAAATTTGAGCATGTACTCCTCATTGTATCTTAAACCCTCCCTCCAAATTAGTTTTTTCAAGGGGATGGGGATACAATTGACAATGTAAATTTATGCTAAATTGGTTTCGTAGTTTATGTCCGGTATCATTTACATTTGTTTTTGTTTTGTTTTTATTCAGACTTTTTGCCAGACAAAATGCAAGACAAGTGAGTTGTTCAACGATCAATCATTTTCCCAATTTTGAACTGATCATCCCCAGCACAGCATGTGTCAAGAGACGTTGGTCTCGTGATGACTTTTATTTAGTGAATAACAAGACCTGTTTTATTAGGTTTGGCTCTGTCTGTGAGGAGAAAACGGGAACTCGGCATTGGACTCACTCTACTCACTCGGGTAGACGTACTTGCAAACCATCTCTCAACAGTAAACAGCTTCATAGTTGTTTAACAATTTTTATTAAGGCCTCAAGTGTGAAAAATAAAAAGCAAATATCAAATTCGCTGCAAAGGTCTGCAAGATGTGCATGCTGACCATTCCCCTGTGCCAGGGCATCCTCCCTCAACCTTTTTCCTTCTATCTCTCTCGTGGTGCTCATTTCTTTATTCATCTACGTAATAAGCTGGTCGATTGGCCTCTCGGTTATTTCTAGGGCCGGACGAAATATGTTTCTTTATAAATTGTCTCTGCAATTATCACATCCCATCGGACATCAACTGTCCAATGTAATCATATATATATATATATATATATATATATATATATATATATATATAATGTGTGTGTGTGTGTACGTGTGAGCTGCTTATTGTGATCACTTTGGGACAGGATATTGACCAGTTGATAACATTAGGCAGAATATTTTGAAAAATTAACAATTTACATTAATCGTTTTAAATTCCCATACATTTTCATAAGATCACTAGTTCAGCCTTGCCGTCAAAAATGACGGCATATAAGAAATATATAGACATCCATTGCATTTTATATACGTGTATAATAGAGTATTTGCATTGCAGTCAGCTTGGCGAATAGTATTCTGCTGATCATAAACGGGTTTTTGATCTTTATTTTTGTTATTATCGTTATTATTATCATTATTATTTAAATTCTATATTTCTATTATGTGTCAGTCGCGTCCCTTGGTATGACAAACGACAAACACACATTGTTAATTATTATATGTGTGGATTGTTATGTTATTGATTTCATAATATAAGCAACTTTACATTACATAAAAGTTAATTATAATTTTAACAGTAAAATTATTAATTTTATATCATCTAACTATAATTTGAGATATCTGTTATGTGCATGAGTGTATGTACCGAGAAAACTCGAGAACTGGCCATCGTACGGAAT
Organism: Thysanoteuthis rhombus; assembly: GCA_963457665.1. Taxonomy (NCBI): domain Eukaryota; kingdom Metazoa; phylum Mollusca; class Cephalopoda; order Oegopsida; family Thysanoteuthidae; genus Thysanoteuthis; species Thysanoteuthis major. The sequence goes on along the minus strand of OY735236.1, from coordinate 20,757,037 downwards.
TGATATTCGTCAAATGTATTGGCCCATGTATTGGACATTCCAGTATCAAGTTGAATGACTTTTGGATCTACAGTTATTAATGAGGTGGTGTTTGATTTACAATGAAAATTCATCTTGAAATAGATACAGTTTTTTGTCCAAATACTACGTCACCATCGTTTATGAGCATTTTTTTTCTGCCTAATTTTTCTGTAACGGCATTTTTTAAAATCTGGTTTGGTTGGTATTACTATTACCGACGATATTCCAGTTTTGATTCTTTCTATTAAAGACAACATAAACAAAGACAAGCGATTAAGGCCGGCTACTCAACAAACCATAAAGTTTATCAAACACACAAGCCCAAGTTTTAGATAAAGGGCCTGGAACCAATTCTTTGTGATAGCAATAACCTTTTGATGATTATAATAAACGTCTTTCTCTCTCTCACTATATATATATATATATATATATATATATATATATATATATATATATATATATATATATATATATATATATATATATATATATATATATATATATATATATATATACGTGTGTGTGTGTGTGTTAAACTAGGCGCTCAACAACCTCTCATCCTAATGGAATTAATTAATTCGTGCCCATAAGCTGGCTACGGCTTCAGATGTCTTTGCCTGTGTTCCACATATCTTACGTTTCTCTGCCTTGGTTCCAGTAAAAATAGTCAAAGAATACAAACACCCGAAGTGGCGTCACGCAGCCTGCACTACTTTGACCATAAGGCCATAGTACGAAATAAACATAAATTTCTCCGGCTGGAGTTTGAACTAGGTTGGCTGTGTTTATTTTCTACGCTGGTAACCGCTCAGCCACCCCACACCTTCTCCGTAACGGAACAACAAACAGCATTTAATCCTGTGAGCGAAGAGGGTGCGACTAGATATCTTCACCTTTGAATCCCCTGGTATCTTTTCTACCTTTGATTATCCTCCCTCACCTGACAGGTGTGTATGAGAGTGTTTCCAACAGGTTCTCGGTCCAGGTAAATGAAAAAAAATAAAATAATAAATTCAAAAAAAGAAACGACGAGAAGTTCCCGTAGACGGTGAAAGAAAGGACCAAGGCGTGATTTGTACCAAAAGACCGGAAGAATTTCGCCCCCAGTCTTTAGCTTACCATTAATGATTTACGTCTCTATCTTAATTTTTTCTCGGTTTCCGGTACGGGTTGCCCTTCTCCAGGCCGTGCCCCGTGAGGTCATTGCTGTCAAATAAAATTCCCATCCGATACTCTACGTTCTATGGCCATCCCAGCTTACACCTGGGTGCCCTGAGAGACATAGACTCTTTTTTCTCTGAATGGTGGTCAATCTGCGATTTGAGGGATCAGAGATGAAGGGGTTCTACTGTGACGGCTCGTTCCGGTGAAAAAAATTTCCGTTCGGTCAAATTGTCTTTTAATTTTGTTCTTTTCCCTTATATCTGCCAGCCTCCCCCCTCTCTCTCTCTCTCTCATTTCTTTCTTTTTTCCTCATTCCTTTCTTTGATCTCTTCTTCTCCTTTTTCTTTTTTGTCTTTTTTGTTCCACTTTTCCCATTCTCTTTCTTTCTCTTCTTTTCGTTCCTTTCCTTCGCCTCTGTTCCTTATTTCTATCTTTCCATTGCAATCCCTTTTCTTCATTCTTTTTCTTTTTTTTTGTTTTCTTCTTTTCCTTCTATCAATTGATTTATCTTTTTTATCATATTTTATTTTTCATTCTTTTACTTGTGTTTCATTCTCTCTTCATGTTTCTTTATCTTCATTTTCTTTCTCTATTTCAGATTCTTTTTCTGTGATTTTTATACTTTTTTCATTTTTTCTTCCTTTTCTCTCTAACATCCTTTCCTTTTTTTGTTTTTCCCATTTATTCTTTTTTCCTCACCCTGTCTTCCTTCTGTATCTTATTTTTCTTCCTTCTTCTTCTTAACACAATTCATTCGTATTCTAAAAAGTCTCTTTCCAACCAAGAGCGCAGGAAAACAATCAACTCTTTAAAAACATTAATTAATGCCAGAATTTGAAGGCCCTTCGTGGAACCTCACAGGGAAGAAATGACCCCGAGAAAGGTTTTGTTCAAGTTTTTAATTTTTATCTTTTTAACAAGAAATTCTTTCTCTTCTCCCTTAATTCAATCCGTCTGTTTTACTTCCCATTCGGTCCCTAACGCCATTTTGTTCCCCTTTCTCCTTCTCCGTGTTTTTTTCTATTCTTCATCTTTGTTTCTTCTTTTCATTTTCTTTTTTCTTCATTTTTCTAGTTCTTGTTTCTTTTATTTAAATTTCTTCTTGTATACTTCTTTTTCTTTATTCTATTTTTCTTCTTCATCGTATTTTCCCCTTCTCTCTCCTTTCTTCGATCTTTTCGACTTTTTTCCGTCTTTTTTGTCTTTCCTCTCCCTTCTTGTTATTTTGACATCCGTTTTTTTTTGTCTTTTTTGTATCCGTCTGTTTCGATTTATTTCTATCTTTTTTCTTTCTCTCTCTTTCTCTCTTTTTTCTTCTTGCTTTCTCTCTTTTTTCTTTCTTTCTTTTTCTCTTCTTTATTCAAAACACCCTTTCTTCTCTCTCTCCTCTCTCTCTCTCTCTCTCTCTCTCTCTCTCTCTCTATCTATCTATCTATATATCTATCTATCAATCCATCTATCTTCTTCTCGTTTTTTTCCGACTGTTCGTCTTCGTTAATTTTTTTCAATTCTCTTTTAATTTGTCTCTCTATTTCCCTTTCCCCCCACTCTTTCCATTTCTCTCACTCTCTCTCTCTCTCCCCATCTTTTCTCTCTTTAATCTTCTCTTCCTCCACCCCTTTTCATTTTTATCCTTCTCCCTCCCTTCCCCTTTTTCATCCTCAGCCACTCTTCATCCTTCCCTCCCTCCCTCCCTTCTCTTTCTTTCTCGTCCAGCCTTGGCTACCCCATACACCTTTGGCTACCCCAAATACCCACATTCGTACGATTTGACACCCCTTTTCTTTGAACGTGCCCAGAATCCCATTCTAATCTGAATTCCTCCATCTTTTATTTATTTACACTTTTTCCCGCCTTTATTTATTTCCTATGTATTTCTTTCGCGCCATTATCCACGACGGCCATATTTTTGTGATTCCCCGAAGCGAATTTCCAAATTATTCGGTTCGGACTATTTGCTTTTAATTTTATCTATTTTCTTATCTGTTTATTTCTTACTTATTTGCGCGTCCGTTCTTTCTAGGTAGGCATTTATTTATTACCTTTTTCTTGGGTACAAGGCCAGTACACATCTTATCAAAAACCACAACGTACAATAGACGGAAAGCAATCGGGACCACAGACACAAACTACGTAATTTTAATTTCTCTTTCAAGTGCCAATATGGTGAGTTTCATTCATATTGATGATACGATGTTTAAGTTTGTTTATTTTTCTATTTTTTTACTTAATTGACGCACCGTTAATTCCAGGTAGGCACTTATCTATCAACATTTTGTGGTGGTGAGTCCCATTCATAAAGATCAAAATAAAATCAAACTCTTGGTTTAACTGTCTTTATTCGGGGATAGTGTCAGATTAGGAGACACAAGGAAACAAGAGAAGGGCACCCAGTGAGGATCACAGTTGCCACAGTTGTAATTATTCGTGAGACTATATCGTTGAACATTGCTCAAAGTGAGGTGCCAGAGGCTTAGGTTAGTCTGGTAAAAAGCCACAAGTGTAATGTCCCCAACGAGGATCGAACTCATTACAGTTGAAAACTCTGTGGGAATAGCTCGTTAACCACTGCTCTAGGCCTAAGATACCAAATGATTATTCTATATTCCTTAAACAATACACGATTGAAAGTGTTTGGAACTGTAATTCTTTGAATTGATTAAACGCCTGTCTTTAATATTAATATATATAAATAGCAAGCTAGTCTTGGGGCGTGTCTCATTCTCTATGAGTGCTCCGAAAGTTTTATCCTTGTTCCAGACTAAGCTTGGTAAGTATTATTAATTAAGTATCCGTGGGTCATCTGTCGATTCGAATTAGATTGAAATTCAGGATGAGTCAGTGGAAATGAAAATAAAAATATGAGAATGAATAGAAAGATTTCTTCACAGAAAAGTGTCACAGTAAATGACCACACCCCAGATGACCACACCCCAAAGCAATCGATGCAGACACCCTGACTATTCCAGAACAAATTAAATCTCAGTTAGTTGATTAGTACATCGGATTAAAATGACTAAGTCGTCTTTTAAAAGCCGACTACAGTTAGTGACTTAAGCACTAATCATATCGTTTACATCACAAACGCATTAAAAGGTTCTATTCGTCAATTTCAGACGTTACGACTCCGACTTCTCTTTCAAAAGCAAAATTAAATCCCATTTGATATAAAAGTCGATTGGTTTCAAATCAGGAAACATTGTTTGATTAATAACTGCAAGTGTCTCAGCTCAGAACTCAAATCCATTTTGATAACGTATGGAGAAATTTTTACCAAGAGCTGACCATACGTCCAATCAAGAGTCAGGGATCAATTGGGGGTTACCAAGATCGACTCGAGACCGGGGCCGACCTTTTAGTGGGAAATTAATTTACACTTGGTTTTATTGGTGCCCCTGGTTCAAATCGGGATGATGTGCTAAGATTGGACTTGATTTAGCCTGCTTCGTACACAGTCAAGAAGAATTTTTAATTAGTTGTCGAGGTCTCCAACCCCTCGGCACCCCTCGGCACCCCTCGGCACCTGTCTTCTTCCCCCCGACAGCCGTTAGCCCTACAACCAAAACGGCCAAACAGTAATTAAAACCAACAACGCACGAATAAAAATAGAAACGAAATAAACAAATAGAAACTAATTTTTAATTCCAGACTTTTTTTTAAATCTGATCTTTTTTTCTGATCAAGAAATCTGTGAGATTATGTTCAATCTGATTGCTGTCGTTCCATTTAGTTTTTCTCTGTCAGGGCGTCATTAATTCCGTCTTTTTTTCTCTCTGTACCTCTCTCTCCCCCTTTCTTTCCCTCTCTCTGTATCTATCTAGCTATCTCTCTCCCTCCCTCTCTCAATCTCTTTCTCCCTCTCTCGTTCTTATCTTTGCCCGTCGAGGAACCATTTTAATCTATTATTATATATCTATTTATCTAGAAAAAATAGTGATCTTTCTGTTGGTTTCTCTATACGTATCAATGAACTCTTCCGCTTGATTGTAACAATTATCTCCTACCGACCATTTTAAACAATGGGCTCTTGAACTGAAACAAATTCAATAGTTCCTTTTCCTAAAAAAAGTCAACTAATAGAAATTCAAATATATCCGATATATTTTCACAGGTATCAACGAATAAAAGATTATTGACTCTGTCAGTGTTGATCTATAAAAAACGTTTTTGGAAACGACTGATTTTGATGAGAATAACCGTTTGATCACATAATCTGTGATTATAATGAATACATATATTTCCCAGGGAAGTTAGATGCTGAAGTTTCATAAACAACACGGCAATACGTGACAAAATTCGGATTGGTATCATTAGAAAAAGGGGAATATATCAAGAGACTCCAAGATCGGGCAGAGGCATCGTGGGGTACTGTTGGGGTGCCATGGGTTAGTGGTAATGATGCTTCGGCTCCGAAACCATGCTACAGCTTAGAATCATCATCTGATGAAAGCTTTATTGAATGCACTGCTGCTGTTTGCCTATCATTTGTATGAATTCATTCATCATATATTCATGTATTTATTTTGGTTTTTATAGGTATTTTTACCCTATTCCTTATTTCTTTTATTCCCCCCCTCTCTCTCTCTCTCTCTCTCTCTCTCTCTCTCTCTCTTTCTCTCTGCTCCAGTCTACTTTAGTACGAATAAGCCGGGGAAAAAAGCTGTGAAAAATACACAAAAATAAAAACTTGGAGAACGATTAATAACGTTTTCCATTTTATCTTACATTAAAACATAAAGTTTGAATCCATAATTCTATGACAACCCAATTCTGACGCAGCTCTAACGATTCAGAGATCACACCAAAGTCCAAACGTCCTTCATGAGAGTCCAGCTACCAGTTCGAACAGATAATCAACCCCGATATGAAGATTTATTCAGATTAATCAATTATTTTCCAATCATTGATGACAACAACTGTTTCTATTTTAATGTAAAAAAAAGCCAAAAGATCGCAAAAAGGAGACTAGATCAATCAGTGTCACTAACGGGAAAATGACAGTAGCTTTAATTAATTGTACCGAGAATGTGTCTAATAAAAGTTGTTGTTGGTTATCAGCATAATTAATATTAATAACAGTTATTTGGAAAAGACCAATTTTAATATCAGTCTCGAAATCAATAATAGTGACATAACGTTCATAATTTATGTCAACAAGAAATAATAATTCTTAATATTGATAATATCTATAACAAGTAGCTATAATAATAATAATAATAATAATAATAATAATAATAATAATAATAATAATAATAATAATAATTCGCCATCACAGTCAGAGATTGAACAACTGTAGCGTTGAAATTTGAAGTCATGTAAAGATATTACTATTGAAAAATAGATATGGTCTGAATGTTCTATTTACTGGCATTTTCACGGGGAAACATCACAAATGAAGTGAAAAAAAGCATCTAGAAATATCTAGATACTGGAGAATCAAGATGTTATTAATAAATCCGTCAAAATAAGGCACTAAAAAGTCAGAAATGCTTTTTTTACATAAATGAAAAAAGAATAGTTTTAGGTAAGGTCTAGTGAAATACTGATGACGATTTTCAAGTCTGTAGACAAAACAGTATGGCCAAGAGCGATAGACCACGTTAACAAACACATAAACAAACTTACTGATGGTTCAAGCTGTACATCGCGAAAGAATTACCTTATCAATTTATACCAGAGTGTCTGCACAGATAGTGTAATGGGAGGTATGTCAAGATTGTGGAAAACCCTTTCTTTCAGCCGCTAATCAAGTACACTCTACGCTGCATGATTTGATGGACCTTCATCCTGCCAAGGAAGTGATCATAAAAATTGTAATGAATAGAGTCCTGGTCTCGACCAGTCTTGAGACTTGAAAGGATCACTGAGCTGATGCATGCAATGGACCATTTATGCTCAAATATGAGTTGTCTCTAAATAGACGGGTGCTTCACTTAGTATACAACTTGTACCAGACTAAGTTTGATAAATGCATAGGAGCGCCTCTCTGTCGAGCAATGATTAACGACTTACTCTCACAGGTCATCTTCTGTGATGTTCAATCCTCACTTGCAGTCCCACGATTGTAACTTACAGCTGAGTTAATATCTACATAGGGAATCAGTAATAGAGCATTGACCAACATTTTATACTCATTGACCATTACTGTCATAAGTTCGAAATTTATTGGGTACACAACAGCTATAGTCATGTGAAAAGTTTAGCTTGGTAAATATCATATAAGTTCATCTTTCTATGTAAAATCATTATTATTATTACATTTTTGCAATTGCAGGATCATACCTTGTGTTTATCACTAGGGATTAAGTGACAGCAAGTCTCCTCAAATCTCGAACAAATCCTTTGGGTCCTTCAAGCGAAGTCGGGGGTCTGGGTTGAAAATAAGCATTCGGAATTCTGGTTTATAGCTCGACTTAACCACCGTCAGTTTCAGTTGCTGAGATATACTACTTCACGATTGCTTCATGTATACAGAAGAGGCTGCTTATTTTGATCACTTTAAAAGAGTGTCTTCAAGATATTTGAGGAAATTGTAGTATTCAAATGTCGGCTAATCAGCAACGAATATCCAATCAAATGACTTTTGGGCCATACAAACAGAATCGTCTGTGACTGAACGAAAGTAAGACACAGCGACACCTTGTTTTAGCAACTTCGTTTAAAGTTGATTTATTATAGCACTCTTTCTCAAATACAGTAGTGGACAAAATTGATGTCTAGCCTCGGAAAATTGATTCTTCGAATGAGAATATAAAGCTACCAAAACTTACACTTGAGATTACTTTTTGCTACCAATGATTATTGGCTATATACAGTAGAGTACCAAGGTGATGTTCAGTCTCGAAAATTGGTTCTCTAGCCCTCTATTCGAAGCGCTGATTTTCCTAGGCCGTTATTACTTTTGACAATCGCTGTGGTTTTTCATGATACATTTAGTAAGATTCAATTTCCAATACATATTATGCTAAAGACAGCCTCATGGATAATTCCCGGAATAAGTGTAATCTTCTTATTTTGGTTAATGGATCATGTGTATGAGAATAAGCAGGTAGAGTACTTTCAAAATTATTGAGCTTCTTTTTGTTTCAAAATTGACTTATTTCATTTTTAAACCCCATTAAGACTACAAAAACATGATACATAATCATATGCATTTTAGTTTCATGAAGTTTGAATGATCTTTGTACAAAATACAAGAATGAATGCAGAATCTCAAATACATAAGAACGTATTACTGTCTACATCTTTTTTAGTTCAAACGAGGTTTCAAAATGAAAGTCAACTTTGAAAAATGTACGCAATAATTTTGACAGTATTGTAGACGTACAAAATAATGTATCATATGGTGATATATATCGACACCTTGTGATATTTTGCCAGCTCCAGAAGATAGCTACCAGATGAGATACATAACAATGATCTATTCCATCTTGTTGAGGCTCAGCAACGTCAAAATATATTTGAAATGATTGCTCTGTGTTATGTTATGTCTCATTGTGCTCTACTGTTTACCACTTCAGGGTTAGGGACGTATCTAGAGCGCTACACCAAACACTGTGGCTCAGTGGTAGAGCACAGACCCCAGTTCGGTTGGCCATGGTTAAACCCACCAACGAGTCATACCAAAGACTTCAAAATGCTAGGGACTCAGCACTAGGACTAGGACCGGGGAACCTCTCCCCCAGACGAAGGCATTACGAGCAAATTGCGTTAAGCAACACCCAGCCTGGTCAGTGTGGTTGGAATACCAGATACCGTCAGCAGAACGAAGTTTTACAGACTTAACAAGCCAAAAGTGGGTCTTACTAACGATTTCCCGTGAAATTAATGAAACTTTTGATTTCTAAAATTGTCCAAAAAAAAAAGCATTTAGATTGTTGTACGATTGAGTAATCAATAAAAAAAAAAGTATCATCCAGTTTAGAGGTCCAAGCCCAACTCTCTGACTTCTATAGTTCCTCAAAGTAATCAGATTTTCTGTTAAATTACAAGAGCTGTGAACTTAAACGATGCAGTAACAACTCAACAAAAAATATGATCCACTTATTATAAACCAAATGTGATATGAATATTCTAAGTTAGAAGAAAGGGGAAACAACTGCAGGATTAGAAATGCAAATAATGAATTTTAAAAATATGTTCCGATCAAATGTTGGCCAGATTAAAAAAAGGTCGGACAGAAAGTCTTGTATGTGTTTTTCTTGACTCTAAAAAGTCACAGAAATAAGTCGTTGTTTGTTTTGCGTGTTTTTTTCCCAGCAGTCCACTCCCGGTTGCCCCCTCGTCTGACCGCATGACCGGAACCTATGAGAATACCCGGATGTTGGGTAAGCGGAGTCGTGGGATCCACAATAGAAAAAACTCAGGTGTTCACTTATAGAAAGACTGTGTGTAATGCTCATGTACACACACATAACGCCTTGATCTCAGAGAGAAGTTTCTCAATACACACACACACACACACACACACACACATATATATGTATATATATATATATATATATATAGATAGATAGATAGATATAGATAGATATAGATAGATAGATAGATACATACATACATATAGATATATATATATATATATATAGAGAGAGAGAGAGAGAGAGAAAAGATTACAATTGTGTGGGCTAGGTATGAACATTATTCCCAGGAAGGCCTTTCATTGAGAGTGATGCAAAAAAATCCCAAGGTTGTGTACGTGCGCGAAGTGTGTGAGAGAGTGAGAAAAGACAAGAGAATGACCGATCATTTTGAGCTGGGAAGACACATCGGTGAAATGCAGTCTTCTGGCAGCACAATCCCACCGAATTAGTGATAGCTAGAACAATCTTTCTCAGTCGGGGTTCCGCAGAACCCTAGTGCTCCCCGAGAGGTTAGATAAAATATTACAGAAGCGCGAAAAAAAGCACACGAATTTTTCTCCATCTATTCATGTTTTCATATTACGTGTGGCACTCCCTGTCTTGATAAAATTTAACACTAGAAATACCATAATTTCTACCTGAAAAAGACCATTATCCGTCACTTTTACAATCGTTACAGTCAACAAAAACTACCACCAGTTCTGTCAACATAGGTTTCTTCAGTTTTCAAGTTGGTTTGGCTGGCTATATGTATGTATCTATGTATCAAACGAGCTAGAGGGCTGAAGCATTGAAATTGAGCTAGAGGGCTGAAACGTTGAAATGGAGCTAGAGTGCTGAAAATTCAAACTGTTTTCTTTAGTTGCGTCTAGGAAAAACTTTTTTTTTGTTTTGAAAGTTCTCCTCCTTATTGGTTGTTGTTGGGAATGCAATCTTCAACATCATACTAAATTGGTCTGTAGTTTGTGCCAAGCTGTGTTTCTAGTGATTCAACAAAAGGCGAGAGAACTTATTCACTGATCACCTTTTTTCCCAATTTTTTACTTGATCATCCCTAACACAGCATGCTGCCAAAAGACATTGGCAATGGAACGGTGAACAGACCTGCTGCTATAAACTTGGCTCTTTTTAGGAAAAATTTCTTAAATGACACAATCCCAGATGATATATTAAATCACTTATAATTAAGGTTCAAGATTTCTTTTTATATTAATTGTTTTTCATAGTAGTGAGAAGAAATTACTGATTTTTATTGTTTTTTGGATGTCCATCGATTTGAAAATATTGAAAATATTTCTAGATAATTATTTGGGATATTGATAATTACTTTTAAATTAAAATACATATATATATATATATATATCTTTAACTCGCTGATGTGTCTGTTATCATACATAATGCAGGGACTTCCTAAAATACGAGAGGTATTTCAGGGGTTTCATTTATCTAAACACTTATCATTTACCTAAACAGGTTAAGAAAGACTGAGCAAGGTAGCCTTAGAGTTACTAACATTCAGAATCTAATATTCCAAATTGGGAGTCTCGTTGTTGTTTGAATTTGAAAACATCGAACGCTACATATAGTATCAATCTCAACTTTCTGAAAATTACTGGGAATGTCAATGAAAACAAATATGTTTTGTATCCTTCCATCGATGAACTACGGTTGACTCAGATATATCTCTGCACGCCAAAATGAATTTCAAGCTTTGTGGGAAAATGTAAGGACAAAATCTTTTTAAAAGAAACAAAGGAGTTTAAAATAAACCTGCGTGGGTGATAATGCGATCACTAGCGCCATTTTATAGCTTCAACAGTAATTTCAATGAATTAAAAGGAGTGATTTTATCAACTGAAAAATAGACAGTAAAGAAATTTCGAAAACCGTCTTCAATTTGGTATTTTTAAGTGCTTCGCCATAAATCGATAGTGATATTTATGGTGAGGCTCTCATGCAAATATAAAGTATGTACAAAGGTCGCTAAAATACTGAATGTGCATGAATGTGGAATAACAAATAAAATCCTATGCACACACACACACACACACACACATACACACACACACACACATATATATATACATATATATATTCTGGGAATATATTATGTTTACACACGTGTACTCTCTCTCTCTCTCTCTCTCTCTCTCTCTCTCTCTCTCTCTCTCTCACACACACACACACACATATATATATATATATATATATATATACCATTATTTTTTTAGTTATTCACAATTTTTTGCACGTTCATATTCCAATTTCAGTTATTTACAATTTCTAGTATATATATATATATATATATATATATATATATATATATATATATATATATCAGCAGCAGCCATACATTATGCATGATTGGATAAAGGCCTTTCCAATGTCCTTCCATGACGACTACTACTGCGCTGACCGCTATCATGTCTTACTGACAAATCTTTCCATCTCATCCTTCCATCTTTTGTCTGGTCTTTTCCTACAACACTCACTGTCCCATGGGAACCAATCAATTAATCTTCTGCTACATGTACTGTCATCTCAAGTGTCAAGCGAATCTCCATTTTTTTATTATTCGTATAATATCCTTCCCTCGGATCCATGTTGATCTTTTTCTATTTCTCAGTCCAATTTTAAGTTGGTTGGCAGTTTCCCTAATTTGATTATCCGACACAGGGACATTCGTCGACCACTTCTATTGTTTCCCCAACGAGGGGTGGATATATAAGTACATATCCTGACATACATTTATTGGCTTAATTTTGACCTGAAATGCCCATTGTATAATGTTTGATCTATATAATTAATATTCACCACTGAATTAAGTAGATTGACAAGTAAAGAGATTATGTTAAAATATAAATATTTATTACGCAAAATAAACGCTTAGTTCATTATTAAGTTGTGGATTCGTTGATGTACCTACATATACGTATATAGTCTCTGCGGTGGCGTTGATAGTTGTTTTGCAACTAGGCAAGTAGAAAGTTATCAAGTCTAGGCGAAAAGAATTCTGAATTCTCAGTTTCTTACAATAGAGTGTGATGCAATACCATTTTCTTCAACCCTACCACTACAAGTGGCCCAATCTTTTGTCCATGTGTAGAATCAAGCTTAGTTTATTATATATCTGCATCAAATTTTAGTTTTAATGAATTTGATCAATTTTCACAGTTGACGCAATTGAATAATTTTCGTGGTTTTCATTAAAAGCTCTAAATGTGCGTCCTGCACGGCGGCGAACGCGTTATGAATGAAATGGAGCTGACCTATAGCTATGAGAAATTAGTTTTATTTTTGTCATTCATAAAATTACTTAATGGACCATGCAGCTGGGTAACCACAAAGAAATAGATTTCCCACAATCTGACCTGAATGATGCATATCTAATGCACATACATACACATATGTGCATGACTTCATTTATATAGTGAGAGAATTATGAATATGTATGTAAATATGTATGCATATCGATATATTTTCATATATGTATGTATGTATGTATGTATATATATATATATATATATGTATATGTATATGTACATGCATATATATAAATATGCATGAATAAATATATATAGATAAGAGGTTCGATTCCTGCAGCATTCTCATTTTCTCTAATTGTCTATTCTACTTACGTCGTCTAGGCCAAGCGACACATTCTAAGCGCAATAATGGGGAATAATCTCAAATTAAGTTTTAAATAATATTATGCATACATAATTATTCTACCGGATTATATATATATATATATATATATATGTGTGTGTGTGTGTGTGTGTGTGTGTGTGTGTGTGTGTGTGTGTGTACTGGTATCCAGATATGAATGGCTTGGTTTCCTTCCTCTTGTTTGAGTAATTCTAAAATCATTTCACACTCTGAGTTGATATATAAGATGACAATATTACATAAATGGTATGAATATATATCAGATGCAATAAATACAGAATTATATAAACCACCAATCGAGAAGGAAAAAAGTATACCTTGTAATGTTTGCGTCGGTTTCTATAAAAATAAAGGATTCGATGATATAAATTTACCTTGCGTCTTTAATCACAAGGAAATCTCACAAACTCTACCAAGTGGATTCTGAAAAGAAGAGAAAGCATTAGTAATATATAGATTAGGACCAACAATACGAGGTTTTAATCATAAACATCATGAAATCATAGTTCCAAAACGTGAGTGCCAAACCAAGCAATTATGTGATAAAAATATTGGCTGCATATTGAAAAGTAAACTCATCATCATCATCATCATCATCATCATCATTTTATCGTCCATCGTTGGACAATAGGTTATAAAATACGAAAGTTACTAATACGTATCGGATACCTAAAGTGCTCGCTTATTATAGCCTCAAGAGTTTGTAGTACTAAACCTCTTAGCAAAGCTGTTTCTAAAGTTTTTAATCTAAATTACAATCAAATACAGAAATTCCATAATAGAATTAAATTCTATAGTAATTTAAATCTCTTTTGGGTAGTTATTAAATCTATGCCCGTTAAGGAAAAATTGGAAATTATAAATACCCATGAAGGGACTAAATCTATCCTAACCTCCGATTCTAGTACTCTTTACACAAGAATTCTTCATGAAAATCTTATTGAAGAATTAAATAAAATAATCGACTTGGCATTTTCAGGGGAAATGTTTTCAAGGGGGAAATAGTAAATATATATTTGGTTTGCAAGCTCTAGAGCTTTTTGGTGTGAAACAATAAAGGCAAGACTTACTTCACGTGCTCTACCTTTCACGCAATTGTTAATCATCGCTTTGGGGATTGTCACTTTAAAACAGGTACTGAAATATTTCATTAGATCATAGGTATCCCTATGAGAGTTGATTTTGCACCCTACTTGGCAAATTTATATTTACGATATATATATATATATATATATATATATATATATATATATATATATATATATATATATATATATCATCTTTAATTATAAAGTGAACTCGTTCATTCTTAGGCTGTACCTGTTTTATTGACAATATGTTTTCTTAATGAAAGAGAATTGGAAAAACCGTATAGTGATACATACACTAAGGATCTTGAATTAAAGTATGAACATAACGGAAAGCAAGCAACGTTCATAGATTTGGATATCAAAACGGAGGTGGAACGTTTGTCTGTAATTTGTTCGATAAACGAGATTCCTCTCTGTTACGTTTCGTACGAATGCGTCTTAGAACAAGCAGTATTCCATATCAAATATTTTACGGAACTATATCATCGGAGTATCTGAGAATGGCAAGAGTTACTCTCAGATTTATTGATTCTATACCGAAAATTGTTTCTCAAGTTGTGAAAATGGTCAATCAAGGTGTTGAAATTAGTAAGATTTTTAGTCAATTTAATAAAGCCATGACTAGACATTCTGATCCCTTTAAAATTTATCAGCTGGACCATAATGGAATAATGACGAAAATTAAATAATATTTAACAAGAGTATAAAAATAGAATGAATGAATAATGTATATTAGAATAAATCAATTTGTATTAATGTTAGGGGAATTAGCTAACCAAATGAGTTTTTGTCTGTGTGAAAGATCATTGTATTAACGGGAAAAACATTTGACTTCGGCCAATTTGTCTGACTGATAGGTTGTTGGGCCGGGAGGGGAGATCGAACTTGGAATGCCAAGTAACAAATTAATGGAATAGCTCATTGAGGTGTTACTATCCGCTAGGATGTAGTTTGGTTTCGTTCCAGCCAATCATATAAGGATAATTCATTTGATAATGGGAATGGGGTGTGGGGTGATTGATGGAAGCAAGATATTATACGAAAAAAAAATTAACTCTAAGGTTAGTGGAAAAAATTGTTGAATATTTTGATAGTGAATAAACTCGAAAAGTTTTCCGGTGTAATAAGTATTCTTAAAGATGATATCATAAGCTTGTTAGCATTCAGTCAGAGATTAAAATCGACATTCACATAGGTGAACACTCAATAGAAATCACACAAACAACGAGTCATGTCTGCTGCTATATTTACTAATTCTTCATCGTTAAATACGTTTTGGGGGTAATCTACGCACGTTAACCTTGTTCTAAATATCAAATGATATGCAGTATAAAATAACATCCATATACAATACATTATGATAATACCCTCTATAAAATAACAAACTATATGTATGACATAAGTTATACATTAAAATCGTTGCTGAAGGGAGGTTGTGTTTGATCAACACTGCTGGGGTGCCATGTTGATATAACTTTTTTGTTTTTCAAATCCTTAAAAGGGTTACATGGTAAACAGCTAATGATCCTAACAAGAGAGAATTTATACATAGAACCATAATAAGAAGGTATATGCAAATCAGAAAAAAATCACTGAAAATAATTACATAACATTAACTGATATCAGGAAATAGGAAGTAAAGTGACGCAAAAATGTTTTTCGAAAAAGCTGTATAGTTTCTAGACTATATATATGTATATATGTGCGTGTGTTTGCATTTTGGCAACAATTTTCTTTTAATCATTAATCATTTCATGCATAGGCTCCTATAAGAATTGAACTTGTGTACGATCAGAATTAATCATTAATTCTATTTATACTGTCTAGGCCAACTGACACACTCACTGTGTAATTACGAAAGGTTATTTGAGATATAGTTTCAAATTATGCATTTTTTTAATCATTCTGTCGGATTATATGTCCATTTCTTAATGATGTAATTATCTGTGTTGAGAAACGATGACTATGGACAGTGACTGAACGAGACAAGATTTAGATATAATGCAGTTTATCTGACTTGCAAGATCGCTTAATGATAAGAGCAGCGACGCCTAAAGACGGTTTATTCCCTAGCAGATGCAGGTTCGATTTCTGTAGCAATTTATTTCTTTAATTGTTTATTCTATTTCACTGTCTTGGCCAAATGATGCATTAATTATGGGGGGTGCAGTTCTAATAGAGTTCCAAATGAAAAAATAATGCGTTTTCAAATTATATATATATATATATATATATATATATATATATATATATATATATATATATATATATAAAGTTACTGCATCCATAGTAATAATGATGGGAAAGCGTTCAAAATCATTCAGAATTCATCACATATCCATCAACCCATAATGTTGTATGTTTTCTTTTTATTTAGTTTTTTCATCAGAAACTTTTCATGTTAGTTTTTATGAATTAGATGGTTAAGCAAATTTAGTAATATCAGCTTTACTTGATTTCATTTTTAATTTTTGATGAGCTATTGATTTTATCTCGGTTTATCTTTTATTCCATTTATGTTTTATTTTGATGAACAATTTTATTCTGCATACATCACGTTTCATTCTTCAGAAGTGTCCTCGGTGCTATTTGGACCAAAGAGTCCAATCACCTAATTTATTGGAGCGATGGTTTTGTTCTCTTTATGCATGGATGTCGAATTTAATAGTTTTCTGAAATTAGGATTTGTTCACAATATTAACCGACTTACTTCAGAACAGAAGACATACAGTCGATGGTGTTTATATATTGATTGCGTATTCATTTTTTGAACCTTGTATGCATATGAAATTTCAAAGTAAAATTATGTGATGCGAAAGGCATCTTCTCGTATTTTGACAATAAAATTGGAACAATGAAAAAGGGTTTCTTTTAAGACTCTATTAACTCTTATACTTCCAAGTGCACAGTTACAAAAAGAGAGAGCTTTTATATTAACAATGTAGCTAAAAAAATAAAACAGATCTAATTAATCACTCAATGGACACTGTCAAGTGATCAACGTCTTTGGGCAGCATGCCTCGTTTGGGGTGATCAATTAGAAAAATTAGGAAATACATGATAAATGTATAGGTTTTTTTCCTCGTACTTTGTCAGAAAGTGATCAATAAGGTATTTATAGGAATGCTGCCGAACATAAACTCGGGAACCAATTTATCAAAAACTTACATAGCAAATAAAATCCCCCACTAAAAACTTATTATGGGGGAATTTTTTTCTAGACACAATAAAATTTTCAGATCTCTAACTCCATTGATGCCACCAGCATGTTAAGTACATGCAGCCAGCCAGACCAACTTAAAAACTGAAGACACCAATTTTGATACTTTACTTGACAGTTTTGCTTGACAGTTTCCTCTGAAAGAAAATAGTGCTAAAATTGAACGTGTGGCCCTCGTCAGTTGACTCACTAGATTTTTATGACCTCCAGATTATCTTCCGTCGATGATTTTATGAACCAAACGCTAATGCTTCTATGGATATGAAGTGTCGAGGTTATGGGAATTTAAAACCCACCGTTAATAAGCTCCAAAGATTATTAGAGACTAGTTTTGATCTGTTTCACAATCATTTCATTAATGATAAGCTACAAAGCTAAATGGTAGGGATGAGGATATGGAGGTTAGGTTGCATCAATCGTCTTAGCGTTTAATTTCACCCATGAAAATCAGCATTCAACATTTCAGCTTAAACAGAAATACGCAAATATCTATGACTTGAACATTTCATAATACTTCCAAAATCAAATTATCATGTGATTTGATAGTTTGTAGAGATAACATGCTGGATTCTCCATGGCATTTCTCAGGGCAACGGAGTTAGTTCTACCCTATATTCGATGACCCGGTAGACTGCCAGAGTACCATACAGGCTTATTCAAGGCATCCCTTGGATCAATCGGGTTACACGGCAATGTCTACCTACCTAAGCATGGTAGACACTCAACTCTCCATTCTTAACAATTTGAGAAAATTAGATTCAAAGTTTGGCAAACTTCAGCTCCCAATATTTTCGCTATTTTTAGAGCTACAAGGCTCAGTTTCTTTTATTTTTAAGCTCAAACACTTGATGTCACGGTTTTGATGCATTATATATTAATGAAATCTTAAATATCTACAAAGTTACAATGCGTAAAGTTTTGTACAAAAAAAAAAACGCTCCCATATTTTGTTTATTCCGACTATAAGTATTTTCAGCAACATTGTTATGCATATCAAAATCAAAATTTTAGTATCGAAGCTTCGAGACAAAAATTAAAAAGAGCATCTTTGCCGCAAAAAACATCGAAAATGTCGCAGGTGAAACTTGGTCAAAAAATTATATGCGATTTCCACTAAAGCTTCAACAAAAACAAAATTTATTTTTGTTTTTTTTTATTTTGAACGGATTGTATTATAATTCTGATCATATTACAATGAAATCTTACATGAATACGCCATTTTATTTGAACATAATCAAATAACATGGCGTATTCATGTAAGATTCTTTCTTATATGATCAGAATCGTGATGCAGTGTGTACAAGCTTCGAAATAAGAACAAAAAGTAGCAATGCACCTATAAAAATAACGAAAACCTCACAAGCGAGAGTTTTTCAAAGTTTGAATCCGACTTTCCAAACTTCTTAAAAAGGGCTCGTTGGGCACTTATCATGCTCACCTACTCATTCTAGACCTAGCCTTCGGGAGGATATAAATTTATGGAAAGTCAACTAACTCGGCTAAGATTTGAATTTTACTGTTGTTACTTTCGTTTGGTCGATTCCGCTGCCCCTAATTTAAAATGTTCACCGTATACTTTTAGATTTATGGGATTAATTGGGAGGCACAGGGTTGAAGAAGGAGATTATGTTGAAACATGTTATTGTGTAAAATGAATGTTCTTTTGTTGCATTGTAAAATTAATGCGTTTTCATCATTATATGACAGACATATTGATTCACTTACGTATATACAAACACATATAGGTATATCTATATACTCAAGTATATATATAAATGTACATATAAGTATATACGCACATATGCATGCACATACACATAAATATAAAAAGCATATCATATAAGTGTCTACGCGTCTATTATTTCATTTATTTACAAGCTTGCAAGATATGAACAACACTATCTCCTTGACCATATTTTTCGTTTCTCTCTCTCTCTCTCTCTCTCTCTCTCTCTCTCTCTCTCTCTCTCTCTCTCTCTCTCTCTCTCTCTCTCTCCTAGTCTTCATCTCCCACTGTTTCTCCCTACATATAAAGATGTTCACACTTCATTTTCAGCTTACACACATACAGAATATATATATATATATATATATATATATATAAATATATATATATATATATATATAAATATATATATATATATATATATATATATAAATATATATATATATATATATATATGTATATATATATATATATATATATATATATATATATATATATATATATATATATATATATATATGCTCAAGATTATGTCTGTTTGTGTATGTGCAAGAATTGTGTATAGAATTTCGTTTCGTTGTGTCTATCTCCTGATTCCAGGACGTGTTTTGTATGTTCCTATCAGTTCATAACGCCGGCGATGTGGAAGCCCTCCTGTCTCATGAATATTAATTCTTCAGTTATCTTTGCTGGAAAACATGTTTTGCCAACTTTGGCGATCAAAGAAGCAAGAATTCTTTCTCTCAAATATAAAGTTGTCCTTTAAGTCATTTCTTTTCTTCGCGATCAGGGATCACATCGTCATATTATTAATATTATGAATATCATATTATTTATACTATTATTAACATTATTTTCATTTTTCGCCGTTCCTATGATACAAATTTAAATATCTCTCTGTTAAGCAGATTTTGCGCTGGTTATTCTATCAATATTTCTCTCTTAACAACTTGTATTAATTACATATGACCACATTCATACTCCTGAAATAAGGCTATGGCATGACAGCTGACAAACTACATAATAAAAAATAAAGCTTTAAATATTAATATAAATATAAATGAATTACATGCATCAAGAACTAAAATTAAATGTTAAAATAATAATAAGATAACAAGTTGAAATAATGCTGATCAGATTGAAAATGACTAGCTTGGCACATGGTCGTGGATAATTTCGGACTTTATGAATATTGTCTTATGAAATCTTCGTTTTCAGCATCACAAGATGGAAATATATATATATATATATATATATATATATATTTCAAATAAAATTGAGACACTCTCAGAATAGCTAATTAATATTATAATCTACTTGATCAATTTCATTATAAACATTATCAAAAAAAAAAAGAAAGAACAAATAACAATGAATTGAAGGCAGGGATATATCAAAAGTAGAACACTATAAAATATGAAAACAGAAATTAAATAACAGTGCATTGAAGGTAGCAATTCCATTTCAAACTAGAGACCCTTAAAAAAAAAGTACATATAAGAGGGTAAAAATCTAATGAGGAATTCAATAAGACCATTCCTACTAAAAAAAAATGTTATGGAAGTTCATATGCATATAATTTCATACTAGTTCTTGAAATATTGAGCTCTCTATTTGAAAAAAATATAACTTGCAGTACAGACGCACACACACACACACACACACACGCGCGCACACACTCACACACAGTGATTATTTATATGTTATGTAAATATTGAGCACACGATATAAATTATATGAATTCAACATTACTGCTTTTTGAGTTTATGTTTTTTTTTGAACTTCCAAAAAAATGTTGCTGAGAAAAAATATACATATATATATATATATATATATATATATATATATATATATATATATATATATATATATATATATATATATATATATATATTACAATGAATCTTCCCGAAATCCTCAAAAGAAGAAGGAGTCAAGCAAAGAATCATTCCAAGATGGCAAGTCTTCAACCGAGCAAGTTCAACCTTCAAGAAACAAGAAAATCCCATGTCCTAAGAATAAGGGTACATAATCAATGCACCCTCCCGATAGTCCTCTAAGGGGCTGAAATATGAAATTCAACCAAAAGATTGATCTTCAAACTGGAAAAAACAATGCAACGTGCACACGAGAGAAGCATGTTTCACCGCACACGGATAGATCACGAAACGGCACAGAATATTAGAGAAAAAGAGGAGTCAGAGATATCATAGAATTCATAAGAAAACTAAGATAGCAATGGGCTGGTCATGTTGCAAGAATTTCCGAAAACTATTTGACGTCACGACTCACAATATGAGTCCCAAGAGATTAAAATCGAAGCTGTGGCCAGCAAAAAATAAAGTGGCGTGATAGACAAGACAAATTCAGAAAGTAATTGCCCTGAAATACCTATGAGGTTAGGTTCCCATTTTCCTCGAGTGACCTATGAGGTCTGGCGTATCCTGGGGAAAATCTATGTCCAACGACGGACGCTGAAAGGTTGATGTTGATGAATTTGTCACATGGAATGTATCTACATTAACAATAACATGCGGAAGCAAATGAAACGGATATCTTCTTCTTCTTCTTCTTCTTCTTCTTCTTCTTCTTCTTCTTCTTCTTCTTCTTCTTCTTCTTCTTCTTCTTCTTCTTCATCGTCGTCATCTGGTCATATTGCTGTGGTTTCGAATTTGACTTGTGAGGGAGGAATAATGAATGAATGATAGCAATAGTGAATGTTGAGTCCTTTTTCTTCCATTTAAGCATCCTTGATCGTGTTCATTACATGAATGATTCGGAAAAAAGAAGAGTAAGTATGAAAGAGATGGGGAGAATTGATAATCATGAGAAAGCGTGACTGTCATATTAGGCATAATAGTAGAGAATACGACAATGAGTAAACATCGAAATAATAAGCTGTCCCAGTTTATAGTTTGTTAATCGAATATTGCCAAAAAAAATGCATGAATTGTAGAGTCACGTTCATTTTCTCTGGCCTGTTTGAAAACGGTAAAATATATCCGACAGAAAAGATGATGTATCAGAGTAAGACTTTATTTTGAAGAAAAGCTGACCCTTCATTATATACAGAGCGAAATGAAAGAAACTCCTTATTGAAAAATGATGATACTTTTATTATCTATTAGTCAATTACAGTCAAACTAGCTTTATAATGAACCATCATAGGATTTCTCTCACTCTAAGGACCAAAATAAAATGTTTCACCAAAATAGTAAAATTTGCAAAACCTGCACAAAACGTCTGATAGAGGGTTGGTTCTCTCCTACGCTTTATATCATCAAACTTTTTTGTGAAGTGATTGAATAGTGCAAACCAACCAAGTTATTCTGAGGAACCATCATATTTACTGGCCTAGAAAAATGCATAGCATTTAAGGTCAAAAGATTGAGGATATGTTATATGACTCAATTATGATAGAAATTGACCCTCTACTATATAAATCACCACATGTTTGGTGATTGAACACAGATTATCTATAACCAAAGAGCTTTTTTAATTGGTATCCATCACACTAAGTAATTATGATTATTAAAGCTCATCGTAATTTTGTTCGCAAAATAAACGTAAATGAAAAACGTATGG
Organism: Thysanoteuthis rhombus; assembly: GCA_963457665.1. Taxonomy (NCBI): domain Eukaryota; kingdom Metazoa; phylum Mollusca; class Cephalopoda; order Oegopsida; family Thysanoteuthidae; genus Thysanoteuthis; species Thysanoteuthis major. The sequence continues at coordinate 20,734,198 of OY735236.1, read as the reverse complement.
ACATTTCTGCTACTCGGCTGTTAATATCTTGTCAACATAATAACATATTAAGGGTTAGGGGTTAGAGTTAGTCAAGCAATCAAGACAAAGGTTACTTTGCGTCGAAGATGCTTAAAACTTTTTTTTTATACATTTACATTTTTTTTTCAAACAAAAATAATGATTCAGCGCAGTAAGAATTAACAAAAAAGACCCCTGTTTTTTCACTGATATCTTCATAGTCTCTGGACTATGCATAAATCTACTTGAGTCAGGGAAAGGGAATCAGTTTATAACTTGGTAATAGTAAAAAAAAAACTGATCCTCCATTTTATTTCAATACTACTCTTTCTAGTTTGTTAATCAAGTATTGATTAGCTACAAGCTTTTTCAGAGTCCCCTTGATCTTTTCTGTCTAAAAAAATCTTCGAAAGAAGAGATTTTATATCTGCGTAACCACCAAAGTGGATATGTGCGCGTGTGTCTCTTTCAAGAGATTATGGAAGCAGCTACAGATATAAATTATGCGCATATATATGTCTTCTTTGTATTTAATCGAGGGCTGCACCAGTGGTTAGTTGACGATAACCGATATTGTTGGTCTGAAATCCAAGGATAAAAGAGCCAATGGCTCAAACTAAGTGATACAATAGGCCAGAAGAAGAAATACGTCTGAATGATAAGACCAGATAATATTCATTAAAATTAGTTTTTGTTTTTTGGGAGTTTTTTTTCCCAAAAGAGAAGCTCAACAAAAATACCCACACAAATAAGACGAATTGTTGAGAAGACCCAAGACGAAAATAGCCAATCACCAATTGCCAAATAGTGTATAACTGTGATAGGTTTCATGAGATCGAACAGCAATGGATAATGCCGGGAAGATTCAATCAGTTCCACTTGTATTGTTTTAACTTACCGTCATATATATATATATATATATATATATATATATATATATATATATATAATGTCCAAGTTCTTGTATTGTTCGTTCACTGTCTATATCTGCTCTATTTGTTCCTCAAGAAATAGATATATCATCCAACAGAAATTACCATAAATGCGTTATCTCACTTTGAAACTCAATTTGAAACAACCTTCCATTGAAACATGTAAATAAATGTATCATTTGGTGTAGACAGCGAAAATAGAATAATAAATGGACTGCTGCTGGAATCAAACCTGTGACCGATAAGTAGCCGCTTTAACGTAGCGTCACCCTGAACCTTTGAGCTAAACAGCTGGTCGATGAGGCAAAGACAAAAATAGATTCTATTCGTCTAAATTCTTACATCATTCATTCACTGTCCATATCTGATCTATTTGTTTCTAAACACAAACAATCATATCATTGAGAAATGGATATATAATCCGACCAAAATATTTGAAAGTTTGTTATATTACTTAATGATTATCAATAATACTACTTTTTCAAATAAATAAAATCTAATACGGGAGTATTGCATTTGATATTTGAAAATTTAATTATTTAGATAAAAAGTGCTAAATATATCATTAAATCAATAAAGAGCGATATCAGGAATATATATATATATATATATATATATATATATATATATATATATATATATATATATATATATATATATATATATATATATATATATATCAGGCAAGCGTGGTAACGTCGTGTCCTTGTGATTAAGGTAAAAAAAATTCATTTATTTTGCATATCTATATATATATGTGTGTGTATATGTGTGTGCGTGTGCGTGTATTTATATGTATATGTTTCACCGAATCGTTGAAATCGCTTAATTGGCGAAATTTACTTTGTTTTTGTAAAATGTATCGATTTCTTTCTCTTTCTTTCTTTTTGATTACATAAACTTTTGATGGTAAAAAAATAATTGTTTTATATCATTTGATTTGATCAAATGAGAATAATGTTTTTATTTATTTTTGTGAGAAAAATTAAATTTTGTAAACAAAGTTCCATTTCATTTTGATTAGAGAACTTTTAATTGTAAATAATACTTGTTTTATATCCGTCTTTAGATAACATAAACTTTTGATTAAATTAAAACAACGCATTCATTTATTTTGTTGAAAAAAAGTTAAAACTTCACAAATTAGGCAGTTTCACCGAAAACACTTTTCAGTGAGCGCATAGATATTACAATCTTATCGGAGGCACAAATTAATACAATAGGCCAGAAGAAGAAGACGTCTGGATATTAAGTCCAGATAATATTCATGATTAAGTTATTTTCCCCAAAGAAAATATCCTCAATAAAAATTTGCAGACACACAAGACGAATGGTCGAGAAAGCCCAAGGACAAAACAAAAGAAAAAGCGGTCTTGATAGCCACTCAAATGAAAAATTGGAAAAGGGGGTGATCAATGAAAAAGTTACCTCTTTCATCTTTCGTTGGCCAGTGATCACTAAAAAAACTCGAATTTTCAAAATCTAAGCGTGAATACTGCTGGACAAAAACTAGCAAAAACGTACATTGTAGACAGAACCCTGCACTAAAAACCTAATTGAGAGGAGGTTAAAAAGCAAAAACACTTTTTTTTTATAGACATAATAAGGAGTAAATATAGAAAGTTACAGCCCTGTAGCTCTATTGGTGCAGCCTTGTACGCATGATAGAAGCTTGACTACCAGTATTCTCTAATTGATATTAAAAACCGTACACTAAAACTGTCAACATAGGTTTCTCTAGTCTTAAGGTAGTCCAGCAGTTATGCTTGGCTGGCTATGTATGTATTATGCCAACAGGCCGCACTAATAGAGCCAGAGGGCTTTTTTGTTTTTTGTTTGTTTTTTTTTTAACTCCCTAAAGTAGGTTTTTAGTATGGATTTCGATTCGCAATATAAGTTTACACTGAATTGATCTCATATTATTTCGTCAAGCAGAATCCACGCATATTTTTTGAAAATTCTGATTTTTTACGGATCACTGCCCAACAAAATGCGAGAAAACAAAATTTATCATTGATCACCCATTTTCTGACTCCTCCCCCCCCCCACACACACAAAAGCATTCTGCCAAAGGACATTAGTCACATAACGGTATCTATTGAGTGACTAACAACACCGGTGTAAATATTGTCTACGAGGCACGAAAAATAGAATCCAGCGAACCAAGTTCGAACACCAGCTGGGGCAGTTTGCGTTGAATTCGTACGAATGCCTTGAGGGCATGAATCCACTGATATGGATACATAACAGGGTATTCGAAACTATGTAGACCTGTAAGGCAGCCCATCTTTGGTGATGGGCAGGTACCTCGTTCCCATAAAAACTCACATTTGTTTGAGAAAAAATGATTGGGCTTCCATGGATTGTTCGAGAAATCGACATAAAATCATTCTTTCGTATGCCACATGACATGGGAGCAATTGAACTGAATACAACATGGATTTTTAAGGAAAACCCTGGATAAACGATAGTCTATCTTTAATGTCAATCGATAATTCGTTGAACAGTGTATAAATGTGATATTTCGGTCGTTATCAAATATTGATGGAACGGGTTTGAATATAGGCACTCTCTTGTGGCGGAGATTCAATCAATCGGCACTAATATCATTTTAATTCATCAACATTTGTTGAATACAATGTGATATATATATATATATATATATATATATATATATATATATATATATATATATATATGTGTGTGTGTGTGTGTGTGCCACCGACAGGGTTGCCGCTCAAATGCAGCGATGCCCTTACCATTGTGTTGAACAGCCGCCGGTAAAGCAAAGGCCAAATAATTGCTTTCAACCCAAATTTTCATCTCGCTTATTCTCGGTCTCTTTTGTCTCTTTCAATGCAGCAGTATGTATTCAATATATTTGGTCCGACAAAATGAATTATAAATTGCGTTATATTATCTAGAAACTTATTTGAAATGATCTCTCGTCCGTATGCAGTTTTATATCATTCAATTTAGACGGAATGAACAATTAGAGGAAATGGGGCACCTGCAGGAATTGAACCTGAAACATATATGTGTTTGATATACAATGCTGGCGAGCCATGTTAATATAACTGTTATATAGTAAATAACTGATTATTCTAACAAGAAAAATCCACACATAGTACTATAGTACCAAATTCTATGTAAAAAGTTTTTTAAAAAAGAAAAAGCACCAAAAGAAATTCCATAAATTAGATTAACTGGGAAATAATTGACTGAAATGACATGAGTTTTTGGAAAAAAAGTCGGGGTTTTTTTTATGTATTTAGCGTTTAAAGTTGTAAACCTTTCTCGATTATATACATAAATATATATATGAGCGTGTGTGTGTGTGTATGTGTGTGTGCGTGCGTGCGTGTATGTGTGTGCAATATAGAAGAGACACTCTTACTTCCGTATGAATTCATTTTTTTCAGACCGAAACTGTTGAAACTGGGTTGATGTTCACTGTTTTGGTCGACAGTTTCTCATGTACAATGATATGAACGAAATGGAATTGATAGGGACTGGGAGAGACTGGACTGGAAAACAAGCGAGATGGATACATTGAAGGAAAAGTACAAATAAATTGATCTATCTATTTGTCTGTCTGTCTATCTATCTATCTATCTATCTATCTATCTATCTATCTATCTATCTATCTATCTATCTACAGCTGCTCGTAACCAGACAGATGCGAAGGATACATGGATGGGGAAATACATGGGTTCCAAAACACCCTGCTAAAATTTAAACAAAAAGGAGAGGGAAAAGATGAGAAACCCTGCAAGTTTTAATAGATAGATAGATAGATAGATAGATAGATATTTTCTAACGCTGCCGGGGAGTGACACTTCGATCGCCCCCTCACTTAAGGTGGAATGTGACGCAAGGACGATTTAAAGTGTGAATATACACGTGAACTTCGGGTAGAGACAAAAATTGTCCAGTTCCCTTGGCTATTCCTTTTTGGACGCATCAGATCTCAAAGGTGGACCCTGAGTTTACCCCTCAGTACAATGAGGAGATACATTCTGAGGTTATGAACCCTACTTTTGGGGCACAGTTTCTTCAATCTGATGCTAGGCGCAGTCTCAGGGAGCCTCACTTTGATCCCACTCTAGCCTTGGATTGAAGTGCCGATTACACCTTTACTTTTGCAGGTACCATACTAGTATCTATATATTGGTATAGATAGTAGCAGGGGAACAAGAGGATTCATACCTTTCCCAAGGGCATTCGTGTGAAATGAACGTGAGCAACTGAGGCCAAAACTCGAACCTGGTTCGTTGATCACATTTTTCCCACTCCGCACCACATCATTATGTTTTCTTCCCTTTTCTCTTTCTTTTTTCATTCCTTTGTTTTTGTTTTTTTTTTGTTTTTTTTTTCTCTCTCTCTCTTTTTTCTTTCATTCTTCCTTTTTTTGTGATAGTAACAAGGCCTTGTCCCGGAAATTCAGACAAATATGACATTATTGAAATGTCTGGAGAATAGTGACTGATATGTCAGTGTTGTATCAGAACTGCAGAGATTTTCGAAGAATGTTGATTAGTGACAATTTATCATTGGGAAATAAATTCTTCTAGGTCATCTGGGGAGGTCCCAAATGTTTTCCCTGAGTAACAGAGGCGGGAGAATAAAATTGAGGAAGAGAAGAGAAGATATTTTTTTTTAAATCCGCGAAGATAGCAGCGGACAGGTGGTGGGGAAGGGTCACAAGCAAGCGGAATGATCGTGCATTTCTTGTATTAGATTTTCCCGCCAAATGACGGCAGTGCGGCTCGTCAACCATAGCGATAATTAGATAGTCACATCGGATTGGTGTCCAGTCCTGACTATTGAGCCGTAAGAAAACATGGCTGATAGGAAGAAAGATAGAGAAAGAATTTTGTGATATCGAAATGTTTAAATGAGATCATGGCTGAAGGAGAGACGAGCCGTGAGACTGACAGAGAGACCATTTGAGAAATGAGGGGGTAGAATAGATGAGACGGAGAAAAAGATAGATAGATGAGTGAGGGTGAGGATAAAAGTAAGTGATAGAGTAAGAGAGTGAGAGAGAGTAAGAAAATGAGAGAGAGTAGGACTGACTGCAAGGCAGGATGAGAGAGAGAGAGCAAACGTAAGGGAGAGTAAGGAAAAGGGAGGGTACAAAAATACATTCATCAAAAGGTTAGGAAAGTGAATATGTATCTCGAGAACTAGTTACGCTGCCTTGATGTTCCTGGACAACCAATTAAAGGAGACCTTACTGTACATACGTGAACAGACACTTTTTGTCGAGGTTACTATGTAGGGCTTTTTTTTGTAAAATATTGCATCATCCAGGTCTGCCATTACATCCCAGCCATCCCAAAAGTTCAGACCTGGATCCCTGGTACTTCTAGCTTCTCCCAAAAAGATTGAGGAGAACGCTATGGGACAGCTGTTCGCGATTCCGAAAGAGGAGATAACCTGTGTTAAAAATAGAGGGAATGAAGAGAGAGAGAGGGGGTACAGACAGACTAAGAAATATTGGGTGGTTGAAATAAAACTCCTTATTGAAAATTGGTATAACGTTATTATTTATGGGTCGATTGTTGTCAAACTAGCTTTACTTTGAACCATACAATGATAGAGCTTACCTTCTGTGTGAAGATTCAACGTAGGCACCGGCATTATCCACTAATTTCTGTTAGCGTATCGGTATGGCCTCAACAGACCTCTGCAGGTAGTCCGGTGGTATGTTGGTCATAACATACTGAATGTGCACCTCCAGTTGATCCAGACTTTGCGATTTTGTGCGCTACACATCCTCCTTCTTCAACTCCCACAGGAAGAAGTCAAAGAGCGTAATGTTAGGGCTTTGTGCAGGACAAGTAATTTGATTCTCATCCACTCTGTAGAAGAATGATTGAATAGGGTTCATTTTAAAAGAAGCAAGCGAATACCAAAATTTGGAAGATGAAAAATATTGACTTACCTAAGGCAATGGTGCCTTTGTCACCGTCAAAGTACACGCCTTCGAGCGAACCTTCCACTTTAGGAAGTTAAAAATATGAGGCCTATCCGGAAACCAGCCATTTATTACAAACAAATAAAATAACTTACCTAGGGAAATGGTGCCTTTATCTTCTTCAAAGTACGCAGCCCGGGGCCTTACACACTAATCCAAGTGACATTTCCACAACTCAAAATAGTCAGCAAAGTCCTCTTTCGGAATCGCTATCAGCTGCATTGTCCCATTCTGCTTGAATTCGTCGATGGTCTGAAATCTCCTTGGGGGTTGCAGGGAGCCAAATCTGGATTAAAGTTGGGTTGGGGGTTACAAACCTGGTTGATGCAATGTTTTCACAAAAAAACCTGGTGAATCGTGGAAAATCTCTTAGTCATTGTAAATGTGACGGTCACACAGTATACAAGCTCACTCAGTGGCGTATCTGTGCTCACTGAGCTACGTTAATGGAAAGTGTTTGTTCATGCAAGGGCAGTACGGTCCCATCTGATTGGTTATCAAATTATATCAAGACTGCACAACCAGTTCTTGAGATATTTAAAATGGTCGGATACTTTCCAGAGACACCTTGTATAAAAACATTCAGAGTATTCGCCTTTATCAGCGTTATTTAGCATACTCATCCTACAAATTTCCCGATTGATTCTAAATGCGTACCCAATTAGTCTGACCTTGTGGCAGACTAATCTCTAGTAAATATCTACATGGTTTGGAAACGAATTTCGTTGAGCAATGCTTATGATATTTAAACAGTAGCCTTATGTCAGACTAATCTAAGTTTAATGTACATAGAAAGCTCTCTATTATAAGCACGAATGATGTTATCACCTAGTTATTCTTATCAAAATCAGTCGACCCCCAATACTTTATCTAAAGTGATCACAATAAGCGGCTCCCTTTATGCACATATGTATATATCCCTCGCCTAACATTATCAGCCCGTTATTGTCATAAAAAAATTCTGTCACAAAGTGATCACAATATGCTATTTACCCTGTACTTGAATTCTGAGATGAAGAATTTTCATTAATAATATGTGACTGGCTTTTCCTCCAAATTTCGTCTTATCAAAAGAACATTTCGACCGTTTCCGATGAGACTTAAACTAGCATCCCATATCCCAGAAGCTCGTTTCCCAAGGACATCGCCTTAACCAATACGGTCACGGAAGCGTATCACTAAATGGAGCACAAATATACAACCTACCCCAAATTTAGAAATCATGTGGTTTGTTTTTACTACCCAAGCAATCATGTGAATTTATATGAGTTCTGACTCGTTTACGTCAGATTTTTGTCCGAACATTCTTTGTTGAATAGCCTTCCTTCGAAAATAGCAAGAAGAAGTAATACAGGAGTTTGTGTTGAAAATCAACAATAAGGTAAGGATAAGCCGCGACAAAATCTTTTATTTGTATCGATTAAAGAATCATTATTCAGCCATCAAAGCATATTCCATGGATTTCTTTGACGTTAAGCTACCTTTCAATTGTGTATTCCATTATACGAAATATGGTCAAAAATTAATATTGGTTGACAATCTGATGAAAAGTCTAAGATAATCTACTCAAATGATACATCACATGTATTTCTATATTTCTGTTTTGTCTGTACTCCCCCCCCCAACACACACACACACACAAAAGGAAAGATGGCGATGAGTACGTATATCAACATGGTAAGTTTCGTTCATCGACCATTGAAATGTTTTTGTTCAATTCATTTCATTTTTACAGTTAGTATCGTGGAATCAATTTCATATACGTCGTATTATTTTTTAGGTAAAATAGTATCACTAATAATGTACGGCCAAATCGTGTTGGATTCACAGGTTCTTGTAAGATCACAGAAGTGAAGGGACGTCCAGCCTTGTCATTATCCTGATGTGTGACTGTCTAGGGATAGCAAGTAGCAACACGATTGATCTGCAATCGTCTCAGCCTATGTTCTGTTGCTGATCAAGCTGGCAAGGGGCTGTGCAGGCGGTCCTTTCCCAAGCACATACTACTCCGCGGAGAACAAATGACAGGGTGCTCTCCTAGGATCTACCACACTTGTAACAGGTGGCAGTAATCATAACAACTGATGGTCACTGAGTGTCGGTTTGAGCAGATACAATGAAGAGCACCTAAAATTAAGATGAAAGAAATTCTCATCTGAAAATAATTATGGTCCTCCCAATTTGTGAAGGCCACATGAATTACTATTTCTTTTTTTAAACTAGAAAGCACTCAGAGAGTGCACACCTCTGCCAACACCATTGTCAGATGAAATAATTGTACATGGATTCACTTGACATCTAATCAATTCTTTAGAAGCCTATTGTCCACCCTTCCACAAAATTTATTTTTTCAAAGGACATTTAGAAATATCATCTTATCAGATATGGACTATGTGGTTTAGACATATAACTGCAACGCAAGGGAAGTAATTATACATAGATCGGCTTCAATATTCAAGCATTTTGTGGCTTATTTCATTGACATCCATAGAGAACTTTTGGAGATAACGTGTGGACAGTCAAGAGCATGTACATAAATGCATGGGGGAAATGGAAAACTATTTCTCAATCAAATAAATATTCCTGGATCTGCCCCCAAATGTAACCAATCTTTATTACCCCATTACCGACCCATCCATAAAATGTCATTGGTATTCATTGAGTTCTTTTGGAGATACACGCAGAAAGATGTCACCGAATACGTATACTTCTCCGACTTTGTTGGCAGGGGTAAAAAAATGCATTCTATTCTTAGACATTTCTATTGAATACTTTGCAAAATACATTACGATTGAAATACAGGGTGTTTCAAAAATTAAACAACCACTTTTCTCACAACTGTTATTTAAATTATTCTAAAACTAAAATCTATTTTAACGACACAAATTACGAAAAAGATTACAAAAAGATGCTAATTACACATACATTCTTATTTTACAATTGATATCAAAAGTTCTTTTAAACTAGATGCTGGTTCGTACTTGTTGCAATGAAATTTGATTCTTGAACAATCCATCCCAAAAATAATATTTTATTTCCAAAACTTGACAATTTTCTTTGAATTCCAAAAAAAAAACTGAATAATTTCATTCAGATGGTCTTGGATTTCTGCAAAATTTGCTTCCAGGAATTTAAAAAAATCTGCTCCATAATAATTGAAAACGACGTAGGAATATATACTCGAATGAGGCTGGTACATGAAGCAATCATTTCAACCGCTAAAAACGGTTGTCAATAAGCACAATGTTTGTGTGCGTAAATTCTGCCCCATTATCCTTTGAAATGTGTCCTTTATGGAACAACTTGTGTATTAAGATTGAAATATATGCGTCCCGATGATCTACCCAGCTGAAGAGACTGCTGTCATCATATTTCGGTGGGCTTCCATAAATTATTTATATACTGAATACGTATTTCAGCTGGAAAACTACAGAACAAAGAAAGGTAAATATTGTTAAACTCATTTGATTCTGGAACAATCCTACCCGAAAATAATATTTTATTTCCAAACCTTGACAATTTTCTTTGAATTCCAAAGAAACAGAATAAGTTCATTCAGATGGTCTTGGATTTCTTCAGAATTCGCTTCCAAGAATAAAAAAATACGCTCCACGCATAACAATTGAATTTTCCTTGGAATATATACATAAACTCTGGAAGTAATGATAAAACTCTACTGACAAAAGACGTTTAACGCCGAATATAGTTGGATCGATTTAATGTAGGAATTCAGTGTAGCTCTATGTATTGTATTGTCAGCTGTAGTTCAACATTTTTTACTACTTGGCTAGAGCCTACAAGTCCCACAGATCAATATCCAAAAGAAGTTGAGAACCTTACATAGTGTAATAGTTAAGGAGCTCTGTGAATATATATATATATATATATATATATATATATATATATATATATATATATATATACGAAACAGATTTGTTTGGGGAATAAATCTCATATTTAAATTTTATCAAAATTATTAGATTTGAAAATTTCAACTCCACAATTTCTTCATTAAATTTGTTTTTAAATGAAGTCGTATTATTGATATTCTATGTTGGAGATGTACTTATGCTCACACACACACACACATACACACACACACACACACACATGCACACACACATATATATATACATATATATATATATATGAGGTATGTACAAAAATTACCATTACTCTTTTGGGTGAACTTGCGATTGAATACACGGTTAAAATTTTTGTACCCACCCAATATAACATTTGTTGATTTTGATAATGATATCTATCCACCGTACTTATGAACCGTACAATTAATTGTCAAACATCGCTCTACTTCATGCGCCTTTTGTTTTCGTAAAAGTATCTTTATATTTACCAAACCTAACTATCTCTGGTGCAAAGCAACAAGAGCCACAATAGTATATACGATGGAAAACATCAGCGACCATGTTCAGAGAACAGACCCTTACATTCTTCAGTCCAACGCTCAAAATTTTGATCAGCGAACCCAAAGGTAAAATATACACAGGTTTATCGTTCAATGTAATGAATAAGCATCAATTTATCTTGCTAATTGACCTGACTGCCGACAGGGAAGTGTTGTAATCTCTTAAGTCAAGTACAGAGATGGCCACGTAATCTGGGGTTGAATCTGCTGAGATTGTTTGATTTAACCTCAAAGGAACACGTGTTCACAATAGATCAAGACTCAAGTTACTTAAAAGTCGTGAAATGTTCACTGCAATGCTTCTTAAACTGGTGAATGATTCAACCAAGTGTGAATAATACTATTTTAGGTGTGAATAAAACTAGAGGAATAAATGAAAGATGAATCAAGCATAAAAAATGAAGGATTATTTTAATCACATATTTGTGTTTTTTAGCTTAAAAAAAGTAATTGTTGTGATAAACGTATACAATACAAACATTGTTTCTAAGAATGTAAGTTCTAAGCTCTCTTTGTGTAAATTAGACAAAGTTCCAAGTTTTCTTTGCATATTTTCAGATTTTTCAAAAACGAAAATAGAATAAACGCTTAATAATTGAGCTCTGATTTTTATTAATGATATCAAATGAATGGTATGCAGAATTATACATATGGGAGAATAAGACAAAAATGATTAGAAACATGTGGACATTTAATCTAAGATGAATGAAAGTTTGGGATAAAGGCTAAAAGGTGAATGACACTGAAATAGTTTTAAATGCGCTGCTTGGGAGTTAAAAATAACTGAAATCATGCAGCAGGTGAAATGGAAAAACTTCTTATTGATCTCTCCTTGCTATCATTTAAACCAAGATTCCCTCACCAAAAACTGATGAGTCGTGCGATTAAAGCGATGTTGCACACCAAAACCTAGGCAGATTTCTTTAATACGCATCTTTCGCTTATACTCTAATTCCTCTTGATTTTCTTTATCTTCAATGGCTCTCACAATCAATAGTAGTTCTCCCCGAAATCAGAAGAGAAATTATTTTTTTAAATTCGGCCAATGGACTGAAAGAGTAGCGTTTAGAGAGGAGTTTGACCCTGAAGCAGCCAGTCTTGTTTAATCTTCCACTTTTACTGAAAGTGATGTGGGCAGCAGGAGACAGTGGTCGCGTTATATCATCTGTTCGTTTTTATTCTCTTTTACTTTTCTTTCGAGCAATTTATAATAATCCATTTCTGGCTTGCTAAACCCCTTGAAACATTACCAGAGCCCTGTTAACAGAACATCTTAGGAACTCGTGCCAAATTCTACCCATTGCCGGCCCATTACAGCGCTGGACAGGGCTTGAACTTTCTTAAAGGTTTTAGTATTTGCGTAAATAGGTCTGATTAGTCACTGAATATAAATCACCAGATGACCAACTTGGGGGGGGGGACAGCATACAATGTTGAGGGTGATCAATTGAAAAATTGGGAAAAAGGGGCGTTCAATGAGTAGGCTATCACTGGCTGTGATCTCTAGAAAGGTCTGAATTTTTTTTAAATCAGCTCAATAAGGAGTACATGTTTAAATTGTCAACCCTCTAGCTTCGTAGGTGCAGTCTGCTCGAGGGGCATATACATACACTGAGAGCTAGTCAGACCAACTTGAAAACTGAAGAAACTTTTGTTGATGTTGACAGTTTTGGTTAACAATTTCTAGTGGAATGCGAGTGAATCTAAATATATATGGAAATTTGTGCGGAACACATTGAGGCATACAGTCCAACACTTTACCTGTAAAGTACATCTACGCTAGCATCAAGAAAATGTCAGTGCTTATGTTCCTCTGGGCTTGTTTTTTGTTTAAACCAACGATTGTTTTTTTTTTTCACTTTATTTTTGGATGTAACTAGAATGATGGATGGCAGTGACCAGAACAAACGCCAGTGACGTTATGCACATATAATAGTGACACGATGACTTACGCAAAAACTGATGATGAATTCACCCCCACTTATAAAGCCCAACTCAGATCGATACGTTTCACTCAAGTTCGCAAAAAATCATCTTTACAGGAATTTCTAATAAAGAAGTTGAAATGGGACACAATTTTGGAATAATATCAGTGACCCCTCTTTCTCTTTCTCTCCATCCCCCAAGCTCTCTCTCTCTCTCTCTCTCTCTCTCTATCTATCTATCTATCTATCTATCTATCTATCTCCCAATATTAGTATTAAAAGTTTCGCAGTCCATCAGCAAGACATTAACAGGATGAAGTGGAAGACCAGGTCGCTCTACGTATCTCGCCTTGCCCTTCGTGCTCCACAACGCGTCATAGTTTGAATTCAGAGTTTTCCATCACCTAGACTTGTCGGCAAACAAGACTGAAGAGCTCAATCTAATGTTCTACAACTAAAGTACATCTGCACGTTTATTAGGACAGTAATAGTACTAATAAGCGGTGAGGGTTCGGTATTAGTTCTTGCGCTCTTCTCGACTCCTTTCTTATGTAAACATCGATACCCGGTCGCCTTCCCTGCCTATATCCTCACAGGCTTTTACCAAAGCTGCTCTTTTGATCTGATTTTGGCCTTCGCTTCAACTTTTAATCCCAGAATTCTCTGACCATTATCAGCCTTTAGCCAATCGTAATTAGAAGATCCAACTACAAAGAAACCAGAGATCCAGGCCATAAGTGAGAGATCCTCATTCGGATCCAACGTCCTTCCCCTCTCTCTCTCTCTCTCTCTCTCTCTCTCTCTCTCTCTCTCTCTCTCTCTCTCTCTCTCTCTCTCTCTCTCTCTCTCTCTCTCTCTCTCTCTCTCTCTCTCTCTCTCTCTCTCTCTCTCTCTCTCTCTCTCTCTCTCTCTCTCTCTCTCTCTCTCTCTCTCTCTCTCTCTCTCTCTCTCTCAATGGAAGTCATCTTCTTGGTCAATCACCATGTATGCATTCTATTCATCAATTTCAATTCGTTCATATCCGTCTATCTAAATCTGTGAACCCCAATCTATCTATACGTATCTATCTATTTGAATTTATTCACATCTACTTATCTATATATCGCAACCTGTTCCTAGATAGATATATCTATCTATCTCAGCCTGTTTATAACAATCCCTATCTTTAATGTCAATATCTGACAGTTCATATCAATCATATTTTATATGTTTCTCCGTTAATTTTTCTATCCAACTGTTCTGATTACCTAAGTGTGTTAATATCCATGTACTGAGCACGTCTTCATAAAAAAGAGACGAAAACTAATCTCCATAATCCCAACCATTTGAAGTTAGTCAGATTGTTTATCAAATTATTCTGTTACAGATTGGAATAACCTATCGATTTTTTATCGATTGATTTATCAGACTTGATGTTGTCCTTTTATGTTTTAAAGATTAAAACATTCCTTTTTTTAATGATGTATACTTTTTGAAATACGAAACCTAATTTAGCCAGCAAATATTGCTTCACCTCGCTAATGTCAAATACATTGATAAAATAAATGATCTTAAGATTAATCATATTGACGAATAGGATTGGAACTCAAAACCTGTATATATAAACTAGCAATTACCCGTCAAAGATGATGGTGCTATTTATGTATGGATCGATACTAAGAGGCCTAAAACTATTTTATTACGCTATTTATATTTAATAAATCAAGTATCCAAATTTTAAGGGTTTTTTTAAAGGCTGAACAATTATCTATTTACATCTATCTATCGATCTTTTTTTCAT
>OY735236.1:20694152-20714152 GCA_963457665.1 Thysanoteuthis rhombus | reverse complement strand
TTTTTGTCTATGTCTTGCAGCTCTCAAACATCTGAAGTTACATGAAATAAGTTTAGCCAGCCCTGCTATATCTGATCTCTTTCCGAACTTTTAAATCAATTGCAAAGTATTTTGTCTTGTTTTTGTTTTTTGTTAACTTGATTTATTATTTATCATCCGGTTCCCCAGTTAACAACGCCTGTACAATTTTAGTTCTAACTTGATAGCCTTTTCTCCATCAGCCAAGCTCAAGCCTCCTTTTGGTCATCAATGTAATCAAAGATCAAGGCTGAGAGCATTAATAGGGTGAGACCTGCTGAATCCCCTAAGAATTTCCTAAGATTGCCTAACGAAAACATCAACGGCAAAACTTTAAAAATAGTTTCCCATTTTGCTCAAAGTAGACAAGATCGTTCCCAAACTTGAGGGAAATCCTTGAGTTTGAAATAGTCTTCGGCAAATCGTGTAGGCCTCGGCAGTACCTCGCCAAATTACCCTTGTCCCTGTAGCGTTAAAATTGGGGTGGAGTTAGGGTTAGGGTGATTTTGTTTATCTTTTTGTTTCTGCGACGAGCGAATCCGTCTGCGGAGGGTGGGTTGACATGCTGGTAATTGAGTGTTACATATGCGTAATTTTCTCAGGGTAAAACAAAGTGGGCGTGGACGTGCGGGGATGTAGACATTGCAGGTAGGGGGTTATGGGTTATGGTAGGGTTGAGCACACCCAGAGGTATACACGCGAATAACTTTTTGGTATGCTGATTGCCAAAGTTATCCTGCAACGAAGATAGAACGGTGTAATGGGGAAAATAGACTCGGCTTGTGTACGAATGCAAAAAAAAATACACGAGCATACAAAGATACGCTGAGACAATCAGAAGTTTGAATACACTAATATATATATATATATATATATATATATATATATATATATATATGTATATATATATATATATATATATATATATATATATATATATATATATATATATATATATAAAGAATTTAGTTCCGAGACGCGATAAGCACCATTTGAAAAAAATAAATGTGTTTATCTAAATGAGAAATCGAACTCTTGATTTGAACTTTTCATCCTTCTGAAACCTTATAGACCACATGTGAATGTAGAGGTTGAGATAAGATAAAGAATTTAAATCCAGAATTCGATTACATATATATATATGTATGTGTGTGTGTGCGTGCGTGTGTGTGCGTGTGTGTGTATGTGTATGTCATTGAGAAATGGATATAAGACTCGACAGAATGATTATAAATTGAAACTCTCATTCAAAATGATTTCCAGTTATTATGCTCTCTCTGTCTATATATATATATATACATATATATATATATATATATATATATATATATATATATATATTGCACTTTCCCTTTCTCCCTTTCTACACACATATGTATATATAACAAAACCTTGCACAGTGCGCCCTCAATTAGTGCGTGATTCACTGTAGAACGATCTAAATGTTGTCTTAAGATTCAATTATTGCAGAACGACCATACGTGGAGATTTCTTCTTTAAACAACGTATGATTCAATGGAATTTATTAACTTTGAAAAAAAATTCTTTCATTCTTTTATGTTCCAAACTTTATTGCCATCATCGTTTTGGATGACATATTCTACGTTTGTCAAATGTTTTTTTACACAATATTCTCGCTATTACTTTTAATCAGAAATTGCCAATTATTAAAAATTTTCCTCATTTCTTTATATCGTATCAAAATTCCAAACAAACAAGAGTACTAGAACTAGTTTTTTTAATGAATATTGTTTCCTACTTTTTGATCAACACGAAAAGATTAATTTCTTTGATGCTATAAAAATCAAAACAATTACGAAAAATGATGGCCTTCATTATCACTGTTCCAGGGTATCTCAGTGTAAATACATAAAAAAAATACAGTTCATACTAGAATTATTGATAGAGAAAATAAAAATGAAATAGCGAAATCAACGTTGGACAAGTTTATAAAAAAATATCATTTAGATATAAGTTTCAATTCGATGAGTATTTGTTTTGACTCCTAATGATTTATTGGTATTTACTCTAATACATAATCAGGTTTAAATTCCATTCGTGACTTGAACCAATCATCATTTCTCCTATTGAAAGTAATCCCCGATCAGTGCAGATTCAAATAATGCAGCACTTTTGTCGAATGCATTAATCGTACCATGCAAGGTGTTGCTGCATATTCATATCTATAATGTCTCTCCATCTCTATCTCTCTCTCTCTCTCTCTATATATATATATATATATATATATATATAAATATATATATATATATATGTGTGTGTGTGTGTGTGTGTGTGTGTGTACAGTTCTTCTTTTAGCGTCCGTCGTTGTATATTGACCTTCCCAAAGATCTGCCATACCTCTCTATTATGGGCGTCGTGGAGCCAATACTTTCAGAATTTGTCTAGTTCGTCACACCATCTCAAATTTTGCCGGCTGCGTCTTTTATGATTTCTGGGGATACACGCTGTGAGTCGGGATGTCTAATGGTAGTCTGACTTTCCTGCATCATGGCCAGGCCATTGCCATTTGAGTTTTCAAATGACTTATGTGAATGTCTGACCCTTGTTTTTCCTTAAATGTCCTTTGCTTGAGATCTCTCTCTCTCCCCCCCTCTCTCTCTCTCTCTCTCTCTCTCCTGACAGACAGACAGACAGACAGAGACGTATTTATCAATTTGATCATCTCTTTTTCTGTCTTCTCTGACCTCAACCCATTAAAAGTTGTCGAGTTCTAAATACAGTGGTAACTTTGATTACACAGAGTGGCACAGAAGAGGCTTAGTAGGTCGTTTTCTCTGTTAAAAATGGACCCTCCCACTCAAAGTATCAGACAAAGAAACTAGCAGAAAAAAGTCACTGGTAATCAACAATGAGAAGTTAAAATTGAAAATTTCCGGCATTTACAATTGAATTACAGTAATGACTGAAAATTGAGTTATCTGCAGTTAATGGGTTAATAGAGAGAATTTCTCGCTCATTTCCAAGTACCTATTTAACTTAGTTCTTTTGTGCTTCTTCTTGTAGTCAGTTGGTAAATTTTTATTTCAGTTCCTCTGCAAAAGATTTCCCAAGTGTCCAACGCGATTTCCCCCTTGAGATATCCACAGATAAAAATTCCCGTTATGACTGCATCGAAAAAAGAAATTTCATGACGCTAATAAAAATCGAGCCTTGAAAAATAAAGCAAATAACGTGATATCTTAATTCAGATTTACTAAAATGAAAAAAAGGGAGAAAAACATTTTTTTGTTTTGTTTTGAAAGGAACCATTTTTGAATGAACAGTTAAACATTAATTGTTTTCTTTTTCTTTTCTTCATTTTCGAGGAAAAACATAATGGCGGCCCTTCGAATGATTTTTCTCATATATCTATTAAGTTTTTTCTTCGTTTCTTTATATCTTTCCTCTCCTTTTTAACTCGATGCTTAGATTTATATGTATCTCTCTATCCATGAATCCCCGATCGTATTTATATAACAAGCTGATGAGAAATGATATATAGATATCAATTTGTTTATACTTATCTCCTAATGTATCCAACTCACTTGTTTTCCAGTCCAGTCTCTCCCTGTTTCTATTTATTTCACTTCTTTAATATCATCATGCATCATTAATTGTCAAAAAAAAATGTTAACGTAAGTTTCTTCAGTCTTTGAGTGGGTGTAACTAGCTAAACATCAACCAAAACAGATAACATAGGTTTCTTCAGTTTTTTAGTTGTTCTGCCTAGCTGGCTCTGTATGTATCCCGCATACAGGCACACCAATTGAGCTTGGGCTGTAAATCTAAACATTTACTCCCTATTTTGTCGAAAAAAATTGTAAATTCTCCCAGAAATGGTTTTAGTGGGGGGGTCAGTTCAAATTGATCACCGCTTTTCCCCAAAATTTAATTGGTCACTTGCAAGAGAGCATGCAATTAAAATACGTTGGTTACGTGACAGTTTCTATTGAGTGACTAACCAGACCTATTTCTCCTTCAAACCGTCTCAATCCCATCTTTTTTCTCCTTTCTTTCTACTTTGACTCCTTATTTCTGTCTTTTAAATTCCTCTCCTTTTTATTCAAATCCTTGCTGATTGTACTTAAGGAAAAATACTTCGATGACTAACTTCCATAAAATAACAATGAAAACGGCGCTAAATTTTTATCTCCATTTTCTTTTTTCTTTTTCATCCGATGTAAATCTCAATCGTTTCGTTTTAGAAGATCGTAACAATTTGGGTGGATTTTTGTTGGTTTTAAAATTTGAAACTTAAGTCCGGACTCTTAAAGCGATAACACGATATGAAAGAAAAAGCATAAAAATTAAACGGCTCCGTATTTTTTTCTTTTTTTTCCCTATTTTTTCATTATGTTGTGTAAGCTTCCGCGGTAAACTTTTAACTATTTCGTGCGATTTAAGCCATTTGGGAAAAGGCCAATGTCCAATGACGGACGCTAAAAAGCTGACAATGAATCTGAATACAAAGATTTATACATCAGCATCATCGGCCATTTAAAGCTTGTTGCAAGACACAGACCTTCCCCATGGTCCGCCAATTATTCTTGCTGCCATTCACTTTGCCAAAACATTCTGAATTTATCCATATCAACTCGCCATCTTATTTTAGAATCGAGTGATTCATGTTGTGAGTCGTGATGTCCAGTGGTTATCTGATATCCTTGTATCATAACCCGCCCATTGCCATTCAAGTTTGCAAATGACCTGTAGGGTATCTCCGACTTGTGTTTTTCTCTGATACCAACATCAAATTTTTCACACAGTTAATTTTAGAAGATTTAAAATAACCAGTCAATTTTGTTGATAGTGCACCATGCAATGCCCAAAATATTTTTGAAAAAGTTTGGGAAATGAACCATGAGAAAAATGATAATTCTAATACGTAATTGCCACTGTCTCCCTCAATGTACTCCTCTTGGTACATGTATACAACCATTGCAAAAAGGGTGCTGCTCACAAAAAATAGCGGCAACGTCGGTACTACATCAATTTCGTGTGCGCTGTTCTAAATTTGAGTTACTAATACAAATATGCCTTTTCAGTCAGTGATAGCAACGTTTTTTTTTCCTATCCACTCTTGCCTTAATATATATATATATATATATATATATATATATATATATATATATATATATATATATACATATATATATTCCACTTTCTCTATCTCAGTTTGATACTCTATGAATGTGTATCCCTCTCTTCATTTCTATCTATCAATCTAATTCTGTTTATATTCATCTGTAAATTTGTTTGTATTTATCTATTTATCTAATTCTGTGCATATTTATGTCAGACTGTTCATATCTATCCACCCATCCATGTATACATCTCAATCTGTTCCTATCTATTTATCTATCAATCTCAGTCTGTTCACATCTATGTATCTATCTATTTACATGTGTTTATATATGCACTTATGTGTGTATAAACAGTAGTCGCAAAATTCATCTTTACATCAAAAACGTAGATTAAAAGTAAAAGTGTGTTTGGGTTGGACTTGATTTTCAACCGACTGGAAGGCAGAAATTAGTCACCGCACACCTAGAAAGCACTCACACCTCTAGACTTCGTGCCAAGGCAGATTTTCCGGCAGTACACCAAGAACTGTCCATCTGAGAAGACATACAGTTGACCATTACATCTACAAGTTTTTCCTTTTGTCATTTTTAGCTACTTTTGGGGTGTGGTAACCCTGCTTCTAAGTATCATCATGTAATGTTGTAAACTTACAACTGAAAAGAAATCCCATGTTTTTTACGGCCACTGTATTCAATCTTTGGTTTGTAAAAGGAAAATGTCCTACGCTCCAATGAAAATTAGTCTCAATATCTCACTCTTCCTCGATATACTTGCATATATATGTGTGTGAGTGAGTTTGCCTCCCTCTGTTTGTGGATATATACAGAGAGAGAGAGAGGGGGGGGAGGAGGACTGTATGTCTGTATGTACATAAATACATATATATATATATATATATATATATATATATATATATATATATATATAGTTATTACCAAGACAAAGGACGAAAATGTTTTAAGGAGTGTATAGAGTAATTCGAGTTTTCTCAAATGCTTTGACAAATTTTATCTTGATGCTCAGCTTTTATAACAAATAGTCATTAAGCACTCCTGCTGATTTTTTTTTGCAAAATTATTTTTACCAAAAACTTTATAACTAATCATTCTGGAAGACACACACTTCCTGGGTCTAACGGTTATTCATTTCAGAGAGAGAGAAAAAGTCTCGAAAGCTTTACAGTTTTGAACACTAAATACGTAATATCTTTCAAAAAATTATCTCATTTCTTTCGATTATTTTCAAATATCTGTTGAAGTGATTTATGTCGGTTTTCCAGTTGTTTTTATCAAGAATTGGATATTATGATACTATATGTGAATTTTTCTTGTTGGTATCATCAGTTGTTTACTATGTAATTGTTTTGGGAGTTTGAAAACATTTTTTGGGACCTCTGTTTGTCCGTTAAACAACAACGTTAAAATTACAAGTTCTGACATACACTATGAGGTCATTCAAAGTCACCGGATCATTTCAAGACAATCTCTGTGTTCTGAAAATTGGCAACAGTTTTTACATTAGAATTTTCTCGTCTCATATTTCTCACGAATGTTACAAAGATGTCTTACAATAAAAATAATTTTCATACAAGTTATAAGCGTTTTTTTTTTGTTTTTTTTTTTTTTGCATATTGCTTTTTCATTCTGGAAAGTAGTAGTAACAGTTGTCTGAATATATTTATGTTCCACCCCCTCCCCTTTTCTTTTCTCGATTTACCAGCAACCTAAATCAAGGCATCTTTTCAGTAAATTTGGAAGAAATTATCTAATTGTTTGTTTGTTTTTTGATAAAATAAAGTAAACCATTATTATCAATTCATTTAATATTATTTACCTTCATCTCGATATTCAGCGGGGTTTTTTTTATCACAACTTATCACAGGCCAACAATGTACAACACTGTGTGAACTGCGTTGAACGGAAGTAAAGAATAAGCTCTTGGAGAATAATACACATTTTTCACTGGGTCGTCAAAATAGAAGATATTTTTAGCTGGGCAACGACAGATATCCCTCACACACACACACACA
This sequence comes from Thysanoteuthis rhombus, assembly GCA_963457665.1. Lineage (NCBI taxonomy): Eukaryota > Metazoa > Mollusca > Cephalopoda > Oegopsida > Thysanoteuthidae > Thysanoteuthis > Thysanoteuthis major. Next base: position 20,707,020 of record OY735236.1, on the reverse strand, counting down.
CACACACACACACACACACACACACACACATATATATATATATATATATATATATATATATATATATATATATATATATACTGTATATGCGTAATCTTAACTTTCTACTGACTGATAGCCATCGCTTCTTTCCGCTCATACCTGAGTGGTAAAGTCATAAAATTACAGGGGGTGACAATAAAGCAAGATTTAACACGAACCTAATTCAATGGGGAATCGAACTCATTATCACTGGTTTGTCTTTAATGACACCTGCAATTACTCATCCAGAGAGGTGCTTCACGGGAGAGTTTATGATCCGTTTCACAAAGGGTAGGAAAATGTACACACGATCTCATTTATATATATATATATATATATATATATATATAATGTACAAACGATCTTATATATATATATGTGTGTGTGTGTGTGTGTGTGTGAATACGTATCTTTATATAGAGAGAGGGATAGAGAAATGGCGAGAGAGAGATAGATATGTATAGAGAGAGATGTGCAAGCGTCCATAAATCAGAGTTTTTGTTGGATCCTGTGCCTATATTTTAAAGATTCATAGTTAGATATGAATTGACTGAAATGGATAGATAGAAAGATTGATATGAACTGACTGAAATAGATGAATAGATAGATATGAACAGACTGAGATAGACGGATGATTAAATAGATAGATATGAACAGACTGAGATAGACAGATGATTAAATAGATAGATATGAACGAAATGAGATTGAAAGACAAGGTGAAATAAATCAGAAATAGCAATGTAAGACTCTGAAAGGGAAGTATGTTATTCAGTTTACCAAATCCTCTCTTTATGCTGATCATACACACGCACACACGCATGCATGCGTGTACACACACACACACACACACGCGCGCGCACACACACACACACACACACACACACACACACACATATATATATATATATATATATATATATATATATATCAGTATTTATAGTCTGCTTAGTTGGTTGGTCACGAATTAGAAGCAGTCACGTGAACAACGACTTTTGGCAGCATGTATGTTCAGGGTGATCAATTAGGAATTTGTAGAAATGGTTGACTAAAAATGAGTCTGAATTTTAAAAAAAAAACATTAATACTGCTGGAGACAAACTGAAGGTCCAATTTATCATGAACTTACATTTCAAATTGAAACCCCACAAAAAAAATTAGGAGGTTAAATAAAGAAAAACTGTCCTTCCAGACAAAGGTAGTAAATATTTAAATTTTCAGCCCTCTAGCTCTATTGTGAGATTGATACATACATAGCCATAAAGACAGACAGACAGACAGACAGACAGACCGATTTGAAAACAGAAGAAACCTACGCTGACAGTTTTGTCGGTTTCTGATATATATATATATATATATATATATATATATATATATTCTTCATCTCATTCTATTGAGTTCAAGCTTATTTAACGGAGCGGAGCAGACGATATTTGAGTCGGGACCAGCTGTAAGAATACTAACAATCGCTTTCGTATGTTGAATCGAATTCGACATTTTAGCCGAATAAAAGAATTTCAACGATTCATGGTTCCGCTTAGACGGTGACCAACGAGTCAGGTCTGTTTTTATCCCGAGTCATTGTTTAAAAGGATGATTTCAATCGTCAAAATATTCAAAATACTCACCCTCATCTGTTCACCTTAATCTAACTCATACATCAATAAACAGCGATGTCTAATTACACACTGATACGCGTGGATGTATACATTTGGAGTGAATGCTCTTAGAGTGTGAACTACTCAGCATTTGTTCAGCATTTGTTCAATAGGTTCCGGTCTTGGAATATGGATACCAGGGGCAACCCAGGGGCAACCCAGGGGCAACCCAGGGGCAACCCAGGGGCAACCCAGGGGCAACCCAGAATCTTTTTTATTGATACATAATTATCGACAGCCACGGATAACACCATACAAATAACGCTTGTACACTTTCTGGAGACTTTGGAACTTCTAAGGCAACCATACGTCATCTCAAGGCAAAAAGAAAGATTGAAAAGATGGAAAAATCTGTCCCATATGAAATGCTCCAGAAGCTTGAAGAATTCGGATATAAAATAATTGAGACCTCAAAACCTTGGGAATTTCATAAATATAACATTTTATCATATGACGATTGTTGGGAGATTTTGCAACAAATGGTTCATATTTTAACTAAATACTCCCACTTCAACTTGTCAAGGACTGCACTTCGAATGTTACAACCTAATAGTAATTTCGATTCTCACCCAGTGCCCCACAGTTTTGCCCTTGTGCCAGACCAAGCTAAGATTATAGTTTACCTTATTTGGAAGAATCAGTAACGATCCATAATTTCCAATAGAACCGTTTCTTTGTGTTGCTCTCTTTGCTATGGATTATGCATCGAAAGAAATCTGTATAATGCATCGACTGAAATGTTGTGCTTAAATTGTTCGAACGAAGATATGCTTGGTTGAGAGTGATGCCTCACTGTGATGCGATAGTTTGCAAGCTAGTCTCACAAACCTTTATTTATGTTGTTAATCCTACTGGCTCGGTTCTCAATACTCATAGTCCTATGTCAGACCAGACTGAGATCAGTTAACTATAACTAACTATAAGACAACATTTTTCTGATTTTTCGATCGTGCTGCTTCAACCCAGAGATTGCTAAAACACAGCTCGCGAGCCACATGTGGGACTTTGACATTATATATGCAGCTCTTGAAAGTACATAAGCCTAGCTCCTTTTCTCATGGCTTTTAATATGAAAGATGAATAAGAACAAAATCAAGTATTGTAATTATTCAGAAGGTGTTCCTGTGACCCAACAGAATTAAAACGTAAGTTTGATATTAATGGTTAATAAAAGATATTTTAAAATTTAAATCCAAATTTGGATGCTAAATTTGAGTGTGGTATTGTTTTTCACTGCTGAGATGGTGGGAGGCAGACGGGTTAAAGAAATGTCAGGGAAGCGAGGATTACAGAGGAATGACAAATGACTGAGGTAATGTGTAGAGTATATATATATATATATATATATATATATATATATATATATATATATATATATATATATAGTTATAACTCATGTCAATTCAAATTAACTGTTTGCATAAACCATGTACATGAATGAGTATTATTACGCACATAGGATTGTTTAATATTTATATAAAAAATTTACAAACATATGTATATGTAACAATAAGAACTTGATTAATTCTCTTTTGTCTTGTGGCTCTTAAATGTTTAATTTTATTGCATGTAGCCCTTACATTAACCCATCAAATGCGACTAGTGGCGAATAGAAATAATCATCCAAGATAAAGCGTGGAGCGTTGCAAGATAATATCTCTTGTTCATCACAAGGCAACTTATTGCAAGATAAAAGCTCTGACTAACAGATATTACAGTAAACGCAGGAGTCATCGATCAAAATGAAGCAGAAATTTCATTGCGTTAGCCATCGAGTAGCAATTCCCGTCATTCGCAATTGATGGACTTTGAGCAAGTTCCCCCCCCCCCACTGCTTTAACCCAAACTCGATCCATCTGTCTGTTCTTTTCTCTATCTAAGCAATCCATTTCTCCGATCGGACACCGGTCACTTCATTCCAGTCGCCCAGTCAATTGGTCGGAATGGAAAAGGTGGATTACGGCCAGACATTTGAACCTCCCTTTGCTTCGAGGCCATTAGTTAAATTCGGTATCAAAATTCAGTTGGTAATGAATATTTTGCGATGGTCGAACGTTGCTGAGGGCGGGTTGGCAAATTGGCTATTGGATAGAAACAGGTTGACGAATGGAATCAGGAAGAATTGATTGAGTTAGACTTAATCAAAACACACACACATATGTACATGCACATTATATATATATATATATATATATATATATATATATATATATATATATATATATATATATATCAGTATCATCATCATCATTAGCCAGCATGTCAGTGAAAGCCTTTCCCAGCTTATTTCATGCCAACCGTGACTATGCTAATCTCTTATACGTCTTACTGTTATACCTTGCTATCTCATCTCTCAATCTTATGTCTAGTCTTCTCCAGCTGCGTTTGTTATCCCATGGATATCAGTTGGCCGACCCTTTCAACCATCTATCACTTTTTTCTCCTTGCTATGCGTCCAGCCCATCACAATTTTGGTCGCTCAATTACTTTTATGATACTTCTCACCATGGTCTTACAGATTCATGCTGGTTCTTTTCTATCACGTTGAGTTATTCCAAGCATCACTCTTTCCATGGCTCTCTGTTTTAGTTAGCGTTTATTTTCAAATGATTTTGTTAGGTTTCATATATATATATATATATATATATATATATATATATATATATATATATATATATATATATATATATATAAGAAAGAGATAGAGGCGGAGATGGAACGGGAGAGATTTCAGTGTTTAGTACGAAAAGGTAATTTTTGAAAACTATGTATGCCGAATGAAATCGAGCAAGAGAAAGGTAAAAAGGGGGAGGAAGGAAAAAAAGGAAAGAAAGAATGTCAAAATTAATTATGAAGTAATGAGGAAAAGAGAGAATAAGAGGAAGAAATTATATAATGGTAACTGGGGAAGAAAAAAAAGAATGAAAGAAAAGAATGAGAAAAAATGAGTTAAAGGAAGAAAAATAGGATAAGAGAAGGACGGTGGAGGAAGAGAGGAAGAAGGAGGAGACGGTGAAAAGGGAGGAGAAAGAGAGGATAAGGAAGAAGAACGCTTTTTCAAATGAGGTAAAGAAAAATATGAGATCGAAAGTCATAAATATTTGAATTGTCTATAATTTCAATATAACATATTCCTATGATCAATTCCCCAAGTCTGGCCTTGTACCGTACTAAGTTGACTAAATACATATCCGGTAGATGCTCCCTATTTTGAAGATTGGTGTAATACAATCTTCTTCCTTCTATCCCCTAAATTTAGTGCTGCACCAAGCTTACTAAATATCAATTCAAATAAAGAGGAACGAAATTGAGTCGCAAGAAACATTGTTCTTTAATTCAGATCAAGAGATTTTTCTCCATATTTCTGAGTTGAAAAATTATCATTATTTCACACTGATTTATTCTCACTTGCCTTGGTCGTTATACTTCCCGGCCTTCTTCCACAAAGGTATTGTTCCACGGGATGCATGGTTGAGATGATAAAAACATTGGTTAAGCGTATCTAGTAACCCGCTTTGCAGTCAGAAGTTCATAATTTGGATCCGGTATACGGAATAGGCAGACAAGCATATTGCAAGAAGAAATAAACTGGGAAGAATAACTGATTCTAGATATTCTCTTGTATGGACAACAGGATGTAAACTATCTGCTTCAGTTGACTGAATAAAGAGTATGGAAGCTTATCGACTACGGCAAACACCTGATGAATGCTGAGAGAACAACGATCGAAACGTTATGACTATAATAACCAAATCAAAGACATTAGTCAGAGTAAATCCCTGTATCATAAGATCAAAATATGGTCAACTTCTCTGAGTTCAAGAGCCAGGATATTCCCATTTTGGTCCCTTCTTAGTCTTCTGATACAATAGGGTCAGAAAGAGGAGCCGTGGTTTTTACCCAATTGCAATCAGTCACCCAGTCACTTCACTTGAAACGTAAGCCTCATTGGGACACACAAGCGTTTGCTCCATTTAGAATGAGGCATCAGGTTTGTGATTAAGTCGTCTCGTCTTACAAAGCATCTGTTATAATTTAACTATTGACCGATCTGGGCGTTTGGCAAATCAAATAGAGGTTGGATGAAATTTGATTAAAATGTAAGGACAATGGTTCGAATTAAACAAAAACGGTCGGAAGAAATGATGTTAGGTCAAGGGTTAGGATAAGAGAGTTGATTCAATGGACCTTAAGTGAAATAGCAGAACATATATGAAACTGATATTTTGATTAGATATTAACAAATCGGATTTCAACGAAAAGTATTGGTCAGTGGTTCTCGAATTTTATTGTATGACGACACACTAAGAAATATAGTTGACTTACGCAGCATACCACACTGTTTACTCCATCAAAACATGACTATATATTGGTATATATGGGGTTGGGATGTAATATTCCGTGTAATTTTGTCGGGGAACCAAGAAAAACTGAATAAAATGTGAACTCGTCAAAATTTGTGTTGTTTTTAATCAAATATGCTAGGGAGAAAAATTGCTGCCAAAATCCCCACTCAGAGTAGGTTTCTCCTGTTACCAAGTGGGTCTTGCTGGCTGGCTACGTATGTATCATGCGAACAGACTGCTCCTTAGTTTTCTTCTTTTTTTTTTATTTGGACTTTTTTTTAGATATCATTGCCAAACAAAAGACAAGAGAAATAACTTATACACTGAACACTCTAATTTTCAATCTTTTAATTGATCACCCCAAACATGGCATGCTGTCACGTTGGGCATGTGATGGTTCCTATTGAGTGACTAACTATATGATTATTTATATAATATTTTCTATAAAATATGATATAAACAAGAGCCGAACTCCCTTGCTTCATTGAAATTTAAATGGTAAACAAAACAGAATTCATTTCTTCATACAATATTAATTAAAACTACATATCCCATTTCAGTACTTTCATTTGTAGTTCCTGTAATAAAACTTCTCTACCTGAGTTCAGAGAATGAATTTATCATCAGTTTTTGCGTACGCAGCTCTTTTCTGTGCTGTCATGACGTTACTGTTTTTTTGCTAGGCCATTGTCATTGATGTGACGGACGAAAATAAAGTCAAAACTCAATAGTAGGAGTTTGACATTAATCGCATATATTTTACATGGATGGAATTTACCATCAAAGGATCTTTTGAAAAGGTTATTGCTTCAATTAAATTCACATTGTGAACTCAGATTGAGTAAAGTTGTAATAAAAAGCAACAACTATTGAGATGAAAGAAAATAGTAACAAAATTAATAATAATGATTTAGAATACGTAACTCACAACTTTTTCTATTTACGACCCTTCTTGATAAGATAAAATTTCCCGAGTCCTTCATTCATTGTTAGAAAAAGTAAAAGCTATTAAAGACTATATAATTAGTTTTCAGCCATAATCTAACTGTAACTAAACGTAGAAATAAATAAAGATCGAAAATAACTGAAAAATTGCAATGTATTTTTAATCTATACGAAGTTTTATGGTTTTTACTACAAGAAAAAAACATAACAAAAACTTGATTTATTGTGTCTATAGCTATGTAAAGATTCATTAACATACCAACTGAGTTTCTAACGATTTGAATAGGCTTTTTTGTCATCTTCGATGTTGTTACGAAGTTTCAGCTGATTCATTTCTACGGCCCCCTTTTTTTTTCATGACTTCAGATTTGATGCAACGGTTGTTCGATTATTGACAGCGAGTTTGTTTGTTTCTTTTTGAATACCGAAAAGCACTGATTCATTTCACAATAAGTACCGGGAGTACATTTATGTATAGAAAAAAAAAGTTCCAAGTAACAGAATTATTTTTAGAATGAAGATTTTAAAATAAAAAGTGTCCTGAGATAGGTGTACGAGCCAGAGAGCAGAGGGAAAGTGTTGCCCCAGTTTCGGGCAAAGTAGTGTTAAATTTCGGGCAAATCAATTTAATTCGTGAAAGACCATCTCAAATAACGGACAAATCAAACCTTTTGTCCCTCTTAAACAAAGAGTTCCTATACACCTATGGGTCCCGACCCCTTACTTTGAGAATCCCCGGTGTAGCGGACAAAAGTAGCCATTGATGATTTGAATATCAAAACGTTTCTTATATCATCCGAGAGAGGCTTGACCAAATCTGAACTTTTCTCTTTTGTCACGCCCAATCAATCCTTGAATAATTTGCCAAAGGTTCAACAAAAAACTTCGACGAAGATTTTTTTCATTGAAATCTATTTTGGAAAGAAGGGTTTATACTGCTATTTCTTTTGTCGACTTTAAATTCATATTATTCTTTCTTCTTTGGAAGCTGTCAACCAGAACTGTCACTAAAAACTTGCAGGTGATCAACAGGTTAGATGAGAAAAAACTCTCTTTTGGGAAATAGTAATACGCATTGACACCGTACAAATGAAGCTAGAGGGCTGAAAATTGTTTTTTTTTTCTTTGGTTTTTCTAAATTCCCCCACAAAAATAAGTTTTTAGTTGGGGCGTACGATTATGTAATTTTATGCAAAACTGGTTTGATTTGTATCCGATGGTATTCACGCTTATTTTTAAAAATGCGAAAGAAGTAATTTATTCATTGTTTATCCCCTTTTTAATTGATTATCCCCAACATCGTATGCAACCAGGAGACATTAATCGCGTGATGGTGTCTATTGAGTGACTAACCAGACCTGTTTGAATTTATATCATTCTTTCTTCTTTTTATTCTTCTACTTTCATTTTTTTTATCTATCGTTTCTTTTCTTCTCTTGTCACGCCTATTTTTTTTATAATAACCGATTTACTCTCTTCTTAAAACACTCTCTTTCCCCTACCCGACTTTTCCTTTCTGTTTCTTATTCTTGCATCTTCTGAGGCCAACACATTGAATTGCCGACCGAACACTACCCCCATTCATAACCTATTGATGACTCTTCAAAAATACTCAATAAGTCCCACCCAAACACGAAATTGTTGCATAAATATTTACTAAACGACTATTCAGCTTTGATTTCAGATCTTTTATTTTCTTTCTTCCATGACACAGTTACATTCATTCGCTTTGTCTATCTCAGTGTTTCGACATCTTTGATAATATCTCACTCTCTCCCTCTCTCTTTCTCTCTCTCTTTCTCTCTCTCTCTCTCTCTCTCTCTCTCTCTCTCTCTCTCTCTCTCTCTCTCTCTCTCTGTAATCCCGAGAACATGTTAAAGATTGAGTATCTCAAAAATATAAAGAAATGTACAATAAATTCTTCCATTTACTATTTTAACAGATCGATTTTCTCACGATTAGAACTGAAAATTTGAAACTGCTCAGGGATTTCATAATAACCCAGTACATGTCACTTATATACAGATGAATAATAATGATAAGTGGGATTTTCTTGGTTTGCTGGTCGTAACATTCGGCTATTCCTCTGGGGAGGGGGTTAAAAATACTTCCTGTCCATTGTTTCAAACTACGCACTATTCCTGGTTAATTAATTCACTTTTTTTTCCACAAAAAAACAAAAACCAAAAAACATACCAATCCGAGTAAATCTGCGACCCTTCCTACTGGATCAACGATCAGATCATATAAAAAAATCAGGACAGACGTTGTATAGCAATGATCAGCAAGTTATTTTTGCTGGCAGTGGTTAGTGGGTTCGATCCTCAGCGAATCTCCCAGTATAAGTGGCCTGATATCGATTCATGCTAAGCTACTATTGTTATATAATGAACAATGTTATTTTCTTAGTTTATTGTCCGTAACACATGACTCTCTTACCTAGAGGTAAAAATTTGCTGTTAAAAGTACCTCGCTCCCATCTTTTGAATCAGTTGATTTTCCAACCGGAAAAACTTGCTATTATTTTTTCTCAGGAAATAGTTTCATAAAAATTCTAATATATAGTTTGTTGTGTAGATGTGAATTAATTCGACAAAATGTTGAAAATGAAAGAAATGGGAAGAAAAAAATATGACATTGCTGAGATTTTCATTGTCACGAAGACACGCATGATGCATTTCGTTGGTTCACGCCAACTTCTTCAAAACCATAAATAGCAATGAAGAAATACTGTTGCAAACAGCGTGTAGCTGCTTACCTGTAACACCTGTTTTTCCTAAAAAAAACATCCCCCCTTTATCATTGTCAAAATTACCTCCATATATAGAGAGAGGTAGAGACCAAAGTATAAATTGCTATCTGTCGGTTAAAAGTGACATCCGTACGCATATCAATAAACATAAATTGCTTGGCACTGAATTTCTATAAATATATCACAAATGCTCGATAACAATACGCACATACTACACAACATCAATTGTTAGAAAAATACTCCAGATTCTTAAGGTTCTGATCAGAAAATCAACCCCAAGCTAATTAAGATTTTCTTCAGTTTGTCAAACGGAATTTTGAATGTATTTATCAACTGATGAATACAATCTGCCCTGTGAAGAATTTTGGTTGGATGTCGCTTCGGGACTATGTCATCAATTCACACAAAATCTAAAAAACAAAATTTTAAAAATTAAAAATTGAATATCATCGATTGATTTTAGTCCGTAATTTTCAAGGTTTCTGGTCTTGATGATGGCCGAAAACGTTGTATCTCATTTGCTTGATCAATGCCTACACTCAATAAATCAAGACGTGTTATCTTGTAAGTAAACAAGAAAGGTTAATCAATGATTTTTCAAATGTTGTTAGTCTACGGTCTTTAACAAAACATGTATTTAGGAATAAATAAGAGTCATATAACTCATGCTGTGAAAACAACTTTCTATTCAACTTCTTTTCATCAATTTCGATGTAAGTAAAGTTTTATTTCTACGTCATCAGAAGAGTGCACTATTTAGTGTTGGGCAATTTTACACATTTCTATTCAGTGAAGTTTTCGATGACATAAAAAAAAGTATTATGTACTTACACGCACAAGCGCACTCACACACATGCATGCACACATCACCCACTTATAAAATGTATGGGTCCTGATTACATTTCATTCATAGGTTTATTCAAATCTCACTACATCAGTGGTTTCCAACCTTTTCTTTACTTAGAGCCCTGTTTATCTAAGGTATTTTCATACGGACTCTGGGCTTTTGGAAGGTCCAACTATTCAACAAACTCACACCGCCAGCTTTTTCAGCCCGACAACTCCCTTGTAATACCTTTATGGACTCTCAAGGGTCTGCCCAATAGCCACAGGTTCGGACCACTGCACTAAATATTAGAAGGGGCCAAGGTTTGAGCCCCCAAATTTCCAGTTACGACCCTGGTGTGGATATCCTTATATATAAATTTGGTTATCTGTCGTTATGTTTATCTGAAAAAATGATCCATATAAAAACAAAGAGATCGTCAAAATTCTACACGACCGTTCCCGGATTTAGACGTGCAGATCGCATGTCTAAATCTGATGACAGTCGGGCATTCAAACCACTGACCCACAAATACATACATGAAACATGGTCAAATTTCTAGTCTGAAAATTCTCAGTAGACAATTTCGGTTGCATGTTATTTCCAACAGTTTTATTGCCTAATACGGTTATTAAAATACTTTTTTTTTTCAATATCACTCATGTCCAACTTTCAATTTTAAAGTTAACATTAATTGTTAATGATTTTCTTATTTTCGGTTACGGTTGAGCAAATGTAATTTGAAATTCATAAAGTAAGCTACAATGTGGAAATCTATCTAAATTGAAACAGATCTTTTCAAATGACTGTATTTGGAGATGAAATTATTCTCTCTCTAAAATACAAATCTGATCGACATTTCTTTCGGAAATTTGTTAACTATGTGCAGAATAGTTCAGTAAGGCTAGTTTTCTGAAGAATTAATATTATTCAGTTTCTGCTTTTGATTCACAACACATTCTATTCCCCTGGAAATATGTCAGGTTTTAAGGATTCACTTCTTTTTTAATATTCAATTTATCATTAAATGTCAATGTTGTTCTACTTTCGGTTATGATCCAGTTATGCAAATGTAATTTGATTTATGATGTAAATAAAGTTGCTCTATAAAAAATTGTCTAAATCAAGTCAACAGCCGTCCTCAGTCGCAAACTGTAAGTCTAACCATGTAAAAAAATCTTTTCAAATATCTGTGGGCATAATTTGAGAAAAAAAAACATTTCTCAAAATCAAGCCTTTATTTCTCTGGGAATTTTTTAGTCTGTCAAATATTCTTAAAAATAGATTACAGTAATTCGTCAATTTCGAAAATGGTCAAATTTTTGCCAACTCAAAATGAACGATTGCCAAATATCGTCTAAGGTCGTAAAAATTTTTTCAATAAATTAAGCATTATCGGATTCTTAAACCCCAATATCCGCTTCCAAATATAATAACGGCCACACGGATAGTTGCACTGACAAAGTTGATCCGTCCGAGGGTTTGTGCGACACAAATACTAAGTTTCGATAGTACAACCTACCAGTTAGTACACTGAATACACTCAAACCATTTTTTCAAAGGTACTGTTATTTCTCCCCTATTCAACGCCAGTATAACACTGCTAGTATAATATATAGGTAGTTGTCATATCGCTGTCTCCCTAAACTCTCATTTCCCCTTGTTGGCCTTGTGCCATTCCTTAGCACCTGGAAGATATCAAGGGTAGCGAATATAGGAGTGGTTGTCAATAAAGAATTTTTTTTTATTGAAAATAAAAATGTCATTTAACCTGTGATGTGAGTTTCCTTTATGTTTTTCTCTCTCCTCCACACCCCAAGGATCGGCATAATTCCAAATACGATACATGTTAATCGGTAACTGTCTCATCTTTTGAGGAGCGGGTCGCTGAATTCCGACCGAACGTACATCGTCATTTTTGCAACTTTTTCTCACGCCCACTGTCCATTTCTGTGACTTTAATGACACACACATTTGTTCATTATATTACAGGTGTTGAGTTACGGTTTTAAAAATCATATATATATATATATATATATATATGTGTATATATATATATATATATATATATATATATATATATATATATATATATATATATATATATAAATATATATATGTGTATATATATGTGTATATATATATATATATATATATATATATATATATATATATATATATATATATATATATATATATATATATATATATATATATATATATATATATATATATATATATATATATATATATATATGGAGAGAGGGAGATAGATTGAGATACATACATATATATCTTACGCTAAATCGGTGAAATTGCCGTA
>OY735236.1:20479152-20689152 GCA_963457665.1 Thysanoteuthis rhombus | reverse complement strand
AAAAGATGAGGACGAGAAGGGAATATAGCAGACGATAAAAGAAGAAAGAGAAAAGAGAGAGAGGGAGGAAAGGATTTTAGAATAAGGAATGGGCCAAACGAAGAATCAGAAGGAAAAAGATAAGAAATATAGGGAATAAAATGTGAGAAGAAAGACGAATGAGAAAGGAAATGAAGTGGGTTGAATAGAGAGTGGGAAGGAAGAAGAGGAGAAATAAAGCCAAGAAAAGGGTATCAAAGAAAAAGTGGTAAAGAAGACAGATGTAAGAACGAAGCGAAATGGTTCAAATCAAGAGAAAGAAAGAAAGAAAGAAAGAAAGAATGAAAGAAAGAAAGAATGAAAGAAAGAAAGAATAGTCTATATAAAAAAGACAAATGAAAAATGGATCGAAATGGATGGAATCAATACCGAAAAGAGAGAGGATAAGAAATAAATGAAAAATGAAACGTAAGAAAGACACGATGTTTAATATTGAAAATGAATAAGAAAAGGAATCGAGGTAGATTGAATAAAATGGGAAGAAAAAATATCAAAACGAAATGAGGGAAAACCAAATAACATAGTTATGTGTAGTAGTTTACAAGCTAGTTCCAAATGCTTTTCCATCTCTAATAAGTTCGATCGGATATCTACTCTTGTGGCTTTGTCACGTACTAAACCTAGTAAGTGACTAAAAATGTTGTTTCGCCATGGGGCAATTGTTAGCAAGCAAGTTTCGTAGACCATTACCACTGCCCAATATTTATGGCATTGTACCAGACTAAGATATTTGCGCGTGTCTGTTTTTAAAGCATTTTGTGGGACGATGGGTAATAGAACAATTGATTAAATATATGACTGGATCCTGAATTATTTCATAGATCCTCCCCTGTAGAGGTATACTCTCTCTCAGGGTGCTTTTTAATTACTACAGGAGTGGGTTTGATCCTCTTTGAACTCCCCAAATATGTGAACTTCTGCCAGACTAAAATTTGGTCGTTTCTCCGTGGAGTGATGATAAGCAAGCTAGTTTCACAGATCATAACTACAGCACTGAATTTGATCTTTACTTATCCATTTGTGGCCTTGTATCAAAATAAGCTATAAGTCCAGTATATGTATAAAAGTAAATGAATGGGCGAGAAAGAAAACATTGTCAATCATAATCATAAATATAATTTGCAAGCTGTCAGTCTGTCTGTGACAAGAAATAGAAAGAGAGTAAGGGAGTATTGCAAACACACGAACACAGAATGTGGTTCTACTGTATTCGTACGTGTTTGTATTTACTGACTGCTGATAATATAATTACTACCAATACTATTGCTGCAGTGTTTTTCTCTTAAACAAAAGTAAGACAAGAATTTTAGTTAAAAATACCTTGCGTTAACATTCAAAATTACCGAGTAAACATACAGACACAAACCACAGCTTTTGGTCTAACATTAGTGAAGCAACGGGCATTAACTCGTCTATATGAACAAGAGGAAGAAGAAAGAGGACGAAGGAAAGAGCTGGAGATACATTAAAAAGAAGATCGGAACGGGGGAAGGAATAAAATGTCGGGAAAATAAAATGCAGTTTTTTTTATGAATCTGCGTGATGAAGGAAAGATCATAAAACCAAATTACTCCCTCTTGCGAAATGCGCCAACAATAAATAGTGCAGCAAAATAAGCAAGAAAAAAGGAGATATCTATTAACTATGGAAAACACAAATCTCAAAAAAGCTATATTTTACACAGTAGGATATTTTTATTACTACGTAGTCGAGATTGACTATGGAAATATTTTTTCCTCTTTTGCTCTTCCTCCTTTCACTCATACTCTCTCCCTCTCCCTCTCTCTCTCCCTCTCTCTCTCTCTCTCTCTCTCTCTCTCTCTCTCTCTCTCTCTCTCTCTCTCTCTCTCTGCTACTATCGGGATAGATACGGTAGTAATAGAAAAATGGTCTGACCAAATTCTCCCTCACCCTCTTTCTTTATCAACCATTGTAACATCCCAGTGATGAAATATTGCGATAGGATGGGACCAACTTGAAGAGCAAAAACAAAACAGATTGTAGATTATTTTGGTGACAGTTTTGGTTGACAGCGTCTAATTGTTTCGCTGTATCTTCCTACTTTACAGTGTGAATTTACAACTACTCCTTGTCGGCGCTGATAATGGATGTAGCAGCTGCTTACTGCTACGTTCTAGGCATGCATGGCAATTATAGCAGAATGGTTTCCTAAATGCTCCCTCAACCCACATTTTCCTCATCAACACACATGATATGCCAGTATTGAAAAATTCAATCGAAATACCTGGCTATGGTTCGGAGCATAGAGAGAAGATCCTTCACAACTTTTCTAAAAGTAATGTAATGAAATGAACAACGGGCATATTTAATAACTATGGAAAACACAAATCCCCAAAAAGCTTTAACTACTCAGCCGACTGAGCATCGATATCAATAGCATCTGGGAACGTCACATCATAAGGGACTTCTAGGGAAAAAGCGAATAGAATATCCACTTCAAGAGAAGTAACTCGGGAATTGACACCAAAATCACAACCTAGATATACAAAAAAATAGATGTGACGTGTCCAGTCTAATCGAGCATACGATTTGAGAAATGATCCCACATTCTAAAACCAGCTGCACCATACAGAAGCCGGTGGGTACTCGGCCGAAACGTTGTGAACAAATAAATACATACATGGGAAAATATTCTGACCATATCACACACAATGATTGATACTTAGAATTCAGAAAAGGATATTTTTTTTACTCCGTAGTCAAGACTGACAGAGTTGATTATAGTCTTTTCTTCCTTCCTTCCTTCCTTTTTCCATTATTTATCTATCTAATAGTTAATCAATGTGAAAACATCAATGGATACATATGAATTTCTATTTGATGATATTTTCGGAAAAGAACCTTCTGAATGCAACGAAGTGGATGAGTTGATTGTTTCAAATGGTGGGCAGAATATATTTTTAGTACCAAAATTGGTACCTTTAAATGGAATAGACCATTTCTACCGAGATAAACAAAAGTAACACTGTCCATTATATAGATAAATTTTTTTGGCTACTACCGCCTCAGAAGATCAGGTAGTTATAATAGAGTGATATATATATATATATATATATATATATATATTGTTAGGTTCTTTTCCTTATTCTTTCTTCTTTCCTTTGTCTTCATTCACAATTTTTAGCGCCATTTCATTTTCTGTAGAATATCTGATGAGCCAAGTCTGGGATTTTCGCGACATTGTTTTCTGAATTCCAATCACAAGACAAATCAACCTCTATTCACCATCCAATTCCTCTGCCCGTTCCTCTTATATTTTAACTTCCATCAACCTTCCCACCTAACACCGCCTTATTTTCCCACCGTACGTCCAAACCCCCTTACCCCTAACCCTAAACCCAAACCAAACCGCTCGCCAAACTGACCTTTTCACTTATATATAGATATCAATTAATCTTGTCTTTCCTTACGCCATCATGTTTGGTTAGTCGTAAGCGCGTTTGTGTTGGTTTGTCATCGTGAGGTCTTCAAGTCTCCCAAACACAGCGAGACAGAGTATGGAACGGTCGACCACGGACGGTAGAGGGAGACACAGGAAATTCAGGATGAACTCTGCCATCCGGGCGAACCAGATTCATGGTTCTGTCTCTTGACCTTTGACTGTTGCTAAACTTGATCCAAGACAAACAGAAGAGGGGAAGCAGGAGAGAACACAGGACTTCACTTCATTCTGTGTACACACACACATCGATAGTTACACGACAAATAATGTAAACATACCAAATATAATAAAACATCGGCCAATAGTGTAATACACGCCTATATACAAATCACTCACGTATACATACGTACATACGGCATAAACACCCACACATAAATAAATGAATATATATATATATATATATATATATATATGTATGTATGTGTGTATGTGTGTGAGTGTTTGTATATATATTCATATATATATATATATATATACATATATATATATATATATATATATATATATATATATATATGTATATATATATATATGTCTACATATATATATATATAAACGTACATATATATATATATATATATATATATATATATATATATATATATATATATATATATATATATATGTCTGTTATGAATATGTACAATAAAATAGTTTATCCATACCGTCAAAAAATGGTGGCAGTATTTAAATAATTTTACAATTGCACTGCATTTTATAAGTATCAAAACATTGTGTTACTCTACATAGTCTTCTTCATGAAACTGGATTTTCCACATATTTTCTCACGATAAATGAATGGAGAATCTAGATGTCAGTAATAAACAATACCTTTCGATCATAAAAAGATCAAAAAAACTTCTATTTTTCCAAAAATTGAAAAAAAATGTCCAGAAAGTGTCTATAGGAGCACTGATGCCAAGTCTGTAGACAAAACGGTATGGTCCGGAGCACTGGAGCACTAAACAGTCAAATTAACAAACACATAAACAAACGCACAAACACGAAAATATTTTTTTTTAAAGAAAGAACCTTTCGCCATCTTTGATGGTTACGGTTGTTTAGTAAATAAATGAATAAATAGACAATGGATATCGGTATAATTACTCACATAATGCAGTGCAAACAGTGCAGCTTCACGGGACCCAGAGATTTTAGGGGCCCCCAAAATGATATGTCCTTCAAATACTTTTTTATTTACCTCTGATAACGATAAGGAGAAGTATAAATATTTGGTCGCGTCTTTTTTTTTTCATCCATCCGTCCATCTGTCGGTCAGTCCACACGATATCTCCGAAAGTCAAAATGGATTTCAATAAAATGTTGTGAAAGGTGGGCAAAGGAGTAAGAGAGACGTTGTTAAATTTGGGGGTGGATCCAGAATCCAGAATTCAGAGAGATATTCTTCTATTTCTTCCCATTCATTTATCTATACGCCCATGACTATTCGCATGATTTCTCCAGTGAATCTCTTCGGATGGATGAACTCTAGGCTGCGGAAGAACTGAATAAATTTTTGAGCAGATCCAGGCACATTTATGTCGAAGTTATGTGTCCACAGCGCATAATATTGCCGAAATGTCATCTCTGTTTAGATGATATCTCCGAAGGCTCTCAATGAGTTTCAATGACATTCTTTGGAAGGGTGGACGATAAAAAGAACTGATAAAACTTCTGGGTGGATCCATGCACAATTACTCTCTCTCTCTCTCTCTCTCTCTCTCTCTCTCTCTCTCTCTCTCTCTCTCTCTCTCTGATTATGGCGTTGACAGAAGTATGCACTCTCTGAGTGCTTTTTGATTTTCAATGTTTTTCAATGCATTGATTCATTTTGTTAAATAGAGATGTTATTGATTTATTTTGTTCTGTAGAGCTGTCATAGGTTTTTGTTACATAACGAATTTCACGTTTAATTGAACATTGCAGTTGTTTAAATTTTGTTAGACTGGTTGTATTATTCATTATAAATGGTATGGTTAGATTATTTCCCTCGTCTATGTATTCATTTTTTACAACGTTTCTACCTTGTACCATCTGCCCTTAGTAGTGATTCCACATTTTAGAACCAACAACATCCGACGAAGACCGGAGCATACACAGCCAAAATTTAGTGAAAAAAATGACGATATCATGTATAAAGATTAAACATCACAGTTTTAGGAATATTTCATTTTGGTTTCAGGGATTCTTGTATAGCTCTACCCCAAACTTATGGAACATGCCCCCTTGCAGAATAGTCCCCTCCATTGTCGACACACCGTTGCCTTATTACAATTCTGGTATGCTTCCTGGAAGTTGTTTTAAGAGATGTTGTACAGGTCTCGTGGTGCATTTTCTTCTATCTCTTCTATCGTTTAAAATCGACGACTTTTGAGTGAGGATTTCAGTTTTGGGAACAAAAAAAAGTTGGCAGGGGCTTTATCTTGACAACAAGCCAGCAGAAGCGGAACAAATCTTTTGGCCAAACGAGGCATGATCAGTCTTCCTTTTAAAATGATATTACGAACTTTTACAGATTCCTACCACTTTGAAAATCTCACGAACAGTCAGGGGGCGAATTCCATGGATCCGATCGCACACATTTTCAACGTGATTGTCGTCCGTCGGTGTGGGAGGATGTTCAGATTTAGCATGGCCTTTGGTGAGTGTTATTATTTATTTGAAACGCTGTTACCATTGGAGCAGCGAGGACAGTCCTTCCCATATGTCTGCTGCAACATTTACTTCATTTGAAATCGAATTTCACACAAACATGTTACTCTTCAAAATGTTTCAACTCGTTCAACTTGGGGGAGCCCTCTACATACACATTCATTCTGTAGTTTGATGCAGCTTTTTTTATATACAGGTCAAAGTCACAGCTGTATAACATTCCAGTCATGAGCACTCTAAATTGCCTCAAAAACACTGTTTTAAAATTTCAGTTTCTCTATGGACAGACTATATATATATATATATATATATATATATATATATATATATATATATATATATATATATATATATATATATATATATATATATATACTTATCCTTTCAATGATCCTTGCCTTGATTTCCAGCAAACAACAATTAATTTTGAAAGCATTTCTATAGTAATTTAGGTAAAAAAAAATGCAAACGATGAAAAGATGTGATTGTAACAACCAAGATAGCGACATTTGTCTAAATAGATCAATTTATTTTTCTGATAATTCCTCATATCAGGAATTTGGAAGTTTTCTACCAAATACAAAATTTATATGTATGTTTATCACCTTAATTTTGTTGAACAGATTCTCACATATTCATATGAACATCATGTAATCTGGTTATTTGTCTTGTATATACCTCTGGATTACAAGGCTTTGATTACGTACGAATTATACATATATTTTTTAGTATAATTGTATTTATTGCCATAATTCTTCAAGGACAACTCTGGGTGCATCTTGGCAGTAAGGCCTCCATGTTCTCCACTGTTCCTATTTACTATGTTATTGCATTTTATTTGTATTCTATTAATATATCAATGATAATGAAATCATTTATTGGAGTGAATATTCAAAGAGGTGGTGATGTATTTGTAATTTTAAACTGACAGCTGTATTGTTGAATGTGACAGAAAAAATCAAAGGAGATTTCAATTTTTCCTTTAGTTGGTCTAAACGACTTTAAAATAGGGGTAAGACAAGGTGATACCAGCTCAACCAAACTCTTTACTGCCAGCCTCGAAATGATCTTCTGAAATATAGACCGGGGAAATAAAGGAATTAGAATAAACAGTGACTATGCAAGTGACCTCAGATTTGCAGACGACATCGTCTTTTTTACAAAGAACCTCCAACTAATGCTAGACGAACTGAAGGAAGGAAGCAAGTAAGGTGGCCTTCACATGAACTTCAACTAAACAAAGGTCATGTACAATAGACATGTCGGAAATAAACGCACAATGATCGAAATCAGAAACGCAAAACTCGGGGAAAGTAGATCACGACATTCACCTAGGACAATGAATCTCCAAGGAATCCTCGACAGAAGAAGAATCTTTGGGAATAAAAAAATCACTCTAAGATGGCAAGCTTTCGGTAGAGCAAGCCCAACCTTTAAGAACAAGAAAATTTCATTAGTCCTAAAATAAACAATGCATCTTTCTGATATTTACCTGTGGAGCTGAAACATTGAACCTGACCGAGAGACTGACCTGCAAACTGGAAACCACGCAACGTGCACATGAGAGAATCAAGCTCAACATCACATAGAGGGATCACAAGACAGCACGGTATTTCAGGAGAAAAACAGGAGTCCAAGACATCATAGAAAGCATTAGGCAAACTGAAATGTCAATAGGCTGGCCATGTTGCGAGAATGTTAGACAGCCGATGGACATCACGAGTTTAAACACGGATCCCAAGAGATCAAATGCAGAATCGAGGCCGGTAGAATTGAGATGTTGGACGGGTTCAGAAAATATTGGCTCTGCGACACCCATGGTAAAGACGTGTCGTGAATCCTTGGGAAGGTCTATGTTCAACGACAGATGATAAAAGACTGAAGATGATGATGATGGCGTCAGTACTTTTTTTATAACATATGTTCTTAATTCAAATAATTATAAGCATTCAAAAAAAGAATAAACAATATCTCCTCGTCTATGTTACGCAAAATCAATGAAATTGTCCAATTAGCAGAATTTTAGTTTGTTTTTTTTTTTCTAAAAGATAAACAAATACGTAGTTTTAATTTGATCAAAAGTTTATTTAACTAAAACAGGATATGAAACAACTATTTTTTACAATCAAAAGTTTATGAAATCATTTTTTTACAATAAAAAATGAATATGTAGTTTTAACAACGTTTCTGCTGATTCATTTTGCGGCATACTTCAAGTCAGACATTCGAATCATCACAGGATTTACTCAGTTTTATAGACTCAATAGCTTTAACGTGACCATTGACAAAAAAAACCAGAAAAACGGGCAGAAAACTGACATGGACTTCATATAATGGGATTATCCTGGTCACGGCTCTAATTGTAATATAGCGAAATGCACACGTGAAACGGCCAGTGATATTCAGTCATAGTGATAAGCGGTTTCAAAATCACAAATCGGACTTCTTTTGTAATTAGTTTTCAATCTATTCAAATGTACGAAGGGTCCAGGATAATGAGACTAATAAAAAGCCATATAACTCTTAAAGTTTAATTCTTCATAAGAAAAAAAATCACATAATTTAAAAAATGATAGTTACATGTTTTGATCAAATGTTGTTTTTTAAATAACCCATTTCGAATTCCCTCCATCAGTTTTCAAGCATCCCTGTGATAATGCATGTAAATTCTGCATGACTTTGGAACGTGTGCTGCTATTGTCTGTATCTCATTACTGACGGTAGGTTTCAATTCTTTCAAGTCTCCGGGGGTGTAAAGGTTTGGAGACCATACGAGCCATTCAACCTTGAGGTGAACTTGGCTGAAAACGTTTGGCAAAACATTACCGTACACTTCATTTAAAAAGGAGTGATATTTTCAAATTATTATTAGATCAAAATTTGTATCTATCCCATTTGGAAAGATGTATGGGGTTTTATTATTTTTTCAATCAAACTTTAAGAGTCATGTAACTTTTGTATTGATTCCTGGATATCCCTGTAAAATGGTGAAGGAATGAGAGATTGGACAAGTGATTGAGTATTTTCCTTCAATCAAACAAGGTACCCATTTTGTCTGATTATCTCTAAATAGACTGAGGGGTTAGAATGTTTTTGAACCGGTTCTCTACAAACAAATGCTCTCAATATTATCCTGTTAACTACTTTGTAGATTGGACATACATAGAATGAGAGTGTAACAAAAGTGCACAGGAACAAACGAAGATAAGAATAAGAAGATATTATAGATTATCATTATTCAAATATGAAATAATGCTGTAAATATTACAGTATCCTGTCTAGCACAGATATTGAAATATGCAATTGAAGCCTAATACACATAGGGAGAATGAATAGAAGAATTAAAGATAATATGGCTATGACTTGAAAATACGTAATGATAATTACTATAATAGATTAATAATTATCAGGACAAGGGGGAAAATGTTGGCTCAACTCTCTTGTATACAGTGATAATTACGATAATAAGGGGCGTTGAAATAAATATTGGTGGTAAGAAATCCAGATGGAGTTCGGGGTGTGCACTCTAGCCAACCAGGGTAGATACCAGATAAAGAATAATAATTGAATCGATGCATATATTTCTCCTTCCACTCGATTGATCATGTTCAGGGACAGACTCGGTGGCGGGAAAATGGCTCCGTGGGATCGTGATATACAATCATTTTGGGCAACTATTTTTCTGTAATTTTTTTTAGCAAGCACAGCTGGCTAGATTAATCGGCTGGAACTGGACACTGGCCAACAAGTCAAATAAGAAGGGTCGTGTCAGAAACAAAACATCCGACTCTATTTTATCGTTGTTAAATAAAATGACTTTAGCGGACTATAAGACGCAAGTATAAATAAAATACATTTTTTCATTTAAGAGTCCTTACGCAGAGATTTTTTTTTGTGGTGTTTGCGACTTGTGAAATAGACTTATAAGCAACAAACACTTGAAGTGGCATCACTCATTTCACCATGCACTATTTCATCTATTGCTGGCGGAGAGAGTCGGATTCATGGCTTTCCAAAGGGAGTTAGCTCAAGTGTCAGTCTCAGTCGAAGTTTGAACTCAGCTCGGCAGTCCATTTTCCGCGCTGTGAACCGCTAGGCCACCGGTGCATCCATTTGTCCTTTATTTACAACGGTTGCCATAACAGCTGACAGCACGAAAATAGAATTGGTGGACCGTGCTCAAACTCCAGCAGGGACAATTAGCATTCACTTTGTACTAATGGCCTAGGGAAAGGCATGAGTTCAATTTTCCCCCAGTATTTGTTGTTTTTTTCAATGTTTTTCGTTTGTTTGTTTTGATGGTATGTTATTTTTTTGTCTGAGACAAGAAAAGCTGGTTAGATGAATTGGTTAGAACTGGACACTGATCAACAAAAGAAGAAATAAGAAAGGTGGTGTCGAGAGCAAAACATTCGATTCTATTTCATCGTTGAAAAATAGATGAGTTTTCTCGCCTATAAACTGCTCGTATGAATGAAATGCAATCTTCATTTATGAGAGTGGGAACAAGATATTTATGACATAATCTCCTTCATTGTCAATGCACTTGATTCAGATGTGATTTCGATTGATACATCAGTCCTTATAAAGATTATTATATATATATATATATATATATATATATATATATATATATATATATATATATATATATATATATGTAACGTCATAATACTTTAATATCTACAACCTTACTATTGTCGGATCATAAATGCAAATAACATACACACATACATATATATATGAACACATAATCATTCATATATATATATATATATATATATATATATATATATATATATATATATATACACACACACACACAAATATATATATATATATATATATATATATATATATATATATGTGTGTGTGTGTGTGTGTGTGTGTGTGTTCAAATATGAATACCAACTGTCCTGATTTTACTCCAGTTGGCTATACGCCAACTAACATAAATACCGGTTATTATTTGTTTATTGTGTATATTAAAATAACAAATCTATGTTGTATTTATTTGCAAATACTTCTATCAACGTGCTTATATAATTACTTTATTCCCCACTGATTTCGTTCACGACCCTTCGTCTCGGAACATATACCGGTGCGAAATTAGAATATATATATATGTATATATATATATATATATATATATATATATGACTCATCCATTGTAAGCATTATGCAATGCTCTTCCATAGGAATAGAGCACTCTGGTGGATGAGGAGTTTCTGCGTAAAAATGAATATATCGCTTAAATGAAATGGCTTACTGAAAACCCAGTTCCGTAGTCCAGAGGTAGGGTTTCAATTCTGCTTCGTGGTACTGGATGGGATAAAATCTATAGCCACACTGAAGAGATGTAATACATCGAAACTGCACAATAACATATATATATATATATATATATATATATATATATATATATATATATATATATATATATATATATCCCATGAGCTATATATGAAAATAATAGTGAGAAAGTAGGTGGTGTTTGATCATCATTACAGGAATACTATGTTAATATAACTGTTTTGTTTTTAAAATCCTCGAAACGGTTGAACAAATTGTAAACAACTGATGATCTCAACAAGAGAAAATTTACAAATAGTAACATCATAACAAAGCATATATAAAACGGGGGGGGGACATTGACGAAAAATACATAAATTACATTTAAGATATTCGGTGGGACGACAAAAAAAGATTTTTTTTTTTTTAATATTTAGTGTATAAAGCCGTAAGAATATATATATATATATATATATATATATATATATATATATATATATATATATATATATATATATATATGGTGAGTGCGTAGAGTACCCAATACATTTCAAAAAGTTTATCCCAACATCCTTAAAGACATTTAAAATTGACAGAATTTAGAACAAAGAATTTTCTGATTTTTGTTCATAACTTTCCAATGTCCAATCATGTTACAACATATTGGATTTTCGTATTTTTTAACCTTTGGTCCAAATTAATTTCGAAGCTGTATAAGAATATTGAAATAAACCTTTCAAAATGTATCGGATACTTTTTACACTCACTCTGTACACTTGCGATGTATATACATACATATTATATATATCAATACATTTTTATACATAAATGGATGAAATATAGATATATATGTAAATACTCATGAAGTATATAAGTGAATGAATATATCCCAATATACAAATGTGTGTGTGTTCTTACGAAGTATGTCTACAACACAGTTATGCATATTTTTAAAATATCTTCCCTTAAAGCCCGATTTTTTCTCCTTATTTTTTGTAAGAAATTGACAGACTTACGAACTCAATGAATAATAAATACGTCTTACTATCTTTGTGCACAAAGAGTGTCTCGCTTTGTAGCATAACACATACTCTTATTCCTTAGATTCTCCAATTGATATTTCCGCGTCTAATTATGCCAAGACTTTTGGCCAAGTTCCTGGGAAAGGAACAATCCTAATAACTGATTTAATAACTGCATAAAAAAGTGAAGGAAGAATGTTTTAAGTAGACATAAATCTTTTCCAATTCCGCTTCCAAGATATATATATATATATATATATATATATATATATATATATATATATATATATATATTCCAATTCCGCTTCCAATATGTATGTATATATACATATATATGTATACATATGTATGTATATATATATATATATATATATATATATATATATATATATATTCAAGCACACACACATATATATACACACACATATATATATATATATATATATATATATATATATATATATATATATATATTCAAATTCTGCTTCCAATATGTTCCTTGAAGTTATCAGTTCTCACAGAGAAAAAATACAAAAGAGAAGAGTTTTTAAAAAGATCGTTTGAAAAGCAAGACATATTTATTCACGAATTATGAAGTCATTTTTTCTAATTGTTAGTCATCGAATCGAGTTACAACGTTAAATATACCAAATGTAAACTTACAAGAGACAGAAAACTGTCGAAAAAAGTAATTTGAAATTTCCAAAAGAATATCTTCAGCAGAAATATCATTGCAGTATTTTTTGTCAAAATTTCGATTTACGCCCCGTATCGCTTTCCCGGAAAAAGCGAACAATGGAAATAGTGTCCAGTGTTTGTTTTGCAACGAATTGTTGTAGAGGTAGCGAGAACCCTCATCCTCTCTCTACTACACCTTGGTCTCCAATACTTTCCCCCGACGACGCACCCTGGCGGTTTCTGTTGAGTGAATAAGCAGACCTGAATATTCTTATATGAATAAATGTTCTATTTCTAATTGCAGGTCTTAATGTCGCCATTGAAGGAGGTGGGGTCCGGAAAGTTATTGGTGAGTGTTTCTTTAAATGACGCCATTATGGCTTACAAAGGATTTTATAAGAACATTCTACTGGCGGAAATGAGGGATACCTGTATTTTGAAATAAAATCGTACATATCAGGATATTCAGGTCTGCTTAGTCACTCAATAGAAACTGTTACGTGACCAACATCTTTGGCAGCACGTTGGTGGTGATCAATTGAAAAATTGGAAAAAGGTCACGGAAGTAATGAATTTTACTTCTCTTGCCTTTTGTAAAACAGTGATCATTAAAAAGTTCTGAATTTTCAAAATCTGCATCTATTTTGCTGGGCATAAACTAGGGGACCAATTTAGCATAAACTCACATCGCAAAATGAACCCCGATTAAAATCTCATTAAGGGAAGGGTTTTATACATAATAAAAAATAAATGTATAAATTTCCAGTCCTCTGGTTCCATTGACACGGCGTGATACATGCACACATAGCTTGCCATAGAGGCAGACAGACCAACATAATAACTGAAGAAATTTATGCTGCCAGCTTTCGTGACAGTTTAGTTTTACAGTTTCAAATAAAGTGGCAAGTGGGTCACCTCCGGTAGTACAATGGTTCGAAATTCGAGGAATAATTCGATCGTGTGTTGAGTTCAATATTCATTGGATGCTCTATAAACCTTGCATCAGACAAAACTGAGCTTATCAAATAGTTATAGAAAAACATGCAGTAATATATTTAGCAATGTGGATTGGCAGAAATTATCTTTTGACGATGGGTCGTTCATAAAATATGTCTGTGACACACGTAATTGAGAGAAGGCAATATACGTGAGCTATGTGACTATAATACTCGTCATGATTATGGGGCTTTAATCATGGAATGAGGAATTGAATCAACCAATAAACATTCGAGAACAACATTCCTGCTCAGCTCTTTCTCCTCTGGTCAGAGGGAATGAGATCAAGAACGTTTGGCCATTGTTGGACGGTTTCAGAAGAAGCAACTTCGTCCCTTTTTCAACCTCTGTTTCACTTAATTCTGTATTATATATTCAAAGAAATTGAGATCTTTCAAACATAATCAACACGAATTTAATTGTGATCTCTACGTTCTACCAATAAATGAAATGATTATTCCCAATATTTTATCAATTTTTGACTACTTTTCACATCCATCTCAATTTTTAGTTATTTTTATCACAACTTTCATTCTACGGTTACGAGCAAACATATAACATTGCAGCCGAGCGTAAACCAAATTTTCCTCTGTCATGAGTTCGATTCTTGGGGGAGTTTTACTCTTTATTTCCGAATGCACACTTCGAATGACAGTCCGAATCAAATGGCCGTAAAAACAAGAAGAAATTAAATCAAACGTAAAAAGAAGTCCGAAGTAATGAAATATTAAGTGACAAAGCTTCATCAAATAATAATATAATAAACTCTAAAGAATAGATAATTGGCAGAAGAAAAAATCATAAGCTACTATCAAATATTTCATTACAAATACATATGGTCTACAGGCCGACAATTTTAGCACAATTGTTCGAACTCACATGTGTGTGAGTTTGATTCTCACCGGGTATCCTACCAATGTAGTCTTGTACCGGATATATATAAACCCCACGAATAACTATATATACACTTTTTTTAAAGCTTCTCCATTTTCTTTTACAATTAATCTTTTATTCTATCAATTAAAGAATGAATATTCTACCATGCAATACAATAGTGTACGCAGTGTTTGTGTGCAGAGTACATTTTTGTATGGGATAGATTTCCTTTTGTTTTTCTTCAGAAAACGAAGCTCTTTGGTCAAGCTGTCCGATAATTGTTGACAGAGGGCTGCCACAATGTTTTTCGATTCATCTCTGACTGTTTCCCACAGCTGGTCAGTGTCCCCAAAATTCCTCCCTACCAGTTTGGCCTTGATATGCACCCATATTTTCTCTGTTGTGTCAAGATTTTTCATATGATGGAAAGTGCTTGGCTCATTTTTTTGCCCTTGGGTGTATAAGGCTGCATATGTACTGCGGACTGCCTGGTTCCGTGATGGTTAGCAGAGAACCAATTAGCGTGTGGATGCTTTATTAATGAATCGTTAGGTCAGACAAAACTAACAGTATAGGAGGCACATCATGTAATAACTAGCTCAGCATGCAGTCAAAAAATGATGCAGGCATTTAAATCATTTTGGGATTGCAGTGCCCTTAAAAACTTCAAAAAAGGTTATGTCGTTCTGTATTTTCAACCAGAATGAACCAGGAATTTTAACCCTTCTGCAAAAGAATTAATCAAGGAAACTTATATATAATTAATATTTACTAGTTATGTCCCTTAGCAACTAGCGAAAATATAGACATACAAGTGGCTTATTATATAAATAGATGATTACGTGACCAATTATCGAGGTTTGAACTATATTGGAGGTCGACTTATAAAAGAATATGTATTTTGTGTTATGCTTCACCCGTTCCAAATTTACTTTATTAAAGTTTCTTTTTTCATTTTTGGTAATCTTAATGTCTTATCGTTCTATATTTTGAATTTTTGTAACTTTTTCTTTTTCAACCGACTAAGGCTCTCGCTTTTTAACTCATTGTTTTTCACAGTCTTTTTTTCCCCTCATTAAATTCTTTGCTCTCCCGTCTTCAGTTATTTTTGTTTATTCCCCTTTGTTCTTGATATTCCATCGGTCTCGCCGTAATCATTTACAACATCACCATTTTCAGTCATTTTGAATATTTATACTTTCGGTTCCCACCATGAGAGAAACGGTTTGCGACCCTTTCCTAAAGATACAATTTAAAGTATTTCGGAGGAGCTCGAGAAATGGACTCGGCGAGTCAAGTTCAAACTCTACCTGGGATCATCATCATCATCATCATCAGTCTTTTAACGTCCGTCATTGGACATAGACCTTCCCCAGGATTCGCCACAATTCCCTATCATGGGCATCGCAGAGCCAGTATTTCCTGAATCTGTCTAGTTCATCTCTCCATCTCGTGTTCTGTCGGTTTCAGTTTCTTATGTGATCTCCGGGGATCCATGTTGTGAGACGTGATGTCCATTGGTTGACTTTCATTCTTGCAACATGGCCTGCCCATTGCCATTTGAGTTTTTTTAATAGTTTCTATGATGTCAGAAACACCTGTTTTCTTCCTTATATACTGTGCTGTCTTGTGATCTTTCCATGTAAGGTTGAGCATGATTCTCTCATGCGCTGGGATTGTTTGAGGTAACTCCGCATAAATGCATTTTGGAGAGGCATGAATCCATTTCACCCTCCCCAGCTGTGGCTGAAATAGTGCGAATTGAAATGAGTGACGGTATTTCGGGTACTTGATACCCTAAATCAATTTTTGCATTTTGTATGGAGCCTGAGCAATGCCGACTGGTTCCGTTGCCAGTGAAAGAATCAGATACATAAGACCCAAGAAACATTTCAATTCAAATGTATTCTTTCACTCTTAGTTTTCGAGATATGAACACACTCATATACTAACCGCTAAATTATATTTATAAATACACACATATGTAAAACATAAACAAATACTTATTTAGATATGCACGTGTTGTACCTCTTTAATCCGAGAACAGTTTGGGAATGTTTATTTGAAGCGAAATGTGCCACGAGAATAAAGGTTTACTTTAAAAGTCGGTTTCCATATTGTCCCTATTATCATGATGTGGATAATTCCTATCCAATCGTGAACTATACATATAGTCATGTAAACTTCCCATTCTTTACCGCTGGAAAGGATTTTTCATTTATCAGATTTTATATAGTCCCAGAGCATCAATGATTTTATGCGTATATGTGCGTGTGTGAATGCGTTACATTATTTGAAACTCTATTTGAAATGACGTCCTGTTGAAACACGGAGAATAGGTCATTCGGCCTAGACAGTGTAAACAAAATTAACCATTAAAGAAAAATAGAACTGCTGCAGGAATCGAACCTACAAGCGATGTAGCCGATTTAACGTAGTGTCATTCTTAACCAACTAACTAAACAGCCCAACGTAAAAGCAAAGGCCCAAATAACCGCTTCATCCCAACAATTCCCATTTTGTATACTAACTGTCCATGGATGCACTCGGTGTTTTTAACTTGGAAAATTATATTATCAACAAATGGATATATAATCCGACAGAATATATATGAATGCATTGTATTATTTGAAATGACCTCCCGCTCTTACACGGAGAATTAGTCACTCGGTCAGGACAACGTAAATAGAAAAAACTATTGAAGAAATTGTATTTATCTAACGGATTATATATATCCATTCCTCAATAATGTATATATTTTTTCAATATTATTTAGATTATATTGTAATAAATGGAAAGTATTTGTTTCCAAATGATTTCTAATAAGCTGTATCAAAATTAATTGGAAAGACTCAGAAAAAATAATTCGAATAATTTTATGCAAAAATGAACATCGAATGTCGTCGAATTTAGAAATTTCCGATTCGGTTTCAAACCGCAGTTCAACATACCAATTTTTTTTCGGACAACCTAATCTCGCCTTCCCATCTGTGATATGGACACAACATTTTGATCGATTCATTCATTTCCACCGGAGAAAGAGACCAATAAAGGAGACTTTCGTTCCTTACAGATATCAAATATTACACTTGAAGAAGGTCGTAGAATGAATCAACCGAAACTTTGTTTCAAAATAGAAGATAGTTTTTACTCATTTGGTTCAACGGGTAGATATATAAACCGATAAAAATTATAAGCTCAGTCTGAAACGGAATTGTAAAGCGAGAGTGGAAGATGTACACACTATTAGCGGCAGATTTGAAACGTGTTCGGACCATGAGCGATACCAGATCACAAAGCACTGGAGGAGATGCGATTTTGCAGAGATTATATTTCGAGTTTTTCAGACGATTGAATTCATTATTGTTGCATGAGTTAACTCGACGTTTCGGTTGATCCATTCGACAGCTTTCTTTAGTTAGACTATCCGAACGTGATGGTGGTAAACAGAATTTTTCTCCGATCGTAGCAACGCTTATAACGTTGGTTTCGGGTGATATCTTTTTCTTTTTTTTTCAGGCTTGGATTTACAAACCTCATCCTTGTTAGATGAAGCCACTTCGGGTTGGACACTGTATTTGTCTGACTTATTCACTCAGTCGATATGTTGATGAGTTCAACCGAAGAAAGCCGTAGAACGGATAGGCCCAAGCGTCATGTTAACAACACAAACAACAAAAAGGAGATCAACCATCAGAGAAAAAAATCCGACTCTTCTCAAATATATACACTACATTATATTTGTTTTTGTTTTTATTGACAGAATGACCCTCAGAACATATACAAACTCATCGAAAATTTAATTTTCGTTGTTCCAATTGAGTCGAACACATCAGAGTTATTTGGGGAAAAGGAAAATAAATCTCTAAATACTTATCCAGAAAATTTAATCTCTTTTTCCTATTTTCGATCTTAACATAAAATTTCGGTCGATTCATTCTACGGTCTTCTTCATGAGTAATATTTAATACACGTAAGGAACGAGATTCTCATTTAGTCTCTTTCTCCGATGGACATGAATGAATCAACCAGAACGTTGTGTCAATATCACAGATGGGAAGGAGAGATTAGATTATCCAAAAAAATCGGTATGTTAATGACTCTTCTCAAAGTTATAGACAATAAATTATTTTGCTGGCAATTACTTAAATTTATATTTATATTCAAATTTATCAAGTCAAAGCATGTTGATTTGTAATCATCTGTGCGAAATGCAGTTTCAACGAGTTTTATGAATTCAAATGCTTTTGTGCGTGTTTGAAGGGTCCGTTTCTGAGTGGGATATATGCAAATAGTGCCTTGTCCTTTTGATGAGGATAGGGAGCGAAAAAGCAAATATTCGCTAAAACTGTTAAACGTGACCATCTTTCACATTCAAACTATTTGTTCCTTTTGCAAATAAATTGTAAATTAATAATTAGCCAGGCAAAAGCTTTGTGAATCAGTGTTCGCTTTTCCTCGGTGAAAAGAAGCGATAAGATATTTTAAATGATTTCAAATTAACTTATTATACAAATTTTGCATCAGTTGTTGATAATTTAACAAAGTTTACAAAATGAATTTGTCATTCTTTATTTTTTTTCTCTCCTTCTGTTCTTATCTCTCAGGAATGAAAACTCCAAAATTCCTGTTCGGCTGTTCCGAATAATTAAGATTTTAATTTAATCTTGGTTGGTTTTGGGTAAAGTCTTCTATCAACCACAAAAGACAGAGGAGTATGATCGTATTATCTAGACTTATATTTGGTTTTTATATATGTAATGTCGTTTTTTGATTAGTGGTATGAAGTATGATACAGACAATAGAACGGGTAAATATTTAATTGAAATATGATCCACTTGCACCAATAACATCTTTCCAGCGATTTTCTAATAATAATATGCCAACTTTTTGATATTCTTTAGGTTTGGTGGTCATAAATTCAGTAAAAGCACGAATTATGACTTCCCTATTATTTAACCTTTTATTAAAAACCTTCAAACAAAACTGTCATCAAAATTCGCAACAGAGGTCTCTTCAGTTTTCAAATGGGCCTGCCTGTCTATCTGTCTGGCAATGTATCTGCACTAATGAGGTAAGAGGACGGAAGATTTTAACATTTACTCCTTACAAACCTTTTTTTGTTCTTTAAAATCCCCCAGAATGATTTTCTAGTGGGTTCAATTTACAATGTAAGTTTATGCTAAATTGGTCTCTCGATTTATTTACAGCTCTGTTCACTCTTGATTATTTGTTGTTACTTTCTTTGGTAAATTCAGGCATTTTAGTGATCTTACAGAAACTGAGAGAAGTAATTTATTCATTGATGACTCTTTTTCCCAATTCTTTGATTGATCATTCCCAACATTAAATGCTGCCAAAATTCACTACTCACGTGGATATCAAGTTGAAAATACTTGCAAAGATGATAACCTGTCGGGAATATGTGGTTACGAAGGATGCTGAAATATCCTCATCTCAATTGTCTAGACTTGGATATAGTCAACTTGGAGGGTGGGGTCCGGAATTGATATGGAGCAATTCATTCGGTTCATGAGGGACCCAATTTTTCAATTTTTTGAACCTTCCTATTGTCTTTAGATGCTGTGATATGGTTGCTGTAGAAGTCCCAATGTCTTCAGTAAATACTCCTTGACCACTTCTGTCGCTGATTCTTTGTCATCTAAAAAAGGTTTGTGTTTCCATATCCATATTTCCTGACTTGAACCCATTGAATAAACGTTGGAAATTTTGCATCGTAGTAATGCCTCCTCAGGTTGCTTTGAGCAGCATTATATTCTCATTTAGAATCGTATGTGAAAATTAGTCTAACTTCTTGGGTCAACATCATTACTATTAAGGGCTTAAAAATCTCAATTCTTTCTCATAAAACATAAGGATATTAATCCCAATAACACATGGAATAATTACGGCACTTTATCTCAGAACTTCAAACAATTCTAAGAAGACGGAGGATCTACTGAAATTCTAGGAGTGAAACAATAAAGATGTGAATACTAAATGAAAATTGCAAACGGGGGTTACTAGTTCTAAAATCTCGTAGTTGGATCATGATAGTATTTCATTCCAGAAGTTTAAAGAACACTAAGCAGGCTCGATAGTGCATTGAAATGCTGTACTCGAAACAACAAATAAGGATACTAGTCTGAATGATTTGTGGTATAATGACAATATCTCATCTCAGAACTTGAGACGAGAAGGGCGTTGATGCATTATTTTACTGATATGTATGTGATGATCGAATGAAAACAAATAAGAGAGGAATATAGAAAGATAGATAAATAGATAGATATGAACCCACTGAGATAGATAGATAGATAGATAGATAGATAGATAGATAGATAGATAGATAGATAATGACCAGACTGAGATGTATTGATTGATAAATATATTTATATAGATAGATATGAACAGACTGAGATAGACAGATACGAACAGAGATTGATGGATAGATAGATATGAAGACAGATATACCAAAATAGATAGATAGATAGATAGATAGATAGATAGATAGAAAGAAACAGGCACATATAGATAGATATTTTATCAACCGATTGGTGGACAGAGACAGAAAGATAGATGGATTGATAGATATGAACAGACAGATTGATACGGACAAAATCAGATTTCTCGATGAAGATGGAATCTGATTCAATTATAGGAATTAGTCACCGTTTAAATTATCGAGATAAGATCAATTGCGATTGATAGGGACTGGGAAGATAGAAATACTGGCCACCGAGGGGCGAAATCAAGAAGAGAAAAGAAAGATTGAATGAGAACTTGGGAATCAAATCGACAATCGAGAGGCAAAACGGGAATAAAAAGAAACCTCAATCCGTTTCTAAAATGTTCGATCGTTTTAAGCGTGTACGAACCTACGCTGTTCACGCTCCTCCTCCTTTTCCAGCCTTCGTCCTAATATTTTCCTTGCGAGAACTAATCGCGTCACTAATAAGTGGAATTGAATGACCCTCACATCTCGTTCGAATCAGAACTTCTTCCCTCTACCCGAACCGACACCCACCCTTGCACGGAATCTTTCACTATCATCTTTCCATTAATCAAACATTCGACTTTTGCATTTATTAAATTCGAGGATTGAGCTTACCATAATTTCTGAATGTTGTAATCTTCAGCCTCCAACAAATGAAGCGTTCGGAATTGGACGAACACTTGTAATCCCAACGAAAGGGTCTTTTCTCCATGTTTAAGGTAAGTTTTATATTTTCCCTACTTAGAGTATTTGTGAATAAATGCGTTTTGTGTGTGCATATGTGCACTTGCGTGTACATGTGGTGTATACATGAAGGGATATCTGTATACATACACGTGTGTAATGCACTCATATGTATGAGTGTATATGTGTTTGTGTGTATTTATGCATCCATATGACTCCATGTATGTACATGTGTATATGCATATGTGCGTGAGTTCGTGTATATGTGCATGCACGTGTGTATGCATTTATGTACATGTGAGTATGTATCTATGTGCATGTATGTATAATATACATGTGTGTATATGTGTATGCATGTATGTGCATACTTAAGTGAATATGTGTACGCATGCGTGTAATGCATGTATGTGTTCATCTATTGGGGTATATGTATGCTTACATATGTCTACATATATAGACATGTGTATGCGCTCAAATTCAAAAATTGAAAATTGTAAAGAATATGACTAACATCTATAGTTTTTGTCTTCTAATCTTGATATTTACCAGAAGTATGACGAAAACCACTTGATCATGAGACTTTAGACAATATTTACACGTATTGAATCTAGGAAGGGGTCATGTGAGTAAACAAAAATGGTTGATAAATAAATGCGTGTGTGTGTGTGTGATTAGCGGTTTCTGTGACCATGGTTGAGATTAATGGAACAAGTATATGAACAATTTTATCCATCTTAATCACTCACACACGTTTCACTTTTTATTTGTTGGTTTTTACTTTATGTCACGCTGAAGCAAACAGGAAGACAGAAAGGAGACAAAGCAAAGCGTGTGTCCGTGTGCACACCAGGCCATCACCACATATTACAACTATGTGCCTGTGTGTTTGCGTCTACATAACTACTGATGATGATGATGATGATGATGATGATGATGATGATGATGATGATGGTGGTGGTGGTGGTGTCTCCGTACTTGGACAGAAGACAAATACAGGTTTCTATAATTTTTCATGAATAAAACTGATGTTTTTTTCTCATTTTGAATAAGAAAATCGTTTTTTAACTCAATTCAGTCGCCTTAATGTGTTAGAATTATTAAATACACGAAAAATATCGTTGGAGGAATGTGCTTTTTCGTTTTCAATAAATACATTTACTTTAAAAAACACATTTCACTGTTTATCCTAACGTAAATATTGCCGTCATTTTTTATGGGTACTATGCTAGTTATAAAAATATAAAATCTTATTTCTTAGATGTTCATCTCAAAACTCAAGGATGGGGCACCAGATAACTATTTGTAAGTGCAAAATCTGTAAAACTGTGCTTGTGTGCGAAAGGGAATTACAAACAAACAAAAATAAAGTCCTTTCTTTAGTCAACAACTTCTTCAATTCTCCAAGAATGATTTTATTTTAAACTCATCCGGACAGGTTGCAGATTACGCTCTCAGAACTAATTAACCGCTTGGTTGCTGATCTCTTGATATGAACGAAAGAGCAACAAGTTTTGTTTTTTGTTTTTCTAAAAAGACATGCAGTTCGCTGGAGAGTTGACACCGGCTGAGACGACAGGCCAATCTGTTTTCAAGATTCAATTTTCAAATTGCTATCTTGTCTTTTGAGGAAGGAAAAAAGGACATCTCTGTTGATTCTTTACCTTTCTCGCATTAGGCGAGGCCCTCTCCAGTGGGAAACTAATCAAGGTTTCTTAGCGTCCATATCTAGTTTGAGATCTTAAATCTTGTTGTATTCTTTTTATTATAGCTTTATGATGACTTCTTTTTTGCTTAATTTTTATTTTTGTTTCCGCTTGCAAGGAAGCCGCAATGGGGAAGGAGGACCCTCCGTGTTTATGGCCGAATGTTTGAATGTAGATTCAGTTTGACGGAGAATCGGAAGTGTCAAACTGTCTATTTATTTACTGATTTTATTTTAACTATAGGTATGCCCGCGTTTTGAAAGTTCGCTCTATGCCACTTTTACGAAAAAAAGAGAAAAGCGAAAATAGTGTTTTGTTTTGCAGCTGTTATAGAGGCAGCACGTACCCTCTTCTTCTCTTTTCTACACCATAGTCACCCTTACCGACTACCACCCCGACCTCTGATAATGTTTTACTTTTCTTGCACAGGGCTGTTGTCTCTCCAATGGGAAAATGTTTTGAGATCTTAAATTTTGCTGTCTCCTTTATAGTTTCGTATTGACGTCTTTTTCTGTTTGTTTGTCAAGAAGATGCTGTGGGGAGATGGGGAGATCTTCAGTGTTTATTCCCAAATGTTTTGAAGTAGATTTATTTTGACGGAGAAACGAAAGTGTCAAACATTTTATTTACTTATTTATTTTATTTAACTACAGGTCTCCCTTGTTCAACAAATTAGAGCGTTCTTATGAAAAAAAATTCGTGAACCGAAATGGCATAAAGCAAAGAAGCAATTACCATTAATTCATATGGGGATCATTATTGAGCGTTGCCAGATCCAAAAAGTATGGTTGGGAAACAAATCCTCAGCGTCCGTATCTGCTATGAGATCTTGAGTCTTTGAATTCTTTTTCAGTAGTACTTTTATCCCTGCCACTACCTGCCACACCTTGCCACTGTATGTTTCATTTTAACGAGATATTTCCATGCAAAAACCGTCCCAAGACTCTTCAATACTACTAGTTCTCAAATATTGATGGATGCATGGCAGGGAATGGCAGGGAGTTAGTTAATGTTTGAGAACTAGTTGTGAAGTGGCAGGGAATGAAGTGTCAAGAAGTGGCATGAATGAAAAGTACTGCTGGAAGGGAAGATGCTGACATTTCACGTGAGGAGAGAGTGCTTTTCGGTTTTTCTGTCCATATGGCTGCGTGTAAGTTTATAGTTTATCAGAGATGCTGACGTGCGAAACATTTCAATGGAATATTCATTTATTCACCTATATTATTTAACTATTTATGTAAATAGTACGCTCGAATTACATTTCATCATAACTATTTTGGGAGTCTGGAAACGATCGAAATTTTTCTCCTCGCTAGTGAGAAAATAATCAGTTTCTTCACTCATGTTCATCTCTAACTTTAATTCAAGAAATATCAGTGGAGTGTGTGTGTGTGTGTGTGTGTGTGTGTGTGTGTGTGTGTGTGTGTGTGTGTGTACCGAGATGACTCGACAACTGGCTTATTTACGAAATTGATATTAGCCATATACTAATCGGTATACCAGGAATTGCAGTATCGAGTTTGAGGTTGTTGAAATTAGATGTTCTCGAGTAATGTAATAAAAAAATTACAGATTAAAGATCTTTTATGTAAAACCATAGATCTAAATTTAGTTTTAAAAATATCTATTAATAATTGCATACTGACGTGTTTTTGTTTTAAAAACTATCAACAAAGATTGTCAACATCGTCAACGTCAACAGGGATCTCTTCAGTTTTTAAGTAGGCCAGCTGGCTGATAATCGATGTATGTGTTTCGCGCAGAGGCTGCACCAACGGAGCTATACGGCTGAAAAATTTTCACCTTATTTTATCGGAGAAAAACTTTTTTTACGGGGATCAATCTGCAATGTAAGTTTATGCTATAAATTAGTTCCTTACTCTTAAAAGAAATAAGTGTCTTATAGAGATGCGTTGACGCACCTTTAAAGAATTATAAAATGAAAATTCTCGCCTAAGTTTGCTACTGACTCTATGAAGCTGAAAATACAAGATAACACGAGCCTCCACTTTCGGATGCAGGAGAGACGGGGGCATGTACGAGATAACTCCAGACTTGGAAAAAAATAAGAAATCCCCGGAAACAAATCACTAAAATTTGAACACCTCGCCGCAAATCATTTCATGTAAAATCTCTTCGAAAAAATTATGAAAATAACAACTGAGAAAAGAAAACAAAAAACAGACAATTCTAAATTTGTACTTGAGGTTAAAAAAAATTATTCGTATATCTTAAAAAACATACAAGAAATCTGAAGGAAAGATAATCCCACAATAAATAAATAAACAAGCTTGGCTGCGCTAGGGTCAAACTCCCTCACTTCTTTAAGAGGTAAACAAAGCAGAATTTTGTTCTCTATACAATATCATTCCAAATTACGTGTCTTATTTCAACTTCTATATCAGTAGTTCCTGTTAAATGGAATTTGCAGGTTTTAGAAGAAAAGTCGAATTGAGTTGGGTTTTAGAAGTGGGGGTGGATTTGTTTATGTGTGTGTGTGTGTGTGCGCGCGCGCATCAATGTGTCACTGTTATTCGTGCTAACGTCACTGGTTTTTATTTTGGTCATTGTCATCCATCATTGTTGTTACATACAAAAATGAAGTCAGACCTCAATCGTTTGGGTTCGACAATATAGGTTTCCCCCAGCTCTCTGAAATTAGAACTTTGGTGAAATAAGATATTTTGTAAGCCGAAATGGTGTAAATTGAAAAAGTGTTTACCATTAATAAACAGCTAATATCTAAAAACAGGAAGGTTACTGCGTAACCTTATCCCTGGTACCAACAAAGCTGAGACAATGAATGAATTAAACTGGTTAGTCACTCAATAAAAGCTATCACATGACTGATGTTTTTCGGTAGCATGCTGTGATGAATTAAAAAACTGGAATAAGGGGTGATCAATGAATAAGTTACTTCTATTGCCTTTTGTTGGGTCACTAAAAACAAAGCTGGGCACAAACTAAAGACTTATTTAGCATAGATATATATATATATAATGTATTGAACTCCACTTCCCAACTCAAAATCTATTTTGAGGAGATTTAGAAAACAAATAACAAGTCAGACGGACCACCTTGAAAACTGACGAAATCTATGTTGGCTATTTTGTTGACAGTTCTGATTGACTGTTACTAATAGAATATCTTCCTCCCTTCAAAAATCTTATTTTATTAGTGACTGTCAATCAAACTGTCACCAAAACTGTCAACGTAGGTTTCTCCGGTATTCAAGTTGGTCCAGCAGGCTGACTGGCTATGTATGTACATATCGTGCGTACAGGCCGCACCAATCGAGCTAGAGGGCTGAAAATTTAAACATTTACTATTTATTATGTATTTATTATGTATACAAAACCTTTTTTTTTTTTTCAAACTTGAGTTTCTAGTTTTGGGTTAAATTTGCGATGCAAGTTCATGCTAGATTAATCCCTTAGTTTGTGTCCGGTGACATTCACACATTTTTCTGACTTTTTCAGTGATTTCTGCCAAACAAAATGCAACGAAAGTAATTAATTCATTGATCCATTTTTTTGCAATTTTTTTAGTTGATCACCCCAATACATCATGCTGCCAAAAGATGTTGGTCACATGACGGTTTCTGTCCAGTGACTAAACAGTCCTGTCTTACATTTTTAATTGAAAAAACTACCAAGGAAGGAAGACTGCAGAAGACGCCAATAATAAAGCAAATTGTAAATCTGTTCACAATAAAAGGAAAGAAATATTGAACTCAAGGAAAAGAAATGATTCCAGAGAAAATTAAAACTGACATGGAAGGAAAAAGTTAATGAATTTTCGTGGGTCCCTTCCTACTGAGCGTCACCTTTTTAGGAAGAGAGACATTCAGCAGATCCCCTCGAATAAAAAAACAACAAAATGTACTTATACAACAATACAGCACAAACATTGTTAATGTAAACTCTCGTTGTAGCGGCACTATTTAATAAAGCACGCGTTCCAACAGCACTTTTGTTTTTGTATTCAAATGAAACCGATGTCAGAGATGTATCTTTCTTGAAGCAAATTAAAAAGTAATGAATTCGTTTGCCGTATTTTTAATACACCCGTAATAACGGCAAAATTGAGGATG
The DNA here is from genome assembly GCA_963457665.1 of Thysanoteuthis rhombus. Lineage (NCBI taxonomy): Eukaryota > Metazoa > Mollusca > Cephalopoda > Oegopsida > Thysanoteuthidae > Thysanoteuthis > Thysanoteuthis major. The sequence goes on along the minus strand of OY735236.1, from coordinate 20,661,158 downwards.
TTTTAATATTGAGATTCTATTGTATATACATTTGACAGACACATGGACACTCACTCATACATACGTATGTTTCTGGAAATGCTTGGGGTATAAAACGAAGAACAAATGTTTTCCCCAAGAATTTTTAGGTTAGAGTTAGACTATATGGCTGTCATAATCTTTTTTCAAACACTAATTTATACAAAATGTCTGATAGCTACAATATTTCGACCACTGTATCGGTCGGGCTTTTTTAGGCGCCTGACGTATTCGTTAAGGCTCTCATCATTTCTAATCGAACTTTTTTCAATACACTAGAGCAGGTCGTTCTAATTCCACTGCCCATGCCAGAGAATATCTAGTGCTGGTGAATTCTTCTGTTAATTGCTGTTTCTGTTCGTCCTACTGAACCAGAGTATATGGATGACCTGCCTGACCGAGGGATAACCAACGCTTATATCCAATCGGCAATTGTCCCGTAGTACAATCAAGGGGTATAAATTTGGACCTTAAGTCTATTTTTCTGAATCAAAAGCTCCCATACAGTGTTTAATCCATTGTTTGGTTATAGATTAAATAATAAGTTCTTCAAAGAATAATGATCAAGTTATTGTGTAATATCAAGTAGAATACGAGCAAATATTCAAGAGTAAAAACAGAAGAAGAGAAGAATCTATTGGAAACTTGCGACGTTATGTCAACAATTTTTGACAGCATTTGGAAACATTTTTCAACATTTGTTTCTGTAAAAAAAACTATATTCAATTCATTCCCAGTTACACAAAGTCCAAAACAAAAATAATCAATGCTTCTAAAATAAACCGAAAATATCGACCGAAATACAATGTTATTCATTGGGGAATGAAAAAGTGCATATATTAGTTATAAACACTGTATAGTCTACTCTATTTCTTTTCTTTCTTTTCTTTCTTTCTTTTTTCTTTCTTTCTTTCTTTCTATTTTCTTATCCCGTGAATTGATTTGAAGAAAAACTTATATGACGTAGTGTGACGTAAAAAATATTCCTGTTTCATGACTTAGTCCTCTCTCTTTCTCTTTCTCTCTCTCTCTCTCTTTATATATATATATATATATATATATATATATATATATATATATATATATATATATATATATATATATATGTCCTTCCTTTCTTATGAACGCTACTAATCGATTCAAATTTGATCTGAACGAAAATCTTGGCATTCTTAGAACTGTCGACTTTCGTTGCTGTTAAAAATGAATGTAACGGGTGTTGCAGAATGTGAACATGCGTTCCAGGATTTTTTTTAACCATGTTTCTCCCTTTCCTCTGGTATTGATTTGCCCTCAAGGAAGACTCATCAACAAAGAAAACAGTCCAACTATAAGACAGTCAATAATACTTTTTGTTAGTCTTGCAATTGATACGATTGATAGGAAATTTTAAAAAAAGAACTGCTGATGAGTTTGTTTGGTTTTTTTTTATCTGTGTAAGTAAATAGAGGTTTGAATCGAACTCTGTATGGGAATTAGTTCTCAGCAAAACAATACTTAACCTACGGTAATCTGCATTGTTTAAAAAAATCTCCACATTTGCAAGCTATAAAGATTTGTGTGGCACAGAAAATCCATTTGGTAGAGTGAGAATTATCTCAGATCATCTTGGCACCAATCTCGCCCGCTTTTTTAAAGTCGGGTATATTATTTTAATCACTAACCCAACAGGTTTGGTGAACGCAGTAAAAACAATGGTTATTTACATATCTTTTGTGCACAAGTACTTTCAAATTTGCTGTCTATTTTTGAATAAGAGTTTTTAGATGAGTCCTAACGTCGATATTTCGGTCGGACGGTCGGTCAGTTGGTCGGTCAGTCTGTCAGTCCAAGCTATGCTAAACAACAGAAATAAGAAGGAAAGAAGAGGTTTGATGTCATTAAAAAGTATATCATTATTGAAAGGTGTGACATCATTAAAAGGTGTAACATCTATTCCTATCATTTTTACCGGTTGCTAATGATGTCAAAACAGAATATTTTTAACAAATGGCAAAAATGACCATTAACGATTTTTATTGAAAATGATACAGAATACTTCAATATCGCAATGTTTTACAAATGTGAGAATCCCTTTATTCAAAAAAGACTACTTGCAACCCTCCTTCCTACTTTTCATCATCCGACTGCAGTCACCACAAATGGTGGACGCATCGCTGAACTTATGGTTCTTGTTTTTTTTCATCTTCCACTCGTATTCGCAATGTTGTGGAGATGGTGGCTGCCTCATTCCGTTCATCTGTTTTTATTCTCTCATTTTAGTTGATCAATTTATTCTGATCCAACCCCGGCTTGCTAGGCTCGTCCAAACTTCCCAAGAACTGAACATTCTGGGAAGACAATCTGGGCTCTGTGCGTAACCAGCATCTAACGACATTCCACAATGGGTTGGAATTTCCCAATTTGGATTCACATTTATTGATATCGTAGACTGGTTGCCAACCAAGGCTGAAGAGCCCAGTATACCCAAATATTCATCCGGTGCTGGGGATGGAAGAAGAGAATTATCCATGCCTTTCCCAAGGACATCGCTGTGGAGTAAATGCTGTCTCAACGACCTTCTGTGCTGCTGACTGTTATGCCATCCACATCTCCAGTTTAGTTGATAAAAATAGGTTTTTGCAAATGATGCAGTCAAGGGGAGGTAACTGCACATTTTACAAGAAGTAATTTTTGCAGCTTTTTTTTCTTGAATTAATGTTGAAAAACCTTTGCATTTTTTTACTTTTTTATTCATTCTTTGATATTGTGTTCCTTGGGCTTTTTAACCTTTACATTGAATAAGAAAAGAATGTTCGGCCAGCCGAAATTTTTTCATTTAAATGCAACCATGGGAAAAATCTGTTTCCTCCGAGAAAGATTCTCAGGGTTTTTGTGAAAACAGTGCAAAACTGGAGGAAAGATCGCCAAGTACGGAAGACCGTACGTGGAATAAAAAATATTTTTCCAATTATTATGATTAAACAGTTAATTTTCATAAGAAAATTAAAAGCGGTATTTGAATTTCTATGAATTGATTTCTTTTTGCAAAAGAAACTATTGAACTGGAAGAGCACATAGTTTGAAAATGTTATTAAGACGTACATTTACGACCAAAATTTTTGATCGGGAGAGTACATTTTAACGGACAGAAAAACAGAGCTACAGGTTAATAGATTGGTGGACTTTTTGATTAGTATTTCTTTCGCAATGATTTCAGATGCTTTTTTAACTCAATTCTCAGAGCATCATTTTGCGGTTGCTAGTATCAAACACGGATCAGAAATAAAGAATAAGCCTCAGGCGAAGTTCTAACTCGCATTGCATACCCTAGGGAAGGCTGCCTTAACACTACATTACCGATTAGGTCACAGAGCCTTCTGGCTAGAGTTATTTAAATCTAACCATATTGAATATTCATTAACAATAGGCACCAGAGCTGCTTATATTGATTACAAACGGTACAATTATCGACCCTTTATTAGTTCTCAAATGGAAGTCACTTACAATATCGAAATAATTCGGCATAGTCTTCCTGTTGAGATACGAGACTCGAAAAAACGCCAAATTTAGTGATGACAGTGAATAAACACTTACTTTGATATATAAGAAATAGACAAAAATAAGGAAGCTATTATACAAAATAAATTCAGCCAACATTATTGATTACATTTCAGCCTTATGGCATTGTTGAATTGTGTTTGCAAGGAATTTTCTCTAATATTAATCAGACCACATTTGTCTATCATGTCAATCGATATAGTTTAGTTTAGATTTTAAGAGCGAATTCTCAAAGATTATATATATATATATATATATATATATATATATATATATATGTGTGTGTGTGTGTGTGTGTCTGTCTGTCTGTCTGTCTGTCTGTCTGTCTGTCTGTGTCTGTGTCTGTGTGTGTCTGTGAAGGGCCCCATGATAAAACGCATTATTATATCCAAATCTCTTGAAATGAGAAAGAAGGGAAAATGTTAATCGTGCATAATGCATTGATCAACAAAATGCAATTTTCTCTCGATCCGTAGGAAGGCTTCAAGCGTGTTTTGCAGAAAAGGAAGGCTAATATCGATAGATCACCGTCCGGAGAAGCAACAATATATATATATATATATATATATATATATATATATATATATATATATATATATATATATATATATATATATATATATATATACTTGCAGGGAATCCTGGACGTTTCCCGTGGAAAAATAAATGGACAACTGACCAAACACTTATGAATCATATTCCCTCTTAAATATCTCCACATTACGAACAGGTGGTCGGAGTGTATTTTTAAGTGTATTCAGTGTTATAACAGCCAGGTTGTGCAACCGAATTTTAAAATGGATGTCGCACCCCCTCAGCCAGATTCGTGCTCACTCTGTGCAGGTCAATGTCACCGTTATTAATGTTTTTGAAAGCAGTATTTTGGATTTAAGATACCGATAAAAAGCAATTGATAAAATAATTTCTTTTCATCCGGAACAATATTTTTTACAAATAACGAGAGAAAATGATTATCCAAAATGAATGTTAAGTTAGAATGGAAAATTTCATCAAAATAATATATAGTCTATATATATATAGTCTATATATATATATATATATATATATATGAATTGCGTTATATTATAGAGAAACTTATTCGAAATGATCTCTCGTCGTTACATGGTTATTATAATAGTCAATTTAGATAATCTAAATAGATCAAACAATTAAAGAAAAGGGGGCTGTCGCAGAAATTGAACCTACCATCAATAGGGTAGCTGCTTCGACGTGGTGATGACTGTAGTATTGAGCTAAACAGCTGGCAGTAAAGCAAAGGCCAAATAACTGCTTTCAACCTGAATTCTCATCTCGTTTATTCTCGTTCTCTTTCAACGCAACAGTTGTGCTTTTAAAAAATGGACATATATGGTCCGACAGAATGAATTATAGATTGTGTAATATAGTGTATAAATTTATTTGAAATGATCTCCAATCGTTACACAGTTAATATATCGTTCAATTTAGAAAATATAAATAGAATAAACAATTAGAAACAATTTCCTGATGCAGCCCCATTTTCTTCAATTGTTTATTTTATTTACGTTGTTTAAATTGAGTGATAAGACAGGGGATCATTTCAAATAAGTTTCGATATGATATAACGAAATTTATAATTCATTCTGTCGGACCATATATGACCAATTCTTATATATATATATTGTGCTGATGGAAAGGCTCAGTTTGGAAAGCGCAAAATAATAAGAAATGAACAACGTTACTTGAATAAGTGAATCTAATTTTGTTATCCTTTATCTAGTCAAAAATCTAAGAAATATAACTAGGGGAGGGGAATAAAATCTTCATCGCAAACACTTGAAATTATTGAATTGAAAAATAGACAGGGTCATTTATGTATGGATAACTTATACAAGTACATATCTTAATGTATAGATGCTGTGTAGGAGCATTTTATCCAGAAATACCTCTGTCTATACACTAATATATGTACTTGTATAAGTTATTTATACATGAATGATCCTGTCTATTTTTTAATAAGAGGAGAAACCTACACGGATAAAAGCACCCCAACAGCTCTTACGAAAGAAACAAACAACACAGAAACATACCTATTTCTCTCTTCTACCTCAAACGTGTAAAATTTACTATGCACCGCAGCAAGTTTTTTTTTTAAAAAGATCGCTGACACCCGTCGAAACGCATCAAAACATGTCCACGTGCTTTTTTCTTTTTTCATTTCACCTTCCAATTGTCACTTTCATCAATATATATATATATATAAATAAACACACACACACACACATATATATATATATATATATATATATATATATATATATATATATATATTGTCGGTTGCCTTGTAAGGTACAAAACATGTCACGCTATGTTTTTATTCATAGCTTTTATATTTTCCATCCATGAACATAAAATATATATGTTCAAATAAGATGGTATGGAAATAAATTACTTGCGTGCTTGAAGTTGGGGACATGAAGGTGGGGACGAATAAAGTTGGGGAATATTTAATTATGTTTTGCCTGAGGAGAGGGGGCGTCCAGACACCATGGATCTCTCTCCTGGATCCGTGCCTGATCTTTAGTCCTAACCCTAATCCAGGCGCCACGTGTGGTATATGCATAGAGATAGAAGTTCAGATATTGTTATTCATACGACGTCCAAGTCTATGCGTGTGTCATCGTCGAGGTTGGTACATGAACATATTCCTGATTCCATCTTTCATCGCCGTATTGCAGATGTCGACCATTCCGTTTAACAAAATACAAAAATTGACGAAAAAAGAACAATGAAGAATGAAAGACACAAATCAGGACTGTTTGGTTGAACACGTGACCATGTCGACATGATGCTTCATTCGACACCGCCCTGGCACCGTCAACTCTGCCCTGACCCCCACCCAAGTATTGGAAGCATCTGTTGATTACTTTTTGCAGATGCTGCTGCCATTATCCTGGGGGTCAGCAGCCTGACTGTCTCGCCCTTTTACGTTTTGGTGGACGATCTTCGCGCCTAGGACGCCAGTTATTTGCTTCATTGCAGAAACTTTCTGCCCGAAGACGCCTCCACCAGATGTAATCGACTGCTGACCGTTTTGCGATATCTGGTGACAGGTCATCTTTCCACGGCCTTTCTTTTTCCCCAATGGGTGTTATGTACATCTTCTTTTTTGTTTTTGTCGTAAAACTCCAGTCCAAGTTTGAGTTGATTTTATTCCCCCGGAACAAGAACCAGAATAATCCTCACCTAAATTAGGGGAGTAAAATCTTCACTTTTTGTCGATCCAGTAATATTAAAGCAAACCAATATATAAAATGAACATTTCCTTCCTGTGATTTGAAATCAGGACAAAGTGATTGCTAGGAGGCTCACTGACCAACTGAGCCAAACTGACAAGTCTTATATATCTAGGAATTTGTTTTATATGCAATACAGTTGCAGCAATCATTTAGGATAGAAGAAGTAGAATTTGACCCTGCAGCAGTCAGACTTGTCTTTCTAGGATTCTTTCTTTCTCTTTCGCTTGATGTGTGTGTGGGGATGTTTGGGGTGAGGTGATTGGTTACATTTTCAGAACCAATCATCATGTAGCGACTGATTATTTAGCAAACCACTCTTTGATCGTGTTATTCTCTGACTATCATTCGTTGATCTAGTTTTAGTACCCACTTTCTATACTTGGCGCCAGGCCTGGTTTTCCATGATGTTTTTTTCCCCTCGGATGTGATATTTATTTGAAACTGTCAACCCAAACTGTCACCAAATCCATCGATATCAGATTTCTTTAAAAAAACATTCAAACTTTTAGTGATCACTACCCAACAAAAGGCGGGAAATGTAATTTATACATTGATCATCCCTTTCTCAGATTTTCAATTGATCACCCCCCAACACGGCATGCTGTCAGACGACATGGTCTTCCGGCGGTTTCTTCAGAATGACTAACCAGACATGCTCTTCCCTTCTTTTTTTTCGTCTCTCCCCCCTCTCTCTCTCTCTCTCTCTCTCTCTCTCTCTCTCTCTCTCTCTCTCTCTGTCGTTGTTTCGTGGGTGGAGAAATTTGCTCCATTGTTTCTACTTATAATCACGACTGGTTATTTATAAGAGGTATTCACTCATGTCTGTCTTTATCCATACAATATCTCCGAAAGCTCTCACTAAATTCCAATGACATTTTGTAAAAGGATGGTCCATAGGCTCAAGAAGATTTGATTGAATCTTTTTTTACCGATTGAAAAATATTTTTTTTGTGTGGAAATTTACCTCACCTACACCGTTGCTGCATCTGAAGAGATTTACATTTACGGCCAGGGGTTGGCAGGGGAATATGCTCTCTGGGCACTTCCTAGTTTTGATCGAGTTATTTGCAAGCCACCATCTGTCGATTCAGTTTTAGCGTTTTCCATTAGGAAACTTAAATGGCAATGGGCCGGTCGTGTTGTGAGGATGTCAGACAACCGATGGATATCACCACTCACAACGTGGATCTCCAGAGATTATGGCAGAACTGAGGCTGGCAAAATATAAGATAGCGTGACGAAATAGACAATTTCTGAAAATATTAGCACTGCAAATCCATGATAGAGAGGTCTGCCGAATCTTTGGGAAGGACTATATCCAACGACGAAAAGGCTGATGATGTTGATGATGATGACTTCACGCAAGTATCTTTCCCAAAAGAGTCCTGGTTAACTGGAAGCCAGTTCAGTATTTTCATCTATGTGGTGTCCGAATTTGAGACATCAAGGTTCTGGCGGCATGGTAAGTACACAATTTGATCGATCAAGGTTTTTATAACTAGTGAACAGTTCACTCTAAGATATGAGCGTATGTGCGCTTAGACACGCTTTGCAACCAGTGCATAAAGGAATTAATGTGTGCACAAAAGATTTCAAATTCTGTAGGTAGCTTACCAAGTTTTTTTAAATATCGTCAAATTCAAAAAGATTGACAACTAAAATTACAGGGGATATTAGACTTCTTCAGAATACTATCCCCATCTTCATTGATTTGATAACAAAGTTCTGACCAGTACGTTTCCAAAACGTTTTAGTAAGTCAGAATATAGCTAAAAAACTGTATTCTGACTTTCTCAAATAAAGTAATGTTATTATTCCACAATTCATTAGATTGAGTATCTCATCTCTATTGCTTTGATCTCATTCCAGCTTATCTTCTATCTAGGCTTCATCAATATCTAAATGAATTTCTGATAATTATTCCCATTGTTTCACCCGAAAAATACCAGTATACTCTCTATCTTTCCTTGGTACTTTAGAAAATACATAGATAAAGTCCTGTCATAATTTCTGAACTTATATGGACGAATATCCCTATCTTTGTTGTTTCGAACAATACGTATATGCTGTGTCTGGCGATTATTGCAATAAAATCAATTGCTTCGTTTTAACTTTCAGTAATCTTCTAATTACCGTACTTAGTGATATATAGGACCCCTTTTTGCCCAAAAAGGCTCGAAAGGAAAACAAAAACCTTTGTTGCCCATAATGGTCAGAACCAATTGGTCGGAAACATTTAAAAAACAGCGTGAATTCGAAGAAATGCATTTCTCTTTTCGTAATATATATATATATATATATATATATAGATATACTGCTTCAAGTTTATTGTCAAGGAAGAACATTACGTTGAAGAATAAATATTGATAGTGTGAATACTTATTGTATAATTATCATCTTTGACTTTTATATTACATAGCAACACATTTATGATTATTTCTGTCGATATACGTCCATTTCTTAATAATTTGATAATCTACGTTGAGAAACTAATACAGTAGGTATGGGCAGTGAGTAAACAAAATCGGATTCGGGAGGTAAAACAGCGATTTGCATTGTATTACTGGCGATTGTTCAGATCAAAGAGCAATGCTGCATTAAAGCAGCTACCTATTGGTCGCAATTTAGATTCTTGCAGCAGACCCTTTTTTTCAGTTATTTTTCTATTCACGCTGTCTTGGCCAAATGATACATTCACTGCATAATGACAGGAGATCATTTCAAGTGAATATGCTGCATTTACAATTTTTACGTATTGCTGGTAGTAGAGGAAATATCTTACGTTCTCTGTGGCATGCCAGTGTTTAGAAAAATTGATTGAATAAGCAAAAATGATGAAGAAAAGAATATCAGAAATCAAAAAGGATAAATTTGGATGATAGGTATAGACAAAAGGAAAAAAGAAGTTGCCAAAAATAAATAAAGAAAGAAAGAAATACGGAAAGAAACACAGAAGGGAAGTGAGAAAAAAGACAGAAAGGAAGGGAGAAAGAAAGAAAGAAAGAAAGAAAGAAAAAATAGTGAGTGAAATAAAGAAAAAAACAAAGAAATTTCTACAGAAGTATAAAGGAGACAAGCCTGGCTGCAGCATTATTGTACATACAATAAATAAATGCTTTGATATATTGTCGATAGGCCACACCAGATATAGGTACCAAACGACGGCAAAACTTCGATGGAGCCATCTTATTTATTATACCAATAGAAGTAGAATATTTTATGGTATAGCCTTTCTAAATGAGTAGCTATTTTATGTTTTTAGTACAGTTAGTTCTGGTGCTGTAATAGGGCTCCGTAGGAATGTTTGAGTTGATTAATGAAATCAATTGAAAATGTTAGGGAGACTTTAAGTGAGTGAAAATTATTTGAATAGATATTCCAGATCAGTTGCAAAAATATTTAACGCCATTTTTCATGATGGTAGATTTTCCCTGTAGGGCCCTACTTAGAAAAAAAATTCATCAAATATGGACCCATTGTATATCGTTAGGAAAAGAGATTCCATGCTGAGTAAAGATTTATATGCCTTGAAGCAAGTGATTTTGAGGTAATTACCATCAAATGCCTTGTTTTAAAATGAAACATGGGGACTGACGACTATGATATTTCATTGAGATTCATTGAGATCTTTTGGAGATATTGAGTGGACAGGCTGGAAATTTCGAAAGTTATTTTGTGGTTAGCTATAATGAAGGGGGTAATTATCCATGGATACAGAACTTTCTGACTTCTTTATGAGCTTGTTCCTCACAATTCCACAAATTTCTACTGGAATTCATTGAGAACATTTAGAGATGCTGTATGGACAGATAGAAAACTTTTGAAGATATCTTTTGTTACTGACCTATGGCGTAAGGGAAATAATTATCCATGTATTTGCTCCAAAATTTCTTGGTTTCTATTATCCACCTGTCCACGAAATGCCATTTAAATTCATTGAGAACTCTAAGAGATATTGTGAGGGCAAAAATAAGAGTTTGGCATCCTATGAGGCATGAACATGTACCCATTAGTTAGGAGAGGTAATTGTGCAAATTTGTAATCTCTCTTTTCCTCGTCTTCCCTTCTTCAACATTCCATAGAAATTTATCCAGAACATTCGGAGATATCGCATGAACACAGATTTCTGTTATCCGGATCCCTGTCATAGGGTATGGGCATAAAACCCATGGTATCTACCACAAAGCTGACACTACAGATGCTACTTGGCCGGAGACTGGTTTGGTTGTCCAAGACCGAGTGCGCAGGTGCAATACGTTAGCCAATGGAAGGACAATGAGGCTACATATTGCTAAGCGCATTGGGAACTTTTGGATTCATCCTTGGGTTCTCTCTCTATTACTGCGAAAGCAGTTCGCCCCAGAGAGGCGCTGTCCTATTGCACTAAGAGGGAAAGGTCGGGCTCGTACTGACGCTTTCGCAACCTCGTTGGCGCCGGCTGGAGCTATTTTTAAGAGTGCTCCATTCTATATTAAACTTGACCTTATGTCGCATTTTGCTCACTGTGGGAGTACGAATAAATAGGGCCACTGCAAATGCTATCATATCAGAATACCTTCGACACATACAGAAGATTACAAAAATCATTACTAGTCTTTGCCACCTCAAGGGGTACCAATAAGTTATGTTTTTGGTCTTGGGTCATGGACTTATATACGACTTGTCAGTCTGGATCAGCTGCTTAGTAATCACTTGGTCGTGATTTCAAATCATGGTAGGGAAATGATTTTATATTTAAGTTAGATCTAACATGACGGGTTAAACAGACAGTGAAGAGTTTACTCCCCTGAATTCAGTGATGACTGTCGGTGTTGTTGTTTTTGGAATGGAGTTCGACAATTTCAACAAGAGGAAGAGGGGTGATTTGGGAAGGTCAGGAAAAAATGTACAAGAAGAAAGAAAGCAAGAATGAATGAAAAATAAAGAAAGGGGAGGGACAAAGGGGGTTACTACAGAAGTTCAAAAAGAAAAGAAATAAACAGTGGAAAATAAGTGCTTCACACAAGGAGAAAAGACGAGATAATTGTCCTTGTGCCAGACTAAACTGATGTTAGTAAATAACAACAAAAAGACGAGAAGTGTTCCGTAGTAAAAGGCGTAGAACTAGTTGACAATAGATATATAAATAAAATCATGAGAATACTCTCACACCCACGTCAAAGATCCATCCCAACATAAGAAAAAAAAACTATAATAATAAAAGTAAATAATGGTGCCCTTACGCTGGCTATGGTTCCAACTGTTCCTGCCTGGGATCTACACATCCAAGACTCAGTCTGTTGCAATATGCGAAATGGACTTGGAGGCGACAAGTATCCGAAATTGCATCACCCCACGCTATTTTACCCATATTTTGGGAAGATGGATTCATGCCTTTCGCAAGGCCATTAATGTGAATTGAACGCCAGCCAGAGTTTGAACTCAATTCGCCGAGTTCCTCCACCGAGCCGTTATCAGCTTAGTCGACCCGCATCTCCAACCACAGAAAAAAGACTTGTAAGATCGGAACATACGCTGCTTTTTTTGCTGACCCCAACCTTCTTTCAATTCATCAATGATGTCATTTATTTCATTTTGATCCCTAAAGTACCCCTCACCCTAACCATTGGCGTTTAATTTTGTTCCTATCAAACCAGAAAGAGGAAACGAAAGAAGGACGGAATGAAAGAAGGAAAAGGTGCAAAGAAAGAAAGAAAACAGGGAAAGATTGGGGGAGAAAAAACAAAAAGTAGTGACCAGAAATAAAGAGGGGAGGAAGGAAGGGAGGAAGGAAGGAAGGAGAAAGAGAAAGAAAAAAATTGGCAAGGAAGAAAGAAAGAATGAAAGAAAGAAAATAGTGTAAAGACGAGAAAATAATGAAAATAGGAAATACTAAAACGATAGCATGAAGGAATTTTGAAAAAAGGAAAGGAGGACAAAAGAGAGAAAAATTTTTGAATGAAGAGATATAAAAATAATGAGAATAGTGAAGAACGACGAAAGAATGAAAACAGGGAATACCAGAACGATATGATGAATGAAGTTTGAAAGACAGAAAGAAAGACAAAAGAAAGAGAAGAGAAAAAAAGAGCGAAAGAATACATCAATAGAACAATCTTGTCATTTCATCTTGATCGTTGCAAAATTCCTTACCCTAACCCTAACCCTAACCCTAACCAGTGAATTGTGTTCCTATTTAACTAAGCGTAGATCAGAGTCAACGTAGGGCTCTGAGCAATTTACACATAGGTTATCATGGTTTTCAATCGTAATTTTGTGAACAATCTGGACAACAGACCCGAGATGAAAGCAGCTTTTCAAAATTCGTTCTTTTTTCTTCAGCTTTTTTCTTCCTGTCCGTTGATCAAGGCTTAACTATTCTCAACTGAATGAACACTCGTAAACCAACCAAGGATCAAATTCACAATTGAACCGTTGTCGAAAATGCGGATAGATCAAACCAGAGAAGCCAGTTGACATGTTGGAAGTGATAGAGAAAGACAAAGACATAAAAAAGGAAGAATTTACCAGAAAGAAAGAATCACGGAAAGAATGAAGGAAGAAAAAAAAAAGAAAGAAGGAAGCAGAAAAAGAAAGAAAGAAAAAAAAGGGAAAAACGTGAAAAAGTAGATATAAGAAATAAAGTATGGAAAAAAAAGAAGAGGTGGAAAAAGACAGAAAAAAAGAAAGAGGAAACGAAGAAGAAACGAAGGAAAAATGATGAAAGGAAAAAGAAAGAAAGGAGGAAAGAAAGGGTTTTAGAAAGAAAGTCAGTTGATATGCTGCATGAACTGTAAGTGATTTGTTTTGATCGAACGTGACATGTAAATCAATGATCAAAATCGAAGCTCATTGCAATCTAAACGTATTTTGAGATGCCATTATGTTTGATCACTGATCAAATGATGGTCAGAGTTTAGGCTCACAAAGCCTCAAGTACCCACTTTCAAAATACCAGCTCAACTTGACCTTTGAGGGAAAATTCGGTGAATGCATTTAGGGTGATCAACAAATCTCTTCCAATAGGGTTCGATACTGATCGAAGCTTTACTTTGATTTTTTTAAAGCTATCAGTATAGGGAGATTTTGTCTCATTTCATTTTCGTCCGGGTTTTAAAGCAAAGAGAAGTTCATGAGTAAGCGAAATCTGGTTGGTTCGTTTAACTACATAGAAAATACTCCCAAAGATTAAATTGACGTCAGATTGTTTCGTATCATGGATTTCTTAACATTCCTACTTCACAACAAGCCTGGCTGCTACACGGTCAAACTCCACTTCTAATTCTATTCTGACTGAAGATGATTCTAACAGCTTTTGTATTGTATATGGGATAAATAAAACTGAAAGAAATAAACTCAAATAAAACTGAAGAAATACATTTTTATTTTTTAGTATAAATGCATTTATTTATTAGAATGAAATAAGCTCTTACGCATTTTTGACATGAATTTTCGAAGATATGTATTCCTAGTCAGTTTGGATCAGTCGTTAAGAAAGTCGCTCAACATTCGTAAGCGTAAGCGATTTTAAATTACGGTATTGGATTAATCTCATTATCGAATGCTGGAACAGACGAACAGTTTTCTCCCCTGAATTAAGTGAGGGTTATCCCCAGTTCTTGTTATTGTCCTTGTAAGTAAACTCCAGGCTTGGAACTGAGTTTGACGAAACTTCAATTACAAAAGAGGCTAAAAGGCACTTATTAAAAAGTTAATACATATCTTTGACATAGAAACAAAAAGTATCCAGCAACTGTGAACACCCCAAAAACCGGTTGCGTGGCTTTGATGCAACTCATCAACCAATCAGAGGAGACCTTATCGCGCATGCATGAACTCCGTGTCGGTTATTCAGTAGATAGTGAAAATGAAGAAGTGTAATGCATGGCTATTGCATTCACAACTTTTAAAAATCTATCAATGTGAGGAGGTTTTGTCTATTTTTTAAGATGTTTTTTCTCGAAGCGAAATTTGGTTAGTTCATTTTACAACATAAAAAATGAATCGTTCAGAGATTAAATCATAATGCAATGTTACCATAAAATGAATCTCTAAACATTTTTACTTTCATGAAAGTTCAATTACAAAAAAGTTTGTTTTTTTTTTAAAGTGGGTGCTTATTTGAAAGTAATGACAGGTTTCCTTGCTGTCTAAAAGTAAAACCTTCCTGAAAAAGAAATAACTTTTTAAAAACTTTCGTTAGCTTTAAAGCGAATAAGCAATTACAGTTTATTTTATGGGGGAAGCGCACCCTTCTTTAGGGTTGAGCACGGTTAAGTAGAACATCCGTCCATTACTGGTATGATGCAATGCTCTTCCAACTCCTGAATTGAGCACTTCAGTAGATGGGGAATTATGTGTAAGTTAATATATCGCTTAGTTCGGTCCTAACGCGTCGGGTAGGGGTAGAATGTCTGTCTCTTGATCTGAAGCGATGGTTTTGATCCTACCTCGTGATACTGGAAGTGATGTTGGATAGTCTATAGCAACACTGATGAATTGTAGTATAACGAAACAGCTGTCTGTAGATGACACAATTATTAATTATTATCATATATATATATATGTATATATATATGTGTGTGTGTGTGTGTGTGTGTGTGTGTGTGTGCAGATAGATAGATGAATATATACATAGAGAGAAGGAGAAACAAATAAAGGGAAAGAGTGAGAAAAACTTACGTATTTGTTTCTTTTATATATACGTTCAGTTATAAATACACAATCTATGAACACACGTACACACATGCATATACATATATGAATATATATATATATATATATATATATATATATATATATATATATATATATATATATATATATTTATATATATATTTATATATTTATATATATATACCAAAGTACAAAGCTATAACTCAATATATGATGATAGGTTTATCTCAATACAAAAGTATTTAGTTAAAATAGACCCTGAGCAGAGGCCGAAGAAGCTTTAAAAGGCACCAATTAACTCATTATATATATATATATATATATATATATATATATATATATATATATATATATATATATATATATATATTGTACTTATATATAGTATAGATACATATATGAAATGTATATACAAATATATATATATATATGCGTGTCTATAATAACCAAGTTCCTGTACATTATTTATTGTATGTTCATATGTAGTTCTGTTGTCTGAGAGAGAGGGAGAGGAGAGAAAGACAGACAGAGAGATAGGCACACACACACACATACATACACATATATATATGTGTGTGTGTTTTTGTTGAATCGCTGTGTACCTACCTAATGACACTTTTGAAAGCTACTTTCGAGACATGGTGTTGGGGTGAGTTGCATGAACAACTTTTCCGAATATTTAGGAAGTGCATCGTACGCACTGAGTTATATGCAACATATATATCGCTTTATCTCCTTTCCTCTTGTTCATTCACTTTCCATGTCTGCACTGATGTTTCTAACGCACACAATTGTATTTTTCACAAATGGATGTATGATAGATAGTGTCGCCCTTAACCTTTAAGCTGAACCGCCCGTCGGAAAGGGCCCAAACAACCGATTCCGGACTGGTATTGTCAGTGATTAAGAATGACACTGTTGCAGGTTCAATTCCAGCAGAAAACCCATTCAATTGTTTATTCTATTTACGCCGTCTAAGCTAAATGACTCCTTCCTGTGTAACAACGGGAAATCATTTCGATCAGATTTTCACGTAATATGACGTATTCGTAATTATTTTTGTCGGATAGTTCAGCTCATATATATACACATATATTCAGTAGAAATGACACAAAGAGCGAGTCAAGTCTGTTGTTATACTTAAGGATCCTTCATTGTTGAATATATTTCTGGATAACCTACGTAAGTGAGCCGTTTCAAAAAATTAATCATATATAGTATGAAATAACATCCATATTCAATACATTTAATTCCCAATATAAAATGACGAACTTCATGTATGAAATAAACTATATAGTAAGAAAGAGAGGTGGTGTTGATAAACACTGCTGAGATGCCATGTTAATATAACTGTTTTGTTTTTAAAATCCCCAAAACTGTTACGTGGTTAAAAACAGATGATCTCAGCGAGAGAGAATTCATACAATGTACCATAATAACCAAGCATAAGGGTAACTGGAAAAAAAACACTGAAGAAAATTACATAAATTGAATTGATAGACATTTCGAAATAAATGACTGAAGTGACACAAAAAAGTTTGAAAAAAGTTTTTCAATGTATTTGAAGCTGTGAAACTTTCTTGTCTCTCTATATATATGTTGTGTGCCTCTATATGAGTGTGAATGTATATATATATATATATATATATATATATATATATATATATATATATATGTGTGTGTGTGTGTGTGTGTGTGTGTATTGATGAATAAATATGAAGATAGATAGATGTGAACAGAATGCGTATGTATATGTATGTTTTTTAACACATACACTTTGGCTTATCGATGTCTGTGGTCATTCACAACCCCCTATCCTAACCCTAACGTTTATGTTCATGTGTCGACCATATAAACGCCACAACCCCCACTTGAACGTCCCAACTGGTCTCAATCGGTCTCATATTCTAATAATCAGTTATTTGGTCATCACTAACGACACACCATGGATAAAATACTTGAACCAATTTAGCTCAAATTTTCCACTCGGTTGCACATTAAATAAAAACCGATTAGTCAGGTTAACACAATGCAATCTAGATATTATCTCATTGAGACAAATGTCCTTTTGGACTGACTAACAAGCGCCATTTTGTTCTGGTACTTCTTAGTACGCATGCGTCATAGCTTTTTTTATCACGAAGTTTTCTAGCTAATCTTACGGCGCATGAGTATTCTCTCGAGGTGTTTTGCTCGTAAGTGCTTGCTGATATATCCCAGGCTCAGCCATGTCTGACAAAAGACCATTTTCTTTTATTGTATCTAAGCTTCTCTTTATATTTTTTCGAGCGATAACAGAAAAATATCAAGTGATTGGATATGAAATGTCATTTTCAATAGTAAGATGGAGGATCATATAAACAACAACAGATGGTAAATATTTAATCTGGATGTGACCTATTTGGAGCGATTCTTCTCTTCTAACCAATCTGTAGTAGAAATGTCAGATAAATATGCAAGATGCTGCAGGAATTCATATCCCAATTCTCTGAGCCGAGACACTGTCAGCTGATAGGTGTTGATTGTTGAACTGTTTTAGGGGGATATGATTCAGTCTATGTAGGGTCCATATTTACAACTTTTTGAAATTTACTATTCCTTGAGATGTTGAAGTCCTAAAGCGCTCGAATAGTTGTTTGTTGGTCATTGCAGTTGGTAATTCTTTATCATGAAGAACAGTTTTTGGCATAACTTGGTTTGTTATTGGTATTCATGTTTCCAGGTCTAAATCTATTGAACCAAGGCCGAACAGTCCGCACTCCAAATGCTTAGTTGACGTTATCTGCTTGAGCAGCATAATGTCCTAATTTAAATTCGTTCCAGCAAATTATTCTGATTCGTTGGTTGGACTTCGTTGCTCTTAAGGATTCAAATCCTCTGATAAATACGAATTATAACTCTATTTCCATTGAATCTGCGGGAAAGTGGAAATACAGTTCTAAAATCAACGAGTTTTTGGATTATTGAACTCTGGTTGTCTGTGTTGTAAACATGACGTTTCTGCAGACTCATTCTACAGCCTTCATCTGTTGTAATATCCAAATATGATGATTATAAACAGAATTCTCCTATGATGATAGTAAGCAGAATATTCCAATGGTTGCTACGTTACAACGTAGAATTCGGGTAATGTCTATCTCTTCTTTCCTTGTTAGGCTTGGATTTCCATAGTTTGTCTCTGTTGAGTAGCAGGAACCACATCGGGCTGAACTTCGCACTTGTCTGACATACATTCATTCGACATGTTGATATGGACTACCTCCTTGATTTTTCTGTTTCCAACAACGTTCCCTGTCTATTATACAGACTTCTTCCCACAGAGGAAAGTGTTTGCCTTTTTCTATGTGGCTTCCACTACTCGACTCGTATGGAAATCTGAGCCTAACAAGGAAAGGAGAAATGATCAACATTAACCTAATCCTATGTTGCAACATAGCTACCATTGGAACATCCTGGTTACTACTATCATTGGAAAATTCTGTTTACCATCATCATATTTTGATATTGCACCTGAAGAAGGCTGTAGAATGGATCGACCGAAACATCGTTTTTATGACACAAGAAGGGATTCAATCGTCTGGAAAAACACTTTGAATGTTAATGAGTCTTCTCGAAACTATAGACACTAACAATATCCCCCCTTTTAGCATTATGCTCTATGATGTAAACAAACTACGTTTCATGTGTAACTAATAAAGAGTACTGAGAATTGTAGGCTCTAGTAACTATGAATGTAAAGGAAAGCTGCCTTTAGAAATTTTCTTCTGTCTTCATTGTCTATTTTATTTGAAGTAATATTAAGAGTTTGTTTCATTCCATTATTCCCTAATATCGTAACTTCTGATGAACAGGGCATTTATAATAGTATAATGATAATGATGATAATAATAATGATAATAATAATGATGATAAGAAGAAGAAGAAGAAGAAGAAGAAGAAGAAGAAGAAGAAAAAGAAGAAGAAGAAGAAGAAGAAGAAGAAGAAGAAGAAGAAGAAGAAGTCATAACCATAGTAAATAATTGAACAAACGGAGCGTCAAAATTTGATGTCAGTCATGTAAATGAATCATTTCTGACATTACTGGCGTTTTCAACTAGAAAAAAATCTAAAATAGGGTAAAAAAAAAACATGTAGGAACTTTTAGATTCTTGAAAGTTTAAATGTTATAAATGAACCTGTTGAAATAAAGCCCCCGAAAAGGTAAAAAAAAGGATTCCCCCCCAAAAGAGGGGGGCTGGAGAGGAGTTCTGATAAATATTTTTAAATCCGTAGACAAAATAGTGTGACCAGAAGAGCTTGATCACACAGACATATAAACAAACATGCAAACAAATATAAAAAAAGGATGGAACCATTCGTTTACTTTGATTGCTACGGTTGTTCAATAATAATGACAAGAGAAAATAGATTTTTCAGTATAAATGTATTCATTTATCAAAATGGAATAAATCCTTCCATATCTGCAGAATAAATTTTCCCAACATATCTGACTCGTCTGTTTAGCTCAGTTGCTAAGAGGCTAGCCTACCAACCAATGGACGGTATTTCAAACTACGGTAGAGAAATGTTAACGAGAAAATTGGCAGGAACAGGCTGAATGTCGGCCATTTTAGTATTGAATTTCCTGTGAAATGCAATATTATCCCATTTATTCAGCTTCCAGAAAAGTGACTATATTTAAAACTAACTCGCTTTGAATCAAGGGGATCTCATACCACGACTGCTCTTTATTTCTATTCTCGTGGCGTGGTTTAATTGTCTTTACATGAAGATTAGTGTATTAATACTGATAACATTGATAAACAGATCCTGATTAATCTGTAGATAAATTGATCAATCTATGTGTCCTCTAACCAGTCTGGTTCTTCACTTTTCACCAAATATGTTATATTCTATATTTTTATAATTTCAAGTGGTTAGATAAAGATCAAATATGCCCCTTAGAAATGCACTTATTTGCTTCGGTAAATATCATTTAGTTCTTTATTTCTGATTGTTTATTTCCTTTATTTCAAGTATATATTGAGCCTTGGTCCAGAAATGAGGAAACTCCAGAAATCTGGATTACCTCTGGTTCCAAATTGCCGGATAAATGACCCGGTACTTTATTATAAAAAACGCTCAAACAGTCGTAATGTCGATATCGGCATTTTCCTGGTTGTGACGTCATTTTCCGCGTGTAGAGCTTTCATGTAATTCGGTTTACAAAGACATTTGGTTGTTCAAGTGTTAAAATCTGGATGTAAAAGAAGCAAATCTCCTAAACAGAAGGGGAGATAATTAAACGAGGAAGGAAATAAGCGACAAATAATTACAATCAACAATAATAGCCACCAGAAAGCTGAACAATAACAATAATAACAAGGACGGTGTGAAGGAGAAGGGAGGAGCCCCAAATCGATCTGCCTTTTAGAACATGGCTGACGGCAATATGGCGGAAAAGCTTGAAGGCAGACAGATCTAATCAGTGAGTAATTTAGATTGGGCAGAAAGTTTGCTTCAAGGGTCAGAATTAGTTCAATCATCAATTAACTACGACTGAATCGTTGCAGTCAGTCAGGCTTAGTCCAATAACAATATGGCTCAGGGTCCTTATGCACGCACATCCGGGTCTCTCTCACACATACACACATACACATACATACACACACAGATAGATAGATAGATAATATCTGTAAGAATATGGCTTTGGGTCTTTACACACCGACATCCGAGTGAAATTCTCTCTCTCTCTCTCTCTCTCTCTCTCTCTCTCTCTCTCTCTCTCTCTCTCATATACACACATAGAAAGAGATATAGACAAAGGAAAAGAAGACAAAGAGGTAGAAACACAGAGTGAGTGTGAGAGGGAGCTGACACAGACATGGGAAGAGTGGAGAGAATAGAGAGAGAGAATAGACAATATAAAGAGAGAGTAAACAAAAAGGAGAGAAAGAGTATGCAGAGAGAAAGAGAGGGTGGAGAGAGGAAGAGGGTGAGAGAGATCGAGTAGATAAAAAGAGAGAGAGAGCAGACAGAGAGTAGTGGCATAATTCAGATAGTCAAACAGGCTCTCCTTTCCATCATATCTCCTGTTAATTGTGCACATATTCGCCTCATGTATCAAGTGCCTACCGTAAGTAATAAAGAAGAAGCCGCTTATTGTGATCGCTTTAGTCCATTAACGATTGCCCAAATGGCTCTGCGACCGATATGGTTGCTGCTTTTACGTAGCATCGCACATCCCATTGAGCTAAACAGCCCGTCGGAAAGGCAAAGGCCGAAATAATTGCTTCATATGACCTTATCTTGCTCATTCACTGTCCATGTCTGCACTGTTGTTATTAATCGCCGACAATTATAGTATTTGAAAATAGATATAAAATCCGATAGAAGGATTATGAATGCGTTATATAATTTGAAACTTCATTTGAAATGACCTCTAGTTATTACACAGAAATTGTGTCACTTGGCCTAGACAGCGTGAATATAACAAACAATTGAAAAAAATTGACTGCCACTGGCATCGAACCTATGACTGATAAGATAGCTGCTTTTAAATGGCATTGCTCTTCCTATTGCGCTGAACAGCCCGGTGGAAAACGTGGCGATGAAACAGTTATCTATGAGTTACTGAAGGATGGATTAAATTTTTCGGCAGACCCAAGAACGGTTATGATTGAGAGACGTATTTTCATATCTTCATAGATATACTGGAATATGTCCGTCAAAAATTATAGGGTTATTTAAAGAATGGATCGGCTCTAGGAAGCCTAAAGCCATGTTATTTGGTAAATTATTTTCAACAATCCGAGTATCTTAATTTTCAGTTTTTCAAGTCTCAAATTATGCGTCATCGGACATGAAGTCTTAAAAGTTCCCAAGACTTAATTATCATCATCATTTTTTTTCTAATAGAAAGGTAAATTAACCAATGAGAAGTGTGAGCGCAAATAACCAGAAAAGAAAATAACATCTATGTTTATCACATCTTTAGATACACACACGTTCGTTGGTGAATCTTTTTGGAAGGGCGGGCTAAAGGATATTCCAAGAAATTTTACAGTTACCTCACCTACATTGTAGCTATATGTCCGGTATCTCCAAAAGCTCTCAATTAATTCCAATTAAATTTCCTGGCAGGATAAGCCATGGAGTAAGGAAGAAATTGGTATATATCCAGGGATTTCTTTTCCAATGACATTTTGTGGAAGGTTGGGCCATGTGCTAAAGGAGGTTTGATATGATTTAGGGGGCATCCCCAGTTTTTTAATTTTATTTTTCATAATTCGACAATACTCAAAATACGGTAAATCTAAATTTGTACAGCAGCTATAATTGTACTGATTTCTATTCAATTACTAGTTAGTAAATGGCGTTGGCAGAAGTATGCACTCTCCGAGTGTATCCTAGTTACCAAAGTTGTGAGTTCGAACTTTAATGGGTGCGCTAGAGTAAGCAAAGTTTACTATATAACTAAGGCATTCGCCGTAGAGTGATAATTAAGAAGCTAGTCCAAGGACGGAAAACCTGTGGAACACGTGCTTAGTGTTATTTGTTCATTATTTTTTTTTTAACGGCATCTTATGATTTATCAGATGTAGCCTCAATTAGTGATTGTCTCAATAGACATTTTTAACAATGATTTCAAGCGTTGTGTTCCCTTCCTCTATAGAATGTTTTGTAAAATACAAATGTAATAAAAATGATAATCTGCGTCACGAAAATTCCTATGGGCTTGTGAGAGGATTTTCTAGTGAATTGTCGCCAAAATGGGGAACGCGCTCTCGGAAAGATTCGCCACACCTGAGCTAGTCAATTAAATCATTGTTATTGTATTCAATCTTCATTGAGAGCTCCTCTTCTCTAGTCTTATACTATTCTGAGTTTTTATATCTATATTTATAACTATAACAACACACAAAGGCGAATGAAACAAATATTTATCTTGGTTTTGTCGTTGTTGTTGTGGTTGTTGATGTTCTCATGGTTGTAATTGATCATTTTCGCCGTCTGTCTATATTGCTGTGGTCTACTACTATTATAACCTAATTTAAGGGTCTGTGAGGGAGGAGTAATGGCTGAATGACAGTTATAGTAAAGGCTGAGTCCCTTTTGTGCCCATTCAAGTATAAGCATTAACTTCCATTTTTATCCTTGTTAATTTCACTTCTAGCATTATTCTCTGATTCAAAAAAACACATTTCATGAGTAATAAGCGTTTCCCCATTGAGCCATCCCTGGGATCAGGCTTGGGTCTTTTGTTTCTTTGCTGACACCAAATTATGGGCTGTTGTAAACGTCAATTAAAAATTGCTGGAAACTCACCACAGCCCCTCAAATAATTGTTATCAAGCGATTACAGACAAACGGAAGATTGTCCAGTAACAGTGTAGAGGTTAGGTAAGCTGTCCTCACATTTCATTTCATGACAGCGCACTAAGAAATGTATTTGATTTATGCGGATACCAATTGTAAAAATGAAATGAAATAAACGAAAATATTACAGTAGTCAATGAATGAAACTTTACTGACATACGTATTTATCACACTTTTTCTCTTCATCTTTTGCTAAAATGATTTGGATCTCGCAAAATATAGTGATAAAACTTGGCAACTTTGTAGTGGAAGCGGGACAGACGTAATACCTATAAGGGATACGTTTCAGACTCGAAATGCTTGAATATTTGAAAGATCAACGCGACAAGAGATAATGGCAGCACACTATTTTGCTGCAGCACACAGTTTGAGAACCACTGGTTTGGGGGTTAGGATATTGAAGTATGTAGTGTACCGTTTCTGAGTGGAGAAACGAGGTAATAACAAGCTTGGCTGTGCCAAGGTCAAACTTCCTTGGATCATTAAAATCTAACAGGTAAACAAAACCGAATTTATTTCTCCGTTAAATATTATTCTACTACTATTTTATAAGCAATTCCTGTGAATGGAATTTGTAAAAGAAGTGGAGTGAATCCGTCATCATTTTTTGCATACGTCACTGTCATTCGTGCATGATGTCACTGGTTTTTGGTCTGGTCATTGTCATCTGTCATTGTTGTTACATACGAAAATAAAGTCAATAATAGGAGTTTAACAACACGCATTTATTCGTCGGATCTTTCTCTATCAGTGTGTTCTGTTATAATTTTTATTAGATGAAACATGGTCAATCATAAATGATTTTGGACAAGTATTTCTTTCATCTTAACTGACGTTGCTTTTACTATAGCCATTTGTAGTAATCTATATATTCCATTAGGCATTATCTAGAATTTCCTCTAAGATGAAACATTGTCAAAATTATGAATTTTAACTAGTATTTTCTTCCATCTTAATTTCAGTTGCTTTTCATCGCAATTTTATTCAGACACCTCACGGCAGTGAGCAAACGAGCAATTGTCAGTGCGAATAGCTTGCTAAAAATCGCTTCACGAGAAGAAAACGCTCTGTATGTATTCCAGCAAAGGAAGGCTAAGGTCTAATGCCAAACAGTACACTGAGAGATGATGGTAACATTTTTACAATATTGACGTTAGCTTTTCAATTTAGAAAACAAAAATAATGATTGACTATTGCCAGTAAAAAAAAAGATTCTGATATCCGATATTTTATAAATATGAGGTGAATGTGGATGTGCGTGTGATCGTTATGACAGTGTGTGTGCATTTTTACAAATATGTTTGTTGACCCTTTGAGGTTGCGATGGACGACAATGCGCCTCATGGCTCTCGGAACACGATCAGTAAACATGGCTTCCCCGTCCAAACAAGAGTGTGACAGAATACTCGGGCGGAAATCCCTGCTCAGGCCGATCTACCCACTGGGCTTAGTGGGACAGATTTTTCTCCCCATCCATGACCCTTGGCCAATGTTTAGTTTACATTGTTGTCCAAACTTCTTAAGATCGACTCGTTTCATCTGGATACAATCTCTCTTTTACGCTCCCACATCTAATACGATAACACCCACAATATGCTATACCAGTCGTTCTCAATCTGTGTACCGCAGCTATATCCTAAGTGTGCCATGAAAGAAAATCAGGGTGATGAGTACGTATATCAGACATATTCATTGACTACTGGGGTCACCATCAGTCTTCTAACATCTGTCGTTAGACATAGACCTTCCCCAGGATCCGTCACATTTCTCTATCATGGGCGTCGTGCAGCCAGTATTTTCTAAATTTGACTAATTCATCTCTCTATTTTGTTTTTTATCGGCCTCAGTTTCACATGTGATCTCTGGGGATCCATGTTTTGAATCGTGATTTCTATCGGTTGTCTGCCATTCTTGCAACATGACCCGCCCATTGCAATTTTAAGTTTTCTAATACATTCTATGATGTCTCAGACTCCTGTTTCCTTCCTGATACACTGTGCTGTCTTGTGATTCTCTCATGCGTGCGTTGCATGCTTCTCAGTTTGTGCTTCGCTGTGCACTACTGGGATGGTAACGTCAAATTCATTTCATTTTTTGCGCTTGGATAGAATATATTTCTTCGTGTGACGTCATTGAATAGAATTTGTGAACCAGTGTGCTGTACGCTTCCCGCTCACCATGTTTGTGCCCCTCTCTTTCTTATGAACCTCTTTCTGAAAGCCCAGATTGAATTGCTGAAGAAGCATGTTGATATAGATAAGAAAATAATTATTTTCCGTGAAAATATTCACGAATGAATTTGATTTTATAGAAAATGTTCTTTTAGATTAGTAGCTATTGTCAAACTCCAATCCAATCCTGAAGTTGATTCTATTTTTCACTGTAATAACTGGAACAAAAGCATTCCTTGCCAAATTTTCCAAGCCTACTCTTCAAGTTAAACCGAACTGATATGTAAGATAAACATTCTCTCCCTTGATTTGGAATCACCACAAACTTATTGGTGGCCGGCATGGTACCAATTTTAACTAAATTGATCAGTCTCACATACCTACAAAAAATTATGTTAAAAATACGGAAGGGTTTATTTCATTTAAATGAATAAATGAATACAATTTCCCTAATCTGATACGACCGACTGAGCCCAACCAACAAGAGTTACGTATCTGCAAAAATTTATCTTTCAGTTATCTTTTAATGATTTCTCAATTATCATAAACCTTGCTGTCATATTTCTCAGACGTGATATAAGTAAAAGTGGATTTTGATCATGATACATATATATGAAAATTACAAAAAAGAGCATCTATTTAATGTTATACTAATCTTTCCTTGCTTTTGTACAATTGAACTGATCTTTGGTTTCAACTTATATATATATATATATATATATATATTCCAAAAGATAGAGCGCTTTCGGCAGCATATTCTGATATTTTCAGTATCAGGATGAAGTTGTACTGTTCACTTTCCTGGTGTATCTTTTTTCATATCATTCTACTATTAGATAAGTAGAAAAATGAAAAAAGATGCACCTTGTCTGTAATTTTAATGGAAAATGTATTAAAGAAATAATTGATATATATATATATATATGTGTATATATATATATATATATATATATATATATATATATATATATATATATATATATATATATATATATATCTTCCTTTCAGTCGAATTCTTTTTCCTCTTTTCTCTTTCTTTCTTTCAGTCACACATTTTTTTCCTTCTTTCAGTTGCAGCTTTCTCATTTCTTCTCTTTCGTTCATGTTTTTATTTATCTTACTTACATTCTTTCATTTTTTCTTTTCTTTCATTTTTTTCTTTTCTTTCATTTTTTTACAGTTGCACTTGCCATTATCTTGTTCTTTCGGTCATTTTTTTCTCTCCTTTTTCTTACTTTCCTTCAGTGGTACTTTTTCATTCTTTCGCTCTTTCAATTGCATTCCTTTCTTCCTTTCTCCCTCTCTTTCTGTCTCTCTTTCAGTCACGTTCTGTCTTTCTTCTTTTCTTTCTCTCGGTCTCCTTCTCCTATTCACTTTCTTTCTCTCTTCCCCTGCTTCTTGACGCATGAAACAGACAAGTCGTCCGCCATTTTGACTCTGCAGTAAGACATATGTTATGTGAAAGGCGTAAAATTAAAACCTTCAAACAAGGTGAAGCTCATCGGAAATAATGTCGCCAAACGCTGAAATAAGGTCACAAGAAAGACAAATTGGAGAATGGAGGCTGGGGTATAAAACAAGATGCACATGGTGAGGAAATATCGGTTCAGTCCGTGGATTCCCGGCGGGAACGAATGAAGTGATGACAACTCGACGGTTTGGGTGGGAAATCATTGTTGACATTGGGTAAAGGCAGCAAATCTCAACTTGCTTACCCTGCAGATAAAAACTTGAAAGCACTCAGAGAGTGCATAGCTCTGCCATCGCCGTACACTAACTAAAAGATGAATGAAAATAACATGTGTTATATGTTTTTAAAAAAAAAGAGCGAAATCTGAATTAAGTTACTTCTCTCGAAACTTGAATTTAGCCTTTTTAATAACTTTTTGTTTGTAATCTTTTCCTACGGAATGATACAAAATGTCTTTCAATTGAATAAAAAATTCCTGGACCCCTTGTCCATCTTTCAACAAAATTTCATTGAAATTTATAGAGAACTTTCGGAGATATTGCATGGATAGTCAGATGAATGGGCAAACAGAGTGGATGCATATACCTTTTCCAACTTGGTTTCATGGAACGCTTATTTGTCACGTGGTGAACAACTGATATACTAAAAAGCACTCAGATATATATGTATATATATATTCAGATCATCTATATGGACAATTCAGGGGAGGTAACTGTTCAAGTTCCGATACTATATAGACCTGGTGGATGTTTGATGAGAAATCCCTGTGTGAGACCTGAAAAACAGTTATTGTGGATATGATACTAACACTGAAGAAAACCCCATTTAATGGCGTCTCACTGCTGACTGATTAACCCAAGGAATGATTGCCTTTTCATGCATTTGCTGTAAGGTCCCCTCTGATTGATTACCGATTTACTTCAACCAGTTGCAACCAGATCTCGAGATATTCAAAATGGCTGGATATTTTCCGGTCAGATTGATGAGAAGAAATATTTATTGATGAAGGAAGAAGATTATAGAGCGCCAACACATTCACAAAACAAAAAACCGACAAATATAGATTATAGTTTTGGTTAGTCATTCAATAGGAACTGTCAAGTGATTAGTGCGTTTTTGCAGCATGCCGTGTGGAGGGTGATCAATCACAAAATTGGAAAAAGTATTGATCAATGAATAAGTTACTTCTCTCATCTATTGTTGCACAGTGATCACTAAAAAAGTGTGAGTTTTTTTTTCCTTAACATAACAAGGAGTAAATTAGATTTGCAGTCCTCTTTTAATTCATTGGTATGATCTGTACGCCTGACACATACACATATACATAGCCATACAGACAGTTAGATTCACTAAAAAACTAAAGAAACTTACGTTGACAATTTTGGTGACAGTTTTAGTTAACAGTTTCTAATATTGATTATATTAACCAAGCTGTTGACCTTCGTGTGATGAGGTTCATTTTCAATACTTTCAAAATAAGTCGTCATCAAATAATGAGTAACACGTTGGGGTTGAACGTTGACAAAACTTTGTTTGATTCCAGTCCAAAATAAAAGACATATCTTATTACAAAATGATCGATAAAACTAAAAACAGCGCTTTAGTTTGAAGAAATAACTTTTTTAACGATCAATAGGAGAGATGACTGAAGTAAATTGAACCTTTAATTTCAAACAAAAGCCTTAATTCAATGATGTACAGAGACCTGACAAAAGTGAATAGTTATGATTAAAAAGTATATTTCATTTAGCCATTCAGCGGTTAAGAGATTACTGGATATTTCCTTTTTCTCTGACCTAAATGCCCATAACATACACAATGAGATTCGTACCCAGAAACTGATATTTCCACAAGAGTCTTTCGATACAATTTGGGATCTGATATTCTCGAGCGTTTTTGTTGTTTGTTTGTTTGTTGTTTTGTTGTTTTGTTTTTGTTTTTTCGTATGGCGATGAGCTCCATTATCCATGAAAAGTGTACTGCTTTATCTAGATAACTGTCACTGAATCTTTGGGGGGAGTTTCTCTTTCATAATAAACATATATTGCACTGAACTGATATAACCAGAGGATAGAGTGATCCTACCTCTTCAAGTGATATGGGGAGGTACAGACTGTGAGAGCGGCTCCACTGTAACTAATCACAATATTTGTTAATGACCCTTGGTGACAAATGGGTTAGGATTAGGCAAAACAAGTGCCTGGAACACAAAGTTTTTTGTGTGTTCCATTCGCTCTAATTATTACTTTTGTTAACATCTGAAAATATGAAAAAATCAGGATCTTTAAATGAATAGAAAACGAGAAACAACATCACGAAAAACGAAACTCTCTCGTGGCGATGATGAAAGAACAGGGGATGAATCGGAAGAACTCTCTTACAAAGCCAAACAAGTTGAAAATGATATAACGAATTGCAGAATATGATAAGTGGAGAGAATATAAATTGTTTATTATCAGTAAACGCAGACGACAATGTTTAAGGTTTTTAGCCAGCCCCCATCGCCATGCATAATTGTAATTGCGGTTTACATGATCAGTTAATGTATCTCTGTTCTTCATTTGTATTTATTAAGTGGAAAGAAATCACACCCCAGTTTCCGTTTCTTGTTTTTATGTACCCACTTTTCTCTCTTCTTTGATTTTTTAATAGTCACTTTTTTCTTTTTTGCCATTTTTCGTTTATACCCTTTTTTGATATTTTTAACAGTTTTTCATTCTTTTTGTTACTTTTTCACAGTTTTTTCTATTCTCCATTGATTCATTCGTATTTATTAAATGGGAAGAAATCACACCCAGTTTTTTCTTGTTTTTTACACCAATCTTTCTTAATTTTTTTCTTTTATTTTTTAATTCTTTCTCTATTTTCTCTTTCAGTGTTAATTTTCTCGTTTTCACCTTTTGTTATTTTCCATTCATTTTCTTCCATTTTTACGTTATTTCTTCCATTAATTCGTTTGTATCAGGCAAAAGACAAAAATTAGATCCATTTTCTATATTTTTTTTAACTATTCTCGCTATTTTTATTCGTTATCCATTCTTTTCTTTAAAACATTTATTCGCACTTAATTTATTTTTCGTAAAAACGATTCTCTACTCATTAATTGTTTTATTACAATAATCATTGCGTCTCTCTGTGTTTAATCCGAGCATTTCGTTCCGTTTTACGAGCATTTTGTTCTGTTTCTTTTTGCAGATTTGAGGAAACAATTGAGAAAAAAGATGGAAGAAAATGGACGAATCTGGTCCATTGTTCTTCAATATCTTTTCGAGTGAACACATCTGTGTGACTTCAATGGTCCAAAACATTGCAATAAAAATTAGAAGAATCAGGAAAATAATGATGGTTATTACTCTAAAAGGAATAGCTAAACTCAGAGAAAATGTCTGAGCATTCGTTCGGGAAGGAAATATTATTCGGAGGGGGGTTAATTATTTTCAATGAGGGAAAATAATACTGTTTAGGATAAAGTTGATAAGACAAACAAAATTAAGACGCAGAATTGATTATATTACAACTGATAAGTTTTGAATTTTTTCCGGTTTTTTTTAAAGTATTTTTCGTTTGTTCCTATATGACTTATTTGAAGTCTTTTTACCCTTATGTCTTCCATTCTATATTTCCTTCCTTCCTTCGTTTCTTCCTTCTATCCTTCCCTTTTCCCTTTTTCTTTCCTAATATCCTTCTTTTCTTCCTTCTATCACTCCCTTCTTCCTTCTGTCCTCTGTATCATTCTTTCCTTCCTTCTGTCGTTTCTTATATCCTTCTGATCCTCTTTCTTTTCTTCCTTCTATCATTCCTCTCTTCCTTCTGTCCTTCCCTCAATCATTCTTTCCTTCTGCCCTTTCTTATATCCTTCCGTTCTTCTTTCTATTGTATCCTCCTTTTCTTCCTTCTTGTCGATTTTTCACCTTTTCCCTCCTTTTACCATCCTTCCTCCTTTCTTTCCTCTTTTCTTTCCTTAATTCTTTTTCTTCTTGTCTCACTTTCTTCTTTCCTCTACGTCTGTTTCTTTCTCACTTCCTTCTTTCCTGTACTCCCAAGTTATTTCTCCTTCCTAACAGTTCTCCGTTCTTGTCTTTCTCTCTTTCCATCTCTCACTTCTTTCCATTTTCCTTCTTATTCCGTCCTACCTTCTTTTCTCCTTCCTTCCTTCAGTTTTTCTGCCGTTCATGTTCTTTGCTTCTACTTTTTTCTTTCTTTTCTTCTCTCCTTTCTCATTTATTTCCTTTCCCTTCTTACTTTTTAAAATTTTTCACTTTTGTTCTTCCTTTTTCCAAAATTTGTTTATTTTTCTTGTATATTTATTTTATTATTTCTATTTTCTTTTGCAAATTTCCTTTTTTTTCTCATTTTTTTCCTTCGTTTCTTTTATTCTTTCTTTATTTTTCCCTCTTTAATTTTTTTTTGTTTTTCCTTTATTTTTTCTTTATTTCGTTTTTTATTTTTTTATTTTTTCTTTCCTCTCTCTGATCTGTTATGAAACGCATCCTTTTGAATTCAAATTTCTTCAATTTAATTCAACAATTCATTTCTTTGGCAAAGTTTGATGAAACAAATATTTGTTTTTGTGTATATGTTGCGCGAAATTGACGAAATTTACTTTTTTTGTAGAAGGGAAGTATGATTGCATTTTGATCACATAAACTTTTGATTGTAAAAGAATTGTTGCTCTATACTTTTTTTTTTTTTTGATCAAATTAAAACAACGTATTTATTCGTTTTTATTAAAATATTGAAATAAAGGTTTTACTTTTTTTTTGAGAAAATAAAGTTTAACTTCACAAAATTTTGATTATAAAATAGTTGTTTTATATCCTTGTTTTGATTAAATAAATTTCTGATTGAATTAAAACTACTGTTAGATCAAGTATCTGATCCTTTGTTGATATATCTTTATATATTTACTTTTATTTTCTATCATAAATACTCAAGGTTTTTTCTAAAAAAAACTACAAAATCATGACGAGTTAATCACTCAATAGAAATTGTCACATGACCATTATCTTCGGGCTACGTGCTGTGTTGGGGGTGATCAATAAAAGACTTCGAAAAAGAAGTGATCAATTGATAAGTTACACATCCTTTATTTCGTTAGACTGTGATCACTAAAAAAATCCTAATTTTCAAAAATCATATGTCAGTACTACTGGACAAGGACTAAGGTACCGATTCCGGATAAACTTACTTTACAAATTGAACACCCCTCTGGAAAACCTGGTAGAGGGTACAAAAAAATTTCCGGGCATATTAAGGAGTAAATTTTCAATTTTCTGTCCTCTTGTTCCTTTAGCTTATACATATATATATATATATATATATATATATATATATATATATATATATATATATATATATATATATATATATATATATATATATATATATATATACCCTTCTCTCAAAATACATTTTCTGCGTATTTTTATTTATGTGTTCATTTGTTCCAGTGCTCCTGGCCATATCGTTTTGGCATCAGTACTCCATAAGACCCCTTTTGATTTTTTTTTTTCCTGATTCTAGGGTCTATTCTTGACGGGTGTATTCCAAAATCTAGGTGTATCTAGATGTTTTACTCTATTTAAGATATTTTCCAGTGATGTTACAGATATAATTCATTCTGGCCATATTTATTCTTTAGAATTTTTTCTAAATGACTTCAAATTTTGATGCTACAGTCGTTTAATTATTGACTGTGATGGCGACTTGGTATTATAATTCAATGGAAGGCAAAACGAACACTTGCCTGCTTCATTCCCGTCAGTCACACATTGTCAAAAAATCATCCCAAAAATGAAACGATGTCAAAAGAATATCTTATTCAATTGTCTATCTCTACTATCTTTGCGTCTACTTTTTTGTCTTTGTTTCTTTTTTTCTTGACGAACTAGTCCAGCAGTCCTCCTTTAGCGAATATCTATGTTTCACCTCTAACCCTTTTGCGTACCACTACCCTACTTCTCTTCCCGTCTATGTGCTCTCTCCATACTTATGTGCTCCTCTACCTCTGCACCTTTCAACGTGATTTTTATCGGGAGGGACCCATTGCTCTTGAGAAACCGTCGACTAAAACTGTCACCACAACTGTCAATATGGGTTTCTTTAGTTTTCAAGTCTGGCTGGCTAGCTGGCTGGTTGGTTGGCTATCTATGCACAGGTCCTACCAATGGAGCTAGAGGAATGAAACTTCAAACATTCCGGTAGCATTCACGCTTGTTTTTTGAAATTTCACACTTTTTTGAGATCACAGTCCAACCAAAGGACGAGAAAAATGATTTTTCCATTGATCATCTTTTTCCAGTTGATCACCCCAACACGTACACTGCCAAAAAAAGTTGGTCACAAGATGATTTATATTAGTTGACTAACCAGACTTGTTTATATTTCTATTCTACATGTACAAATCCTGTAGACCGACCTTCTTTTAATCCGAACAAATTTAAACAAAACGTTCTATTCACATTTTAGCATTTTCTTCGATTTTCAAAGAAAAATCTGCTGTAAACAAAAATCAAAAATCAAAGACAAAAAGCAGTTTCCTCATCAAAGAGGAAAAAAAATCTTCTATTGAAGTGAAAACAAATAAGAATGACTGGATTTTGGAAGACAATGAAAAAGAAATGATTGTGTCCGAAGCGAAATCTCGAGAAAAATATCTTCTTTGTTTAATTGTTTCTTTTCCAACTTCCATTTACATCTTTCGTAAATGGCCAACAGGAAACCCTGTAATTTGTAGATAGGATTCGTATTTCAACATTACGTCTCCAAGAATCATTTAGGCGAATATATAGCTTGAATGAAGAGGTTATTTGCAAAATAAACAAACAATGGTTAAATATTGTTCCAATTGTATCGCTTCCTCACTTCTTAAAGGCATCATCTTCATTCCATTCGGTATCCAATTTTTTTATAAACTATTCCTTATATTTATTATTTTTTTCATTCGTCATAAAGAATCCGTCTCTAATATAATATTCATGGCGACACCGATTCTTTTCAAAGATGTATTTTTATCCTTTCATTAGCTGTTTTCCACTGTGACTGGGACCAAATGTCTGTGTCCCATTCTTTTGCCAGCTTATTCAGGCAGACAAAACCTGCACATGAATCTGGAGCTAATGACATGTGGGGCTGGACCAGTGGATCGATCTGTGTTACAATCAGATCAACGTGTGTTCGATACAGATAGACACCTACTCAATTGAGCTATTGAGATCGTTTTAACTCTTCGCTTAACTTTTTCGACAATACGAGACAGCAACTTCTTCGTTTGGCCTTCCATTGAAATAAATCTATATCATAACAGATCTTGTTGGTCACTCAATAGAAAACATCACGTGACCAATGTTTTTCGGCAGCTTTCTGTGCTGGGTGTGTTAGAGGTGATCAATTTTGTTGGCCCGTGATCACTAAAAAGTTCAAATTTTCAACAAAAAAAAACTAGCGCTAAAAATCCACTAAAAACCTATTTTGGGGGCAAATTTTAGAAAAAAAAAAAGAGTTTTTCGTAGACATAAATGTTTAAAATTTCTACCTTCTAGCTCTATTGATGCAGCCTAAACGCATGATACATATATACATAGTCAGTCAACTGGAGATCAGAAAGCAAGCCAGACTGTTTGAAAACTTAGAAACGTATGTTGAAAGTTTTACTTGGCGGTTTCCAAGAGTAAATGGGTATGTTTTATTCAAATGTAGATCGGATTAAAAGAAGGCCGGACAACAGGAATTATATCCCTAGAATGAATTAATAGAAATACGATTGCTAAATGTGAATGAAACGTTTTGATTAAAAGAGGGTCCAATCTCAGGTCCTGTCAAATTATTTGAAAGAAATGCAAACTTGTGAAAGAAAGAGTCAATCATTAGAAACAGTCACAGAGCCAATAACTTTTGGCAGCAAGTCGTGATCAATTGAATAATTCGAAAAGGGAGCGGTCAATGAACGTCACTTCTTTTGTATTCTGTTAGGCAGTGATCACTAAATGTCAGAATTTTCACACAACCAAACGGGCATAAACTGAGGGATTATTGCAAATTGAAACCCCATATAAAGCCTATCTAGGGTGGAGGGGTCTCAAAAAAAGATTTTTTTAAACATGAAAAGGAATAGATATTTAAATTTTCAGTCCTCTAGAACCATTGGTAAGGACCATATGCATAGTACGTATATCCATAGCCAGCCAGCCAAAGCAACTTGAAAAACCAAGAAACCTATGTTTACAGATTGGGTTGATGGTTTCTAATATGGATAAAACGTTTGTTTGTTTTTTTTCAAAATAATGACAAAATTTATTGCTCTGGCGCAGGCACCCTACAAAAATCAGTTCTGTATGGCACAAGGCTTAAATCTTATGGTCAAAAAAAGATTGCAAAATTGAAGCAACAAGAGAGGAGTATATTGACCGATATGATTTCCAAGAATAAAGCTATCATTCCACGTTTTAGTTGATTTGCTGGGTTTTGTTTCAAAGTTAAAGAGAAAACAAATTGCACAGCTTATTTTGTACCATCCCGTGACAAAAACTTAAGTAATGTTCAATGATAAAGACCCGAAAGAACTTTAGGACAGACGGAGAAGCTTTAGGAAGAGTTAAGAAATACAATCAGGCGATAAAGCTACATGAAGACCTCGGGAATGTAATAAGCGCATAACGATTGGCTGGAAAGCGTTTGGTATAAATATAGGCGTACTGAAAAGTAATAAACCTAATATATAATTAAAACGTAAACTTTAAAAGCAATGCATAATACCAGCTATGACGTACGGGTGCAAAACTTGGAAACTTACAGAACCACTCGGAAACCAACTCAGAATAGCACCGAGGGCAACGGAAAGAGCGATGTAAGGAATAAATCTCAGCGATAGAAATGGATCAACATGGATCTGAGGGGGGGACAGGGGGAGATTATCGTGCAAGTGATTAAGCAACAAAAATGAAGAGGTGGGGGCATATAGCGGAAGAAGGGACAAGCAAAAGGCTGAACGATTGTTTGACGAGAGACAGTAAACGCAGTAGGAAAAGATGAGATAAAAAAATTGTCGGTAAGACATAACAGATATTAGTGCAATCCTGCTCGTCATGGAGGATTATGAGAAAATCTTTTGTCCAGCTGTGGACTTATAACGGCCGTTGCTGATATATATATATATATATATATATATATATATATATATATATATATATATATATATATATATATCAGCTTATAAAGAGTGCTCAGCCCTGAAGGAGGGAGCATTAATAATAATAATAATAATAATAATAATAATAATAATAATAATAATAATAATAATAATAATAATAATAATAATAATAATAATAATACCCAATCAAGAAGAACATCAAAAATATGAAATATATTTGTTTTAGGAAAATAGTACATGTTTTTATTTATTCAATTATACATATATAAACGCATATATATTAAAAGTACGAAATAAATTTGTTTTGGAAAAATATCACATACTTTTATTTATCTGAGTATATATATAAATATATATATATATATATATATATATATATATATATATATATATATATATATATATATATATTCCATATTTCTATAACTCGATAGCTTTGCATAAACTTACGCTTCTGCGTAAAAACCGAAGCGAGTATCAACCACAATCTCGAATACACACTCTCACACGCATAAACAAGTACACTGACACACACACACACACACACACATGCAAACTGTCACACATACATACACTTACACACATAGGCACATAAACAGTCGCACATAGGCACATATACACACATGTATGAACATGTCAATGGAGACTCACTCAGCAGAGGAAAGCAATGCGTTATTGCTGACTACTGTTGTTGGAGTTTTTAATTGCATCCACTTGCTCCCCCTGCTCCTGCTCCTGCCCCCACCTTGCCTCTCTCCCCCGCCTTTGTATCCCTTTCTCAGCCCATGTCCCCTTCTCTCAGGGCTGCTTTTCTCTCCTCCCTTCACTGCAGCAGCGTCGACAACAACGGCAGCAGCCGACTCCACCCTTGTCTTTCAGCCTCCACCCTTGTCTTTCAGCCTATACAGAGAGCGGTAATCGTTGTGACAGTGGGACGCCCAACGTTCGTCTCTAAGAGTCGGAAAAGTATGGAAGGCTGGATTTCTGGAACCGACAGCCGGTCCGTGGGGAGTGATCGATCGATGATGTAGCATTTGCTGACGTGTGAAGAAACAAGGCCTGTCTGTAAGGGGTTTTCGGAGAGGGACGGGAGAGACTGGCAAGAGAGACGTGACAGGAGGGAGACGGATCGAGAGAGAAAAGCAATATCAAGGAAGAGGCACACAGAGAGACAGAAAGACAGAGTTGGAAACAAGGAAAGGAAATAAAGAAAAAGAGGAAAAGAGAGAAGAGACAGCCATAAAGCAAGAGAAAGTGTAGATATAAGATATGTGCCTTGCTGTAGAGTTTTGGTTAGCAAGTCAATTTCGCTGACCACTTTTGTGATTATTAATCACTGCTACTTATAACAGACCGGTTTAAACACTGTTGCTAGGTTCAGGTTAGTCCGTTTCTATCTATGTATCTCTCCGGTATTTGCCCTGCTGTTCATAGTGGAAACTTGAAATTGTGCACGCACGCTCCTCTCAATGAGAGAGAACATGTTTTTTGTTTTTTTCTTATATTCCCCTCAAAAATAGGTTTTTAATGGGGGTTCAATATGGGATGTATGTTTATTCTAAACTAGCCACTAGATTATGCCCGCTTGCTTTCTGAAAATTCAGGTCTTTTTTTAATAATGAAAGCTGAACAAAAGGCGAGAGAAGCAACTTTTTCTTTAACACCCCCTTTTCCAACTTTTTCATTGATCATCCCAACACAGTATGTATGAGTGATGGTGATCCATGATTTCCCTTGGAATGATTTTATTTTAATCAAACTCCAGTCAAAGTACGACGCTGGGCTTTACTTTTTTTTGCTGCGTAAGAATTCTCATCTGATTTAAGGAAGTGGACTCATCACTGTTCTTCCACGCTGTCACGTTAAACCGAATTGATTTATAAAATTAATATTTCCCAACAATGATTTGAAATAGTCGACCAAGAGATCGGTGGGCGGGTCTTTTACCAACTGATCCAAACTCACGTCTTACATATCTACAAAAACTTACCTTACAAATACGCAAGGCTTTATTTCATTAAAATGAATCAATACATACATACAAAAAATACACATTTATAATTCTTATTCATTATGTATAAAATACAGAAGTTGCAGGAATCATCTTCTATCGGAATAGAAATATAAGTGGGATTTGGCCTCGCTGAAAACAGGCTTATATCATCAACACTGTCAGTGTACGATCATTAGTAGGAATATTGTCACGATTTTTAATAGGTGACGCATTGTCAACCATTATTGATTTTTGATTGGTATTTCTTTTATTTCAATTTACTCAAACTCTCAGTCAAGAACCATTTGTAGTAATATTATCTTAAAGTTATATTAAATGAACCATTGTCAGCCATTATTCATTTTTTACCAGTAGTTCGTTTACCTTATATCAGATTCGTGTTGTTTTCTAATAGTTGTAGATATAGTTTGTTTAGTTAAAATGAATATCAACTATAACTAATATCTTCATTCAATAAGATGAAATAGTTTTCAATACTGTGGGCCCGATCCTAACTCACTTCGTTTCACTTCAGATCTTGTAAAGACTATATAAAACTTAGTAAATACTGTATATCCTGGATTATTAGACAAGTTTGTTTACTAAAATAATTGCCCAATACAAGTAGTTCGATTTATGCTCAGGTCAGTCAAGAATGGCCAATACTTTCGTCTATGTGAATACTGCGTCAATGTGTATTAACGAGCTATAATGCCTGTTGTTTTAACTCTATTCATTCCCATGATTTTGAATGAAATGTTAGGTAGCATACAGGGTGTATTGTGTAATATTCATTCAAAATCATTTCTATTTCTGGTAGATTCGACATGAATCTGATGAAAGTTCCACTTTTACGACCTTAAAACCACGATCGATTTGTTGAAGATGAAAGAAATTCGTGTTTTGATAACAGCTGACCATAAGTGCCATAAACGGTGAATTCATAAGAAGTGGATATCTCTGATGACGACGTCGTGGCAGAATAACAGACTTGGCTTATATTCGAGTCGGTTGATTTTCTGAAATTTTATGCCCAGTGCCTAACTCGTCTTATTCTCATGGTCGACCTATATCCAAAAATGTACGGGACGTATATATATATGGCAAAAACGAAACAACAGAAAACCAGAGAAGAAGTAAGGCGTGTGCTTGAGCTTGACTTTGGACAGATGCTTAGTGGGGGCACAGAGAGAGAGAGAGAGAGAGAGAGGGAGAGAGAGAGGAGTAGACCTGTTAAAAAGGGTGGCAGAAGTAGGAAGGAAGGAGAAGAATGGGAAAAGGCAATATCAGTGAGATAGAGGAAGAAAAAAAGAAATTAAAGAGAAAAGGTGAAAAGGAAACAAGAAAGAAAAGGATAAAACAAAAGAAGGGTATTAAAACAGAGTGCAAGTAAAAAAAACAAAAGAATCCTAATTCGAAAAAAAGAACCACAAGTTCAACGGTATGCCCACCGTCCATGGTAATGGTAGTGGGATGGAAAGGAGGAAGACGTATGTATGGTTCACCCGAAGCTCTGGACCAAGTTCAACACCAATCTTATATTATACTAGTTGCAGTAGTAGTAGCAGGAGCAGGAGGAAGATGAGGATGGTTCACCTGAGGGCCTGGACCAAGTTTCTTATCCAACATGATGCGGATGAGAAAACTGATAGTTAACATATTAGGGACCAGCTGACCGAACGACCGATCGAAAAGTGCCTAATAGAGAAATGTACAAGATGAGAGACGAAGAACGGGTGGTCGGAAATTGCAATGTACGAATAGAGGAAAGAAGAGAGTATGAATATAGGATTAGTAAGGTGAAGAGATGTGAAAAACGAGACAGATAAGCGTGACTGCTACAAGGTCAATATATAGCATAGCTATGTTCTTTGTAATTTACTCGGAATTTTGCTGGTATATATTTACATGTATTCACTTCAGATACATAACTTATTTGACCTTCAAATGTGTGTATCAGTTCTAGTTACGTGCAATTAATTGACTTTGATGTATGAATTTTGTGATCTGCCGTGTATATTGATTTTCATGTATGAGAGGCCCGCCGAACCTTTAGTTTCTCAGGCTCCAAAGTCTGAATCCGACCCTCCAGACGAGGACGAGAAAGTGAGGATGACGCTGCGCGACTGTCATTTACTTCAAATTAAGTGCAAGTCAAGACTCCAGACCCTTCAGTGTACCGTAGGAGTGACAACACTTGGAAGTGAAATCATGGTCATCTTCGACTACGTAGACCGAGCGTTATGATAATTATCCTTACTCAGGATTAACGGGAATCGCAACTATTTAGCACGAAGATGAAAAGAAAATAACTTCGTATAAACTAGGATTAAATCGAAAACACACGCATATATATATATATATATATATATGTGTGTGTGTGTGTGTGTGTGTGTGTGTGTGTGTGTGTCACAAAATATCATTGAATTTTTTTTATATATTTCGAGTTATTGTATGTACAAATACGTGTGAATATGTACGTATATGAGAAAAAAATTTAAAATATCTCTAAATAGGAAAAAGAACCGTTGATCTGTCCCCAGATCCAACTAATTCTATTCTAGCATATAGCCTATCTTCCCAGATGATATCATTGGAATTTATGATGATCTATATGCATACACACACACACACACATATATATATATTACCCAATAGCTACGGTACAGGGGAGGTAACTGTAGGAAAATCCTGGGTTTAGGCCAAAATTCAGTCGATGGCCTACACTTTAACGAAATGTCATTTAAATTCATTGAGGACTTTAGGAAATATTGTTTGGATAAACATGAATGAATATATATACCTCTTCCACTTTCGTTGGCAGATGTAAACAGCGATCACTGTTCAAATGAAAGCACAAACAAAAGTCCAACAAAAATGTTAAACGCAAAAAAAACGATATTTTCATAAAACCAAGATTGATAACTGCGAAACGACAGCTAGGACCTGTCCCCGTTTTCGCCAGACCCGACGCCTTCAAAAAGAAAGAAAAATTAAACTCCGAAATATGAAAAAATATTGTTGTTTTTTTCTGTCGAATCTGTAAAATCTAATATATCATACGAGATTTCGAAGAAGGTGGAAGGGAAGAACGAGAGTGGATGAACGAGAAAATACGAGAATCGAAAATAATAATGAAAGAGGAGAAAAATAACAAAACGGCGGATTTTATTTGACGAGATGGATTGTTAGGATTTTCTATTCCGAAATAACTTGATAACGAAATCTTCTGGCAGTGAGCCGTCCAGAGATAAACTGCTTGTTTCATTTATCGGGCACAGAACCAAAAAGAGGAAAAGTCTGACAATACAGATAGAACCAAATAGATGAGGCCAGGGAAAAAAGTCATTCGAAGAAAAAAACTTACTTAGGTAATCTTTGCTTTGACGTACATAAACATATTGTGGTGTTAACCCGCATACAGAGGCTCCAAAAGTCATACAAAGGCCCCGAAAAGGTTTTTTAAATCAAAAAATATAATTAAACGCATGTTTTT
This sequence comes from Thysanoteuthis rhombus, assembly GCA_963457665.1. Taxonomy (NCBI): domain Eukaryota; kingdom Metazoa; phylum Mollusca; class Cephalopoda; order Oegopsida; family Thysanoteuthidae; genus Thysanoteuthis; species Thysanoteuthis major. The sequence continues at coordinate 20,619,030 of OY735236.1, read as the reverse complement.
ATCAAATTGCACACCCTGAACTCGTCAAGGTACGACAGAAATATTGCATCTTACGTGCCAAACTGGAGAATTTATAATTAAGACATACGTTTAATTTCATTAATGCTTTGATATTATGAATATGTCGATTAATTATACTTTTTGATAAAGAAATATACTTTTTGGAGCATTTGTATGATTATTTGAGCGTATGTATTCTGCTTAAACACTTCCATAGTTTCATGTACGTCAAAGCAAAGATTATCCATATTCATAAATGTCTGCTCATGTCGTTGTACATTGGTCATAGACAACCCAGCGTTAGTCTTGTACGGTAGTCCTGGTGGGATACAGAGGTCCCTGGTGAATTGGCATCTGTCGGCAGAATTTGATGTTCGGATAAAACTTTACATTTTAATTATGTACTAACATTACAAGCATATTTTTGTCTGAATGTCTGTTGTCTATTACGTTACCTTAAACCAAAGAGATATATAAAATTGGAATTTCTCTACGATGATTAGAAATCACGACGATGTTATTGGAAGGTTACTGTCTTACCAACTGAGCTAAACTGACAAGTCCTATGTACCAACAAATTTATTCATCACATAAATAACACAAACGTTGAATTAATCATCTTCAGTCGGAATAGAAGTCTGAGTGGAGTTTGATCTTGCAACAGCCAGGCTTGTTATAATTATTATTCACTGATTCACTCGGACTATTATCATCATCTTAATTGTTACAATTCACTAATCTCATCCATAGCCAATAATTCACAAATCTCGCCTACAGTCAGAAATTCACAAATCTTGCCTACAGTCAGAAATTCACTAATCTCGTCCACAGTCAGAAATTCAGAAACTTCGACCACAGTCAGAAATTCACTAATCTCGTCCACAGTCAGAAATTCAGAAATCTCGTTCACGTCTTAAATTTACTAATCTCATCCACGGTTTGAAATTTTAGAAAATAAAAGTAGTATAAATTACCTTTCGAAAGGTGGGGGATATCTGTATATTTATATAAGTAAATGAACAGGATTCTATGTATATCGAAAATATATCAGTGTAGCGGTAGATTATAGACCAGTCACCTGAAAGGCTAGCTCTGTGGAAGCGCCTGTCTTAAAATCACAGAAAGCAACTTTTTTGCATTTTTATTGTTTTGTTATTTGAAGTATTATAAATCATTATAACTATCCTCCCTCCATAACGGATGTGGGCTCAAATCCCACCTAAGGCTCATTTTTTACTTTCATATCAACGTTATTTACTCAATGCTGGAGTGTAATCGGTCTGAGCCAAAGATGCCATAAAACCGACTGATAAATCAAGATGAAAGTAAAAAAGGAATAAAAATAAAGAAACTTTAATTCAGAAACTTTATCGTAAACTTCCAGAAACTTTACAAAAAGTCGCTAAAACTTTATTTTAGATTTTAAATATATGTCCTTATTTATATTTGTTCATTTGTCAAGGCCTGGAAACCTTGAGATTTCAGAGAGATTACATTTACAAACGTGCTTTTTTTTCAAATGCCCCAAAAGGAGAAATGTTAATTAAGTTTCTAATCAACAAATTGATACAAAGTACGCCAAGTGCGAAAAATTTCTTGCTCAAAATGGCGTAAAAAATACAAATTAAGTAGAGAAATAAATTTTGCATTGCGTTATCTATGGAAAAATGTTCTATACATATGTTGAACCAAAATGAGGACAAGAGTCCGAAAAAATTTATACATATTGATGATCCCTCATCTAAAAAATTCATGCAGAAAATATGTTGAACACTTTCTAAGCTAGAGGGTGAATTATAAAACAAAAAAACATGTGTGATACTTTTTGCTGGTGACGACAAAAGAAGCTTTTTTCGATAGAGGCCTATCTCTGAGTTTTCTACTCCTTATTGAATTGCAAAATTCTACTACGGATTGAAATTTCAACTGAAGTCTTGATTTTAAAATTCACAATTGAAATATTTTTCTCTCGGAGGAATTCTTTTTAAAGGCCGCTCGGGGTTCAGACATCCACATTGAATTGTAAATTATTTTGTATCAAGGGGGCGTATTGAGCTTGAGACACACACGCAAATATACATGTAAATATAGCTGTGTTCAAATGCTGGTATTCTTTCGAACCAAAAGATAAAATTACATGTATATCTATATAATGCTGTCTGTTTTTCCTGTCTGTAACAAGGGACTTTTCCACTGAAATGTTATAATTTTACTGATAAAAAAATTCCTACCAATCACTTGCCTTCCTTGAAATATCCGTAATCAAATTGCAAATGCGACGCTGCAAACGACCATGGAGCTGGGATGGGAAGTTCTTCCACTTACAACACAAGATATCGTGCAAAACGAAAGTAGTACGGACTATTGCTGCCAACCTCTAGGAAATCGTTGTATACCGACCACAGACGGCTATTTCGAAGGAAATGGTGGAAAAAAGTGTTAGGATAAATCCTTTTCCTTGGTCAAATTGATCGGAAAAGAAACTATATATATATATATATATATATATATATATATATCATTCAATAAATTCAATAAAACATATCTTACAAAATCATGATGCATTTACTGTGTAATTAGCATGTATTCATGAAACATAAACAGAAAATTGAATTGAAGTGTTTTAATTGATTGAGTTGGTCGAATTAAAGGACAACCGGACAATAAGACTTGTACTATAGAATGTATTGATAGAAGCACAAATAGTAACTGTGAATGTTGGTCGAATTAAAAACAAGGTCGAACAAACGGACTTGAATGGGTGGATAAAAACACAAACAAATACTCAATGTGACTAAAACGTTTTGATCAAATGTTAGTCAGATTAAAAGAAGGACAGCCTACAAGACATGCAGCTCTGGAATGGATTGAGAGGCATACGAACAACTACTCCATGTTACGAAAAGATGTTCATCAAATGTTGGTCGGATTAAAAGAAGGTCGGACTAGTGGACTATCAAACTTCAAATATTTCGAAGTTGCAACGTTTTCTAAGGGCAATGATTATATATTTCTGTTGAGATAAGAAATGCTAAGAGAGTGAGTGGGTACGGGGATGACAGAATAGAAAAACGGATTAATCTCAACTTCTTCCCGGGAGATTTCTGTCGTCTGAAATAATAAGAGAAAGTATGGGACAACAGATTAAACAACGAGAACTCCTGATATGTTATCAGAAACGGTCATCCAACGAAAAGATTTCTCGTTTGTTTTTTCTTTGTTGTTTTTTTTGTTTGTTTGTTTTTTTACCTACGCCACCGAAGTTGGAGAGGTATATGTATACGGTTGCGTCCGTCTGTCTCTCCGTATGTTCACAAGATATCTTTGAAAGCACTCAATGAATTTCAATGAAATTTTGTGGAAGGTTGGGCAATGGGATAAGGGAGAGCTGATATTTTTATTTACTTTCCCCGACGATGGTGTTGGCAGAGGTTTGCGCTCTCCGTGTGCTTTCTAGTTTACTAACAGATTGAAATTACTAATCACATGCTTACTGACGTATATATTCATTGAGGTTAGTTTACCTAAGACAAAGAATTTTAATCATCATAATCATCATCATCATCTTTTTAACGTCCATCGTTGGACAAAGACCTACCCCAAAAGTCGCCAAATATCTCTATCACGGGCGTTACAGTGCCAATATCTCATAATACTGTCTAAATCGTTGTACCATCTTATTTTCTGTCCGTCTTAATTTTGCATATGATCTCTGAGTATCCATGCTGTGAGCTGTGATGTCGAGCAGTTGTCTAACATCCATGCAACATGGCCTGCCCCTGGCCATTTGAGTTTTCGAGTGGATTTTATAATACCTCTTATTCCTATATCTTTCTATGATATTCTATGCAGTTGATCTTTTCTTGTGAACGTTGCATGGTTATTAGTTTGATAACCAATCATTCTGTTAGATTCCACGGTTAACTGACCGAAATCGGAGAATGATGATTTGTACCTCCTATCTCCCACAAGGGGAAAGTCGGCCTTCCTTGAAATGTCCGTAATTAAATTACAAATGTGACACAGCAAATAATCACGGAGCTGAGTTGGAAATTCCTTTCACATACAGCCCAACATAGTGCACGAAGAGAAAGTAGTACGAACTTTTGCCGCTACTTTTTGTGAGTAGTCATATTGAGATATCGCTGTATTTGAACCCCAGATATCTATTACGAAGGAAATGGTTGGAAATAGGTTCAGGTTGAATCCTTTTTTTCCAGGTCAAATTCGCAGAAAAAATAAGATGACAGTAATGTCAAAAATGAATGCTAATCGACAATGCTTCACCTAATTCGAAGACTGTTAAAGTTCATATCAGATGTTTGTTTTAGAAATATCTGCTTCAATTAGTGACCACTTCAGCAAATGAATTCCCTTCCTGTTTGAGGGAATGAATGATTGATTTATACTTGATCTGATGAAGTCATGAAACAATTTCAGGAAGCAAACAAATTATGCTTGATCATTATGTGACATCGTCGGACTATTTCCTTCGTCTGTGGATTCATCCTTTCTCAATGTTTCACCTTGTTTGGATGTTGCCGGTTTTAGAATGAAGAATCACTTACGAACAACATTCAATGAAGGCCAGAAGGTACGCAACTGAAACCTTATGAAAATATGAACTCATAGACGAGAAAAATAGTTTGACTTCATCATACGTAATGATTAATACACTCCGTCTGACAAACTTAAGAAGAGAAATTATGCTAAATTTCATTGTTTTATACTCCTCTCTTCTCTGATTTTATCGTAAATGTAACGTCAAGTTGGACAATCGCTATCCTACCCCCCTGTACATAGGTAACCTCCAGTTTTTTTTTTAAGTTCAGCAGACGAAACTTTTTCTCTTCTACGAAAAAAAGGCAGAAATCGAAAATAGCGTTCAGCATTTGTTTTACTGCTGGCCACTATGTACACAGTGCAACTCCTCTTCCCCCCTCTCTCTCTCTCTCTCTCTCCCTCTCTCTCTCTCTCTCTCTCTCTCTCTCTCTCTCTCTCTCTCTCTCTCTCTCTCTCTCTCTCTCTCTTCCTAGTACACCCCAGCCTCCTGTACACCTCACCATCACAACTTCCAATGACACAATCCTATATACTATCATCACTTTTGTCTTAGTCTGGAAATGCTTTAAAATATTTTCCATATAAATTATTTATAATTGTATCTTCGCTTTACGCCATTTCAGATTACGAAAAGATTTTACAAGATACTAGATGGTAGGGCAAACTGGTATTGCTAAATGGATAAATGATTCATCGTTCATAGAGCGTCAATCATTCGAAGAAAAGAGGAAATTTTCTCTTACCTTGAACGTTCGATATGGAAGAGCGTGAAAATAAAATCCAACGCCGTTTTTGTCAATTTTTTCTGATCAGAAATCATCAACCGAATTAGTCACCCAAGCTATCAAAATGGGTGTCTTCACTCTTCTCGCAGGCTAGCTGGTCAAGTATGTGTGTATGTGTCATACCTACAGATCTCACCATTGAAGCTAGAGGGCTAAAAGAATCAAACATTTACTCCTAATCACGTTAAGGAAAACTTTTTTGGTTTAGTGGTCGTTCAATTTACAATGCATGTTTATGCTATATTGATCCCTTTTTGTGAAGTAATGTATGTATTGCCCCCCCCCTGTTTCTAATCATTTAATTAATCACTACTAAGGTAGCATGCAGCTAAAAGATGTTGGTTTCTATTAGATGACTAATTCAGTTAAATGACTTAATTTCTACCAGAAACTGTCAACTAAAACTGTCATTAAAACTGTCAAAATAGGTTTCTTCAGTTTTCAAGTTGGTTTGTCTGGCTGACAATGCATGATATAATATGCTAAATCGCTAATTAAGCCTCGACGATCTACTAGATTATGGGGAAAATGGATATATTTTATATGTTGACAACATTATATAAATATATGTTTGATGAATGAATAGAATGTAAGATGAAAAAAAGTTATTGGCAGTGGCGGCGTTCTCAAGGTTGGTGTCCCCTAGGGCAGTAACTCAACATTCCCCCCCCCCCCCAGTGGGGCTAACTCAAAACATTTTCGCGATAGATCAACTTTAAAAAACCCTAAAAAACACTGTTAGTCTTTTTATGGTCATTTTTGATAGTTGAAATTGGCTGAATTCGACTAAAGTGGCTTGAAAATAACTAAAGATTGGCTAAAATTGCCGAGAAATAGCGCTAAAAGTAGCAGTAAATGTTTAACATTAGGTTATCACCCCTCTAATGGTGTCAACCGGGGCGGGCTACTCCATGTCGGTACTCCAGCGATTATTGATCCACGCTACTACGTATATGTATATGTATATATATATATATATATATATATATATATATATATATATATATATATATATATATATATATATATATATATATATATATATATATGGTAAGCGTGCATGGTGAGTATGATGACTTTAGACCATTATTACTATTATATCTCTCTCTCTGTTTAGATCAATGGCTTTTGGGGTTTTTATTCATAGTGTGTGTGGTTTTTGTGTGTTCGAGGATGGAATATTCTAATTTCCTGCATCCAGTATTAGACAGAAAGTAAAAGATCCATTATTCAAAAGAACTCGAGCAGAGACTTCCGGTAAATCCGTATGCAGCTTCCGGCACAGATCAATGTCTATTGTAATCCTGGTTCGGAATCATTGTTTTGTTTTTTTATATTATCGGTACAAATATCGTTTTTATCCGCGAACGCATTAAGAATATTTATCCACAATTTGGTATAAATCCGTGCAGTTTTTCTGTCACTGATTTTGAAAGCATGCATGTGCAAAGAAATTCGTCTTGCTAAACTTTGAATCCACAGGCAATTTGATTGGCAAATTGGATCACCGTCAAATTGAGCTCAGCTTTTTCTGCTTTTTGAACTGATCGTTTTTGTTAGCATTTGTTTCTCTATTGATTGATTTTAAAAGATGATAATTTGCCAAACGTCTTTTTAGCTGCAGCTTGGTCTTTAGAATGTTCTCCCTCTTGAGCATTGGTGAGCAGCTTCTCTTATTCAGCATTGGATTTGAAAATGGTGGCTGTTTTAGATACAGACTAAAATCTGGTTCATTGTTTTGAAAAAACGATTTTTTCAAACAGGTTTGCTCCTGTAAAATAATTGACGAATATATTTGAATTTTTATGAGACAATCTTTAGAAGAAATTGCTAAAATCATTCCAGTGAAAAAGTCAATTGTTTCAAATGGTGAGAGAGAGAGAGATTTTTATCAGTAAAAGTGCTACTTTTTAGTGGAAGAGTCCATAGTCACGGACAGAGAAATAGACAGAAAAGATCACACTGTTTATAATATAAGTAGATTGTTTTCCATACAACCCGAAAACCGCATAATTAACCCGATAATTTAGTCGTTAAGGGTTGGTTTTGTTGTTTTTTTTCTCCAATAGGCATACCTGAGATTGAACATCAAACTTTGTAGCCTTATTCCAACGCTGCTCCAATCAACTATCACTCTAGACCAATCTGCTAGGTAAATAGTAACCCAAATTTCAGTTCAATAACTTTTTTCTTTGTTTTGTTTCATTTTTTTTATTTTTGTCTTTTTGTTTGTTTGTTTGTTTAGGTTTTGGGGGGGAGTATCCAGTGGAAATCTTCAAATTCTAAAAATTGTGTATGTTTGTGTGTGTATGTGAAACTTGGATCATTATTACTATGATTGATTCTCTATTCTCTCTCCCCCCCTCTCTCTCTCTCAATCCGTAGCTCGATCAGAGGTTTGTTTCCGGTTTCTTTAGAGCATGGTCCCAATGTTATGTCAAGGAGGCGTCATTCTTGACCAATATCCAGACACTCTGCAGGGTGTACAATAATCCAAATTTCAATTCAACAACATTCTTCCCTTTTTTTTTCTTTTTTTTTTTTTCTTCAAATCGCTACATCAACCAATGCGTCTCTTTTGTTATCGAGCAGAAATCTCCAAATTCTAAAGCTCTTTTTCGTTTCTTTTTCTAGGGAAAAGACACAAACGGGTCTGGTATGAATTCCCACAGCAAATACCCATTCGTGTGGCATCAGCGCACCGTGTTCGAATGCTGACGATCGTGTGGCAGATAACCGAACTTCTCGACCGATTTATGGAAGCCCGAATTTGATACGCTGAACGATAATTCGAATCTACTGACACGATGAAAGTATAATGTAAATACTTATGTATTTATGTATATACCGATAAGAATTATGAATAGAGGTATGAGTATTTTTTGTATACGTCGAAGTATATTCATGTACAGATATTTATGGTTGAATATATTTATAAGATCAACTTGCACATATCTGCTCTGTAGGCCTACGTAATATTTACATGATGTATGCATGTAGCTATTTTAGAATGTACATTTATATGCGTCCATGTAGATGCACTTATGTATTATTTATGTTAGTAAATATAATGTGTATGTTGGTGAATTTTGACCTTATAAATGGGCATGAACTTTAAAGGGTACATTGAATAAATGAATATATGAGATTGAAAGTCGAAGCAAATAATAGATAGATAGTTAAATACATACATACATACATACATACATACATACATACATACATGGATAGATGAGAATAGATTTAAATAGATATATTAATAGATAGATGCATATAGATCTAGATAGATATGTATAGATTTAGATGGACAGATAGATGGATGTGAATAGATTTAGATTGATACATACATACATACATACATACATACATACATACATACATACATACATAGAATTTCAGGTTTTTATACTTTTATACTTGTATGTATTAAGTCATATTTATCTACACTGTATCTCCAAACGTTCTCAATGAATTTGAGTGATGTTTGTGGAAGGTTGGGTCGTGGACTAAAGGGGAGTGGATTAAATTTTGAGAGCTTGAGGCAAATTTGAGGGGTTTTTTTTACAGTTGCACAACCCCTGGATTGTAGCTACATATGAATTGATTTGCAATCAGTTTTTAGTGGCCATGGTGTTGTAAAAAGTATGTGCTTTCTGAATGCTTCGATTTCATCATTCTGTTTGTTTTATCGGTCGTTCGAATCTGTCACGTCCCCCGAAGATGCAACAAAGAGGAAAAAGCAAAAAGGTAAGTATATCATCCACTCGCTTGTGTTATCAAGGGTAACACAATTATTTCGTGTAAAAGTGTATCATAATTCCCTTGCTAGGCCAGTCGAAGCTTCATCAGAGACCCGTCAAAAATACCTTCCGCGAGCTCCTCCCTAATCTGTCCGTTTCCAGTCTCAAACGGCGCTGAGCAAAGTTTGGTCTTCCTCTGTTCTGCTGTTATTACCCAATAGTTTGGAGAAGAGATGGATTCATACTTTCCTACGGCCATCCAGCATTGGCAGCAGCAGCTTTTTAACGTCCGTCACTGGAATTAAACCCTCCCCAGGATTCCCCCGACTTATCTATCATAGGCATCTAGTTCATCACACCATCTTACTTTTTGCCGGTCACAGTTTTGCAAATGATCTCTGGGGATCCAGGCTGTTAGTCGTGATGTCCAGCAGTCTGACATTCTTGTAACATGGCCAGCCGATTGGCATTTGAGTTTTGTGGTGGTCGCTATATTTCGGACTCTTTTTTCTCTCCAAAATACTATGCTGTCTTGTGATTCTTCATGTGATGTTGAGCAACGCAGTTTGACCCAGCTGAAGTTTGAATTCGCTGATTCCATTTTTTCGCATAGCCAATTCCATTCCTACTTTTAGTCCAACGGAATATTATTGCTGCAACTTCTGTATCTATGATAAATGAATATAAGACTTGTCAATTAAGCTCCGTTGGTAAAAGAGTCGTCTACAAACCACTTTGTCGTGATTTCAAGTGCAGTATCAATTCTACATATCGGTTCGGTTGAGCAGACAAACATTGAAGAGTGTACTCCCCTAAATTAGGCGTTGATCGTTCTTGTTGTTACGAGGCAAAAACAAAGTCTGCTCCAACTTGGACTGGTGCTCGACAATCCGGGTACGACTGCTGACAGCCCTCGTAATGATGTGAGGAGAGTCAGCCCTATAGCTTCCACCAACGACAACACCCATCCTTGCCCCGACGAAGCCAATATGGGGGCCTTCAAGCTTTGAAATGGCAGACAAAATTAATATATACAATTTTATGCAGTGAATTTGTATGGGCAGGAATTTAAGCCGAGGCTCGTGTATATCTTTAGGTTTTTGATTGACGACTTCTCTTAATTGATAACAGCGACGTCATGTTTTTACGTACATGTACGATTGGAAACATTTTATGGTCACGTGTGGGAGGTGTGTGGGGGAAGTGTGTTTGCGTGTTCGTATATGTGTGCGAGTGTTGACAAGAAATGAGATAAGCAAATATTATCATATTATTACTTATTATCATGTATAATTTTGACTTTTCTTCCAGTCAATATCCTAACGAGTATCCTTATCTTTGTTCTGCACATCGAAGTCCAACGGGAATCTTCTTTTTTTAATTGAACAAAATTGTTTGTAATGGTCGACGACTCAGCATCAGATTTATCGCAGAAATGGTCATTCAAGTAACGGTTTTAGACGTCCATGAGCCTCCACAACGCCCATCATCTTCGACATCATCACGAAATTTGATCTGAAATTTTTACTGTATGGTGTTTTATCTATGAGGATTATGTTCATCACTGAATAAAGTGCATTGACAACGAGATTTCGTTGTTGAATAAAGATTTGTTGTGTGTTTTTTGTAAAATATTTTTCTATCATTGATATACTTATATGTACATGTATATATATATATATATATATATATATATATATATATCATTAGCAGAAATCCTACCTCTTGTGTCGATATATATATATATATATATATATATACACACACTCACACACAGATGATGTCCCATTGACAGATATTTCCACGTTTAATGTCGTTGTACAGTATTTTTCTTCAATCCAAGTTGGAGTTGACTTTGTTTTCCTCTCTAGCACGAACAACAAGAACAATCCTCACCAAATTGAAGTCTTCACTGTTGGTCCATCACTTCATGTTAAACCAAATCTATATTTGAGATAATGACAATGTGATTTGAAGGCAGCTCTCTCACCAAAAGGGATAAACCAAGACACATGTACCTACGAAGTTATTTTTTATATATAAGTAAGGTAAATGGTCAATCACTAGCGACCAGAAGGTTCCTCCTTTTTAGCTACTATCCTTTTGGATTGTGGTGGGTGTGATGCATATACTTAATTCATACTTCCACTATGGTCACACAACTTTGTGTGTGCTCAATTACCAACTGGGTGGACAGGGAAATTTGTCTTAAAGAAGAGTTGTACACTTTTTGCTCATACTGGGACTTGAACCCGAAAGCTTTTTCGTGTGAGTAGTACGTGCTACTCGTTACACAATCAGAGCGAACTAAATCATTAAACATACAATATAAAAGGTGTAGTAATGATCTTCAGTCGGAATAGAATTAAGAGTTTGATCCTACAACAGCTGGGTTCAGTTCTCTATCTTTCTCTCGGATTGTCTCGAGTCTCACGAGATCTCGTTCCCTTTATTTCCCTCTTTTTCAATCTGGCATTTCTTTTTGTATATTTCAACCTTTCTCTGTTTACGTTCCAAAAATATATTCCTTCCACTTCGTTTACACCAATATATCCCTTCGAATCCCCCCCTCTCTCTCTCTCTCTCTCTCTCTCTCTCTCTCTCTCTCTCTTTCAATACTCGCTTATTCAACCCATATTATATTTTCTAACTTTGCAAGACCATAATAAATTCAAAAAGAGGCGAGATTGCATATTGATGAATATAAATACATGAATAAACTGAGATTGAGCTCATTGGCCCACCATGTTTCTGTTCAGTCCTGCAACTGAAAATGGACATTACACAGGAATATGTATATGTCCGGAAATTATTCAGCCATTTGATATTAAAGAAAAAAAGCCTACCTAAATCAATGAAAGGGATAGTCAGCGGTCAGGAATTAATGCAAGCACTACTGACAGAATGGGTCAATATCATAATACAGAGGAAACCGCTTATTCTCATAATATATGAGTCTTTTAGATAACAATTGATTAATTAGTAACATTAGGTAAACGATATAATAATAACAGTTCACATTCATTGTTATAAATTCACATTCACCTTAAAGCCTTCTAAATCACGTTAATAAAATCATTGTTACAAACGATTTTACATCACAAAAAATATTCTAAAATTCATTAGAAATCCTTCAGAAATCTTTAATTGATTTCAAATGGAGTGTTTGGGGAAGACTTATTTCGATAACAATACCCGTTTGATAACATAACTCATTATTATAACAAGCAGCTTTCTGTAGAGAGGAAAACCTACTATCGCACGCCTGGTACGCACGATTAGTAATACACGCTAAAATAATTTCTTTTTATACTGGCTACTGCACACTAATGCTTTGTACGGAATGCACCCACATTAAAATGAATTTCAAGAACGCATAAAATTATCATTAGTTATGACTTAAAGGATTGCTAATAATTAATAATTTCAGTAAGAAAATGTGCCAGGCTATTACATGTTTTCCCCTTACTGCACGCTCTTTACCTAGAACGTATCTTGCGTGCGATATCAGGCTTGACTGTATATTAAAAAATGCTTAAGATATGCATGACTTGAAGGAATGATTATTCTTGAATATCATAGAAGATAACATCTTTAGAAGAGTGTGTCCACAGTATATTGAATTAGTGCCAACTGGGTCCCAGGTGGCGCTAGCGTCAAAAGGGAATAAAGACGGTGTATTAATATAGTGTTCCGGCCTATTAATCAGAACAGGACGAATTAAAGGAAACTTGTCATTGGATCAAGTGTACAGTAAAAAAAACAACAAAAAAAAACAGGTCTGGTTTGTCACTCAGTTGAAACTGTCGGGTGACCAACTTCTTTTTGGCAACATGCTGTGTTGGGGGTGATCAATTACAAAATTGGGAAAAAGGAGGTGATCAATGGATAAGTTACTTCTCCCGGGTCTCATTGAGCAGTTACCGAAAAAAAGTTGGTATTATAAAAAATCAAGCGTGAACACCACAGGACGCAAATTAGGGATTAATTTAACATGAACTTACATTGCAAACTGAATCGTACAGTAAAAAAAAAACTATTATGGGGAGATTCTTAAATAAACAAAAAAAAATTCCCAGATTTAATAAGGAGTGAATGTTTAATTTTTTATCCCTGTACCTCCATTGATGCAGCCTATACGTGAGACACTTACGTACATAGCGAAACCTACTTAAAAACTGGAGAAACCGATGTTCACAGTTTTGGTTGACTGTTTCTAATACACACAGATTATTGCCTATAATTTTGAGAAGGGTAATTCATAATTCTTTTGGATAATTGAATTCATTCTCTAATGTTTCCCTCAATCTAATTTACTCAGCGCAGCAGGAAAAAAGGGTGCCTCTCTTTACATAAGGATAGTACGTCTGAAGGAGGCTGTAGGATGGATCGGCCGAAACATTGTGGGAACATCAAAGGAGTAGTTTCAAATTTCTTAAAAAAATCTTTGAACGCACAAGTTTAAAAGTAGTGATTCTTGGCTTTGAAATCAAGTGACAGCAAGTCTCCCCAATATTCCAGCATTCTCCTACCGTCTGGGAGGTCTTGATTCTAAGTTTTCTGTTTCTTCCAGCCAAAATCTCCCCAAGACTGACACAAACCTTCCAATAACGATGGGCACGACTGTAATATTCTTGTTTCACTCTTTTTTTCCAATTTTCAGGCAAGGTTTCATTATTTTTTCCAGTTTTTCACTTCATGGTCGATTAGAATAGTGTCATCCATTATCCTTCGAATTTCTTTCCATTTTGTTCACGATTAGATTTAGTCTGAACTGGATTTGGCGATCTGTTTGAATTCCTAAGTCTCGGAGAATTTTCGTCAAAATTCAGTCCAAGTAAAAGTTGACTTTGTCATCCCTCCCGTCTCAGAAATAAGAAAAATCTTCACCAAATTCAGGGGAGTAAACTCTTTATTGTCGATCCCCTTACATTATAAGGGAGAAAACAGGAGTCAGAGACATCATAGAAACTATTTAAAAACTCAGATGGCAATGGGCAGGCCATGTTGCAAGAATGAAAGACAACCGATGGACATCATGACTCACAACATGGACCTCAGAGATCGCATGAGAAATAAAATCAACATTCCCTGCCACAATTTGAAATCAAAACCCTGTGTATGCTCGTAGTTACTAATACCAACTGAGCCAAACTGACAAATCTCATATATATATACATAAATCAAATTATCACTGCTACCCACAATATACCAGTTTAATCACTGTTACTGGGTTTAGGTTATTCAGATGTTCTGATATCGATCTAACTGAACTTTGCCTAGCCCTGACCGTTCATGGTAGAAACTTGAAACTTTGCACGCACTTACCCCTCAATGAGTAGAGAACATATTTTCTTTGAAAATTCACCACTGAATAGGTTTTTATTGTTTTTATTTTAATCGTATCTTCATGATTGAAACAATATGGATAGTATTTTCATCAAGAGAACTTGATTTTACCGTATCTACAGCTCAATTTACGAGGTGAAAAAAAAGCATATATCTGTGATGATGATTCATAATTTCCCCTCGAATGACAGTTTATTAAAATTTGGATACAATTGTCTCAGAAATCATTTTCAGTTGAAGAAGTAGGAACAAAGTTTGATCCGGCAGCATCCAGGCTTGTGTTATTCTATTTTTTATTAAATATGTAGAAATGGATAAATGTATCATGATCGTTTTCTTTCCTTTGATGCATGAGTTCTTTTGCAATTTTTCCAGTCGATTAGCTCATCGGAGACATAAGGATACGATCCCTTTTGATCTTGGATCTTACAAATACATACATTTTATCACTTTCCTTATCTGCGAAGTAAAACAGTAATCAGAAAGCACCCAAACAGCGTATACTTCGGCAAACGTCATTAAAAACTCAATGAAAATCAGTTCATATATAATTACGATGCAAGGGGGTAACTGTAAAAGAATTCTGGAACGGCACCAGAATTTAATCTCTTTTTCCTGCCTTTCATCGAAATTCATTGAGAACTTCAAGAGATATTGTGCAGATATGATGCTGCGATACAGACAAGGTGACCGTAAAAAAAAGTCGTGGATCCACTCCAAAATTTAATCAATTTTTCGTTAGCCGTTGCCCCGTGTTTCCACGAAATTTAATTGAACTATCAGAGATATTGGGGGAACAGACAGACAAACAGATGGACTGATAGAACAGAGTGAATAGTGAGTACATGTGTACCTCTTCCAACTTGGCAGAGATGAAACATCGAAGAAGTTTCGGTCTATTGCCAGCCTACAAAATAAAACAAGAAAACTACAGAGGCGGACAGTTTTTTATTTCTCTTTTTTAAGATGCTAGAATTCAAGAAAAAAGTACGTGTAATAACGAGAAAAGGGAAGATATAAAAAGTCCATCTAATTAGAGTTTGTCCATTGATATCCGTCGGGGTATGAATTGGTTGAGCAGGCGATCGAAACTTGAGCCAATTAGAACTTCATCAAGACTGGGTCTTCTCCTTCATTTGCATAATAATATACTGCTACGTGGAGGAGGGGAGAAAGAAATAAGATCATGAGCTGTGAAGAGAAAGTGAGGGGGAGAACAAAAAACGAGAAATTGTCCCGAAACTTCAAAATAACGGCTATAAACCATGGCTCAAAAAGAACCATTTTAATACAATTGCTTTTTTGCTTTGATTTTCGTTTTGTTTTTCTTTTTTATGGGGGTGCTGTTTTGTAGGTTTGTTTAGCTAAGAGTTGTACACAATTGTGACTTTTTACACTATTTTTCAGCGGTACCAGGTGAGTAAAAAGCTGATTGATGAGGTACAAGGACATGACTTGTATAGTTCGAAATGAATTCGCTTACAGTTTAACATTGAAAGATTACATATAAAATTTGAAGTTTATAACTGTTTATTTTTTCTATTGTTCAGGCAGTTGAAACTTAAGAGTCAGTAACTGATGAGAAAATAAACAATATCGTCTGCCGTGTAAATTCAACTGCTCAGCTTTTAATCATACTCCTTCTTTCGTGTCGCCACCAAGCTTTAATGGATCTTCTTGGGCGACAAGACTTTGATACCGAAGTAACGGGTGACTTTTCTCAACAATTGCTGACTCTCAAGTTTTAATTGTCTAGAAAATAAAAAATAAATCAGTTCATGGTTTTAAGAAGATTCATTAACATTCAAAATGTTTCCGGACAATTGAATTCCTATTTGTCGTTTATGTTGTTACCACAACGTTCCGGCTGATTCATTCTGCAGCCTTCATCAGGTGTATTATCCGAATGTACCGGTGGTAAACATTACATCCAGATAGCACATTTAAAGAAAGTCATTGAATGAATCGACCGAAACATCGTGTTCACAGCATAAACAGTACGAGGGTGTTCAATCATCTGAAAATCTGTCTTAAAAAGAAAAGTCATCAACTTTTGATTGCTCGTATAATCATGGAAAGACTGAACTCAGCAGAGAAAGAGAAACGGGAGAACAAGCAAAAAGAGATTAAAGAGATCAAAAGTTAAAGAGAAATAAAGGAAGAAAGACAGACAAAAAGGGAAAGAAATTGAAGAATAAGAGTGAAGAGAATAAAAAAGAAAGTAAAAGGAAAGCAAAGTGAGAAGAAATAAACAAAGAAGATTTAAAAGAAAGACAAAGTAAAAAAAAAAAATTATTCAAGCAACAAAGAAATAAAACAAGGCCAAAATTTTTGAATAAAGAAAAACGTTGAAAAAAGGATAGGGACAAAAGTCAAAGACCAGGCGACATAAGTTCCAAAATGGGAGACCAAGAAAATTATAGATAGAAAAATGGAAGCAACAAAGAAAATTATAATCATTTATGTGTTGATTTACAATCAAACTGATCAAATAAAAAAGGATTGTTTGAAACATGAAACTTTCCAAATTAATTATTATAGCAGTACTGGGGTCTGCACGAATACTTGGGAGAGTACTTGAAATATGAGAATGTCTCCTAGTCGCTAGTAAAGGCATAACAGCTAGAATGAAGAAAATATGTGTAAGTAGAGCTGAGGAAGGTTGATACTTTACAAACCAGAGTGCTGCCATGATATGTGGGGACGATGAAAAAAGACCTTGAGACCTGGACAGACATCTGGCGAGAAGCTACAAACCACCGCTGAGGACTGCAAGAATGTTGTGCAGAAAGCTGGAGACTTAGAAAGACTTGCAAGCCCTCAGTCTCCAGCAATGACTACCAGACATCTGTTATGAATATGCAATAATAATGATAATTGAAGAGACGATAAAGTCTGTCTTAATTTTCACTGGGTACACAGTAATAAATATGGTTATAACACTTGATGAGTGGTACAATCATGTACCAGAGAATATGTTAATTGAAAATAGTAAATCAAAGATTCTGTGGGGCTTTGATGTACAGACGGATAGACGGTTATTGAACACCGTAGAGTAAACATTATTGTACATGATAAAAAAGAGAGAAAATATGTCATAATTGACGAAGCATTATCTGCTGACAAAATCATTGCATACAAAGAAATACAGACGATAGAAGAATAGGTCATCTTGAAAGTGTAAATTTGAAGAATGTGAGGATGCCCGGCAGCAAAAGTGAAAGTTACACCAGTCAGACATTGGACTCGATCAAGAAAGTTCCAGAACAGTTATCTGACGGTTGGAAATCAAGACAGACATGCTTTTCTGGAAAAGCTGGCAAAGTACTCACAGTCTGAAGTTTGGTTATGTCTTGACAGTCAGCTTCCAAATTGAAAAACTAGTGTGCATACTGAGCAAAAATATTATAATAATAATAATAATAATGATAATAATAATAATTATTATTATTATCATTATTATTATTATTATTATTATTATTATTATTACTATTATTATTATTATCATTATTATTGGCAGTTCTGATTGGTGAAGTGATGGTTTCCTAACGGTTAACTTCATGGGGAATATACCCACGACGTTTCGGCCGATTCATTCTACGGCCTTCTGCAGGTGTAATATCCAAATATGATGGTAGTAAACAGAATAATGCTTCTCGGAGTTACTTTTATATACGTATCTTTTTGGGTGCTTTCAGGGATTGTTTGTGTGCTGGCTTAAAACAGCAGAAATAACTTGTTATCGTTTCTCTGAAAGCTGATCAGTATATATAATAAAATTGTGTAGTATTCTATTTCTTCCCTATTGTCTTACTAAAACATAATTAACGTGAACTTATTGACTGTTAAGTCTATGACTTTTCCACAATATTTATTCACACTTTTATTCCGCTTCCTCAGATATTCCCACCTGCTGCCGACCCCGTCGTAAA
Source organism: Thysanoteuthis rhombus (assembly GCA_963457665.1). Classification (NCBI taxonomy): domain Eukaryota; kingdom Metazoa; phylum Mollusca; class Cephalopoda; order Oegopsida; family Thysanoteuthidae; genus Thysanoteuthis; species Thysanoteuthis major. The sequence goes on along the minus strand of OY735236.1, from coordinate 20,600,661 downwards.
ATATACATTGTTATTTATCTGAATAAGTACTAAATGGTAGATAATCAATACCATCTGTTAAACGCGGAATGGTATGGTTGATACCAGCTGGTCTGTAGACTAGCAACGAGCGTGGTGAATGAAAATAAGATTTATTTGTCGTCATCCCACAAGGGACAAATATAACGGGTATTCTAAGTGTGCGGTACTCAGACGGGAGTCAAGGTCGCTCATATCTTTCTCAAAAAAATAACTTGGTTCTCTTACCGATTGTTTTAAGGCATGTCATCGATCCTAGTTCTATTAAAGCTGGGGTACGTGTCACGGGGGGGGTATTCGAAGTTTTTAATAACCCCGCTGGAATAATCACAACTAACTAAACATAACTCGTGTAACGACAGCGTGAATCAGAAGGATCATTCCTCAAAATCAAACATCCTGGGTTTGTACGTACATCTGGGCTCATTTGCATTTTTCAATGTGTTTTTTTATAATTCAAATTTCGTGCACGACTGTCAACTATGAGTGATATTCAGAGGGGTTGGTTTCTGAAACAGTGCCAAGAATTGTGTTTCTTACTGGAAAGAGTCAAACTCATCTCATTTAAAATGTAACATTGAATTGAATTCGTCATCACAGTCAATAACTGATCAACCACAGCGTCAAAATTTGAAGTCATGTAATAAGATTTAATCAGAAAATAAATATGATCAGGATAAATTCGAGTAATTTAATAAAAACGTCTACAAACATCTGGATTCTCCAGAATCTAGACATTTCTAGATGGGGTTAGATCCAGGAGCTCGTAAGAGTTATCTCCTCTATATCGTAGCAGTATAAGAACTGGTTTTGTTTCGGTTTTTAGTAACATTGTTGTTAACAGACGAATCACTTTCCAATTTTTGATTGTATATTAAGTAGAATAATCCTCGAGAAAATTGGCAATCTTCAGGCCGAACAGCAGATATGTCACGTGACAGTTTTCAGACGAATATCGCCGGTCGGACGAATATCCTTCTGCCTTCGTTCAACTATATGAAGGGTCTGTCATAAAACAACGAAGGGAATTCTGGCCCTCTGTAGAATCACACGGATGATGGTTCCCTTGGGATTCTCCACTCTTCACCCAAAACTTTAATTTGCCCCTTGCTCCATGCATACACATCTTACTCCATCCGGTCAATGGAACGACTGACAATCTTTGCCTTTTCTCGAGCAAGCCAACAGGTATGGGTTGAACGAGAGGAAAATTTGATGATTTAGGTCGGTATACAGGTTCGCTTGTGGATATAAAACGGGCTAAAGTAATAACAATAAGCAGCTTCCTCTAAACATCTTTTGTTTAATATTATTAGCTGTTACCCTGTTTTGAAATGATAACAATAACTGGCTAATTCTTATATAGAGAGAGAGAGCACTCTGGTGGATGATGAATTTCCGTGTAAATAGATATATCGCTCAAATTTAGCTTCACTGACTGTCCAGTTCTGTAGTCCAGAAGTAGGATATCGGCCTCCGGCTCTGAAGTGAAGGTTTGGATGGGATAATGGAAAATCTGAAGAGATGTAATACATCGAAACAGCTGTCCGTGGATGACAAAATTATATATATATATATATATATATATATATATATATATATATATATGTGTATGTGTGTGTGTGTGTGTGTGTGTGTATGTATATATATGAATGAATCAGTGGTTTTACAACTTTTGAAACAGTCATCTCTTTTGATAGATGTGTTTACAGTACATAAACCAATTCAATGACTGCTCACTACCAACTGAGCAGCCCTGCACTATAAAGTCGGATCTGATTGGTTAGCGAATTACACCAAGGCTACGTAACTGGTTCTTGAGATATTCAAAATGGCTGCGTAATTTTCGGATTGACCTGGTTAATATTAGCTAGCAGTGGGTGGTGAGAGGTAAAGGCCATGTGACCGGGTTGAAAGGTCAATGTCTCCGCCAGGTACTATTTAACGGTGCCATGCACCTGATTCTTTGATCAGTTCGGAAGGCCAGGTGTGCTTTTAGTTATTCCGTGAGTTTTCAGCATTTGAAAATGGTTCACACAATTAACGTTCCTGAATTTGTGATTTCCTCTCGGGGGTGGGCTTCTCAAACCTTTTTGTTTTTTATTCGCGACCCCTTTTGATGAGATGAAATTTTTCGTGATCTTTCAATCATTGTTTTTAGATTACTTTGTACTGAGACTGTATAATTATTCTTTAGCTAAATACTAACAGTAACTAATCACAGAAACTAATGAAAACCTAAAAATTGTCAAAGGTTATGTCGTGTTTATAATTTAAACCGATAAGAAAAATGCGTTATAGCCCAATGTGTTAATATAATTGTAAAAACTTTTCTTTAAAAATTCAACAAGGAAATTTTAACATGAGTTTTACAAAAATAATTATCAAATTAAAGTCGTCGATTTAAGTAATACCTCGACTTGCTCATATGAAGGGTAGAGTGCTAAACGCGCCATCCGACAGTTTTAAGTACGAAAAAAATGAATCGCTAAAACATTACGAAACAAAATTCATTTACTTTAAATTCATGAACAGAATTGAACTTTTTTACACTAAGCACAGGATGGAGTACTTTTTACCTCTGTCAAGGAAATTAGAGAGGTATATGTATTTGGTCGGGTTTTTCCGTCTGTCTTTCCGTCACTTCACACAATCACTTCGAAAGTACAGAATGGGTTTCAGTGAAATGTTATGGAAAGATGAAGGGTGAGGAAGGGGGAATTTTTTCACCCAGAATTTTTTTTCATTTCGGAACTGTGTTGTTGTTGATAGCCAGGCATTAAATGAATTTAACTATAACACTGGTATGTGAGTGCAGGTAATATATATATATATATATATATATATATATATATATATATATATATATATATATATATATATATATATATAAGATGAGTGCAAAAGTTTCCAACGAAGGACTGGTTTTTAACAAGTCAGTGTCATTTGTCAAACTGCAGGAGCAAACCGATGTGTCTGCATTCCCTAGAATTGGTCGATGTTATTAGCTGCTTATTGTAGAAGACCCTGTCCCATAGTGATTACAATAAATGGCTTCCTTTTTTCTATATACATAAAATATATAATGCATATATTGTTTCATGTTCGTAACAAACGAACTGGAAAGAAATAAAAAAAGATTTTATTCGTTGTAGATGTTTAATGAGAGTGCTAAATATTAAACAAAATATATATATGTATATATATGTGTGTGTGCGTGTGTGTGATGAAGTGAAGGTTTCGTTACACAAACACGTTTATGTTTCTGCCTTGTTTGGGTTCCTTCATGCAAGATCATTCAGGACAGGTCAGAAATATAAACGTGTTGGTTTAGTGAATCCTTTACTTTATCATATTTTAAGCTCTACTCTAACCTAACCCAATGTTTTATGTTGAATGTATCGAGCACTTCATGAAATATACCCGTCACAAATTGTATCATATCATATTATATTACATTATATAGTATTCCTGATTCGTATTATATATATATATATATATATATATATATATATATATATATATATATATATATATATATATATATATATATATATATATGTGTGTATATATATATGTATATATATATGTATATGTATATATTATCTATAATATATATACATAGATATATATTATTTATAATATAATATATATATATTATTTATAATATATATATATATATATTTATATATATATTATAAATAATATATATATATCATTTATAATATAATATATATATATATTATTTATAATATATATATATATATATATATATATATATATATATATATATATATATATATATATATATATATATCGTTTCCGTTCCGTTTCATAAATCCAATTAGAATTCAGTATAATCAAACAAGGAAAGAAGAAAACTCTATTTACTTGAATGTGAAAATTTAAAGTATCGAGCAGGGAGATGCAAGACTCGTGAGTACATTAAATAAACAATTTTTGATTGAATTTAAATTTAAAATATAAGTATTTCCATACTTGAATATTGCCTTTCATGAAATATATCAATTGAATCGTATTACTTTTTGTTATTATTGCTAATAATATCTGCTCTGATTGAATTTTTTAAAATTATTTTTGCAAAATTGTTAACAATTTTATTGAGCACGCCATTAATAATTCTTCATAATTATTAATACCAGAAATAGTATAACAAATTTTTTCTTGAAAAATATTTTTGGAAAAAGAAGTCATTCATTCAAATTATATTTATATATATTTATATATATATATATATATATATATATATATATATATATATATATATATATATATATATATATATATATATATATATGTATATATATATATATATATATATATATGTGTGTGTGTGTGTGTGTGTGTGTGTGTATGTGTGTATGGCTCAGTTGAATACGAATAAGTCATAGACGTCACCCTATTTGCAATAGTTAGGTACCAAGTGAAGTCAAGTCCTACTACATTAACAATAGCTTTTGAGAGAACCTTGCTAACCAAAGTTCTGATGCAAGGCTAAACTTGCTGGAACTCTTAAGAAACCTGATGACGTTTTCTGGTATTGTTAAGTAATTGAACTTTAATTTTCCAGTGAGAGAATTGACATGGAATTTCTCCCTGATTTTTTACGCTCTCCGATGCAACTTAATCTCTGATTAACACCTGTTAATCCCCCGACCTTTGAGGAAACTTATAAATATGTATGAATAAGAGTCACGAAGTTTTGCTGTGAGGAATAATCGCTTCGAACTTTCAACTAATCGCTTTGCAGAGCAACTCATTTGAAAGTATTCAAACTGCACCTTCTGCGTTTAGCCTAAGTAATACTGAAGGGAGCTGCTAAATGTGTTATTTGATAGCCCCCTTCCCTTTAACGGTCAGTCTGTTGTGAGGAATTATCAACGAAGGGCTCTGCTTGACCAAAATAAAGTTCTCAGAGAGAAGAAAGGGAATCAAAAAAGAAATTTAGAAAGAGGGGAATGAAAGAGAGAAAAGATGAGATAGAAATAATCAGAAGAAAGACAGAAAGAAGAAACAGAACTAAAGAAAAAAGGGATCTGAAGGATGAAAGAAACAAAAAGAAGAAAAATCAAAGACACAAACAAAGAAATAGTGTGGTTGGATAGAAAGAAAGAAGGAAGTAAGCTAAAGAAAGATGAAAAGAAAGAAAAAAGAAACGTAACTGGAGAAAAAAGGATCAAAGACACAAAAGGAAGACAGAAGGAAGAAAATCAAAGAGAGAAAGAAAGAAACAAAGAATAAAAAAAGAAAAACTGAAGAAACAGAAGACCCTATTCCACAGAGATAACAATAATTGACTAACAAAGAAAGAAGCAAAGGTAAAAGAAGGAACTGAAAGGAGCTGCAGAATGAAAGGAGGAAAGAGCGGACCTGGAGGAGAAAAAACGGTAGAAATACGAAACAGCGGACAGGACGCGTACGCCAAAATGAGACCAAAAGATGATGAAACGAGAAAAAGAAGAAATAAGTATGAACAGAAATGGCGGAAAAAGACATCGACCAAATTGGACCAAAAAAAGAGGATTTCAATTTAAAGTTGAAGTTAAAAGATATGAATAGAGGGTAGGGTTGATAAATGAAGGGGTCAGAGAGCTGCCACAATTGCAAGATTTTGGGTGTATTAAGTGGTGTTGTAAAAATGGTTTGACTCTTAGCGGCCACTGGTCGCCCAATTTGAAGCCAATCGGCTACATACGTAGGTGAATTAGTCTCTTGCAGCACTCCCTGTCTGTACGACCTGGATATGCTTCAGTACATTTCAAGACAATTGATGCGAAGAACCCGAGGAGCAAAAGAAGAGAAAAACTCTATTTCATTATTCTGTCCATTCCTACCCGCGTCTGGTGGTTATGCTTTCAGTAATAACAGAGAGAATCATAGAGAGATCCCAAGGCAGCATATAACCTTAGAGAAAAAAAAAACAAGAGTCAGATATATCATAGAATGCATCAGAAAACTCAAATAGAAATGGGCTGGTCATGCAGCGAGAATGTCCGACGACCATTGAATGTTACGACAAAACGGATCCCCAGAAATCAGGTGTGAAACTGAAGCCGGTAAAAAAATTAGATGGTATGACGAAATAGACAAGACACTGAAAGTATTCGCTGTGCAACAGATAAAGAGGTCTGGTGGATATTGGCGAAGGTCTATGTCTAACGACGGGTTCTGAAATGATGATGATGATGATGATGATGATGATGATGATGATGATGATGATGATGGTGATAATGGCGGTGGTAGTGGTGGGGTGGTGAAGAAGAAGAAGAGAGTGGACATAAGAAAGTTAGGTAGTTTGATAAGAGGGTAGGAAGTGAGATGGATGGGAAAAAAGGTAGTTCAATAAGGCAGTATGAAGTGAGAGGGTAGTAAAGAAAGTTAGGTAGCTCACTGAGAGGGTATGGATTTTTTTTTTTTTTTTTTGCATATGAAATTTACCCATGTTTGTGTGATATTCAGATAAAAACTCAGACGGACAATGAAGATTGAAAAGGGATGAGGAAGCGAATGAAAAGATATAAAGGGTGAGAGATGATCAGAAGCATAACTGCACTTTGCTGTGAGCCAAGAGGCCGAGAAGCTGCAACTGAACGGGACCATAGAATTAGGATAGTACCAATATTTACTACAGTGTATTCAAGCATATGGTCATAGCTTACGGTAGGAATATAGTGTAGCGCCGATCTTTCAAGTAGGGAGGGGGTTCTGCCTGCTGTAGAAATGAACATTCAAAACACCAGTTATTATCTAAGCCTCTAAACTAGAACGAAGGTATTGGTGGGAAACACACAACTACCTCAGCCACTGAGCAGTCCTTATGTAAATATGTACCGAACTTAGCATAATATCGCAAAGAGCTAAATAAGAGAGACGACTGTGTAATGCCAATCTTGGGGCTCCTTCGTTAGTCCCTACCAAAAATTAACGTCCATGATTTTGAAGTATAGAAACCTAAAAAGAAAATAAACTAAATTGGATTTTCTTTTCCTCGCCAACTAGAAACCCAATTCGTGTTGTTATTTTGGAGTCAAATTTCAACAGCAATTCGATCTTGGAGGATCGAAACATTTCAAACTTTCTCCCAACCTGTCAGTCTTGTATATCTTTTTATTTAGGTTCTTGATCAGTCGAATGGTCATATTTTCAGTTACGCCCGAAAAAAAATCTAATGCTGTCGAAAGTTTGAAATAAAAATTCAATCAGTAATGTAGAGTATAGCATTAGGTAGCTTTTTCTTGACTTCCCACTAGACCAAAATCTTCATAACCTGTGGGGTATGATATGTTTGTTTGTTTAGCTTTTCAGTGAATTTAACCAAGTTTAGTAAATATATCTAAAGCCTGGGATATTCAAAATCACAGAAATCAAGGGTGCAATCTATTTTTACCGGATCGAACGATAACGAAAAGTAGGATTTTATGAGAGGACAGTCTCCCAAGTTGAATTCTCCCTCACAGACCATCGATTCTGGTAATGACTTATTTTCGGGTGGGAGGTTCGCGACACTAGTCAGTCCATCAGTCAGCTCACATCCCCAATCCCTGAGTGTTGAAAATGGCAGGGGTTGGCGTTAAGATGACACAAGTGAATAAAAAAGAAGGCTTTAATGACAGGACGAGAAAGCGAGATAAAAGATGGGAGTATGTGATCATCGCAATCATGACGATGGTTGGATGACTCCAAGCGAGACAAATGAAGTTCAGTAGAGGGAAAAAAGAGAATGCTGGTCAAGAGCCAAGTCTGTATACTTGCGGGTATAGGTCAAGTGGGGGTACGACGTAATGTATCAGCACGGAAGAACTGTTTATCCTTGTCATTCCCTGCCACTATATACCACACGTTGCTGAAATATTTTGTTGCAAAAGTTATCCCTTCTACTCCTTCACAGCCTGTACTCAAACGTTAATGAAAAGTGTGGCAGTAAATAGTCGGGGGTTTGTTTATGATGGAAACTAGTAGTATTAAGAATTTGCAGGAGAATTGCTGGGAGTTTGATAACTAAAAATATTAGGAAGTGATAGGGAATGGCAGGAAATGACACAGAATGGCAGGAAGTGGCAGGAATAGAAAGTACCAGCATGGAAAATAGAATCTAGGAATCAAATTCAAATTTAGGTTAAGACTGTTTATGTTTACTAGATACTCTCTTGAAAAGGCATAAATCCACTTCACCCTGTAGTCTGTCCCATTGCTAGACATTTAGACCAGACATTTTCAACGGGAGCCTCATGGCACACTTAGGGTTGCTGCCACATTTGAATATGACCATATACTGAAATAATGATTAATACATTTCTGTCAATCTCTTCGTATTCTATTCTGCACGACAACAGGTCTGGAACCTAAGAGTGGTAGATCTAGAAATATCTGGCTATCCACTAGGTAGTAGCAAAATTATCCAACCCCGTCGTTAACTTTGACAGGGACCAACAAATCATATATCTATATATTTGTTTACTTGTCACAGATTCCCATGAGAAAAGTATGAACCCATTGCTCCTTGCACTGTCTCATCGCCAGAAAAATAAACTTAATATCACCAGCAAACTTTGTTATTTTCATCACTACGTTCCGACAATTGTTCTCTCCGGCCTTACCCAATATTGTCGGAAGTTATGAGAAGAGACTATCATTTTGTTTCTATGATTTAGATTAGTATCCTCATATCTATCTATTGTTTTGATCTCTGCCTATCAGCCAACACGCTTCCTGGGCTTTCTGTTGTCGTCTGTTCCTATCGTATTGATAAAAGTTTACCAAATACAACAGTCTTGAGTTGAAGGCCAGTGAACATATCGGCACTACCTGTGTGATCAAGATAAGAAAAATGAGGGTACTCGTCCAGATAATCTCTTGAACACTTTTGAAGACAAGATTAATTTTTCTTCCTCCGATTATCATGAATGAATTCCTCTTCACACTAACGATGTTAAGAGTGTCACTTGTTTCATTCATTTGGACGTTCTTGTCTGGAACTGTCATGAAATCCACCGAAAGAGCGTAGAAATATTGTCGAGTCAGTCTTTTTATTATTCACTCTAAGAATGAATAGATTTTAGGTTAATTACAAAGAAACATTTGTACATTACATCTAATTCACCTTCGTTTTATAAAACCAAAATTCGGAACTTTATCTTGATACTTACACTTTTGTGTTCGTTTTTTATGAAATTTGGAAATGGAGGATTTTTTAACGTGCGTACCAAAGGTTCGAACTTGGATCAGTTTTTGTTCAGAGCAAAACATATTGTCATCAACATCGGCGATTCTAGTTGTCGAAAAGAAGACCAGAATGTTTTTTGTATAAATAAACAAAGCCTTTATATCCGTTAAAGGAACACCGTTTTATAGTATGAATCACTGAATCCATTCAGTACGACCGGAAAAATATCTGATTTTTACACGATTTTCTAAACGAGCTGTCAAGCTAATTTTCTTTAGGTTTTTTTTCTCCTACAGTTAGTTTTTAGATTACGTGGTACATTATATATATATATATATATATATATATATATATATATATATATATATATATATATATATATATATATATATATATATATATATATATATAATGGGCCAAACGTCAGGGTAAGGCCAATCACTCCCACGTCTTACACTTACAATAACAGACCTTGGGGAAGGCTTACGTCCAACAATGGACTTTGAAGGCTGATTATGATATATATATATATATATATATATATATATATATATATATATATATATATATATATATATATATATATATATATATATATATATACAAACACACACACACATATATACATATATATATATGATTTTATCGGTCTTTATTCTGTTCACAAATTATTTTTATTTTTTGTTTTTCTCACTCTTCTGTCTATTATATTTCTTCTGTGGCTCGTGTTATTTTGCAACTCTTGTTCCTTTCTTTGGGACATGACACTTGTCGGTACCAGAGACTTTTCGTAAATGGTCAACACACGACACAAAAAATCAAGGATTGCCAAGAAGAATCGTATTAAATTGAAAACGCAAGCTTTTCATGTTTACTGGCTTCTGGTGGAGGTCCATTTTTTTTATTTTCTATTCCGTGAGATTGGTTGAGCATCTCCTGAAGGATACGTCGAAGACACATTGGGATTTTTGTGTGTGTGTATGTGTGTGTGAATGGGACGAGGAAAAATAAAGAGAATAATGCACCTTTCAGGTGCAATCATACCGTGCAACCAAGGGCGAAATTTTCTTCAATAGGAAACAGTTTTTTTGTTGTTCAGATGAAAGAATGGGTTTCGAGAAAGATAGAAAGAAAAAAGAATAAGGTCGAAAGGATAAGGAGAATGAAAAGAAAAAAACAATCTGCAGAGGAAGAAAGCAAGAGAAAATGAGTGAAAAAGAGAAAGAATGATTCAAAGAAAACAAATATTGGATAGAGGGAATTAAATAACTAGACAAGAGAGGGGAAAGGAAGGAAGGAGTAACTTAAAAAAAGGGTAAGGAAGAAAGAAAGAAAAGAAGGGAAAAATAACTAACGGGGGAAGGAAGCCAGAAAGCAAGATAGAAATAACGAAAGAAAAGAAGAAAGAGAAAGCTGTAAATAAACAGCCAAAAATCAAATGTGTAAGCTTTGTGTTCACTTGTAAACACATCTATTGTCAAAAGTTTTCGACAGTTTAGCCGAAACTTCATCAGATTGTGAAAGGTATAGTCAAAACAACCACTTTTTGCAGGTTATTTTTTTTCTTTTGATGGTTGGGAGGGGGGTAAGAAGTAAGTTGTTTTACTCACAGGCTACTTTCAATTGATATAATGATAATAATATATATATATATATATATATATATATATATATATATATATATATAGAGAGAGAGAGAGAGAGAGAGAGAGAGAGAGGGAGGGAGGGAGGGAATAAGACTAACATGTAGTTATCAGTTAGTTTTTTTTATCTGAAATTCCATTATATAATGTTTGATCACAAATATTTTTAAATACGATCTTATTTGTCAATCCAGTCGTGAATAATAATCGCATAGAATGAACGTTGTACATTGAGTATTCCCGATCAAAATTTGCAGCAGATCCATCCTTATATATATATATATATATATATATATATATATATATATATATATATATATATATATGTGTGTGTGTGTGTGTATGTGTGTGTCTCTTTGTGTGTTAAAATTTCACACATCAGTATGATAATTATCACTATTTTTAAGGTTTTGTCGAGCTAATCAAAGCGAATCACTTAAATAAGAAATCTAAATTTGTTTAGTAATTACCCTCTAATCTCTAATGGTAAAATCTTTAAAATCCAACACATAAGATCCATCTCATCAATTCATTTAAATGTATATATGAATCAATCGACTGTTTGTCTCTGTGTTTGTCTGTCACGCTATAGAAACTACTTGAATATGGGTTTGGCCCAACCTAATTTGGCATGCGTACACAAGAAAGCTAAAGGAAAGTTTCAAGGTAAAATTTTTGAGAATAACATTTTTCAAAGGTTTTAGAGAGGGTTCTATTTACAATGTAAATTTAATGCAGAATTGGACCCTTACTTTCCGTTCAATATATGTATACATAATGTGGAAATAAAGGAATGCAAATAATGTTCCTACATTTGGATATTAACACTGAGGATGGAATGTTTACAAATTGTTCGATAAACGAGATTTCTTTCCGTTCTGTATCGTGCGAATTCCTTTTAGAACAAGAAGTATTCCACCTTATATATTTGACAGAAAAATATCATCAGAATGTTTGCGAATCGCTAGAGCAACTCTTTGATTTATTGATTTTATACCGAAAATTGTTTCTTTAGATTGAGAACCGTAAATCAAGGCGGCGAAATTTTTAAGATTTTTAGACAATTTAATAAAGCCATGACTAGACATCTTGATTTCTCTGAAATTTATCAGCTTAACTACAATGAAATAATCACAAAAATTAAATGATATGTTAACGAGAGTATAAAAATAAAATAATGAATAATGTATATCAAAATAAATCAATTTGTATTGCTGTTAGGGGAATTAGGTGGCCAAAAGAGATGGATCCAGTCTTTGACAGTGCGAAAGATCATTGTATCGACTGGGAACAGGGAAAGGGGAAAACATTTGGCTGTGGACAATTTGTCATATTGATAGGTAGTTGGACGGCTTGGGAGATCGAACACGGAATGCCAAGGAACAAATTGTCTGAGTATATCAATGGAATAGCAAATTGAGGTGTTACTACCTGTGAGAAAGTGATTTCGTCCCGCTTCCACCATGTATATGAGGATACTTTATTTAATGATTCAAAGGAAAAAGCAAATTGATGGGAGCTTGATGATTTATATCGTGGTAAAATTAACTTTGGGGATTAGTGGAATAAATTGTCGAATTCTTCGGTTAAATTTGTTGGTAGAGAATCAACTTGAAGTGTTTTTTCTGTGTAATTAGTGCTCTTAAAAATGATATCATAAGATGGTTTGCATGCAGTCTGAGATTAAAACCGACGAAACAGATCAAACATGAACATGGGTGAACATTCAATAGAAGTCACACGAACAGCGAGTCAAGTCTGTTGTTATACTTACTGGTCTCTCATCGCTAAATACGTTTCTTGGGGTAACTTACTTAAGAAAGTCCTATTTCAAAAAATAAGATATGTAATATAAAATGACATCTGTATACAATACATTATGTTAATACCCTCTATAAAATAACAAACTACATATATGACATAAATTTTATATCGAAACATAGCTGAAAGGGAGGTGGTGTCTGAGCAAAACTTCTGGGGTTCCATCTTACTATGACTGTTTTGTTTTTAAAATCTCCGAAATGGTTACATGGTAAACAACTGGCGATCCAAAGGAGAGAAAATTTATACATTGTACCATGATAACAAAATATATATAAAACAGGGAAAAGACACGGAAGGAAATTACATAAATTGCAATTACAGGTATTGGGAAATAAGTAACTAAAGTGACTATAAAAAATTGAATTTTTTTTTAATGTTTAGAGTTTAAAGCTGTAAAGCTTTCTAGACGATATATATAAGAAGAATTTCATGGCTGTAAATGCCCCTCGTAATTCTTACTTTTATTTACTAATGGCTGTTTACTTGTTGAATATGGAACACTGTGATTAAACATCTACAACGGACGAAATCTCTTTTCTACTTCTTTCTTTTCAAAAATTGAAAGTATATCATGAACGATATATATATATATATATATATATATATATATATATATATTATAAAGTACTGAAATATGTATGTATGTATTTAAATGTCGAGTACAATGCATCACAGAGGGAATAAAGGCAAGTTCGGAATCAGCATGTCTCCAATTACCCACCGCCCACATCTTTGGGTCGAATTTTGCTAAAAGGAATCATCGATTTCTTCGGGGTCTGCGTTTGTTAGAGGTATCGGAAATATGATTGGCGTACAGAGTTCGAATCCCAACGAATAATTTTACTTTTTTTTACGCTTTCAATCTATTTGTCCTTCAAAACATCGGCAATTTTGATTTTTCAGTTTTTTTTTTCATCAGGTTCGGGACAGGATTATATTTACAATGTAGTTATAATGCTAAACTGGACCCTTGCTTTCCATTCGTTAGAGGAAAACTGCAAATGTTGATTTCTCTTTCACTCAGTTTCACCTTACCAGGCCATATCTATCTTATTACGTAGTTCTGTGTGTGCATTTCTACTTTTATACGTCAAGAACGACATATCACAGAAAGAAAACAAGTACTCATGTCAGTTGAGCAATTTTTTTAAGGAACCTGGTCCTGATGTAACCATAAAGCCATAATTCTACTTCAAACCCTAATCCAAACCTTAACCCAAATGCAACAAAAAAATGGACACTATTTAAATCCGATAATCCGCTTTGACATATGAATTATTAATGCTAAACGCGATCAAATAAATCTCAGTACTCAGAAAAACAATTTTAGGTTTTTGAAGGGGTTACGCAGGCCTGCCTGGGATTGTCCTTTAGTCTGCCTGGAGTGTGTGTTGGCTCAACTGGTTGAAGGGATGCTAGCGCATCCCCTCTTGTTTGATTTCATGAAATCTCTGTAAAATATCATTTGCTTCCCAGTGCTGTTAGATTTATAGTTTTTATTCCTGTGCAACGCTGAGTGCCCAAAATAGTCTTTATAATGAAGTACAGTTGCGTATGTGTGTTTGTACTTGCGTAAGTCTACAGTACGCATCACAGAGAGAAAACTAAGGCATATTCGAAATCAGCAGATCTCTATTCACCTACAGGGTAAAAATTATCCCCCGACCCCCAAAAATCTCATTTGCTGTACGTTTGCATTCACCTGAGAGAAATCTCATCGGTAAAGAAATCAGTGATGGCAACAATACACCAGTGTTTAGAAAAGAGGTAAATGCAATCAGCGGACCTGGTTCAAAAACCAGTGGAGGGAATTTCAATTTTTCTTCTCCTAATTTTTTGCGCTTTCTGTCAGTTTTGAGAGGATATGTTTAAAGTTTTTTTAAAAGAGGGGTCCTATTTACAATCTATCTATAACTCTAAACTGTGCCATTGTCTTACCTGGCCATAAAACGTTTTTATTGCAGCAAAAAGAGGCCTCTTTAGCGTGCGAACTACTAACACCATAAATGAGCACGTAAATTTTCAGTTTTGAGACTGCTGAGGTTGAGGGGGCGCGAATTCACCCAATCCCCTTATTTGATTTTATAAAATCTCTATGAAATATCATTTGCTTTCCAGTGTTGCTAGATTTAGAATTTCTTTTCCACCAGGTAATCAAGCTAGTGTTTATATATAGTTCTTCAAGGAGCTAAAAGTGGAGGGAAACCTTTTCCTCTTTAAAGGGGTCAAATATGAAGGGAAATCTTTTCCTTTTGTGAGGAGTCAAAAGTCAACGGAAACTTTTTTCGCTTTTGAGGAGTCAAAAGTGAAAGGAGACTCTTCTCCATCTTCAAGAAGTCATTCGCCTTTAAAGAGTCAAAATGAAATGGAATTCTTTTACAAGTCTGAATGCTTTCTTTTTGACTCCTTAGATATTTAACCTGTGGATGGATACTCCAGCTAGTTAGATATAATTAATTGTCAATTGATAATTCAGGATTTAACCCGTAAGTCAAATAAATAAGTAACCAGATGAGTGGTCTGTCCAGCGGCTGTGATAGTTATGCTTTTCCTTGCAAAGGCTGGTGTTCGAACCAAGATAAAAAAGAGAACATCGAATGCTGATTTTCAAGCCAAACAGGCATTCTTTGAATTATTGTTTATTCTCGAAGACACATTCCGGAGCATAGGGCCGCAGCCACTTCGCTGCAATTTCTGAAGGTTTTACGGGATGGAGTTCCTAGCCCCACGCCAAAACACTTTTTCTCGGGACCATGTGCTGATTGCTAAGCTATTGGCTTTTTTCTCTGTCAAAGTAACCTTCTCCCGGATGGACTGTCTTAAAAGGCTCAATCTCTGCTACTATCTATCCATAACCGGGAGAGGGGTATTAGCGCAAAGCGATCGTAAGTTTAATATCGAACTCCACCAATTCCATTTTCAGTGCTGATAACCGTTACGTCACTCCACACCTCCTAGTGAAGAATGATGCAACATAATCCTTCTACTTCTCTTTCCTCGTCCTTATGTTGTACGAAGCTAAACTAAGTACATATAATTGAATATAGTTTGACTAGTATTTTATTTCATCTTAATTTTTAGTTGCTTTTTATTGCAACTTTGCACAGGCCGTCGATCTACGGCAGTGGGTCAACAGCGCCGATCTGAAATAAAGGAAAAACTCTCAGCGAGACTCAAACTTGTGTCCCTTTTATCTCAGGTTAACTACACCAACTACTCTTACTGACTGAACTACTAGAACCCCACGTTGGCAAAAGTTCAATAATCTTCAATCCTACCTTCCATCTCTTTCAGTGGTTCAGCCTTTATTGTTTTCATACCAGACGTGTTAGTAGCACTAATACTATGTTGATTTCTATATGCGTCCAGCACATGTCTATGAAACACTTTCCGGTTGATCGGCCCCTAATGTGTTGGATATCAATTGTGTCAGTCATATCATGTTGGATTGATATGAAACTTGGTCCAGACCTTTGTGCAAACCATCCTAGTCTGCCTCTCTCTCCTCCTCTTCTATTTCTTCCTCCTTTCCCTTCTGCTACTAATACCATAAGTAGTAATGCTAAATATCATTTTTCTCAACCGTAACATGTTGGATTGATATCAAACAAAGCCTTCGGGTGGACCATCCTCATCCTCCTCTTCCTCTTCCTCCCACTCCTCCTGTTACTACTACTACAATTACTAACACGGACAACAGGTGCATCGTCGAACTTATGGTTCTTATATATTGTACGAAAGATCCTCAACTATTACTATTAATTGTTAGTAATATTTTCTTTCATCTTATTTTTTTCGATAAAAAACAACGAAAAAATCAGAATGAAAAAATACTAGTAAAAAGTTAATAATAATGGTTGACAATTCTTCATCTAATCAGAAATAAATAGAGATAATATTACTGACCAGGATATTTAGTTAAAATATTCATGTTTCATTTTGAAAAAATCTGTCGTTTATCAGATCACCAGTCTCTATGGTACGAGACTGACGAGACAGGAATATTATCAAAACTTAAGCTTATTTCAATCCATTTACAAAGAATGTCGTTTATAATAATCACAGATGATATCATCAGTCGGTTATTGTTATCTGTGAGAACCTGCCCCAAAGTGATTGCAATAAGCGGTTTTCTCTGTATTAATAAAAATACTTAATTTAAGTAGAAATGAATATTCCTCCTTTTCTCCATCTGTTCCATAAGCTCTACCACTAAGCCTTACGCAGAAGACGCGTGCATAAGTTCTGTGAAAGCTTATCTTTATAAGAATAATTTACTCAAAAATAACATTTATTTTTCATGGTTTGTTCTCTCACTGAGAAAGCCGTTTAATATAATCACAGATAATTTCGTCAGTTTCGAACACTTTATTTAAAATGAATTAAAAATCATATTAATTCTAATAAAATCTTTATAACAAGCCGGGCTGCTGCAGGGTTAAACTCCTTCTTCTGTTCCGGCTAGGATGACCATCTCCCAACTTCCAAAAAGGGGGACACTTTAGCTCAGGGTTCTCAACCTATAGTCGCGGACCACCGGGAGTCTACAGAAGGCATTACGGAGCGGGGGAGGGGCATTTCTAAATTTACTAAAAGGAGAATATTGCAGACTAAAAAAAAATGGACGGATTGACCCTTTGGGGAGTGTATGTAATGATGAGTTGTAAGTATATAAAAGTTTTGTATAAAATATACAATATACTAAGAAAAATTGTTAATTTGTCAAATATCACTTCAATGTATGTATGCGACTTTGTAATTGTTTTTGTGAAATTTCTCAAAAAAAAATGTTTTCTGAACTTGTTGACAACATGACTCTCTACAACGGTTCAACAACAGTGTTGACTATGGCAACATGTAATAAAAATACAATAACAATAAAGAACCTTTACATTGTGTTTACTATATGGTCTGTACTGTTATAGATATATCTGAGGTACTTTGATTAGGTTTTCCAGACTGACTGTAAAGAGTAGGACAAATTAATGTCAGGCACGATGGAAAACAGAGTGTTCAAAAACCGGACTGGCCCCCCCTAATTCCGACTGAAGAGGATCACCACATCTTTTGTATTGTATGTATGATAAATAAAAATTTAAAACATTTATTCTTTATTTTTTAGTTTAAATGTATTTATTTGAATGAAATTAGCAGTTTCGTATTTCTAACATAAATTTTCGAATATATGTAAGACCTGTCAGTGCGGCTCAGTTGGTAAGAGAGTCACCTAACCATCACTTGATCGTGATTTTGAATCTTTTTAAGGAAATGTTAATATTTATTTATCAATTTGGCACTTTTGAGAGGAAAAAGCTAACGTTTTAGATGATGCCTGGCAGTGAACTCATGTACATTTCTATGGTTGTAGACCAGAAGCTTTCCACTCCCCCCACACACACACAGGCGAGCAAAGAGAGAAGAATCTGAAGCCTACTTGGCTGGTTGGTCGGGCGGGTCATTTGTTGGACTACGGTTATTCAAACATATCAATGAATGTAAATTGTTCAAATTTTTGTATCCCTTACATATACAAGCGAATTGGTCAACGAGATGAGTTACAATTGTTTTACGACAGTAGTCGAATATATTTACGAAGCTTAGCTTGCTCTGGCTCGAGGTCACAATAAAGGGCATCATTTAAGGTTTTAACCTACAGCATTAACTAAATATACAGAGGAGGATGTTACATATTGTTATCAAAGTCAGTCGATCTTAAATACTTCATTTTAACTGATCACTATAAGCGGCTCCCTCGGTACATTGAAATAGGGTAAAAGATGATCGCTCAAACACTTACGCAGCTTTCAATGCCCCATCTTAGTGATTGCAGCGTAATTTCAACCACGTTGAAACATATCGCTGTTTCCCGAACACTGACCCTTTTCAATAAGCAGTCGCTCATGTTGTTTTTCCTATGTTCTAGAATGAAGTGTTTTCATTATACAATTTATTATTCTAGTGATTGTTTTTGTCTCTTTTGCTCTGAACACAACGGCCGATAGAGTTTTCAGCCTTTTTCGGTGTATGTTCTATCAAGTGGTTTCTTCTCCCACCCAGAACGATTCTGGGGAAGGATATTGGAGTGATCCCTTTCAGATGGGGGAAGTTAAAGTGATCCCTCGAAACATAGGACTTGATGAGATACGTGACTGTAAGTGTGACTTTTAAAAGGAATACCTACAAGAATCTATGAACCATGAGAGATTTGGTGATAATGCATTTAAAATGTATGCATTCATATGACTGAACAATATCTTCTTCAAGTCTATCAATGAAATAAAGCATTTGAAATTTATGAATTCGTATGATTGAATAATATCTTTATTTCAAAAATGAATCAACTCCGAAGTCTTTCTTAGTTTCCCTAACTCACCCAGATTCACGATGGTTTACCATCAAACACCCCCTTAGACTGCTTTACGGAGAGGGGAGGATGTTTTAATGGCCTCACCAGGTGGCAGGGGGGTTAGGGTCAAGCTATCCGTAATTTTTTTTTCTTTCATGCATTGACGTTTATTGAAAAAGATCTGGTCAATCATTCAATAGAAACTATCGTGTGACCTCCTTTAGCAGCATGACATGTTTGGGGTGATCAATTAAAGATTGGAAAAAGGGAGTATCAATATATGACTTATTTCTCTAGCCTTTTGTTGATGGACACAAACTAAAGGATGAATTTAGCAAAAACTTAGACTGCAAATGGAACCCCCCTCCAAAAAAGTGGTAGATACATAGCCAGATAGCCAGCAAAACCAATTTAAAAACTGAAGAAACATATGTTGATAATTTTGGTGACACTTTGAGCCGGCGGTTTCTAATATACGAGCACTTTAAAAATAGTATTCTACCTTCCTACCGTAGAGCGCTACTTACTGATCTGATCTTGCAGACCATTCATAGTGTCGTGAGTTTGATTATAACCAGATTCTACACAAACCTAGCCATGTGCCAAACTTAGTTGAACTTCGTTAAGAACTTCATATCCATGTTGTAATATTATTTTGATTTATTTCTAATTAGATGAAGCATCGCCACGCATTACTAATTTTTTACTAGTATTTCTTTCATCTCAATTTCAATTGCTTTTCATCGCAACAGGGTAGATGAGTAAAGGGTGCGAGTTCGAGTCTCGCCCGGGGTTTATCCTTGATTTCTGATCTGCGCTGTTTACCTACTATTCTAGACTGACGCTCATGGGCCTATGGGAAAACCTTTCTGCAAGAGGCACAAAAGGCTCGATTTGCCCGAATTTCCCCACGGTTTTTGCCTCAATTACACTGATTTGTCAGAAAATCAACAAGTTTTACCCGAATTTGGTAGGGACGTAGAATCGGTGATCGCTTAAAAAATTGAATATTCAAAAATCAAGTAGACACAAACTGAGGGGTCGATTTAGCATAAATTTACATGCCGATTGAACCCCTAGCTAAAAACCTTAGAGGATGTTAGGAAAAATAAGAAAATCATTTTTTCTGGACATGTTGAAATTTTCCTCTCTCTCTCTCTCTCTCTCTCTGGCCCCATTAGTGCAGCCAATACAAGTGATGCATACATAGCCAGCCAGACAGCCAGAGTAACTTAAAAACTGAAGAAATCCATACTGATGTTGACAGTTTTTAACTAGTCAAGAATTAACAATGGTTCGTATATACATGTCCTATGTACGTTCAGTGTCACAGCTCATCCTGTAATAACGTTGGCTATTTCGACATGAAACTCTCCCATTCCTATGGACGTTCTATTTTTCATTTTCATTTTTTAACTTACAAACTTAAATTCGAACGAACATATTCTATTCAGTACATAGCAAATTGTTGAACCGACGTCATTACCAGTTGAGCCATGATATAATCATGAGCATTTTTACGCACTTTTACGTAAATAACTCTTGCGCTGTATCCAAATAACAAAAATAGAATGTTGAAATGAATTAAATCTCAACTGCTGTTTCCTATAAAGATTTGAATATACACCGTCGATTGTCTTTTCATTATTAGAAACCGTCAACCAAAACTGTCACTTCAACAGTCAACTAAGGTTCTTTAGTTTTCAAGTTGATCTGACTGGCTGTTTATGTTATGTACGTATATATGTATGTATGTATGTATGTATGTATGTATGTATTTATGTATGTATGTACGTATTTATATGTTTTTGCTTTGCATTTTTTTCGAATTTGTTAGTCCAGTGTTGACAATAATTAAATTTTTTAAACATGTTTTTTTATGTTTCAATTTTGAAGTCCATTGTTGGCAATTGAAAGTTTGTTTTTTTTTCGAATTTGAGAGTGTCTTCCACAATAGGAAAAAATGAAAGTTTTCGTCTAAATTAGCAACTTTGATGTATGTATGTATGTATGTATGTATGTATGTATGTATCAATCTATCATGCGTACAAGCCGAGCTAATTGAGTTAGAGGGCTGAAAAATTAAGCAGTTGCTCCTTATTGTGTCTATATAAGGTTTTTGTTTCAACCATCGCCGCAAAAATGAGGAATTGACATGGAAAAAACACCGATTAAGTAAGATCGAACTACCATCTCTTTTTCGATTGTATTTCATTGTACTTTGTTGTTAAGCAGGCGAGGTGTGGAGTGGCCTAACGGTTACGAGCATGGGAAACGGAGTCGACGGATTAAACTCGAGTTTCAATCAATGTTGCTTACGTTAAGTTTGCGCTAATGCCCTTAGGAAAGGCATGAATGCAAGTCTCTCTCAGCTATAGGAAAAGAAAATACCAATGGAGCCCTTTAGCCCAGTAAGACAGTCCATCTTGCCGGGCTATCCACTCCATCCCGTGAAAAACTACTTGATACTGAAGCTGCAATGAGGCCCTATGCCCCGCAAGGTGTCGACATGAATAAAAACATTTCATTAACTAAATGTCTACTTCAACGTCTAAACAGACGGTTCATTCGTGGCAGTAACTTTGATAATACAGGGTGGTGAAAATAAGTAGAATAATTTGCTTTCTCTGTAAACAATGGACCCTTCCACTTTAACTTACTGACAGAGAAACATTGAAAAAAAAGGCGAAAAAAGTCGTCCATAAGCCCGAGTGGATGAGTCCATTGTGTGTCATATGGAAATTTCCGTCATTTGTACTTGAGCCATGGAAATTTAATGACTGAAATTTCCGTCATCCGCAGCTAATTGGTTTGAATTAGCCAATCTGTAAACATGACGACTGAAGTAGCTAATTTTTACCTGTACTGAACAATACAGGTGTTGTAAGTTTAATATACATATCAGATCAAATCAGACAGGCGCGTTTAAAAAAAACAAAATAATTCTAGTTATAGTTGAGAACGTCATGTACACATATTAATATCAAAGAAAACAGGACCAGTAAATAAAAAAAGTATCTGAACAATGAGAAAATATAATCATAATAGCTCAGAAAATACTGACTAAGAATTTAACATAAAAATATTATTGCAATGGCAAAATGGAACTATTTTTTTTACAAAGTTTAGTTACCTGTAGGTTCATACCACAATAAATAGCCATTTTGTGCCACTGCATCAATATTTTTTTCGTCCATTTTACATTGAAATATTCTGGTTCAGTATTATTTGAGCTTATACGATTATATTAACCCATTGAGAGGGTACGTATTTTGCTTACTTGTATGATTAATGACTAAATATTCACTGAGGAACAACAACGACGTTTCCTCGGACTATGAATATTTATCAAAACAACAAATTTGATATGATACCAACTGCGAATCGTTAATAAGCTTGATACCTTTTTTTGTACATGTTTTTTATGTGAGATATATTTTGGAAATATATTTTACATGACCAATTTTATATATATATATATATAACCGGGGAAAAATTTATAAATGTGTTATAATAAGTCCATTGAACACGTTGAAGCGGCTACTTTATCAAATGCAGGTTCGATTCCTGCAGCTGGCCCATTTTCTTTTGTCTATGCCTCCCACGCCACATTCGCCGTGTAATAACGGATTATCATTTCAAGTTGAGTTTCAAAGTAATATATATATATATATATATATATATATATATATATATATATATATATATATATGTATATGTGTGTGTGTGTGTGTGTGTGTGTGTGTGTGTGTGTGTGTGTGTGTGTGTCTATTATAAATACTTATTTCCTGTCAATTTAAAAGATCCATTTGTTACATTGATATAATTAATTCTAGATATTTCACTGACAGACATAATAATATCTATTCTTTAAGGGGAAGGGTTCTATCCTTTTTTAAATGTGCATGTGTTTGTTTGTTTTTTTGTGTATTTGCTTGTATGTTCGATGGTCCTGGCTGTATCGTTTTGTCTTGATATTTCGAGATGCTTTTTTTCTATTTAGATGTTTTCCTGTGGATAACGTCAATGATGTCATAAACAGAATTTATTCACCGGTTGAATTTTTCTACATGACTTCAAAAATTGACGCTACCTTTGTTCAATTGTTGGCTGTGATGGCAAGTTTTACACACACACACACACACACACACATATACACACATATATATATATATATATATATATATATATATATATATATATATATATATATATATATATATATATATGTTAGGATGAATATTACTAAAGATGAGGGCGAAGAATTCCATGCCTTCGCAATGTTCAAAGCTTGGAAAATGAAAAAAAATCTCTTTATATCTTATTTATTATATTAGCTCTATTTACTTTTTCAAACATCGAGTCCTGTAATTAGATATCATCAAGGGTAGATGAAAAATCTGTGTGCCTTGTTTTTTTTTATTTTACATGTTACTATATATATATATTACAATATATATACATATATATATTACAATATATATATATATATATATATATATATATATATATATATCAGATAATCATTTTATATGATCCGTTTCATCGACTGATATACTGATCCGTTTAATATATTGTCTAATTCTCTACATTAAAGATTTCCTCAAATAATCCTAATCGAGATAACCTTATTTAACCGCTCAATAGGAACGGCTGCGTGAACAACGACTTTTGAGAGTATGTCGTGTTTGGGTCATCAGTGAATAAGCTACTTCTCCCGCCTTTTGTTGGGCAGTTAATTTGTTGTTGTTTTCTGCTTCAAGTCGTTATCGTTGCATTACGCACCCTTTCCCTCTTCTTCACTCCAGTCCCTAGCATCTCCCACCAACCCAATCTCCGAGGATTGAAGCTAATATACCATATCCACCATTAGGGGCTCTGGGGACGTCCAAAAACTTTCTTCGTGTAAATTAATGATAATTGCTTCTTCGCTTTACGTCATTTCGGTTCACGAACGTTTTTAACAGGAGCGCACAACTCTCAGTAATCTGAATACAGACCAAGCAAAAGAAAGAAAGTATCATAAATAATGATCGTTGAATTATACCACCGACTGCATTTGAACTTGATATATCGGGCAAGGTTTTGGCTTCTCTCATCGCTTCCCACTGACTTTACTGTTACTCCACTCTAACCCTGACTAGTTTTATTCATATCTAACAGCAACAAACATTTCTTTAGGTAAGAAAAAATGTTTCTCTAATATTTTATCGAAAATTTATTTCAGCACGTTGTCTGTATGTTATGCGTTGGAATTCATTAAAAGGGGATTGTCAGTGGTCAGGAATTAAAGTAAACGTTATTGATAGAATAGGGTTAATATATGTAAATGTTTTGCTAATGATCTTACTTCAGAAAAACATTGAGAATTAAGAAGAAAAGTATTTTAATGGACAGGAAACATTTCTGGTAGAATAGGGCTATCATATTATTTCTATTATTATTCGGACTATCCTCATCTTGGTTGTTTTTCATACAACGTTTCGGCCGTTGTACTCTACAGCCTATCATCTGGTAGGTGTAGGGAAGTAACGAACCGAACCCTTGATTCGTTACTTCCCCACACCTATCAGATGATACCTAATGAAGGCCGTAGAGTACAACGGCCGAAACGTTGTATGAAAAACAACCAAGATGAGAATAGTCCGAATAATAATAGAAATAATAATAATGCCTCATCTCAAAAATTCAGAGATATACTAGGGCTCTCATATATATAACTTAGGTCATATAACTAGGGGTCATAAACATTTCTTTGTAAATGTATTGCTGATGATTTTACTATAGAAAATCAAGAAGGGGGGTGTTAGCAGTCAGGCAATAAGGCAAACATTACGCTGAGAATGGGGCTGTTAAAAGTTCTATATTAATGTATTAGTAAGAATTTTACTATAGAAATGCATTGAAAAACAAGAACGGAGTGATTGTAAATGACCAGGAATTAATGTAAGCAAGTGTTACTAAAATGATAGAGGTATCAAATGCAAAATAAAAATATCATCCCTTGATTTGTGCACCTTTGTATGAACAATATCTTGGTGTTATGAACAATATCCAGTTTATATACACGTTAGTTATACGCTATCAATACAATTATTATAAAATATGTAATTTTCCAAACGTTTCACTTCCTCTATAAGAGACAAAACAATGTACTACAATAATCTGAAAAATCCTTTCATGTAAAAATCCTTAATAGAAATGATGTGTGGAGATCACTTGAGACGAAAACATTTTACACTCTGTAAACATAGACATGTTTATAAACCCTAATTATAGGAAATTCTATGCATCATAACAATAGAAGATTCTACACCCTCTAAGTATAGACAATTATACATCTATTTGTGAGAAGTTCTACACCTTAAATTCTTTTTTTCCTAATTCTACACCCTCTTAGTATAAAAAATTCTATATCTCATAATCATATAAAATAAAGCTACCTTAATGTTTATGTATTCCTTCACATCATCCTATCGAAATGCAAAGGTAGCCGCTTTTTATTATCACTTTTGAACAGTATATTTTAGATGTGAATAACCAGCTGATACCACTAAGCGGATATATAGCTACTTATTGTGATCATTTTGAATAAAGTGTTTAGTGAACTCAGGTTGGGCCAATATCCGAACCAGTGGATCCTAAACCCATGGTCGCGACCAAAGTGAGGGTTGCAAGAAAGATCCTAATGAGCGAGGGAGAGTTTGTTTTTTCTTTTAAATATTATTAATAATAATAATAATAATGAGAAGAAGAAGAAGAAGAAGAAGAAGAAGAAGAAGAAGAAGAAGAAGAAGAAGAAGAAGAAGAAGAAGAAGAAGAAGAAGAAGAAGAAGATTTACAAAATGGAAATATGAAAAAAATGTTTTTTTAATGTTAAGAATTAAAAGAATGATGCAAATATATATTAAGATCACAATTTTGGAATGTAACGCGTCATTGAGACTTAGAAACAGGGGATATTGTTACGAATACATCTATAAATGTATGAAAACACCAGATTTTTATCAAAGTAAATTTCACTAAAATTTATTGGATTAAAAAAAATGGAAATACACTGAAATTTTGTTTCATGATCTCCACACCAAAAAAATTCTGTGTTCAGGGTCGCGACCAAAAGTTGGGGAAACATTGTAACACCAAGGCTGTTCAAAAATATATTGTGTATAAAAGAAAGTATTGTCGCTTCTTCAAAATGTGTGAATTTAATTGAACGTTCACTTCGTAAACTGTTTATTATTTTTATTTATGAATGCGTCTTATTTGTTAATAACTACTCAGCCCATCACTAAAAAACAAGAACCATAAGTTGAATGATGCGTCCACCATCTGTGAAAGTAGTAGCAGGAGTAGGAGAAGAGCAAGTAGTCTTTCGCCAAGTCAACTGATTCTCTCACTATGGAGAAATAGATAAAATTGATATGCAGGAAAAGAATTCAACTTTTTGATGTCTTGTGCAGTATTGTTCATGCAATTGCGATATGAAAATATTCTGCGAGTATTATTTTAAAATAGAAAATAGTAATTCTGGCATTTTTCAAATCCAAAAAAAAAGCGGACCTCGGACATTCTAATCTGGCATCATAGCAACTGGTAAAAATGATCAGAATAGATATTCTTTCAATGATATCACACTTCTTCTGACATAGTAGTAGCTGGTAACCCCCTTCCTTCCTCTTTTTTAACGTAATTGAAACCGACGACCGACCGACGAGAAGCGTCTTACTGAGATGCGTTTGGATGCATCAATAAATTCCCAAACATTTCGATTGGCGACCTCTGATCCCGATCAATGTGAATTAAAATAAAATATTCTTTAAAAATAACCCTGAAAGACA
The DNA here is from genome assembly GCA_963457665.1 of Thysanoteuthis rhombus. Classification (NCBI taxonomy): domain Eukaryota; kingdom Metazoa; phylum Mollusca; class Cephalopoda; order Oegopsida; family Thysanoteuthidae; genus Thysanoteuthis; species Thysanoteuthis major. The sequence continues at coordinate 20,573,808 of OY735236.1, read as the reverse complement.
CCACAAACAGTGTTCCCTTTTACTGTTTGTAGTCAGTTGGTGCAAAAATCTTATGTTATCCAACGTTTTCCTGCAACTAAAGTATACGCACACTTTGAATTCGATATAGAGAATCAATACTTTTTTTCCAATATAAAATGAGTAAACTATCAACGGAATTTGAAATCTTTTGTGCGCACTCTCATTTCCTTTGTGCACTGGTTGCTAAACATACAGGCTCGCACACACGCGCAGTTATTGAGTTAACTCTGATCACAAGGGATTCGTTATTCAAATAACGAACAAGAGCAATCTACTTTTTCGATCTGAATTTCTGAGAAGAGGAATTATCACGATTGTACATTGATTTACTCGAACTAGTGTCCTCAACGTTTCGACTGTCCTACCCCCCAGCCTTCTTCTTGAACAATACTTTTATCATCTACGGGGAACATGACTTGGCGGATAAAGTATTGATGGTCATGGGTTCTATCCCTGGTCGCACAGTACTAAAAACATCATAATTCAATGGAAGGGGCAACCAAGCGACATCGCAAGATGAATTACCTAAGAAGAATTAATTGATACGAGATAGCTGGCGTGGATAGCGGAATGAGAACAACCCACCTCGATTAATTGAATAAAGAAGTTTACTTACTACAACGGACACCTGAAGAAGGGCGGGGTTGGGGGTACAACGGCCGAAACATTGTGACAGGACGAATGAGTACGCCGAGGGAAAAAGTTTTAGAGAACAGTAATAGTTTGAAGATTTACTGATAGAATTGTTTTTTTTAGAGTAAAATGTATTCCATTTTTTCAAGGGGACCGTTTTGAAATTTACTGTTTGAATTTCCTAAATTGATGCATCGTCAATATTTATTATTTTGTCGTTAGTATTTCTTTCATCTTAATTCTGTTGCTTTTTATTACTCTGATAGTTGTAGATGTGAGAGTATTCGAATTTCTTACACGGGGCATTGTCAATGTCAGTCATTAATGAAGTCATCAATTAAGTTTTGACTTGTATTTATTTCGTCTTCTCTTGCCTTTCATTACATTAGTAGTAATAGATATTATTCGAATAACTTAGATAATGCATTCAGTCGAATATTATTCATTTAAATGAGTTCTCCTTTCATTTTGCCTTTTATTACGATTGTAACATACATTGAATAGTATTCGAATTCCTTAGCTTGAAAATTATAATTGTTGACAAGTATTTCTTTCGTCTTATTTCATTTGCTTTCTATCACACAAGGTGTGAGGATATTAAAATTATTAGATGAAGTATAGTCAATCATTATTGATTTTTGACAAGCATTTCTTTCATCTTATTTCTTTCATCTTATTTCTCTGGCAATTTATCACGCTGGTAGTATTACATGCAATATCATAATTTACTGTTCAATCAAGTATTGACAATCATTATTAATTGTTCATGAATGTATCTTTCATCTTATTCCAATTGGTTGTACTATACCTGTAGTATTAGATGAAATATTCGAATATCTTAGTTGAATCTTCGTCAATTAATAACATTTCTTACTATTATAATGTAGAATGACGATCTATAAGATGCGAATTAAAGCAACAGAAGTAAAATGAAATAATATAAATTAATTTCTAAAAATAGCTTTAATTTTGAAATTCTAGGTTTATACCCTGAAAAGGAATATTTTTCAAATGATCTAAATTTGATGTGTAAAATTGAAATTTGGAGAAGACTGTAGCAACATCATTTAATTCTCTTTTAGATTAATCTTTGTCAACCATTATCCATTTTTTGACCAGTATTTTATTTCATTTTTAAGTATTAGTGGCTCTTCATCGCAACTACGACATTGAGTTGACAGTGTGGATCAGATTTAAATCTTGCTGACAGCTTATCCTTCATTTCTGATCTGAGCTGTTTGCTAAATCCAGTAGATTGACGACCTGGGTAGTTGCAACGAAAAGCAACTGAAAGTACGATGGAAGAAATTTTAGTAAAAATTAATGATAATAATACTGGTGAAGACGATTTGAGCATAACGAACTTTTATTGCAAAACTGATAAAATAAAATCATTGTGTACAGCCCACAAATCGGAAGCGAATTTTTTCAACGACAGTTATTTATATATTTAGTTACATTAATTAGTAAAGCAATACTTTAATCATACTACATTAAAAAAAAACTAATGTAAACTGCACTGATCAAGGTGTTAACATTTCTTAAGGATTCGAAGTTTTATGAACTGAGGATCTGAGGAAGTAACTGAAGCAACAAAAAATTAAAATAAAGAAAGACACAGGGAGACGCAAAATAAGCTACCCCTTTTAAATCACTCGGACCACTGTGTTTGAAGGGTAGGGGCTTCGAGGGGTTCGTGTGTTTTTAATTATTATAAGCAACACGCTAAAAAATCGACCAAAATTATTTGTTCTGCCTCGATCAACGATAACTTAACCAACAATAACCGGTTGGATGCAGCATAAGCAGTTTCCACGACTTTTAAAACTTCTGTAACAGAAAATAAGTATAAATACACGCACACACACACACATACACGTATGCACACGCACAAACACACACGCATACATATACACACACATACATATACACACACATACACACACACACACACACACACACACACACACACACACACAAACAGTGGTCTGAAAGAATCAAAATGGCCAGCTTATTTTGTGCCACCCTGTCAAAACTTAACAATAGTTGTCAATGCTTCATCTAATGGAAAAATGAATATGGATAATTTTACTCAAACGGTATTGTTCTATGGAAGTCTACATTGGTTGTATGCAAGATCATCTAGCGACGTGTGCTACTACCAGGCGATTGTTCCTGTCCCTCCCTGCTCATTCTACTGTTATTCGGTTTTCCTTAACCCAGCCGTCGGCTTGACGTTGAAGAGAGAAATATTAGTGAGAAGAGCTATGTGCGGAGAAGGAGAGTTGAACTTGATTTCGTCGAGGAGAAGATGTAGCAGCCGTGACTCTGATGAAAGAAGAGTCCCAAGAATATAGAGGTGGTAAAAGGAGGAGGAAGAGAAAGATGGCACTGTCGTATCAAGACCAGCATGACTCTTTCTTTCTCTCTCTCTCTCTCTCTCTCTCTCTCTCTCTCTCTCTCTCTCATTGTGCCCGTCAAAAATGACGGGAATATTTACGGATGGATCGGCACTCAAGTTAAGAGTCCTTAAGATCAAAGCGTCTCTCTCCCTAATCTTTTACTCTAAGATCAGAGTATCTGTGCACTCAGTCTAAGTTGCTCTCCAACTCTTCTCCCAAAGAATAGTGTGTCGTAGATGTGCACTTTTTGAAAAGTGTCACCCACAGAAAATATATTTAAGTACACATTACGTTTTAACTAAGCGTATTTTTTGGAGAGGGGGTGATTTTTGTTTTTGTTGTAGTGGGACAGGGGTTCTTGTCTCTTCCACAACAAAACCGTCATTATATTGTCATTCTCATTACTGCTAACATCCTTCAATCTTTGGACAGGGAATTGAAAATATTTGGAAAAAAAAAATGATTCTAGCCTGAACACCAGGAATCCTTTCTCAGAACATTACCACCCCATTAGGTGAAGAGAGAGAGATTTAAGAGTTAAATAATAATATATTTATGCAGATATCGAGGTTTCTAGATATTTACCCCTACCCACATTAGAAAAAGAGTCAAATATTGCACTCGTCAGTGTTGAATAAACACAATCACCTCAAGTTGTCGATGGATCGGAAATAAAGAAGTCGCTTCCAACAAGATTTGAACTCGCATGCCCAATATTTGGGAACCTATTTGGGATGGATAGATCCATCTTGATTCAGTTAGGGAAACCAACCGGCTGACGTCATTTGAATGAAGAAACTGTTTTAGAAACCATCAATCAAAAGTGTCACCAAATTTGTCAACATGGGTTTCTTCAGTTTTCAAATGAATTTGGCTGGCTATGCACGTGTACAGGCTGCACTAATGGAGGTGAACGTCTGAAAATTTAATCAACTCTTTGTTATGTCTAGAAAAAAACTTTTATAATTTTTGAAAATCACTCCCCCACTAAAAAAAATTTCTGTAGGGTCGAATTTACAATGTAAGTTTATGCTAAATTGGCCTCTTAGTTTGTTTTTTACCTCAGATTTTTTTATTCATCATTGTCCGACAAAAGACGAGAGAAGAATCTTTTTCATTGATCACCCCTTTTACCAATTTTCTAATTGGTCATCCCCACTATGCTGCCAAAAGAGTTTAGTCAAAAGAGTTTTGTCGGTTTCTATTGAGTGACCAACCAGACCTGTTATTTTCTATGCTTGTCCAGGTCCATTTTATTAACATTTTCAAAACTTTCATTTATTTTTCATTGTCCTTTTTTTTTATTTCCTTTTCTTGGGACCCAGCAATATTGGATGGCCTTTGGTAAGGATCCAGTGACAGCAAATGTTCTCAATACAACAGGAGTCTCCTCAGTATTCTTGCTATTTTCAGCAATCAAGTCGTTTGTTTGTTCTTTCTTCCCCTGAATTTCACGTCCCCCAAAACTCAATGCTAGTCTCTTCGGGCTGTTCTGGTAACAATTGATAAAATCCGAAATCACCAAAGAAACTGCTGCACTGTTGAACTTCACTCTTCGATTCCGACTGATGATGACAACAGAAACTTCTGTATTGTATGATTGATAAATGAATTCGTAAATATTTGAGACTTGCCAGTTTGATTCAGTCGGTAAGAGAACCGCCTGCTGATCACTTGGTCCAGATTTCAAATCAAGGAAGTTAATCTTATTAATGTATATATCTATCAGAATGAAATTGAAGTTGGTCTTGATCTTAAATCACGGCAGAGAATTTGGCATATCGGTAACGGCACAGATAAACAGTGAGAAGTTTATCCCACCAAATTTGGTGAGGATTATTGTTCTTGTTGTTGCTCTTGCTGCTGTAGAAAAACATAGTCTTGGTTTGGAATTTGATGACATATCAAGACTTCAACTTGAGTTTACCAAAAGAAGTTACCATTTTTCAGAATTTCTCATGGTAATTCCTGGAGTCTTCGAAAAGGAATGGCTTTGATTTTAACATTATTTAACTTTACAAAGAGGAGGAACTCAGTGTGATATTTTTGAATGGAAAAAAATAACTTACGAATCAATTTCCCCCAAAAAACATGACCGTCTTTCAGTTATGATAAAGATTTCTTTTACTTTCCGTGTTTTTTTATTTTTTTTTTAAATTTTTGCAAATTCTTTATTTTTTCATTTTATTTCTTTATCTTTGTATTCACTTCTTTCTTTTTTTGCCCCCCGATTCAATTGTGAGTCGATAAGGTATCTTTCACGTTGAAATCACTGGAATCTCCACAGGGTGAGGAGTGACTGACAGTAAGTTCCATTTTGGCACTCAGAATGGGATTAGAATCTCAAGGGAGATCACAACTTCTTCTTCTTCTTCTTCTTCTTCTTCTTCTTCTTCTTCTTCTTCTTCTTCTTCTTCTTCTTCTTCTTCTTCTTCTTCTTCTTCTTCTTCTTCTTCTTCTTCTTCTTCTTCTTCTTCTTCTTCTTCTTCTTCTTCTTCTTCTTCTTCTTCTTCTTCTTCTTCTTCTTCTTCTTCTTCTTCTTCTTCTTCTTCTTCTTCTTCTTCTTCTTCTTCTTCTTCTTCTTCTTCTTCTTCTTCTTCTTCTTCTTCTTCTTCTTCTTCTTCTTCTTCTTCTTCTTCTTCTTCTTCTTCTTCTTCTTCTTCTTCTTCTTCTTCTTCTTCTTCTTCTTCTTCTTCTTCTTCTTCTTCTTCTTCTTCTTCTTCTTCTTCTTCTTCTTCTTCTTCTTCTTCTTCTTCTTCTTCTTCTTCTTCTTCTTCTTCTTCTTCTTCTTCTTCTTCTTCTTCTTCTTCTTCTTCTTCTTCTTCTTCTTCTTCTTCTTCTTCTTCTTCTTCTTCTTCTTCTTCTTCTTCTTCTTCTTCTTCTTCTTCTTCTTCTTCTTCTTCTTCTTCTTCTTCTTCTTCTTCTTCTTCTTCTTCTTCTTCTTCTTCTTCTTCTTCTTCTTCTTCTTCTTCTTCTTCTTCTTCTTCTTCTTCTTCTTCTTCTTCTTCTTCTTCTTCTTCTTCTTCTTCTTCTTCTTCTTCTTCTTCTTCTTCTTCACTGACTTTGTGTTTCTGTCTCCTCTCTTTTTCCCTCTGAGTTCTGTGTCTGTGTTACTCTCTCTCTCTCTTTCTCTCTCTCTCTGTTTCCATCTCCTCTCTGTCTCTCTGGCTTTGTGTTTTTGTCCCCCCTCTTTCCGTCTGTTCTGCATCTCTGTCTCTGTCTCTCGTTCTGTCTGTCTGTCTATCTCTGTCTCTCTGCCTCTCTGCCTCTCTGTTTCTCTCTGTGGCTTTGTGCTTCACTGACTGATTGATACTCTTGCTTCCTTTCTCTCCCCCTCTCCCTCTCTCTATGTATCTATCTCTCTATATCGGTCTCTTGATAAGTAGTCCATATCACACACTAGCTTTCTCTCGCTCTTGTTCTCTTTGTCTTTCTCGCTTTTCTTTTCTCTCTCTCTCTCTCTCACACACACACACACAGACACAAAACTTTTTCCCTCCTTCTCTCTTTCTTCTTCCTTTCTTTCCTAATTTTTCTCTGCCCTCTGCTTAATCACATTCTTTTTCCTTTTCTTTTCTTCCTCTCTCATTTACTTATTAACCCTCTTTTTCTTTAACTCTCGCAACATCCCCCCTTTCCACCTCACTGTTTCTCCTCTTCTCCTTTACTTTCCCAATGATACCCTCTTTTTTCTCGAAGGTCTCATACCCATAGCCCAAAACCTTCAATTTCCAACATATCATCGAGACGAGCTTTTCAAGTTGATATAGATATAAGGAATCCTTGGACATGAGTGTACGGTCTGTCCAGAAAACACGTAGCCATTTTGAATACCTAGAGGGTTCTTTTAGCAAAATATCATCCTGGTCAGCAGGCCTCCTAAATTCCAGATTTGGCTCCGTGCGTTTTCTGGCCTTTACCAAAGTGATTTCAGACTTTGGACGAGATTGACGAGAACGCAAGGAGGAAGATAATGGTGATCCCAAAAGAAACCAAACGATTAATTCGAACAAGTGCTGCTCCAAATTTGACCAATGGAGGCATCAATCGAGGAAGAGCACCTTGACTTAGTCTAAAGAAAGGGTGGAATACTCCATCAGAATATAACACAATTCTGAGACCTTTCATGTCTTTTATGTTTACTTTTAAAAAACTGAAAGAACATTTTTATGTTACCCAATAGATAAATAGAAGGATATATTGATGGATAGATAGATATTGAATAGATGGATAGTTAGATAGGTGGATAGATCGAAGGATATATGTTGATAGATAGATAGATAGATAGATAGATAGATACATACATACATACATACATACATACATACATACATACATACATACATAGATAGTAGCTCTTTTAATGACATCATTAATAGGGTGGTATTTTTAAAAAATGTCCAAAATTTGACGCCACGAAGATGACAACAAATTCAGATTAGGAAATTCGTAATGTTTCATTCCGTTTGAAAACAGCGTTGACTATATTGAAATGAAAACATTCGAAGCAAAGAAAAAAAGATAGATAGATAGATAGATAGATAGATAGATAGATACATACATACATACATACATACATACATACATACATACATACATACATACATAGGCAGATACATGGGTTAATTAACTTGCTCACTCAGTCACCGTTTAATTAGTTAATATAACGGATTATTCATGATCACAAATAATTATGGATAGAGTGAATTAATTCCGAATGATTCTCAGATGTAATATGAGAGTAAAAAATCGCTTTGTCTAAATCTTTACCAAATGCAAAATATCATACCGAATAACTTCTTTATTTCAGATTATATTAACAATTGTCGGCTGCTTTTCAAAATTTCAATATCTTATATTAAATGGAATCTTCAGATTCCATAAAGAGTCGAAAATTTCGTGGTCAGGAAAGTTTAAATATGTATAGATTTTTTCGGACTGTTTTCCTTATCGTCAAAGCCGCAGTATCCTCCAGTCTCATGATATGGAAGGATTTAGTAGTCAAAAATTAATAATGCTTAACATCGACAAAACTTAATCTAATACAAATGCAAAAACTGTTTTTCATTAATATTACATTCACATTACCTAATATAGACTAATTTGCTTGAAAGATATGCATAGACTGAAATACATACATACATACATACATACATACATAGGTATAAACAGTTTAACATACATACATACATACATACATACATACATAGGTATAAACAGTTTAACATACATACATACATACATACATACATAAATGAGTATGAATAGGCTAAGATAAATAGATAAATACATATATACATACATGAGTATGAACAGGCTGAGATAGATAGATAGATGGATACAGACAGGCTGAGATAGATAGGGCTAAACTGTGATAGTCACGAACGACATTTCCTTCCTTGATCAACCCCAATCAAAATCCAAATGGGCCAAAACCTCTTTAGGGCTTCTTCTAAATTGTCAAGTAATTATAATCGACCGGGGAATGAGACAATCCAACAGAGACTCCTTCGGGTTCCTCTGCAACCCACTTTAATACTTGGCTCCAGGATGCTTTCCTCAATTGGTGGATAACTTGGTTAGGCCGCACACCATTAACGTAACCGCCTTACGCATCGTTAGGCTCATTATTTAGACTTTGGTACCAGAAATTCTTGCATTATTTCCTAGTTATTCCCCACCTTCGATCAGTCAAAGCTACCACTTACACGAAATATTGCGGTTTCTTATGAAAAACTGTTTTTTGAATAGCTAGATGAAGGACGGTATAAACCTCAAATGGTAAATATTTAATCAAAATATGATCTATTTTAAGCAATACATATTTTGATGATGAATCCTTCAATGATCATATGCTATCTCTGAAATTTTTTCAGGTTTACTGGCCATAAGTTCGGTAGAATCACGAATTATGGCTTCCCTATTATTAGACGTCTTATTACGGTTTCAATGATTACGGCTATGATGATGAAAAGATGATGATCATCACGAAAAATGTCGTATAAATATGGTGGATGCTGCAAGACAATATTCTGATTTTCTCAACGTAGACAAAGGTGTATTGTCAGGAAATTGGTTAGGCCACACACCAGTACTGCAATTGCTTTCCACGTAATTAGCTTCAGGAATTTTTGCATTATTTCCATGTTATTCTCATCTGTAATCAGTAAAAGCTGCCACGTACCAGACAATTTATTCGGCTTTTAGAAAACTGGAATTACCAGAAGACCGGATGTATTGTGAAATCATGGTGGACTCTGTCATAGTTCATCACTCGGGCAGTCTTTGTTTTAATTTTTGTGGCATATTAGAATTGTATAATGATTAGAGGGAACAAAATCTTGTAGATAGGTTTTATAATTAGTGTTGACGGAGAACGGTTCGTATACGAATAGATCTTTTAAAATCAACCTTCCGATATTGTTCATAAACGTGAATAAGAGACTTATAATTAGAAATTGTCAATCAAAACTGTCAAAATTAATTTCTTCCGATTTTTGCATGCACGCATCTGACACGCATAAACATGGCACCAATAGAGTTGGTGGGTTGAGAACTCTAAAAATTATCCCTTAAAACTTTTTTTCAAAAATCTCCCAATAAGTTTTAGTGTGAGTGGGGTCAATTTACGTTGTAAATAAGTGCTAAATTTGTCTTTTAGTTTGTGTCTGACAGCGTCCACGCGTTTTTTTAATTCGAACAAATCACAATCATAGAATTTAGATAATTCTAAGGAATGACTCAAAGCTAATGATAATTTTTCTCGGGAGTACAAACAATATTAAGCAAGACTTCGAAGCGCACCAAAGTTGTGATCAAAACAACAATATAGATGTAACATAGTAATATTTTAAAGCAGAAGACGTGCCCACCATTGAGTCATGAGTAATTTCAAGAGGGGGCGTGAGCCCACGGGAAGAGGTAAGAATTTCTCCAAATATTTTATGATTTATCTTAACAGGTGTTTGCATAATATCTTGATGAGAGTAATCAAATTACAATTTGAGAAATAACTCGACAACTGGCCATTTTACGAAGTTGATATTCGCCGTATACATTTGTTCTTACACCAGGCATTGCAATTTCGAGTTTGAAGTTATTAGGATCAGCAGCTCTCAAGAAATCAAATAATTTTTTTAAGTACAGATTTTGTGCATTTAATATCTAAATTAGCAACAGATCTAAATTTGAATGTAAAATTTATAATATGCAACACAAAAAGAATTGACCGAAATAATTCGAAGCTGTAGTTTCGTAAGACGGCCAGAAAATTTTTACATGGTGAATACGGCAGGCTGCTCTACATACATGAAGTCTGAGTCCTTCCAAACATGACCATTTCATTGAAGAAATGGGACACGTGAGGTCAGATCCAACTAGAAAAGAGACATGGTTGTAGAAAGGTTAAGAACTTCTGTTTCAAAGTCTATTCATTTCTTATAGTAGTTCTATCACTGATCTAGAATTGAATCCCCGCAACGAATTTTCTTAGAACTAATTTTGTTGCTCATAATTACGAAAACTATAGGTCAAGTCATGTTTCTCTTGAGCCAAGCCTGCGATACAAAACGAACCCTGGGGAGACGGAGGACGTTAGTCCAGTCAGTGTCCGGTCTCCTTGCATCTATCAAGGAATAGAAAGTATCCCAGAGGCAGACCCCCATTACCGACCAGTTCATTCGTCATCTCCTTAGCGACATCCAACTCGTGTGTCCCTTTCTGTTCCTTTGCTCTAGATCCATGTGGATCGCCCTTGACACTGCTATTTAATGAAGAGCATTTCGAATTAGTTCAGTGAGACAAGATCAGTTCCCTATTTGTCAATTCCAAAACTCATTACCACTCAAGTCGGTCGGCGCCATCTTTTAAGAATTAAAGTCACCATTATTGACTTTTGAGGGATGCAGTTCAGTAATACCTCACTTTGTGCTAGTCTGTTTACCGCTAATTCGATGTAGCGCTCTTCTTCTGATATTTTCCGTAATTAATTTGATGATGACAAAATTTCCGAAAAAATAATGAATGATAAAAGATAGTATCCTTCCAAATTAACCGTTAACCGTCATCATAATCGGTTTTTTATCGCCTGTCGTTGGACGTAGACCTTCTCTGTGATTCGCCAGATCTCTCTATCATGGATATCACGGAGTCAATACTTTCTGAACGTGTCTAGTTCATCTCTCCATCTTGTATTCTGCCGGACTCTGTTTCGCATGTGATCTCTGAGGATGCATGCTATGAGTCATGGTGTCCATCGTTTGTAGATACCTTGTGAGATACGGTATTCCATCTTGTTTAGGCTCAACAACGCTATCATATATTTCAAAATGGCTTCTGGCACATTATCTATTTATTACGCCATTTTCTTTCGTAATAGATTATAGAATATATGAAGAGGGCTAACTGGACTATTGTTGAAGTTCAATGAGGCAAGATTATTGAGCAATACCAGAACTCATTACAACTAAAGTGAGTCGGCGCCAAGAATATAAGTCAACATCATAGACTTTTGAGGGAAGCAGTATTGGAAACAAAATCAAATACTGCCCTTGCGCTGGCTATGACATGTCTGGTCTTCACATATCAAAGGTCTCTCTTCCTCGGTCAGACTTCTTCGACGTTTGTGATTCGTGGAATTGATTGAGAGTCGAGAAGCACCTGTTGTAGAGTTACTGATGTTATCTGCTGTTGGGGGACCCATGCCTATCACATGGGTATTAGCGTGAAGTAAGTGCAGATTTCAGTCGGAGTTTGATATTAGTTCGCCGATTCGATTCCCTGAGCTGATAACCGTTGGGCTACCGGCACTTCCAATAGTGGAATTGATGTTTCGACCTGAAAGAGTAAGCATTTGAAGTCGTTATAGTATTATAAGTACAAATTTTATGGATGCAACTTTTCCTTACAAGATGTACCCCTGTTAGAGACGATATTTGTGGAAACTAGTTCATAATCTGTCGTTTTGGTTTGGCTGATGGCTACTATTAATACTATGGGTGACAGACATGTTAGGAAGGAATAAGTTGGATTGCTCAAAAATATGGTGGATATGGAACGGAAAGAAAGGAAAGTTGGCCTTATAAGAGGGTTGGAAGAGAGAGGGGAAAATAATGTTACGTAGTTTAATAATAGCTTTTTTAGGGAGATTTGCTGATGACTACTACTGATACTATGTTTCAAACACGGCTCTTACATGCATGATTTACTGCCAGACTCTCATATAAATTGAACAAACATTACTGTCCTTTGGAGCCTTGGTTAGTCTCACTAATAATTGAGATCGATCTTCACTGTATTGGTAGTATAAGCAAAATTTAATCCTCATTGGGGATCTTGAACTTTCAGCCATGTGCCAGAACAAGATCTGACAACATTACAGAATACAACAGACACCTGAGGAGGTTTGAATGGCACACGGCCGGAATTTCATGTAAAAGAATGAGTGGCATTCCAAGGGAAATTATGATTCATCGCCATCCATGTATGCTTTTATTTGCCTTTAAAATTAAACAGTGGCAGTGCTAAAATTACCTTGATGAAAATGCTACCAGTATGGTTTGAACTATAGATTCAAGATTTAAAAAAAACGAGTCTGATAAGTCACTCAGTTCAGACCAAACAGGATCAATGTCTTTGAACAACATGTCGTTAGAGAAAAAACATCAATCAAAAAAGTCTGAATTTAAACAAAGAAAACAAGCGTGATTTCTACCAAACACAAACTAGGGGATAAATTCAGGATAAACTCACGCTGTAAATTGAATCTCTCCTGCTAAAAACCAATTTAGGACAGGAATTTCAACAAACAAAGAAAAACGTTTTCCCCACTCATTAGGTGTATAAAGTTTATTCTATGAACGGTTAGGATTCAGCCAGATATATTGATACGAGCACATAGATGGATCTAAATGTTAGAACACATGAATAACCTAAACCAGCAACAGTGTATAAACTGGTCCACTGTGAGTCATCATCATCACCATCATCATCATTCTTTTAACGTCCGTCGTTGGACATAGACCTTCTCCAGGATTCGCCACACTTCTCTATCATGGGCGTCGCGGAGCCAGTACTTTCTGAATTTGTCGAGCTCGTCTTTCTATCTAATATTCAGCCGGCCTCGGTTGTACATATGATCTCAGGGGATCCATGTCGTGAGTCGTGATGTCCATCGGTTGTCTGCCATTCTTGCAACATGGTCAGCCCACTGCCATTTGAGATTTTTAGTGAATTCTATGATATCCCTGACTTCTGTCTTTTCCCGGATGTACTGTGCTGTCTTGCAGTCTCTCCATGTGAGGCCCAGCATAATTCTTTCATGTGCCGTGGGTAGCAGTGATTAACAAAGACAAGGAAATTGGTCAAACAACATTCAACTGTTACGAGCGACGATGCTAAGTCAGGTGAATCGTTTCGGAGCCCAGCGAATAGTACCATGGAGGACTGGTTTAGGCAGTTTGTACTCGATTTGAACAAATGCCAATAGGAAAGGCATGAATCTATATATACCCCTGTGCTATTGGTGAAATAGTTCATGATGAAGTAAGGGACGCCACTTCGGATGTTGGCTACCTCTATTTTTATTTCACTTACTGCAAACATGCTGAGTGAGAAGTATATGTATGTCTAAGATAGTGAGGTTGATTCGATCTAAATTTTTCCGCACTGTTTAAGATTTTATGATAATTCAATGTGTTTTTGTTTTCTGCTTATACTTGCTGGCCTTAATTTGTACAGCAACACCTTAACCGCACTACATCAAAACTGGCACTGATCGGAACCGCACTATCCAAGGTATTGTAATTTGGTGTGCAAGTAGGCAGGCTGATGCTGTAGCCAGCATAGAGGCACTATTTGAGAGACTTCGTATCCCGATATGGCTTTATTTCCAACAGCCGGTGCTTATTCATTTTAAAATCAATTTTTTGTTAATTATTCCTTTATTTTAGTTTCCCTTTTCGATTTCACAGATCAAAGCTGAAAGCAGCTGACGTTTTATTAAATATGACAACAAAAACTGAACGACTCAATCCATTACAACTGGGATCGTCATCCATCATAGAGTTAGGAAAATTACAATAAACAGACAGTTTGCTTCCTGAACAATAAGGGAAACACGTCTGGTTAACTGCTCAATAGAAACTGACGTGCAACCAATGTATTTTGGCAGCATTCCGTGTTGGGTGTGATGAATATAAAAAATCTGGAGAGAGGATGTAAATTAAGCATTGGTGGTATCAAAAGTTACCCTGATAGAAATGCTCTTAATATGATTTGACTCATAAATTAATGATTTTTTTTTAACTGGTAAGTCCCTATATAGAAACTGTCACGTGACCAATGTCTTTCAGCAGCATGTTGTGATGGGGGTGATCAATCAAGAAATTGAAAAACAGGATGGTCAATGAATAAGTTACTTTTCTAGCCTTTTATTGGGCCATGATCACAAAAGAGGTCTGAATTTTAAAAAAAATAACAAGAATGAATGCAGTCGGACACAACCTTGGAGACCAATTTAGGATAAACTTAGAATGTAAATTGACCCCTGCCAGTACAAAAAAATACATTTCAAGGTGGATTTTCTAAAAACAAAAATGATCGTTTTTCTCCAAGCATAATAAGGAGTACATGTTAGAATTTTCAGCAATGTAGCTCCATTGTTACGACTTGTACACGCAATAATACATACATAGATAGCCATCCATTCTGCCAGCCAGCCAAACTCCCGTGAAATCTGAAGAAACCCATGTTGACAGTTTTGGTGACAGTCTTGGTTGACGGCTTCTAATTACAAAACCTCGTTCGCGACTTTTGTAATGATTGGCTATTCAGAATGATCTATTCATACTAGACAAAAAGTCATGAACCTTTGATCCAATCTGAAATAAACAAATAACTTAACTTCAATACCTTCTTGGTAATAGAAACTGTCAACTAATACTTTCAACATACGTTTCTTCTGTTTTCAAGTTGATGTAACTGGCTATGTATGTATCTATCATACGTACATGCCGAAGAAATGGTGTTAGAGGGCTGAAAATTTAACCATTTACTCCTTATTATGTCTAGAAAAAACTTTCTTTGATACCTCACTAAATAAGTTTGCATTGGGGGTTCGACTCGCAGTATAAGTTTTCGCTAAATTGGCCTCTTTATTTATTCTTTTTTGAAAATTCAGTTTCTAAATGAGTCTAGCTGGTTGGCAGGCTATGTCTGTGTCGCACGTATAGGCCGCACCAATGAAGCTAAAGAGCTTAAAACTCAAACATTAAATCCTTATCATGTCTAGGGAAAACTTCTCTTCATTTTAGAACCCCTGATATATTTAGTAAGGTCCAATTTACAGTGTAAGTTTATTCTAAATTGTACCCTCGATTGGATCCCAGTAGCGTCCACACTTGTTTTTTGAATTCGGATATTTTAGTGAACATTGCCTGACTAAAGGCAAGCGAGGTAACTTATTCATTGATCTCCCTATTTTCCATTCTTTTTATTGATCAACCCCAACACGATATGCTGTCAAATGACAATAGTCACGTAATGGTTTGTATTGAGTGACCTATATATATATAATATATGATATATAGCTGTTGTTTTTAGTCCTCTACGAAATTGAAAAAAAAGGAGTGAAAAGAAAATTAGTTAATTTCCAAAGTGAGTTGGAAGAGAAAGGGGGGAAGGAGAGTTAGATAGTTTACTGTGGAGTTAGGAAGAGGGGGGGGGGGCGAGAAGAGAAATTTAGGTTGATGAAAGGATAGGAAGATAGTGGGGAGAGAAAGAAAGGTAGGAAATTAGAAGAGAGGAAGATTGGTTGTGAGAAAGTTAGGTAGTTTACTGATTGGTGAGAGGAAAAGGAGAGGGGTAGACATTTGTGCATGAGGGGAGAAGGCAGAAAGGAAAAGGTAATTTGGTAAGAGGGGGGAGGACGAAAAAAAGTCAAGTGATTTACTGAGGGGGTAAAAAAAATGCATTTGAAAGTAATCCGGGATGGACACTGTCAACCTAAACTGTCACTAATATCGTCAACACTGGTTTCTTCGATTCATGAGTTGGTTTGGCTTGGCTGGCTATCCGGCTGTCTCACTGATTATGTATTTATCAAGCGTACAGGCTGCACCAGCTAAAGGGTTGAAATTCGAACATTTACTCATTATTACGTGTAAAAAAAAACCGCTTTTTTGTTTTTTGCAACCCCCCATGATAGGTTCTTCAAGTTTCTGATCGTTCACCCCTAACATGACATGCTGCCAAAAGATATGGGTCACGTTTCTATTGAGTGACTATCTAAACCAGTTTGTATAAGATTTACATTAAATCATGGACGGGCAACGAAGATTGGAAGGGATAAGGGAGAGGAGGAGAAAATACGGGGAAAGGGCACGAGAAAAGTAAAGGTATGAGATAATGGAATTTACGCGGTTTCTGCTAGTTATTGGTATTTCATAAATTTTATAGAAAAAGGACAATACTCCATACACGAATCAATTGAGGAAGGCTGGAGAACTCATTGGCTTGATCATCAAAACATGAGAATAAAGGTCTGAACCTGAAAATGTCCAGCTGTCGAGTATTAACGAACAATCAGCTTATACAAGGCAATGGCATCTTACTTTTTTTCGAAATAGCCCCTTCGAGAAAAATTACATTTTAGTCATTGCAAATGCAGTGGTCATGCAGTACATGAGCTCTCTCTCTCTCTCTCTCTCTCTCTCTCTCTCTCTCTCTCTCTCTCTCTCTCTTTCTCTCTCAGTGGCATCTCACCATCAACTCAGTTAACTCACTGGAAAGTTCTGTTCACTGATCGTTTGCTGAGTTACATCAATGTCGCGCAAGTCGTTCTGGAGAGACTCAAACTGAATTGATACTTCCCGGGTAGCCCTTGTATAATGCAGGATAATCAATGAAATAATAACAATATTTCATCTCAGTGATTTACACAACAATAAGAATGCCGAAAAGTACACCAACTGAAACTTAGTAATCAAAACAACTAAGATGAGGATACTAGCTAGAATTATGACAGTGATTACGTTCATTCATACGAAACAAAGTGAAAACAGCAAGTAAAGCATACGGTTAGTTATGACACTCATTCAAGTCCATCAGTAGGAGAGCTTCTGAATATACGAGTCTCTTGAAAATCTCTATCTTGAATTTGCATCGTAAATATAGTCTCCTTCGCAGAAGTACAACTCAGGTACCATAAAGAGAGTTCTATTGAGAGTCACCAAAACCATTTCGGGGCTAAGAGACATATCTTACCCTGAAAGATTGAAACAACTTAATCTAGAGACCCTAGAATAAAGGAAAATGCGTACTGACCAATTGGAAGTCTATAGAATCTGGAGCAACATATATAGAATGGATACGGACGTTCATTGCTCAGAATAAGAAAATACTGTTTTTATGTATCTGCAGTTATAGCCATTGGCTACTAATTCAGACCTCCGTTGGTGTTTGAAAAAATTATTTTTGGTAATAGTAGCAAACACATGAAACAGACCAAACAAAAAAATGATGATCGCATCCGAGGATATCATTATTTTACAATAATATCATACAAATTTCATAATAATTAGTTTAATCCTATCCCAACTTAATGACGCAATTAAATGCAGTCAAAAAAAAGTATTTCAAATATAATCAAGTACACATAAGAATCAATACCGGTCCAGATTTTTCGACAAAGGCACATTTAAATCTGCGACTAAAAACAAAACGATGATTCTAAAACTTCAATTTCTGCGTGACAAAACAGTCATCAGACGCCGTATATTTAACCGGAATTCTTGCAATAAGATCGAGCTTATCTGATCGAAGCGATTGTTTGAATCGGTCGGTTGACTTAGTATAAACATGTGGTGTCGAACAGAATGGACAAACAAAAAGTATTCTGTAAGTACACAATGATTTATATTAATGTATTATGTCAATACACAATGATTCGTGTCAATGCTTTATATCCAAGGATCGAATCCCTTCTCAATGGGGAACACCTGGACTGGTAGGTAAAGTAAACAGATGGATAAATAGTTTTTTTTTATATTTACTGACATACCTTCCTGGATCAAATTCTTTTAATTGACCACCACCAACTATATATATATATATATATATATATATATATATATATATATATATATATATATATATATATATATATATATATATATATATATATATATATATATATATCGTATAACGTCCTTTCACTTAACGTCCGATCGCATATACGTCCGAGGTCCCACAAGTTGAATAACCTCAATCAGCAAAAACGGGGTGCTGTGGCTTTATAAACGTAAACAAAATGATTGTGCAGCCATAAGTATAATGACACAGTGCATATCGATAGTGTAAACAGCACATAATACTCGATTGAAATTCTAAACGTATATATTACTGGCTCACAGTATTTTTCATTCTTACATCAATGTTTATTCTCCTCCTTTACCAATCAAATGTCTACCAGAGCTCCGTGTCGTACGCAGCATATAGGTGACCGCGCAACTTATGAAATCTTCTACACCTAATTTTAAAATGTAATTGAAAATTCTAAAAATGTTCCCAAGCAACTCTTTGTTTTTGCTAGAAATGTAATGAGAAATACCTGTACTGTTTTCGCTGAGTGAAAACTAAATTACAAAGAAAAGAACAAATAAAGCAAAGTGTATTGAAATCTGGCTAGAGGATGATGGTTCGCTTCTCACCGCGGCTTTACCCTTTATTTCTGATTCCGATGTTCAATCATTGCCATAGAATAACGACCCGACTCAAAGTTGTGATAAATATCAACTGAAAATTAGGATGAAGGTAAAAACTAGTCAAATTAATAATAATGTTACAATATTTCGTCCAATGATAAGAATTAATTTGAAAAATGAAAAACGTTGGACATATTTCTTAACAGAAAACCCCTCCCTAAGAAAAGACTCAGTCATGTTGGAGAATGAGATTGCCGATGATGACTCACCTTTTATAAGATCTGAGAAGTCTTCCTGCAGGGAAAATATAGGAATCCCCGTAGATATCGATGATCCCGATCATGTGTAAGAGTTGGGGTAATTTGAAATTGAAAATTGAAAGTGTTACCCCTAAATGATCAAAATATACAAAGTTTTCTTTAAAAAAGCACCGAAAAGAAACTATGTTTTTGATGAAAAGTAACATTAAAAGTTATGGAAAAGAAGCTGTATTTTGTATAAAAGTTTACAACAAAATTAAGATTAACTTTGTGTCCCTTGTAATTACATGGTTATGCCTTGAAACTAGTCTACGGTAAGTTAGTGCTGTGATATGTTTCTATTTTGACAACATCCTAGATAATTCTGCTCACATTATTTTACGTTTTTTTGATTCTGTTGTTATCGCGTACCTGTTGCTATTTTTCTACTATAAACTTGTCAAAATTTTATAATTATTTCTTTTATAAAAAATTAACTTTGATAATGCATCTTCTAAATATGAAAATAATTACATTCAGAATCGCAAAATGTATGGCATTGAAACATTTCGTACGCACTGAAATTCATAACACCAGACAAATGTAAACAAAAAGAAAGTTTCGTCAACATAGGCTAACTTACACTATGCTTATCAATGCACATTCATTGTTGTACCTATATAATTGCACTGTAGTACAAACAGTACTTGTGCCATATTTCTTTATTTCGTATCAATAGTATATTTGCTACAGTATTTTCTTCCGTTTTCAACAGTGTGGAACGTTTTTTTGAACAACTGTGATGTACTAACTTTTTTTATAACTTAATTTATTTACCTTCAGTCGATACTTAGTTCAATTTGTTTCTACTGCAATACTTTTACAGCCCCACATCAAAACCTGTTATCAAAACTGCACTAGTCAAGATTTTGCTGCATATGTATATATATATACACATATATGTGTGTATGTATGTGTGTGTATAGATATACATTAACTTACCATTTGTCTGATCAAAGTACCAAATGTGCTCATATTGATAAACATACTAGAGACTGACATTTCCACTTCAATGCATCAAATTCTCATAAACAAATCTATACCATGCAACTTTCATTGTGAAAAAAAGAGGCTCAGGTTCTTTAAGGTTTTATCATAAACCTAAGAAACCCGAAGCTAAATAAGATCTTCGTTTTGGAAAGTGGAATTTTGAATGTTTTCAACGACAGATAGGTACAGTCTGTCGAGTGAAGGTTGGTTAGTGGGCTGCCCACTTGGATCAAAAGTTTATCCGATGTGTATTCTTTATCTCCAATCCACGCTGTTTACTGAATAACAATCTAGGAAGTACAATAAAAAGTAACTGAAATTAGGATGAAAGAAACAGTTATCAAAAAAAAGTAATCATTTATCGTATTACGTTGAACCGTCCAAAGTAATGTTTCTATTTGATCGCTATCAATCTGAAATGGTCTACCCCTTAGTGGAGCGTTATTCAATGAGAAATCTCTATTTTTGATACCTTTGATCATTTTAGCACCTTCTCCATGAACTCTACAAATTGTTTTTTAAAACAAACCGTTAACGTACAGTTTTACTCAAAAACAAATTACTTTCCCAATTCAATACATCTTGAAATAAATACACACGAAACTTATATAAAAGCTGCTGTCACTTATTTTACTTCTTATTGTTAGTTGGTTTCTGTCACGCTAAACTGGCATAAAATCAACGAAACTCAGCCATAATCCGAAGGTCCAACTTTGGGGTAGAAGTAGCGTAGACGTTAGGCTTACCTTACGATCATTGCATTGGATGAAATTAAGTTACAAGTTACAACTGACCGTGAAAGCAGCAGGTGGAGGTTGAACAGCTGCTGCCGATTACGATTTCACACGCTTGTCTGCCCTCGTTCTTGCTTGCATCTAGTATGTAGTACTGCACAGAGAGAAAATTGGGGGCATAAAGAATGTGCAGCACCAACCAATATTTTTATTAATATATAACATACTTACTCCCATCAATATAAATATATATGTGTGTGTGTGTGTGTGTGTGTGTGTGTGTGTGTGTGTGTGTGTGTGTGTGTGCGTGCGCGCAAAGAGAGAGATATAGGGAGAGAGATTTAGTATTCAGGGACTAGTGGTTTTACTTACCTCTATTTCACGGGAGTAACATTTAAATCCCTTGTGGGTCCACAAAACTTTAGAACCCACATAAGCAATAACTTCTAGAATCATATGAGTACACGCATATATATATATATATATATATATATATATATATATATATAGTAGGTTGGTAAGAATGAGATCGATACAGAGATAGACCATATTACTTGGATTATTAGCGTTAATTAAATGGAAGTACCAAGTCTGGTGAGCCTACCCGAGGGAAATTGATGTCCATCGTTGTCCTGTGTGACTGGGACGTAATTATTCGCTCGAATTCTCTCCTGGGATCTCCTGCCTTGATTACAAGCACAGACAGACTGATAGAAGTTGTCTGAAAACTTAGTTCGGTCTGAGGTTAGGGGAGTTTCGTTGAGGAGTCTTCATGTCAGTGGTAGAAGAGAAGAAATATTTACATATCTATCTATCTATTTATCTATCTATCTCAATGTTCACACATACTCACGCATATTCACACACACACACACACATATATATATATATATATATATATACATATATCTTTTTATCTCAATCCGTTTGCATATATATATCCAAATGTGTTCATATTTATTTCTCTATCTCAGTCTGTACATATCTATCTATCTATTAATATATACGCACATATCTATCTATCTATCTATTCCAATCTGTACACACACATCTATCTATCTATCTATTTATCGTATCTGTCCATCTATCTATAGCCTCGCTGTCTATGGTACACTGCCTTCGTAAAAAAACTAACTCCAAAGTCCTCGTTTGCGAAGCCATACACACATATATATATATATATATATATATATATATATATATATATATATATATATATATATATATATATATATATATATCGATTCTTAGTCCGTTCATGTATTCATCTATATCACTCTATGTATGTCTGTCTTTGTGTGAGTGTGTAAAGAGATGGAGATGATGAATTTAAAAGGAAGATTAATAAAGAAATATGTCTGCTTAGTCACAGAAGCAAAAGTGTCATGTCTTTTGGTAGCATGGCATGTTGGGATAACTGATTAGTTGAACATTTACGAAGTGGGTGATCAATGAATTAATTACTTCTCTCACCTTTTGTTGGGTGGTGCTCAATAAAAAAAAAGTCAGACTTCTTGGTAACAAGCATAAGCATTGCCGGACACAAACCGATTTAGCATAAATCTACTTTATAAATTGATTTCCCCATTGAATAATCTATTTGGGGGATATTTGAAGTCTTTTCAAGACATGATGAGCAAGTGTTTTAATATTCAGCATTTAGCTCCATTGGTGCAGTATGCATGTGTGACACACACATAGATAGATAGCCGGACAGCCAGACTCATCAGACTCACTTGAAAACTGAAGAAACTTGTGATGACAGTTTCGATGACAGTTTTGGTTGACGGTAACTAAAAGAATAATGAGAGCATTAATTGGTCTTTAGGATAACGAGATAATGATAATTACAACATACCCTAGAGATCCTTTGACATGTTCTATGTAAAGAGAAAAGAAGGAAAGAGAGGATTATTCTACATAAAAGCCTACATTGCCTAAGCCATAGACAAATAACAAACTACAAAGAAAGGAGCAGAAAAAGAATTATGATGACAGAAACACCCTCAGTATGGCTGTGTCGAGAACATCTTAAATGTGAAACAAAATAACTGCTGTTATCATAAAATGCACACACACACACACACACACACACATATATGTATATATATATATATACATATATGCATTTTATATATATATATATATATATATATATATATATATATATATATATATATATATATATATATATATATATTGAGCGAGAGAGGGATGAAATAAAGCTAATGACTTGAGGGGTGCAATAAATTCATAATTGCAAGAGCTCGGATTCAAAAATTTTCTGAACACTTACGAGAATAGGAAAATTTCATCTTTGAAAATCAGCTCCTGGAATTGTGGGGTTTTTTTTTTTTGCACAGACAGGATACACACTTCATATTTTGTCTGCGACAGAAACGATTTAGATAAACAGATATTTCTATTCTTGGATACTAATTAATCCTAATAAATTAAAGAATTATATTCCCCATTCAGACAATTTCTTTACTCCCAAATCCCCTTTGCCTTTGTTATGTTTGCCAAAGAAGTGGACAGAGGTTACCTAGGTTTCTCAGTCTGTTTGCTCGTTTGTTTGTTTGTGGCACACAATATCTCCAGAAATTCTCAATAAATTTCAATGACATTTCGGGGAAAGGTCGGACAGGGGCAAAGAATTCTCTTTTTTTTTTGCGATTCTGTAAACATAGTGGATAGTTTTTTGGCCTTTTGGGTGTAACCGCTGGAATGACATCCTTACAGTGACGTCATCATGAACAAATATGCTAAACTGCATTATTTTTTTTCAGCTATTGATGATATGTCTCTGATGTATAATAATTACAAGCTTTTGTCCCAGCATAGTCTGGGATCTGTAACCAGGTTTTCCAGTTTTTAGTAACAATGTTGTTGACGGAAGTATGCACTCTCAGAGTGCTTTTTAGTTCCTAACGTTATTCTTTCTGCGTACACCAGTAGAATTATTAGTAGTAATATTGACTTTATTTTTATTGGATTATTAATTCTCAATTTCATTACTAGTATTTCTTTCATCTTCATTTCGGTTGCTTTACATTGCAAAATTAATAATGGTCGATACACTTCCATTATTTTATTTGAAACTGTCATCCAGATGTGTTGACAGTTCTGTTCTTTAGTTTTCAATTTTGTCAGGCTGTCAGGTTGGATGGCTGTCAGGCTGGATGGCTGTCAGGCTGGCAGGCTGGCTGGCTGGCTGGCAGGCTGGCTGGCTGGCTGGCAGGCTGGCTGGCTGGCAGGCTGGATGGCTGTCTATGTGGTTATCACGCGTACAGACCGCACTATTTGAGCAAGAAAGCAGAAAATTTTAAATATTTATTCCTTAGAATGTCCAGAAATATTTTTTATGACCCCCAGGTTTTTAGTGGTGAGCTCAATTTGCAATTTAAATTTATACTAAATTGGTCATTTAATTCATGTCCGGCAGCGTTCACGCTCGTTTTATTGTTTGTTTCGGCATTCTTATTGTGTCGAATTTGGTTTGGATTTTAAATTTTGTCGTAGACCAACAATCAATGAATGAAAATGACTGAAAAGTTATTTTCTCATTTTAGAAGTAATGACGTCATCACAGCCACAGCAACATAAATAAATATAATAAACAACATTGTAGTTGTTTTTCAACGATTGATAATATGTTCCGGGTGAATAGTTATTACAAACTTTTCTCACGGTACCACAGTCTGTGATCTGTAACCTGATTGTTCAGTTTTTAGGCGCAATGGTGTTGACGGACTTATGCGCTCTACGAGTGCCTCATAATGGAAGAAATACTTCAGTAATTAAGCAATTCCTTATTCTCTAAATTTTTAAATAAATTAATCTTCTGTTTTTTAGTGTTGATTCTCTTCTTAGAGCTCAAGCTATTTCCTCGATTTCTTCTGGGCTGGGGTCAGAGTCGAGTATCTGATCTTCAAGCATCGTCTTCGGGTGGGACGTGGGATAAATGAGGTCAGCCTGGACCTGGGGATTCCAACCCCTTTGTTCTAAAAGTGGGGGACGGAAGTAGTCCTAACGCTACCGTGACCTTGGTCACAGGGACTGATCAATTTTTGCCCTTGCCCACGCATCATCGTTAGGGAAAGGCATGAATCAACGGGTGAAAAGCAAGGCATTGGGGGTATTTCCCAGGGAAAGAAGGTTATTCTGACAGAAAAAAATGGACGTTAGGATAGCAACTCAAACCTGTAAAATCTATTTGCTTCTGAAACCGCAGTAGCATTACGAGTGCTATGGTTGTTACTCTATGCTATTGAATCTACAGAAACAAACGAATGGTGCAACAATATTTGTTATATTTATTTTTGAATTTTTTCTACTTGATCGTTTTTCCCCGGGGGTCAGAAATTGACTATAGATCTTTAATACCACTATAAACAAAGTCAGTAGAGTCAAATTAGTTCATATCAGGTTCCACACGTCATGTGTTCAACATTGATGTTTCTTTTTTTATGGTTTATTAACAGTTATTATGATTCTTGAGTTACACAAAACAACGAGGGAGGCAATCTGATCGGCAAATAAAGTGTGAACGTAAAAAAAAAAAACAAACGGGTCTAAAATGAAAACTCAATATTTAAATAAAGTACAAAAAAAGCAGGGGAAAATCAAGTTCAAAATGGCGGGCGAAATCAAGCCAAACTTCGAGGTGAACAATCTTCTACGCGTGAAAAAAAATGGCGTCAAGATTGATTTAAGTTGTGTGTAACAAACAAAGGGAAAGGAATTCGAGAAAACCGATGGGGAAGAGGTTGTTCTGAAATAACGTTAAACAAAGAGATATTTCTCAAAAGAAGGAGAAGAAGAAACTGTGTATTAAGAGGGAGGGGTGAGAGCCGTCTTTAAGATTGATTTAGGTTGTGTGTAACAAAGAAAAACAGGTCTGATTAGTCTTGCAATAGAAACTGTCATATGACCAACGTCATTTGGCAGCATGTTGTATTGGGGTGATCAATTAAAAAATCGAAAAATGATGATCAAATAATAAGTTACTTCTCTCGTCTTTTGTTGGGCTGTAGTCTCAAAAAAAGTCTGAATTTAAAGAAAAAAAACAAGTGTGAATGCTGCTGACCACAAACTAAGAGATAAATTTAGCATAAACTTACATCGCAAGTTGAACCCCATCCATTGAAGAACTTTTTCTGTGTGTTGGTGTGTGGAGAGTGATGGTTTCAGGAGCCCAAAAAAAATTCAAAATTGTTAGCCCTTCAAAATCATTGATGTGGTCTGTATGCGTTAAACATGCATACATAGTGAGCCAGCCAGACCAGCTTGAAAACTAAAGATATCTACATTAACAGATTTGGTGACAGTTGTTGTTGACAGTTTCTGAAATGAAATCTTGGGGAAAAACGGCAAAAAAGAACTATATCTGACCAAACGTTAAACAAAAAGACAATTTTCAAGCGTAAGAAAAATAAAAAGAATTTCAGAACCAAAAAATCAATTGTTATTTTATTTTATTCAATTCTATTTGTTTCGAGAAGTTCAGGCTGTCCGAGCAGGTACAGATTCAGAGAATGGACTTGGCGAGCCGAGTTCAAACCATGCCTAAGACAGTTTGTTTTTACTTTGCACTAATTGGCACCTGGGAAATCCATTTCGCCCCTGACTTAGGTATCCAGTGCAGGGTGGAATGTGACGCCACTTCGGGTTTTTGTCACCCCTAATTCCATTTCCTCCTTTGATTTCATGTAAAGATGAATAATGTACAGAAGGGAAAAGACGGAGAAAATAATTTCGAAAGGAGCAGAGCTAGGGAGCAAGGGGAGCCAGGGAGCAAGGGGAGTTCGGGAGAGGGGAGAGAGTGGCAATGAACCGAAGCGGTGAAAAGGAATAAGACCAAATGCAATGGAAATAAGGATAGAGAGAAGGAAATTATGCAGCAATTTCCGAGCCCGAAGAAGAAGAGCAGAAGGAAAAGGGAGGACGGAAGGAAGGAAGAGATGGAGTAGGATAAGGAGAATTGGGGGAAAAAATAAGAGGAGGTGGAAGGACAAAATCAAGCAAAGGGGGGAGAAGGAGGAATCAAAAGGGGAAGGGTGAAAAAGACGAAGAAGAGAAAGATGAGGAAGGTGGAGAAGAAAAAGAAGAGAGAGTAGAACGTGAAAATGAAGAAAAGCATAGAAGAGAAAAGAAGAATGAAAAAAAGAGAAAAGAAAGAAATGGAAAGAAAAAAGATGGGAAAAGGAAACAATTAGAAAGAAATACGAATAATAATTTTTAAAAAAAGACTAAAGAAAAGGAAGAAAAAAAGAGGGAAAAGAAGAAAGTTGCACAGATATTATAGATAGTGAAGGAGATAGTAACAGAAGAAGAAGAATGGGTAAGTAGGAGAAAAAATAGAAAATCTGGGAAGAAGAAATGTAATACGAAAACATAACAATTTCCTATTCTCCTTTATTGCGATATTCCGACATCGAAACTCTCCACCGAAACCCTCTTTTGAGGCAGCACTTACCCCGACCCGATCTCTCTTCTCTGACTACTAAATTCACCCTCGCTTTTCCATTGACCAGCACTATATCATTCTTAATCCCCATTGTCGGACCTTCAATGTTCAACCTCACCCTCGCTTCTCAATTCGATATCTAAAAAGTTCTTAATCAGCAGAGGGCTATACCAAGTCCTTTCGTCAGAAACCGATTCCTTTTGGCAGAAAGCATACATCACCGTTCCTCCCGGTTTTTCCTCTGTGCCAAATCCGACCCTAGGGTCGATCCGAAAGAGCATCTGGCTGATTTCAACATCTGACCCCCGAAATTCAGTTGGATCGTTCCGTCCGAAATACAATCAGTCTTGTTTCGGATCGGGTGCATTGTAAGATGTTTAAGAACTTCCCAAAGGACGAGTAAGACTTGCAGGAACTCGGTCTTTCTATTCGTACAACCTCTCCTGTTTCTAGCCTTCAACTTTAACGGCTTTCTTTAGCAAATAAGATTAAACTGTAAAGTGAATATTCCTTTTCTGTCCCTCAGAATCAATCTACTATTTGACTGGACTGATATTCTCCTGAAGTTGATAATAAACACAGCGAGAACTAGAAAGCACTCGGAGAGCGTATACCTCCGCTAACGCACTAGACTAACTAAAAATGGACTAAAGTCAGTTTGGAAATATATCTGATGCAAGGGAGGTAAGTGCTAAATAAATCCTGGACCCGGCCCCAAATTTAATCTCTCCTTCTGGAGTCCATTACTCACACTTCCATAAAATGTCAAGGAAATAAATATTTTTGGAGATATTGTGTGGACAAACTGAGAGACAAATAGACAGACAGAACGGGTCTAGTGAATACATACACCTCTTCCGTTTTTAGAGATAAATGAGTATACTAGTGTGAATACTCATGGAATAATGACAATGGCATATCAGAATTTCTT
Organism: Thysanoteuthis rhombus; assembly: GCA_963457665.1. Taxonomy (NCBI): domain Eukaryota; kingdom Metazoa; phylum Mollusca; class Cephalopoda; order Oegopsida; family Thysanoteuthidae; genus Thysanoteuthis; species Thysanoteuthis major. The sequence continues at coordinate 20,545,628 of OY735236.1, read as the reverse complement.
CGGAGCAGTGGACTGAAAGATATTTAGAACTCCACAAAGGACTAGCTGGTACTTGGCCCTCTCCTCGTACAACTTTCTTGTCTTCAACCTGAACGTGGCTTCTTGGCCAATAGGATCACCCAGTAGAGCAGTGTTTCCCAAACTGGGTTCTACGAGAAAATTCTGGGTTTCCGCAAGACAACCCGTTTTTTTAATAAATTTTTTACAATAAAACATTGTTCACTATTTTTAGAATAAGTTCGGCGATGTGTGGTTTGAATATTTCATTTATGCTTTTTTTTATGAATAAATTTTCTCTAAAACAACTTTTGTTTCATTTAATGAAATTAAGATTTAGGAGGCGGAGTTTTTCAGTAAAATATGGGTATGGGTTCCGTGATTTTTTCTAATAATTCTCAGAATAATGACAATGACATCTTCTATCCACCATTTGGAATAATGGACTCTTCCATATAATCAAGTTCAGTCACATTTTTAATAAATATATAATTTAAATGAATAACAAAATATAGATGAAAGATTTGTGAGTACGTTAAATTAACTATTTTTGATTGATTTAGAATTTAAAATATGAAAATTCCTTATTCTTAGTTAATTCCTGAAAATTGCCTTTCATGAAATATATGTATTGAATCATATTTCCGGACTATATATATATATATATATATATATATATATATATATATATATATATATATATATATATATATATATATATATATATATATATATATTAACTCAAAGGTTAGTGGAAAATAATTGACAAATTCTTCGGTTGAATATATTGGTAGAGAATCGACTCCAAGAAGTTTTTCCTGTGTAATTAATATTCTTAAAGATGATATCATAAGTTGGCTTACTTACAGCCTGAAATTAAAACCGACACAACTGATTTAATATTCACATGAGGGAAAATCCAATAGAAATGACACGAAGAGCGAGTCATATCTGTTGTTTTACTGACTGACCCACTCATCAATAAAAAAAATAAACGTAACCTACGTTAGTAAGCCTTATTTCAAAAATAAATATGTAGTACATAATAGTATCAATATAGAATACAAATATAATAAATAAAATGACAAATTACATGTATGGTATAAAATATATTATAAAGGGAGGTGGTGATCAACACAGCTGGGGTTTCATGTTAATATAACCGTTTTGTTTTTAAAATCCCTGAAATGGTTACATGGTAAACAACTGATGATCCGAACAAGAAACAATCTATATATTGTACAGTAAAAAATACAGGATAGGCGAACAGGAAGAAACACGTAGGAAAATTACATAAATTGCATTGGCAGATATTGGGAAATGGGTGACTGAAGTGACGCAAAAAATCTATTGAAAAGGTTTGTCAATGTTTAGTGTTCAAAGCTATAAAATGTACTAGACTATATATATATATATATATATATATATATATATATATATATATATATATATATATATAAGCAGGTTTTATTACAGATGAATGGTATGAAACAGTTGAGTATCATCTCCTCTTCTACTTCTGGGATTAATCTAAAAATTTGGTCGGACAAATTTCTCTGAAATATAGTAATAAACATAGCAAGAACTAAAAAGTACCCTGAGAGTACATACCTCTGCCAACGCCATGCACTAACTAAAAACTGAATGAAAATCAATTCATATATATCTACAGTGCGGAGAAGTAACTCTGGGTTTTGATTTTTCAATTTTCGGATTTATCACAGAATTTGAAACAATGCACTGAAACTATTTGTTAAGCTCGACTTGGGACAAAACTTTACAAGTTGGGAGCCTTGGTAAGGATCGATCCCACTATTTTAGTGGCACTGAACTTGGCACAGGTTCAAAGCAGCACAGCATTACAACATTGTAGTGAGTTCAATCCTTACTGGGTGCCTCATATAACAATCTATTTGCAAAAGTTAGTTCCGTTCGTCAAATAAGGAAATGCATTTGCGATTTTAGCAATCCAGTTTCAGTGATCATTACTAGTGAGAAGAGTTCGATTCTGATACTCAGCTATGACTGTAGCTAAGGTTATAATTGTATAGCATGCATAAGGATCGAACTCACTACTGCAATGGTCAGTGAGACTAATTCTTATCCATTTCTTTGTGACAGACTCACTGTGTAGATATTTACTAAGCCGAGCGCAAGGCCTAAATAGAGAAACAACCAGTAAGGATTGAACTCACTACATGTGTACATGAGAGTAGATTGTTAACCATCGCCCCATGGAAAGCTCCCCGTGAAGATATTTACTAAGCCTTGCACAAATGAGACAACCAGTGACATAACTTATTACAATATTAATGATCTAAATTGTTAACTATTGTTCCACTATTTCGACCTGAAAGTTTAAGATCGATATTGTCAAACAAAGTCACTTCTAGCGTCATCATCATCACCATCATCATCATCATCACCATCATCATCACCACCACCACCATCATCATCATCATCATCATCATCATCATCATCATCATCATCATCATCATCATCATCATCATCATCTCCATTCCAGAACTACTGCTGACCTAAGGCCATTTCCAGCTATTCCAATGAGGATTGAATGGTGATTGTAGTTCTCAGACAGTAATGGCTTTGAGCTCACCCATTGCAACTATTTTCTGGTGACCTGATACACATGCACGCACACATACACACGCACACATACGCACACACACACGTGCACACACACATACACACATATATGTATGTATGTATGTATATATAAAAAGTAAAATGCTACTTTTCTTTTAGATAATTTGGATGAAAAAATTTTGATAAACAAAATAGAGTTCAATTTTTAAATTTGATCATTTCCATTAAATCAAAATGAAAAATTATTAATCATTAGTACACACATACATACACACACACACACACACACACACACACATACACACATATATATATATATACACACACACACATATATACACACACACACACACACACACATATATATATATATATATATATATATATATATATACATATATATATACATTGAGAGAGAGGGAGAGAGAGACAGGCAGACAGGAAGATATATATATATATATATATATATATATATATATATATATATATATATATATATATATAAGGAGAGGGGCTAGGAGAGGGGAGGAGAAATAATGCCTTACCAAAGCAAAACTGCAGTATGAAATAAAGAATAACTAATCCCTCGAAAAAAAAAAATAAAAAAGGGTTTGGTAGTTTATAGCCGAAACGATATGCCTGTGTCATTCAATGCCTATTGATGACGCTGGGGGTTGGGGTGTCGCTAGGGTTGAGCCAGGTTTGGAAAGGTGTCGTCGTATTGTCTTGCCCTGTTGGGTCCGGCAAAGAAATCAGGAGAATATAATTGGCAAATCGAGACGGTCGACTACTGATGGACGGATCTTTGCAAGACTTAATGAGTCTTGGAGATTTTCGCCATCAGACTTGTTGGAAATGGTCGCCCCACACCGACACTATCAGCAATAGTATTATTAACATTAGTCCAGACACTAGTCGCTGTAGAGACCCGTAGCCTCTTATCACAAATATTATCAATAATTCAGAAATCGTTTTTATTATTTGTAGAGGCAAAAGAAGCGAGCAAAAAGGCCTCTTGTTAAGAGCAACAGCTGTCGAATTTTATCATGAACAGTAGCAGCAGTAGAAACGTCTCGAATAGTATTAACGACAACAATATTAGCACAGGTGGTAATAATAACATCAGTAGTAGTAGTAGTAGTAGTAGTAGTAGTAGTAGTAGTAGTAGTAGCGGTTGTCCATGTTGTAGTAGTAGTAGTAGTAGTAGTGATCAGTTGTAGCAAAGTCAGCAGTATAAGTAGTATTATTTACAGTAGTAGTAATAGCAACACTATTGGTAGTAGTACTAATAGCATCTTAAGAACCATTAGTAGTAGTAAGAACTACACTGGTGGAAGCAGAAGTAATAGTAGTTACAACAATAGTAGCGCCAGTAGTAGTAGAAACAATATCAGTAGCAGTAGTACAATCAGTGGTAGTTAATAATAGTGGCAGCAATAGTAGTAACAGTAGTAGTTTAATAGTAATAGTATAATCAGCATTAGTAGCGTTTTATGAGAGTAGTTACAGAAAATACCTGGGTTACCCGGCTTTTGTTTCTGAAACCGAGGAGTGTCCCTCTTAAAATCTTAAAATCCCCCTCTTCTAAGTAGGCCTTGTATCGTAAAAACTTTGGTGCAACACAATCTCTCAACTCTTATCTTCCCATAATTCGGTCAGGAATTGTATTAACTTGGACAATAGACGCAAGACAAACTTACTATTCCTATGTTCTCATAATTTGACTTTGAGCCGTATTAAGCTAAACAGTAAATATCAATATTTCTACATGCGTATCTCACTGAGTCTTTTTGCCCGTGTTCATATTATATTTGAGTCATTCTAGCAACCTCTACCTGAATCTGATCTCACTTCCCTTGAGCCACCTGGATTTGATCTCCGTTCACTTAATCCAGCGTCGCCTTCATCTTATTCCCTCAGCTCATTTGTTTCCTTGTAGCCTCTTGCCTCACATTCTTTTCTTCATTAACGAAGGCAGTCATTCTCCTCTCGAAAACACATCTATTTCTTTCTTCCCTAGTCCTTTACATTCATATACAATCACGCATACATTTCCCATGTTCCCGGATCATCTAACACTCTTGATTTCGAGTCATTTATTTACTGACTCATTCTCTGATTCAGTTTCTCTTCTTTCACCCTTTCTCATTCATTGTGTTTGGCTCAAGGCGAAACTTATGAAGCGCCTAGTGAACACTTCTATTTTTAATTATATCCCCTAAACGCTACCGTTTACGCAATTGAACTATGAAAACTCAAACTGCACGAAATATATCTTTGAGGGGTTCTGACCTCTCTATGAGGGGCTCTGTCCGTCCTTAGGTCGGTCTGTCCCCGTTTTGTTTCTCAGTTGTTTCAAGTCAGATGTACTTGAAACTAGATAAAAATGTGTCCCTTGATAAGATGATTCTTACCTAGAAAAATCTTCAACTTATAGAGTCACGCAATATGACAATACTGACCTTCAAACTTTGTTTTGAAATCAATTTTTTCAGCTTTTTCAAGTTAGATTTACTTGAACCTGGATAGAAAGATGTTCCAGGATAAGATGCTTCTTACTTGAAATTATCTTCTACTCAGGGTCAAGTGATCCAGCAATAATGACGTTTGAACTTTATTGTAGAAATGTTGGTTCTTGTTTCTCAAATGTTCATTATTCTGAATCACCGTTTTCTGCAGTCGTTGATATTTTTAGAGTAAAAGACAGACCTCTGAAGCAATGTTCTGGTTGTCTCATTTTTTGTAGTCAGTGTGCGAAAAAAATCTTATGAGGTGCAAATTTCACTGTGACAAACGTGTGAGCGCATAGAATGCTTGTTCTCAACAAAAACCCAGTAAGCTCTATACTGTATTTGAAACAGATATTCGTCAACTATACGATATGAAGGCTGTTTGTCAAATATGACTGCAGCTGTATAAACTGGTAGAGGAATTAGTTATTCGTACATGTGATATTTGAAAACCTAAGCAGTTAACAAACGGTTAGCAGAGATATTATTTTCAATAGGTATGATTATATAGATACATATATATTATCTTTATGTTTTTACTTATATCATCTTTGTTATTTTACTTATGATTATAAAGCAAAAGAGTCAGCCAACACATGAATTTCAGTAAAACGAAAGTCATGAGCAACAATCACATCAAGAATAAGGACATATTTGTCAAAATCGAAGATGCAAAACTGAGGAAAGTAGAGCACTACATCTACCTAGGACAACGAATCAGTATGAAACCCACGAAAGAAGAAGAAATCAAGCAAAGAATTACCCTACGATGGCAAGCCTTCGGCAGAGCAAGCGAAACCTTAAAAAACAAGACAATCCCAATAATCCTAAAAAGGAGAGTATACAACCAATGCATCCTTCTGATGGTCAATTATGGAGCTGTAATATGGAACCTCACCAAGAGACCAACCTGCAAACAGTGAAGCATGCAGCTTGTGCATGAGAGAATCATGCTCAACCTCACTTGTAGAGATCACAAGACAGCACAATATATCAGGAAGAAAACAGGGATCCGAGACATGATAGAATCTATAAGAAAACTCAAATGACAATGGGCTGGTCACGTTGCAAGAATGAAAGACGACCGATGGACATCACCACTCACAACATGGATCCCCAGAGACCACATGCGAAACTGAGGCCAATAAAATACAAGATAGAGAGATGAACAAGACAATTTCAGAAAATCCTGGCTCCGCGACGCTCATGATAGAAAAAGGTGGCGGATCCTGAGGAAGGTCTATGTCCTACGACGGACGTTAAAAGACTGATGATGATGATGATGGTGGTGGTGGTGATGAGGATGAGGATGGTGATGATAGTTATCAACTACTACATAATTTTAGGCAACTAACCTAAAACGTGTGCGCAGAGGGAGCTATGCTCTGAAGGTGATGAGACGCTCAGCTATAACAGGATAAAACTCATATTCCCGAACATGGAAGACGCCATTCTTTTCCAAGAATAAATCGTTAGAATTTACTCCACGTTTTTAAGGCCGAATATTAAATTGTTTAAAAGATTGTGCCTCATTATTGCGAAAGCACTTGAATACTGGACATCATACTGGTCACAGCCAATGAAAATGTCGAATTGATAAACCACTAAAAATTTAGCGGAAGCAAAGATAACTGCCATCAACCATCATGAATTTATCTCTGATTCTTCATTACCAGTCTTTTAATGTCCGTCGTTGGGCATAGACCTCCCCCAGGATTTGCCACGTTTCACTATTGTGGGTGTCGCAAATACTTTCTGAATTTGTCTAGTTCGTCTCTACATCTTGTATTCTGTCGGCCTCGGTTTCGCATGTGATCTCTGGGGATCCATATATATTGTGAGTCGTGATGTCCATCGGTTGTTGGCCATTCTTGCAATATGACCAGCCCATTGCCATTTGAGTTTTATAATGGATTCTATGGTGTCTTGAACTCCAGTTTTCTCCCTGATATACTGTGCCGTCCTGTGATCTTTCCATGTGAGTTTGAGCTTGATTCTTTCATTTGCACGTTGCGTGGTTCTCAGGCTGTGGGTCTGTCTCTTGGTAAGCTTTCATGTTTCAGTTCCATCGGTGACTATCGGAAGGATGCATTGGTTTTATACCCTTCTTTTTTAGGATTAATGGAATCTACTTGTGTGTTTTTTTAGGTTAAACTTGCTCTGTGGAAGACTTACAAACTTGGAGTGATTCTTCGCTTGATTTCTTTTCTTTTTGAGGGTTTAGAGAGCTGATATTTTATTATGTTGTAGCCTAGACATAGTTTTCAGAGTATAGCATACGAATATCAGATGATAAACAAGGTGTACATGATTAACTAGATGGATAAATGAAATTAAGCATTAGTAGACATTCAACATACAGTTTATTTAAAGCTCTCTGTCTAAGCTACAACATATTGAAATATAAGCTCTCTAGGCCTGTTTTAAGGGTTTAGAGCAAAACAAAACGAACCAAAACAAAATTGAAAAAAGTTAGCGGTTAGCAGTTATCTTTGCTGTCACTAAATATTTAGCAGTTTATAAGTTTAGCGTTTTCGTTAGCTGTACCAACCACTAGTAGACAGTTATTTGAATTTGATCCCAGAAAAAACTATTACAGCTATTTACTATCAATCATAAGTTCCAGGAGTCACTTTGCTGCAAGTAACTTACCTCTGAATGGCACGAGCCAACCATTGAGGTACTGACTAGTCACATTTGTATCTGGTAACAATGTTAATCCATTAACTGCAGCAGATGGCGAGGAGTAATAGTTATCCATTGCAAGATAAAAACCATTATGCATTGCAAGATAATCCTTTGCAAGTTATATACTGCAAGATAGAACCGAATTGCTATCAATCACAAAAGAACAGATTTTTATAGAGTTGGCCATGAAAGTAGAATGACTGAAACTTCCGTCATTCGTAGTTATTGTGCTAAAATATGGAAGCCTTAAGTAATTTTCCTTCAGCTATCAGTTCAACTTGTTACCGCAACTTTGATCAGGTCAGGTAATTTCTCCTACAGCAAATACTATTTATCAATTACTACTTGTCGTATATTATTTTGAGAGAAGATGGGTGCTGCCTTATGACTCATAGAACAAACCAATTGTTGATGTCATTGGGAGCAAATCGTTTATAATTGAAATTCTGACTCAGTTTTTGTCATGCTTAATTAAAACCTCCCACATTATTTATTTTCTTACGACATCATTAACTGATTAATTAATAGTGAGAGTTAATTAATTTTCGGATAATTAATCGATTTTTGCAGTAATCCATCTTTTCGGGGATTCAAACCTTTTCTTACGTTTGCCTACTGTTTAATCAATTTCAATTATCTTAAAGTGTTTCATTCGTAAAATATAAGAACGTAAATTCAATTTCTTCGCTTAGAATTGGAAATTTCAATCTTTTCATGTTTTCAAATAGTTTCTCGGACGATTGACCGCCTTTTTGTGGTTTGTGTTCCTAACACAACGTTTTGGCCTATCCACTCCACGGTCTTCTTTGAGTGTACTATCGGAAAATCTATATTTGATAGCGTAACCCAGGAACTACAAAACTCCCGAATGAATTTTCTGTTTACTTATGGGTACCCAAGCAGGTATTAGCAAATTAGTTTTTGAAAATCAAAAGAAGATTATTTTTAAATCTGTCTATAACTCACCTATTTTTTATGATATCCCTGCTGATATTTAAATCAAATATCATCCAAGAATTCCTGTCAGTGGTTATTTCCAAACAGTTATAGTCCAATGAATAGATAGTTCAAATACATGATCTCTTACGGAGCCTTAAGGTCCCATTTTGGCCTTCCACGAGAATTAGTAGAAATAGGGTTGGATTTCAGCAAGTCGTTTTTAATTTTAAGAAGCTTAATTAACATTCAAAGAGTTTTTCGAAGAACTGAGCTCACTGTGATCGTTAATTTTATTATTGCCACAAAGTTTCGGCCGATCCATTTTACTGCCTTCTTCAGCTGGAATACCTGTAAGGAAAGAAAAGGTTTCTTCTTTTCTAAAAGTGCAAAGAAAAAACTGTTATTAGCAGAAAATCCAATCGTTGAGAGCAACGTTTGTAAAATAGGGAATTCTAGTTCTCAGCAACGCGTATAGGTCAACTTGTTCCATGATTTTTAATGTGGAAATGTTGTCAATTCTTTTCTTTGTTAGGAAAGGACTTCCATCTCATGTCACTGCTAAGTAACGAAAGCTACATTGAGTTGAAATCCACACGGAATGATGGAAAAATTTAAGATGTAACACCTATCTAAGTTTTTCTCTTCACCTTCCAATTGTTATTTTCATCAGCATTCTGTCAAATCACCTCCACAATACGAACATATATATGTGGAGAGAGAGAGGGGGGAGAGAGAGAGAGAGAGGGAGATGGATACAGAGAGAGATTAAGATTGATGAGCCTAGACTATCTAACTGTGGGTTACAACAATAAAGCATCCCATGGGGGGAAAGGCACTGTCAGCGTGACTTGCTTGCTAAATGTCACTATATTAAATGATCCCTAGATATTTACTAAAGATCTTGAAGTTTTGCCTAGAATCACGGTGAGGATCAACATCAGCGACACAGTGTACTACAAACATTTGGTGGAAATTTGGTGCCAAATTTAGATATCTATTCAGCAAAGCTCAGTCTTACATAACGCCACAATAACAAGGCAACCAATACAGTTATTACCAGAGAGCAATGTGCCCCAGGTGTCGAATCAGGTATTTAATCGCACGGGTCAGTTTCAAAATAGAACTGAAAATAGCCAGAGTCAGTCATTTTTGGCGATTTTCGGATTTTTTCAAAAACGATTTCAAAAATACCTCATCGAACTATTCCCGTTGAAAATACAAATGTTTAATAATCCAAAACATATTTTAATGGGGTTTTTTTTCTGAGGTTTTCTTGGTTAGAAAATTTCCTCATGTACCTGAAACTAAATAACCCATATCTTCTCAACCACATAAGCAACCAAGATTGGTTGAGTACCAAAATTAAGCTTATGATGTACAAAATATGAATTTAGCATTATCTAAACCCATCCTACATGGGAAAATATTTTATTCGACACGAGGTATCACACATAAGTACGATGCAGATATAAATCTTTTTGACTTCTATATTTCAGTCTCTAAATAGGAAAAATACCTCTAAATCCAAAAAAAGAAACGGATTCACTAACCTATGACCAATCCCTCTACAAAATCTCATTAAAATTCATTGAGAACCTTTGGAGATACTGAGCAGACAAAAAGACAAACATAAGTTAAAACATATAAATATATTTCAAAAAATGAAAAAATATGTCCTAATCAAAAAATTACCTCGTGCACCCCTAAATTTAATCAATATTTCCTCAGAATATTGCCCAACCTTCCACAAAATATTATTGAAGTTGAAGAACTTTTGGAGATTTTGTGTGAACAAACAGACAAACATTAGTGAATATATGAACTACTTCCAACTAGGGTAAGTTATTTGTGATACTATTTTGCTAACTCTGCAGAAGGGGGCTTTTCGTGTACTTATGTTAGTGAATCTATATAGCAAGATATCATAAACTATTTACCAAGATTAAATTAGTACTGCACAAAGCCACAAGTATAGGCACTCTGTGAGTATCGAACTCACAAATTATTAGTAATGATCCGAGAGACCAGCTTGCTAAGCATAACATCACGACGAGGCACGCAAGTCATTAATTAAGCTTAGCTTCGTTTTGGCACAGGGCCACAAGTGTAGGTCAGTGAGGATCGAACCCACTATAGTTTCAATGGTCTGCGAGACTAGATTTTTAGCCATTGCTCTACGACAAAGCCAGAAGTGAAATGATTGTTGGCACGACCTCTATCTATGCTGTGTTATATTGACTCCGAATAGCACAGTTTCGGCTAGGTTGGAATTTTTTAAGAACAAAGAAGCAAATATATATATATATATATATATATATATATATATATATATATATATATATATATATATATATATATCTGCAGACATGCACACACACTAACACACACACACTAACACACACACATACACGCATGCACACGCATAGAGATCAGGCGTCTAAAATGTCAACCGCCACGGAAACCAGAGAGCGATTTCTACGCCACCAACAGTGAATCGTTTTTTTAACTTCGTGTCGTGTTTTTTATGCCCTATTTTGTTACGCAATCCAATAACTCCATTGTCGGCTGAAGTCGTTTGAGAAGTCAACACGGGCAGGAATGTTGCCCGGTGTTTTGCTCCCCTGTTTAAGAAAGATGATTCTGTTTCTTTTTTATCTTGACCTTCTGGGTCAGTGAAAGCCGAACATAAAGGGATAAGCTCGCACAAGTGCATTAGTAAGAGAGGGCTTTCATCTATCTTTGGCTTTAAAGAGAAGCTTTTATTTACGCTGTTACCTACATCCTATGATCAGTGTGATATATTAAAACATACAAACAATGCAATTGGAGCGCCACGAGATTCTGATTACAATTCTTGACACAAATTATTGTTACAATACAATGATTTTTTTGACCCGATAAGCGACTTCTTTATTTTCGGTGCAGTGTGGCCAAGCAGTTAATGTTAAGGAAAATAGACTCGGCTAGTCTAGATCAAACTCTGACTGAGACGGTTAGGGTTCAGTGCGTTGATATCATTGGCAAAGGCATGAATCCATCCATTCTCACCCTACCCTCCTGTGAGTAAATAGTTGGACAACCAGTCTACGAGACAAATAACTCTGATTCCAAACTAGCTCACGCAACGAATCGGGGGGGGGGCATGCCGATTTCAATTCATGAATTTTTGCTATTATACAATTTACGAATAATTGTTACTATGTGTTTATTTGCACGAATGACATAGGGAAAAGTATGAATCCAGGAAATGAATCCAGAAAATTGATAGGAAAAATTAATTTTGTTCCAGATTTTCGGTGTTTTTATAAATATATATTTATTTTAATATACATATATTTGTATAATTTATCCATAAGTAAGTAATCCCGTCGTTTTTGACGGATATTATGTTAGAGCTTGAATAAGTAATCAACGATTCGTTCGCACTCAACCCCCAATTTCCTGAAGGCATTTTCCTCGTTTGCTTTTTCCTTCCTAAATCTTTAACAAATTCAAAGCAAACTGAAAATAAAATTTGATTCCAGATATCAAAATGAAGTTTTCTGTCAAAAATGTCTTCAAGAAACCAGTGAGAGGGAAAATTAATTATTGAATGTCAGCGTCGATTATTGTCGACGAGATCTCGTATAGAGATGTGAATAAATGGAAAGATAAGAAGAAATCTAAAATTAATTATTAGGTTGTTACACTAAGTTAGTAAAAGCACGAATAATAGCTTCCCTATTATTAAAGCTTTCATTACGGATATGAAATTCAAAATTATTTTGAACTTCATATTCGTAATAAAGGGTTCAGAAATAAGGAAGCCATGATTCGTGTTTTCACAGAATTTGTGACTGATAAAAGAATTTTATAGAGACGGCGTTTTACCAATGGTGGATGACTCGGAAAGGGTTCATGTTCCCAGTGGGTCAGAATTTGTTTAGATATTTATTGTTTTTTGCTGTTTATTTCATCCACAATCTTACTACTGTTTACATTCATTGTTATTATGGTTCGTTTTCCAGCGCAACAAAATTCCCCAGGAACTTTATTTCAATCGGCACTGTCGATTTATTTCCAAACAGCTGAAAAGAAATCGGCCTGAATTGAATCGTGATAAAGAGCAACAACTAGAAATCACGAAGAGAGCGCATACCTCTGCCAACACCGTTGTCAGGGAGATTAATTGTGTAAGGATCCGTCCTAAAATTCGATCGATTCTTCTATAGCCTATTGTCCGAACTTCCACGAAATTTCATCGAGAACTTTTGGAGATACCGTGTAGACAGTCATGAGTGTACACATAAATGTAATTGAAAAAGAAAACGGAAAAATGTCTCTCAAGCAAAACAAGATTCCTGGGTCCGCCCCATAATTTTTCCACCTCTTTCATATCCCACTACTACCAGTCTTTCGCGAAATTTCATGGAAATTCATTTGGTAATTTCGGAGATATAGCGTGGACAGACGAACGAACATTTGCGACCGAATGCTTACATCTCTTTTCAATTTTATTGACAGTAATATTAAGATGAACATTAATAGTAGCAAAAAAATGTAATGATTTGCAATACTTCATGTAATAGAATTTTTAAAAATAATTGGATGAATATTACTATTCAGAAAATAATATTCCATTTGGATCAACTTAATATCAACAGAAAGAGAAGTTTTGTCCTGAAACTACTAGAGATCGTTTGGAGTCAATCACTTTAGGAAGATTTATTAATACTCCAAATATTTTTGGACAACGTTTTGGCTGATCCATTTTCCCCATCGTCAGGTGCACAATCTGCAAGAAAAAAGGGAAAATGGCAACAGAAAAAATGGGTAGCATTTATATACCAACTGGATCAATCCATTTCATCCACATTTGGCTGTGAGATATGTTCGCTTCAGAAAATTACTTACCTAATTATTCATTCGTTTTCACGGCGTAAAAAACATGGTAGACTGTCACAACAAAATTTTTAGAAAAAGCCAAGAGTACAACTATTGCACTATTTTTAGGATCTTCGCAAACCCAGTCACACACACACACACATATACACACATACGCATACACACATGCACACATACACATACACAGCGGGAAAAGAAATGGTGTTTGTCTATTATCTCCCTTGAAATGACCCTCATCGTTCCCACAAGTCATTCATTAGTAGCGGTGCTTGAACACAATTAGGAAGGAGTCATAATTAGCGTTAATTGTTTGTCCTAATTAACTGTGGATGTGATTATCGTAAACTACAAATGTTCCATTCATGTCTTCCCTCGCCAACACTTTAGAAATTTCCTTGTTTTTTGATCAAAGTGATAACTTCGAAGCTTCAATGGCGACTTTAAATCATAAAATCGTAATGAACACATCTCCACAGAATATCATAATTGAGAGATACAAAGCCGACCGAGACCATGTTCTATGGATTACTCAAGTGTATGAGCCAGGGGCATTGGGGGCAAATGACCTCCTAAATTTTGGAAAAAAGTGTTAAATGTCGGGCGATAGAGACCATATTTTATGAACTATATTTATTTGACGGCACTGAACTGAGAAAGCAGGTTTGAGCATTGGGTAGTGCTGGTCCGTAATTTTTCGATTGATATCAAGAAATATTTTATGCATGACCCTTTAGTCATCATGTGATGAAAGCTCCCAGGGAGACACTGCTCTTACCCTTGAGCGAAACAGCCGCCGGTAATGTAATGGGTCAAATAACTGCTTCAGCTCCCAATTCCCATTTTGCTTATCTACGGTCTACATTTGCTCTATTTTTCTCTTTCAAGATGACAATTATGTTATCAAGAAATGGACAAAATGATTATGAATTGAGAAATGATCTCCCATTATCACACGGTGAATGTATCGTTGACAGAACAAACAATCGAAGAAAATGGGGCTGCTGTAGAAATCGAAACTGCATTACCGGCGACTGTTTTACTCAATGATAAGAGCAACGCTACGTTGAAGCAACTAACATATCGGTCGCAGGTTCGATCCTGTAGCAGCCTTATATTAATATAGACTAGAAGGCTTTACATCTTTAAGGACTAAACATACAAAAAATCTTTTTTTCCCAAATCTTATGTCATTTCAGTCAATTATTTCTCAATATCTGTAAATGTAATTTAGGCAATTTTCTTCAGTATTTTTTATGCCTTACACAAAATTTGATATCATGGTACTATACGTGATATTTTGATCAACAGCTGTTTACAATGTCACTGTTTAAGGGATTTAAAAACAAAGCCGTTATACTAACATGGCTGCCCAGTAATGTTGATCAAACACCAATTCCTCTCCAGCTATAAATTTAATATATAGCTCATGTTCCACAACACGTATTTTATTTCATAATGTATTGTATATGAATGCTATTTTATAAAACACATCATTTAATCTTTACAAAACACAGGACTTTCTTATGTAGGTTACCCCCGAAAATGTGTTCGACGTATATATATATGACGTATGTATATATGTAGGTGTGTGCGCGTGTGTGTCAAACGATAGACTACAAGCTTTTTTGTGACCACTGTCTTAGCAGATGAGAAATTATCGGAGAGTGGTTTTACTAAGTTTCTACTCATTGTATTTTTCTCAGTAGATTATTGAAGGCTGTCATGGATCAAACTACGATTTTCTTCATCTTTGATTTTTATGATAAATCCATTATTCATCGCTAGGGAGTATCTTGTTGGACAATGACATTTTCTGTGTCGAGTAAAAAAAAGAACAACAAATGCTTAAACTGACTTATTTTACTTTCGGCAGGTTCAAGTGGAAACCGTTTGTAGTTTCTGAATTTTTCACAGGGCTTGTAAATATCAAACTGCATTTGTCCGATTGCATTAGAAATAAAGAGCAGGGTGAACATACAAGGCGATTCTAAGATTTCTCTAACAGCGTGGAAAAGATGATGCAGTGAATTTTGCATGAATATAGGCTATGATCAGTGTGGCCTTTAATGTTTGATTGTCAGTCCGTATCTTTTATCGAGTCGAGCAAAAGGAAAGCAATGAAGAGCTGAGTAACTTGGATTTCCATCGCTTATCCGGAAATGACTTTTTTTCTCAGTCGAGTTCGAAGAGGGAGATTATTGTTTCAACACTAACCGATGTTCGTTCCTTTTGCAAATGATAAAAATTGCTCCTAGTTCCACTCGCATACAGGTGCACTGAACACACTCTCAATACACGCCATACATCATACACACACGTGTACACACAAAACGCAGACAAACATACAGACACACCAGCATATAAATGCACACATATATATATATAAAGAGACATAAACGTGTACATATATATATATATATATATATATATATATATATATATATATATATATATATATATATATATATATATATATATATATATATATAATATGAAAGACGATGACACTTTTTATATTTGTTTCTCAGTTGATTTCTGTCAAGCTAGAGCAACATAATGGGGATAAGGGAGTACTGCATTGCTGCTGTTGGTCTGTGAGTTTGCATACGCTGAAGCAAACAGAAAGATATAAACAGCATAAAGTGAAACCCTCCTGTGTCTGTGTGTTAAGATCTACATTTCCACTACAATTGCTGCTTTGTTGTTGCACAGAAAACAATTTTACTGAACATTGGCATCACCGATTTTTCATGAATAAATTTGATGTTTCTCTCATATTAAAAAGAGAAATTCGTTTTTACCCAATTCGGTTGAGTTATTATTTTTAAATTATTAAATAACAGAAAATATGAAGAGTTATAGAAAATCAACAGAAAAATAAATTTTATTGTAGGACTACGTTTTTTGTTTTTGGGTTTCCTTGTTTTGGCTTTTGTTTTCAATAAATACATTAACACTAAAAATATATATTTTTATAATTTGTCCATACGTAAATAATCCTGTCATTTCTGACGGGTGCTGGTTCTATGCAAGTTTATATATATATATATATATATATATATATATATATATATATATATATATATATATATATATATATATATATATATATATATATATATATATATATATATTGCAGGCTCCACAGTGGATATGTATCGATTCTTTGCAATAGATAGAAAGAAATCTTTCTTCCAATTATTAAAACAAAATCTAATAACGCCTTTACGTCCGATCTAAATTATATTTGTGTTTTCGCGATTCATTTTCGTATCATTCAGGGTTTTTTTTCTGCGTCCATCATTATCTGTCGAGTGGGACTGATGAAAGATCGGGGTTGGGGTGTCGAACCTAGGTAAGTATAAACGGTAAGCAAATAACTTTTGGCAGGAAGGAATAAATATACATATTAATAACATTCCGAAAGTAGATTACTCAACTTACAATAGACAGAAAGTCTGTAAAGCACTTGTGTCCGTAATATTTTTTTCAGATTTGCATATCTCTCTATTTCCCTCTCTATTTCTTTTTCTCTCTCTCTATCTATCTATCTCTCCCCCACTCTCTCTCTCTCTCTCTCTCTCTCTCTCTCTCTTTCTCTCTCTTGCGTGCTTTATAAACATACACATCTATGAATTGCTTGGCTTCGAGAATTATATATGTTATTATATGTGTTCAATAATACCCCTTAAAAAAGTTTTATCAGTGAAAAACGTTGAGATACGCGAAACACGGTGTAAATCTCTCTATTGTGTGAGTATATATATAATATATATGTGTGTGTGTGTGGGTGTGTGTGTGTGTGTGTGCGCGTGCGCGTGCGCGCGCGTGTGTGTGCGCACGTACGTACTCACGTGTGTATTTACTAGTCCCCGTGAAATAAAACTTTTGGATATGATTGAATTTATGGGATGATTTTTAGAAAAGAAACTAATGAACTCACTTCAATGGTTGAGTCCATTGTTCTAAAGGGTGGATAATGTATATTTCTATTGACAAATGTTAACTTTTAAGTGGAAGAGTCCATTGAAACGTGAAAAATCACAATATTCATTTCATTATAAATGTACATATTCTCCATTTTCAAAAGTTCGTTTTACGCCATCTTTTCAATTAGCTGAAAAAGCTAATAGCAAAAACAGTGTTCAGTCTTTGATCTTCTATGAGCCGTTAAAGAGGTGGCTCGCACGCTGGTCATATTTCATCTACACCCCAGTCTCCTATACCTCCCAAAGCCTCCGATGATCCCAAAGCCTCCGATGACTCGGCCTAACATACCATCATCACCATTTCTAAGTGTCTGGGAACACTCTAATTTTTCCCATGAATTAATAGGGAAGGTGTTCATAATGACGCTTTACTGTTGGATGGTAGAAGAAACCTTCATATATATATATATATATATATATATATATATATATATATATATATATATATATATGAAAACTTACGAATAAAATATAATATGGTATAGTATAATAAAATATCCGATTTATGTTGGGTTTATTTCATAAAGTGCTCAATACATTCAACATTGAACATCAAGTTGAGTTAGAGCAGAGTTTAAAATATGATGAAATGAAATATGCTACACAAACACGTTTATGTTTCTGTCCTATTTGGGCTTCTTTGGGCAAATGGTTTAGGTCTCTATTTAGGACATTTGGGTGTGGTCTATTTTTCTGGGGTGTAGGATCTGATTCTATTCATTTATCTTTTCTTTTTCTTCGTTTAGTAGTTGGTCAAACACAAAAACATAACAATCAATGAACTATCACCAAACAAAAAAGAGAAAAAGAGGAAGATCCTACACCTTAGAAAAATAGAATGCCCCCCAAAATGTCCTAAATCGGGATCCAAAATAAGCCAAAAAATTCGCCTGAAGAAGTCTAAACAGGGCGAGCACATAAACGTATTTGTATAGAGAATAGTTTACTTCATCATATATATATATATATATATATATATATATATATATATATAATTGTCACAACTCTGTCACTTCAAAGCAAACTAACCTTGAAAAAGAAAATTTGTTGGAGAGAGGGGGCATGTACACGCATACACACAAACACACAGTGCTTTGTGACTATAGTTGTTACGACTTTCCCCTTTGTATCAAGTATTCTTTACCGAGGCAAGCTGGAAGGTAGAATTGAAAAAACTGATTTTTAATGTAGGCAAGTCTTCTGCAATACGATCTTCATTTCTGATATTTTTCTCGGCTAGTTTTCATATTATATATATATATATATATATATATATATATATATATATATATATATATATATAATGTGTACTTTAGAGAGTGAGACGGACTCGGGAGTGAAGTTTTTGGTAGTAAGGTTTATTAATCCTTATATGTCAATAGTCCATACATGTTTCGGGATTTCTCCCATCATCAGTGGTGCGTGTTGTGTGAGTATGAATTAAAATGTACCATGTGGAACCAGAGTCCACTGCCAGCGGCTATGCATTGTGGGTAAGTTTTGTTGTCAGGGCTACAAGATATATATATCTATATATATATACATACATACATACATACATAACGAACGGATAAACATGATAAGAGAAAATATATTTACGTAGGAAGCTGTTCATAGTAATCACTGAAAAAGGTTATGGTGATCAAAATCTGTCAGTCCCGACTATTTGATAAAATGAATTGATTATAAAAAGATTCTCGTTTAGTACATTTTTTTTAATATAAAGATATTTATAACAATGAATATAGATTTCTAACAAAGAATGCAAATTGTTCCAATTTTATATCTTTTGCTTTATGCTATCAACCGGTTATTGGTATTTAAAAGAATCTCCTCTGAAGTGATCACAATAAGCGGCCTCTTCTTTATTATACTTTCTTTTATGCTATATTTCTGGGCGTGATTCAATGTTTACCATCTTTGTCCATATCGGGATATGCTGACTTCAATCGCATTGCCGGAAAATTCTCTTTCCTCTTTATATATATATATATATATATATATATATATATATATATATATATATATATATATATATATATATATATATATAGATATATATATGATGAAATGAAGAATTCACTACACAGACACGTTTATGCCTCTGCCCTGTATGGTTTTTTTTAGAAAGAACCCAAACAGGGCAGAAACATACATGTAGCGAATCCTTTATTTCATTATTTTAAGCTGTTCTCTAACTTGACTTGATGTCTGATGTTGAATGTATCGAGTACTTTTTGAAATAAACCAATCACGGGTCGGATATTGCATTATATTATACAGTATTCCTGATTTGTACTTTGCATATATATATATATATATATATATATATATATATATATATATATATATATATAATCAAGAAATGGCTATGTTTGGTCCAACAGAATGATTTATAAATTGCGTTATACGATGCAGAAACTTATTTGAAATGATCTTCTGCCATTACATGGTCAAAATATCCCTCAATTTAGACAACATAAATAGAATGAATAATTAAAGAGAATGGGACTGCTGCAGGAAACGAACCTGCCACCGATAGTGTAGCTGCTTCAATGCAGCGATGCTCTTACCACTAAGCTAAACAGCCGCCGGTAATGCAAAGGCCAAACAATTTTCCTATCGCAGACCCATTTTTTTAATTATTTATTCTATTTACATTGTCTAAACTGAGTGAAATATTAACAATGTAACGACGTGAGATCATTTCAAATGAGTTTCATTATAATATAACGCAATTCATAATTTACATATATATATATATATATATATATATATATATATATATATATATATATATATATATCAGACAATGTCAGTTCTTTGCTGGACAAAGGCATCTCTCATCTCCTTCCATGACGACCGTGACTGTGCTAATCCCTGCAATGTCTTAGTTGCAAACCTTTCCATCTCATCCCTCCATATTGTGCATGGTCTTTTCTTACTGGGTTCACTGTTCTATGGGCAAAAATCAGTCAGACTTTTGCTCGATTTGTTGTTCACTAAGTGTCCTGTCTATCTCCATTTTTGTTATTTGATTCTTTGTATGATATGCTTCACTCTCTTCCTCTCTCTGATAAGTGTCGATCATCTTCTATTAGATTCATCTAAAGCATTGGTCCTTCAATGACTCTCGCTCTGATTGCAAATTGGTTCTCAGTCCGTTTTGTTTATTTCTATGTTTCGCATCTGTAAAACATAGCTGGTATTATGCATTCATTGTATACTTTTCGCTTCATGCAAATTGGTGAAGTGCCTTTCAATACGTATCTCTCGCTCTCCCTCTCTCGCTCTCTCTGTATATATATATGTAAAGAGAGAGAGACTGAGAGACTGAGAAGGGGAGACGGAAAAAGAATGAAACCAATAGTTAACCACCGAGTCTGATAAAATCAAAAGCTGTCCATCTTAAATGATTGATGCCTGGATTTATTAAAGATGGTAGAAAATTGAACCGAATTTAGCCCTCTTCGAAAGACATGTATATATATATATATATATATATATATATATATATATATATATATATATATATATATATATATATATATATCAACATAGTTATCTATTGTCATTCGCAGGTTTTCCATTCAAAGTTTCAATAACTTGCATTTTCTCCCCAAAATAAACGTAATATTAATAAAAAATGAAATTAATTTAGAAAAGGAAAAGATGTAAAAACTCTGATTGGACAGCAAAATACACACTGCCATCACCATAGGCAGACAAAGTCAGGGTCCAGTTTTACATAGTACGTACATTGTAAATCGATTATCCACTCACTTCCCTCTAAAAATGTGCCCTTTTGTCACTTTTTGTTTTTCTGCATTAACTCCCCTCCACACACACACGCACGAAAAAAAAATTAATGGAAATATTTTGGGGAGATTTTAGTCATACACTGTACAGTACAGATAAAACGTAAAAAATTCAGGAAAGTTGAGAAAATTTAAAATGTATCGTAATAACCTTTAGGTTATAGATAAGAAGGAAGATTACAGAAAATTATCAACTAAAAATTATCTATGCAAACAATATAAACTCTGTTGAAAACTTATGATTAAAAACTCAAACGTGTTTACATTCGCAAACTGTTTAGTCGAACGATATTTTGGACTTTAATTTGTTTGCCTGATTCACTGAACTGTAAATAAATTGATTTATTCATTTTTCAGTAGATTAAGTATTGTGAATCAATATTAAAACTATTTTTTCATTTTTATGCCGCTATTTACCTTCATATTTTTTCAATATTTTATGACTTTTTATCGCAACTTTTCCCAGGCTAGGTCATTTTTTTAAGAAGCAACACAAATATTAAGATGAAGGTAAGTAATATCATGGAGAGATGAAAATTGTTAATAATCACTGCACTTAAGTTTTATGAAATTCATGTTCTCCCTTAATTAATTGCATATTTATTTTTACTAGCATCTACCACGTGCTTTTCAACGCTCTTTTGAAACGTATAGCAATGATTAAATATATATTCTTCGAAAGTCTAATGCAAGAAAATAACATAAAGTTAGTCGTTGGAAAAGAAGAAAAAATATTTTTGAGTACTCACAGAAGATTTCTGAGCAGATTAAGGCTATGTTTATGTTTTTAACTAGACAAAATAGCAATCCCGCCATAATTCTGACACGAGAAAGAAATGAAATCGAGTTTTAAATTTCAAAGATTTCACTGCATGCTTCACTAAATTCATTTATTTATTTGTACATTTACAATTTGAGAATGGTAAAGTTTTTGTTTATCGAAAGGTTTAGGTTACAAGAATTATAGGTTTGGGAGACCAAAAGGATTGGGGGGTCAGCGAACATTATTCGCAGATTTGGCGCTTAAACGGATCCCTGGTGCCCCTTACACACGCGAATGGCAAGTGATTACTATATATATATATATGTGTGTGTGTGTGTGTGTGTGTGTGTGTGTGTGTGTGTGTGTGTGAATAGCTTCCTTGGTGCGGTTAATTCGTTCCAAGATTTTCCATACTGTTGAAAAAGCTCTGTTCAAGGTCTTGTACAAAAAGGTTTTTTTCACTTTATACTTAATTACATTCATTTGTTCAGCAATATATTAACCACACTACATCAAAACCCGCACTAACCAAAACCGCATGATTCAAGGTATTCATTCATATATATATATATATGTATATATATATATATATATATATATATATATATATATATATATATATATATATATATATGAATTTGTACTCATACGCCAATTTATTTTATGTATACATTTCCATACATTACAAACATTTGCATAAATCCTATTACGTAAATCTCAATATTTATTCCCACAGGTATAAATCGCGGAGCGAGATCGAATTCTGTTAAGTGTTCATTTCACACTCATGCTCTTCGGAAAGGTATGAATCCCTTCCTCTTCACGCTCTTTCACGTCATCAGATATTATGACGAAATATCTCGTCACTAACACGATGGTCGAGAGATGATTGAGAGTGGTTTGTCGAAGGGCTCAGTTATCCTCCTAAGAGATGATTGAGAGGATAATTGAGCCCTTCAAAAAACCACTCTCCCATGTCTATTTCAAGTAACAGCAGCAACATCTAAATATCCGATACCACCAAATTCACCGACTGCTCCGACTACAATCATCATCACTAACGTTGTGATGCGGGAACGCTCAAAATATCCCCCTTATAAATTGACGGCTTCTTCACTTTACACCATTTCAGCTTACAAAAATATCTTATTGGAGCGCTCTACTTTTGGACAGCGAGGAATACACACACACACACACACACACACTCACACACACACACACACACACACACACACACATGCACACACACACACTCACCACACACATTTTAGATCCCTTTAAATAGGGGGAAAGTTTCAATTTACTTATGACTCATTAATGGTGAGGAAAGTCTTTCTTTACTATTGACCCCTCAAAGAGGAAAAGCTTGTTCCCACTTTAGACCTCCCAAAGGTTTCCTTCATTTTTAATCCCTTAAAGGGGGAAAAATTTTCACTACAGTTTTGACCCTTTAAAGGTGGAAAAAAGACTGAGTTCAATTTCAACCCCTTGAAGATGAGGGAAAAGCCACCCTTCACTTTTGACACCTTGAAGGTGAGAAGAGTTTCCAAACACATTGACCTTTTAAAGGTGGAAAAGAAAGTCTCCTTTCACTTTTCAGCGCTCAAAAAGGGGGGGGGTTCTCCCTTCACTGGATCCCTTCACTTTTGAACCCTATAAAGGAGAAAAAGAATCACTCCACTTTTTCTTGGAAAGATTCCTTCCAATTTTGACCTTTCAAAGGGAAGGAAGAGTCTCCCTTTACTTTTGACCCTTTAAATCAAGGAAAGTTTCCCCACAATTTTGACCCCTTAAAGAATTATATATAAACATTCATAATGAGAAAATGTGTATCTGTTTATATTCATATGGACAGAGCGTAAGGTTTCACTTTAACATTATAGTTAGATTGTAAAAAGAAGCCCTGTTCTATAACCCCTGAAAGATTTCTTCATATATTTTTTTTTTTTTGCTTTAAAACTTTCCCCAAAGATTCATTGAGTATGCATGCCAAACTTTGTTGGGCTCTGCCCATGTTTGAATGAATTCCATTGAGTGATAGACCGACACAGGCACCTCTCACTGAGGATTCCATAAGTATTCTTTATACGAGGTCTTTTTTATCAAAAAATATCGAGTATTTTTATTAGAAATACAACTGAATATCATAATAATCAGTATACAAGAATATCTATATGAAAGCCTTGGCTCCACGAACAAAGGGGTTTTTTTCTTGGGGGTTTTCCACGATTATAGGACCCTAGTCGACGGGAACTGTATCACAGAATGGACATTCTGTCTGCACTATGAGCTCTTAAGGTGAAGTGCAACATGTAGAAGGCCGACTTCACCGTTTTAACCAAAGGTTTGCATGCTATAGTCCATCAAGGTGGCGAAAATAGTAACAAGGCCCTTAGGTCATAGGTCTATCTGGAGTTTCCTTCTCTTTGCCTGAGCTAGCTATGGGGTTCTACCGCCCCTTTGCTGGAGTATTCGGGCAGTATAGGTTACCTGGATAGGATGTTAACACTCTGTAGTTGGTAGATACCCAAGCTGGCTCTAGAATCGTACTGTCCCTCTGGAGGGGTATCACGACTGTATGGCTGTCAGTGTAATTTGAGCACAGATCTTTTGGATCCGTAGAGGTCTACTGTCCATTCAAAACAGTAACCTGACAGTACAGGAGCATATATATATATATATATATATATATATATATATATATATATATATATATATATATATATATATATATATTGTAGCGCAGGTCCGAGACACACCGCTGTTTATGCAGATGCTCGAGCCGGCAGAAGAGGTCTGCTGCCCCTACAGATGAATAATCTGACAGTAAAAATTCCTATGCATATTGAAGCGTAGATCTGAGTCAACACACACACACACATATACACACATACACACATATATATATACATCCAATGGTAAAACTGAAATTAATTTTTCTTTTTTTTTCAATCCAAATAACAAAGTTCGTTATGAAGTTACAATGATACTGTCTTATGGATTCGGTTGAAGTTTTACTATATGTATATGTATATTTTTTTTTTACATTTTACGATCCGTATATCTTTCCCCAGATTGCATTTTTACCTATTCCTATGGAAATTGAAAAAAAAAAACAAATTAATATAATGAAATGATGATTCACCCGTTATTCAAATGCGCATCACGCCATAAAAAAATGAATTTGATTTAATGAAATTCATAGACATTTGACTTTTGGAGGAAAGGAAAAGAAAGAAATGGAGGAGAGGAGAAATTGGGTTAACCTGATAAGTATTGAAAGCTGAAGACAGAGAAGGAAACGGGGGAAGAAAGAAAAACTCAAAAAAGAAAACAGACGTCATCAAAATTAATAAAACAGACTTCTTGAAACAAATGGCGGCAAAGCCGATTGAACAAATTGAAACTCTGTAAAATGCTAGAAATAACAGGTCTGGTTAGTCATCCTATAGAAACTGTCACTTGAGTGATATTTTGGACGGCTTGCTGTGTTGAGTATGATCAGTCAAGAAAATTGGGAAAGTGGTGATCACCGAATAAATTACTTCTCTCGCTAGTTTCAACTTGTCTGTTCAATAATTGATACTTGTCACCAAAAAAAAAAAAATGTGAACGCTACCGGACACGAAGGGATCAATAGAGCATCAACATAAATTGACCCCTGCCAAACACACACACACACACACACACACATGTACACACACACACACACACATGTACACACACACACACACACTAATATATACTATTGGGGAGTAATTTTCAAGAAAACTAAAAATCGTTTTTTCTAGTCATAATAAGGAATATCTGTTTCAATTTTCAGTCGTCTAGTTCAATTGGTGCTGCCTGTACGCGCAATACATACATAGCCAGTCAGCCAGACTTACTTTAAAACTGGAAAAACAGTAAAAATGTTTTTGCCTCTTGGATGATGCAGTGTCTATGGTGGGATTTGAAAAGGGTCCTCTACTATTTGAGTGAAAGCAATTACTACAATCAATGTGCCCTCCCAATAGTCACCTATGGAGCTGGAATATGGAACCTAACCGAATGACAGAAGAAAGGATGATGCTTAACACCCCACGAAGGGACCGTAAGAAAGCACAGTGTATTAAGAAAAGTGAAAAAACAACTAAAAATCCATTAGAAAACAATGAGCAGGTTATGATGTAAGAATGTCTGACAACAGCTGGACATCATGACTCCTAGCATGGATCACCAGAGATCATATGGAAAATTGTGGCCATCAAAAAATAAGATGGCGTGACGATCCAGACAAGTTCAGGAGATACTAGCGCCGCGACGCCCATGATTGAAAGGCATTGAGGAAAGTCTATACCTAACAACGGATGGATGATGAAGATCATGATGATGTTCTTTTGAAAATACTAGTTGCTCATCAACAACTTGATGGTCATTGGAAGCTATTTCTGATCTATGCTATTTAGCTATCAGTTGGAAATATTGATAGAATAAGCTCTTAGCGAAACTCCATCTCACGTTACTTTTACCTCGGGAAACCTGTTTCACCTCTGCAGTTTCTCTATTGCTTGAGCTACAAAAGCTATATGATTGGCAGGTGATCAAAATTTTTCTATAAATAATGAAGAATAAGTTATTATGGGGCGATAGATCTACACCAAAAGCTTCACAAACCACATTGAACCATTATTATTCACAATCGTGCCCCCTTGTAATGCACAGAACTTTTTTCTCTGCTTTTGTCGCATTTTTACCTTTCTCAAAATGAAAAAAGAACATTATTTGCCGAAAATGTTGCTTATTTTCTCCCATTTATAATGTCAGAAGTATTACACAAAAATACACTAATTTTTACAATTTGAAAACGAGTACGCTGATAGAACAGCTCTCGCAATACAATCAAAAGCGATATCATTGAAAGAAAACTGAACAATCTCAATACCACCTTACGATGAAATAGAACGAACGTTTGGAATAACGCAGTAGATTTGCACAAGACCAGCAAGCTTACTTTTAAATTAAAGACCTTCCCACAAAATCAAATCTTGCTCATCTGTCTCTTACTCCAACGAAGAGAAATATCTAAATCATTTAAATTGCACTCCTAGCTAGAAATTAATTTCCATTCGTCGCCTGGTTTTAATTAATGGTAACAGCTCTTTAGGGTAGTTAATCATTGACACGGCCTAAGGAATTTGTGTATTATCTAACATAGCCGGCGGTCAGCGCGCTAAACTTAATCACGCGTGTGGGAGTTGAGCTCAGGGGCAGCAATATTTATTATTAACTAGCATAATACACGTCAAAAACGACGGGATAACTTACGTTATAGATCGGCGCTTTCTGTGAGTATCTGTGCACTCTGCCTAAAATCAAAGTGTCACACCATGGCCTGGTATAGTATCTGCTAGCAATACGTTCTTTGGTAGCTTTGGGCCAGTGCAATGACATGGCCAATAATAGCTTACTGAGACTCGCTTTTGTTAAGCACAAAGGCCTAGGATTAGTCCTGTGGCCTCAAAAAATTAACTCTGCCCAGTCTAGGGAGATCACTAAGCCCAGGACAGCAACTTCCCACCGCACTACAAGGGATGGGTCAGGCTTGCCCTAACGCCTTCGCAACTCCAGTTGCGGGGACTGGGGCAATTTTTCTAGTTAAGAAACACCGATCACCATCATTAGTAATATCACAACCACCATCATCAATATCATTCCCACCATCATCAATATCACAACTACCATCATCAATATCACAACTACCATCATCAATATCATCACCGACATCATTATTATCAGCACCACCATCATCAATATCATCACTACTATCATCAATATCACCATTACCATCATCATCACCATTACTATTATCATCACCATCACCACCATTAATATCACCACTACCATCATTAATATCACTGCAACCACCACCACCACCATCGAGATGATCAATAATCAAACATTGATAATTCTTTGTCATTAAGAATGATAGCCAAAATGAAGTTGGGGCTTGTAGCCATCAGCTTATAATTTCTTTTAAAATGGACGTCATGTTTTCAAGTTCAAGTTTAGTAAAACGATTTATATCACTAACCTATCGGAACCCCTATCGAAACGAGACGAAGTTATGAATTAAGACCTCAATATTTTTTTTATATCTGATGGGTGTACCGTTCGGCAATAATTAGCAAGCTCATCTCACTGACTAAATCAATCCTAGAATGAGTTTAATCCTCACTTGGTGTCCCATTACCATCAGTTTGTTCCAGACCAACCTAAATCTCAAAGGAGCGTATCGACCATAAAGCAATATTTAGCAAGCTTTTATGGCAGACTATTTTGCTTGAAAAGAATTTTCGATTCATAGCAGGGGACCGATTTTTTTACATTTTGCCATAGCTTTAAAAAAAGGTGCAACAATGGTGAAGCAATGTTTTGAAAGCTAGTCTTATAGACGAAGCGAGTTCGATCTTCACTAAAGCACCCCATTACGATGGCCTTATACCAGACTAAAGTGAGCTTAGTCAAACCCTATGCTAAATATGATAAACGATCAGTCATAATTCCTACGAAAGTTTTAAGAAAAGTAGTCGGACTATTTTCCTCGTCTATGTTACATTTCAGTCGTATATTCCCCGGTACCAGGTGATTAAAAAGAGGGTTATTCAGTCGAAAAATGAAGAAATGAACGATAAAATAATCTGATTTCTGCACATACAACGCTTGAAACACGCCGTCGACACAATTCAGACACTAAATTTTCGGAACGTTGTGGAACTTTTTGTTTTGTTCTTTACTGTCGGGCTGTTTAAAGAATGTTAAATGAACACCCTCTTAGTATACACCATCTTGATTCTCTTCGGAAACCTAGTGTGCATGTGCTATTATTGTTAGAAGATTCCAATTGTTGCACGCCCACATTTGCGACGTCCACTGATTGCGAGCCCCACATGGAATTATTGCTCGAAATTATATTCTCATACTTTATATTAGTGTGTGCGTTTATTATGTTATATACTTATTATGTTATGTATTGTATTAATGTGCTTTTAGGTAGGACCATATAGAGCAGAGTGGTCTATAAACGTATTTTGTTGTGTGGGTCATAAGGGAAAGGAGTCAATGTTACTGAAGTTTTTAAATTTTTCGATACGTAAGAGTTTAGATTGATAATATTCTGATTTTGCATAAACTATGACATTTTAAAATGCCCAAATGAAACAAGTAAATACAAGTAATAAAATCTATAATCACAATCCAACGGTTTAATACTGCCACTAATTGAGCCAAAACTCGACCTACAGTCACCAATGAACTTAATTACCAACCTCATACTAATCTGCACTTAACTCAAAAAAATACAACTACTTTGGAACCAATATAGCTTTGGTACCTAAAATAAAAAGATTATAATAATGATATATTCTTTAAGATTGAAATAAGAAGTACAGCGATCACTATAGATGGAAGAACATCAATATTAGGAATAATTATGATTAAAATTCAACTTGATACTAACGTACGGAATCATAATCAAAATCAAAATGTAATCATGACTCACACAATAAAGTACGCTTATGAACCATTTCGTCCCATTTGATTTTTGCTGTCACCACATTAACTCAATACATTCAAAAAACGAAATACGAAAATAAAAAAACTCTATATCGATTCCATTTCGATTGAGAAAACTCTTGCTGTGACTTCCGGATGCGAAACATGGGAATTAACAAAACGAACTTACAACCAACTCAAAATCGAGCAGAGAGTCATGGGAAGAGCAATGCCAGGGGTAACTGTGAGAGAAAAAGATTAACATAGATACAGGGGGCTAGGGTGAAGGATATCATACACATGATTGAACAACAAAAAAGAAGATGAGCTGGACACTTAGCTAGAATAAAAGACAACAAACAGAGCATATGTCTAACCGATTGGTACCCATGGGATTTTAAACGCAGTAAGAAAAGACCATACACTAGATGAAGTGATGAGATAAAAAAAAAAGTTTGCCGTGTAGACATAGCAGAGGGTGATACAGTAACGGTCTTCATGCCAAGCAGTGGAAATAATGGCTGATATATATATATATATATATAAATATATATATATATATATACTATCTTTTTTCTGATTTTACAAACGGGGTTCTATTTACGATATAACTATAGTATCAAACTCGGCCATTGTTTCCACCATGCTCTCAAATTTAAATTGGCTTACAAAAAACAAGTTATTTTCCTTTAATCTATTTTATTGATTCATTTATTCATTTATGATCACTCAATTGTTTTTTTAGAATAAGATTTTAGATATGAATTACAGGAGATTGTTTTATAATCACACCTCAATGCTTAACATTAAAAAAATTACAAATCACCTGCATATTTATGCAACCGGATTAAAACTCATTATGAAATTCATTCATTTACCAAGAGATCGCTTTGACATTCATACCTCCTTGCTAGAACCAAATCAAGAAATGCGTCCTTTTCTATCGTCATATATAAAATATTCACTGAAATTTCTAAAATGATTAACACAGACAATATTTAAGTGCAATTCCTTCAGACAAAGATGCATTTGTCGGCCATTCGGATGTTTTTGGATGATAGATTCATAAAAGTGTTGATTCTTCTTATCTGAGTTCGTCTAATTTGATTGCATGTTTGTTTCATTCATTTCAGATCTTCCTGATGTGTTGGTTTTTTTAGGATTTGGTAGGTTAGTCTTGTTACTGTCATTAAAGCTCTTATCAATTGACACTATACGCTATATGCCTTGATTTTTTTTTTCTTTATGTTTTTACTTGATGATTCAGGTTTTTATTCTTCTATTTGCATATATATATATATATATATATATATATATATATATATATATATATATATATATATATATATAAGGATGAATTTAACCTGTTCATGTTTTACTGTCAATATTTTGAAGTATTAGGGGAGAATTCCTTTGAGTTAAGACCAGGCTCTCCTTATGGTATGTATCCTCAGTTTTTCTTCTTTTTCTTCTTCTTCTTGAGTATAAATACCTCTATTAGTATTTCTGTATACAATTAAAGATATGTATTCAACATTAAGATAAGCACTATTTCAAGTAATTTTTTACTTTCCCCTTGACGTGAAAAATCCCTTTTGTTTTCGGTATGTTTTATTTAATGAAATATTTAAAAGCTGTGTTATTTCAGTTTATTGCTATACGTCATATGTAGGGCTTCTTTTATCTTACTAATTTTCTATCGTTGTTCTCTGTGACTTTGACTACATTCCAAAAGTGGAAGTAATAAGATGATAGGTTCGTGTACAAAATTTCCATAAAAAAGACTTGTTATTTATATTTATATTCCATAATTTATTATTATTGTTGTATACACCTTGCACACAGATTCTGGCACGTACAAAGGCTATTTATTGATTCAAGGCCTTACGTAGTCATACTGTCGCATACGAACTCTAATCTTTTAACATATACACTTTGACACATTTGCGATTAAACACAAAGCCCTTTTTGCACACAGACACACGTGTTAGCACACACGCTGAAACACGCCCTTGAGAACCAAACAAATAAAGCACCTCTCTCTCTCTTTCTCTCCCTTGTCTGTCCCCTTTCTACCAGTACCCTCCTCTGACATAACGGTCAGTCCTTTGTGAAATACAAAACGAGCTCATTCAAAGATTATCCATCGTCGAAGCCTTTCTCCAGTCACGGTGTTCGCATCAGGAACATTGTTTTAATTGTTTAACTGCATCAAAACCAACAAACAATTCATGTTAGAATTCCTTAAAAAATGTATCGACTGCTTCCTGATGGCTAAGCACGTTTCACGTTGCAAAAGAGAAAATATCCCTAATTTTGGATGGATAATGACTAAAGTTTGTTTGCAACCGTCAACACAAACTGTCACCAAATCTAACAACATAGGCTTCTTCAGTTTTCAAGTTGGTCTTGCTGACTGGTTATTTATGTATGTGTCACACATACAATCGGGCGAGATGACTGAAGATTCAAACATCTACTCTTTACTTATTATGCTTAGGAGAAACTGTGGTGTATTTAGGGTTTTTTAGCCTCCCACCCGAATAGGTTTTTGGTCGGGGTTTCAATCTGAGTTGAAGCTAACTTGGTCACTTAGTTTGTGTCTGGCAGCATACGCGTTTGTTTTCTAGAAATTCGGATCTTTTAGTGATCACTGTCCAGCAAAAGGCGAGAGAAGTAACATATTCATTGATCACCTCTTCTTCCAGTAAGGCATGCCGCCAAAATATGTTGGTCACGTGACAGTTTCTATTGAGTGACTAACCAGACCTATTTTTTGCTTTTGCTTTGTTTTGTTCTTTGCTCAAGAAGAGGAATTCGTTTCCATTAATGAGAATGAAAAAGGAAGAATCAATTTTCAGATCACGAGTACAAACAAATATCAAAATATATCAACAGATCCATTCTGCAATGGCAGTTACTACAATGTTTGGCTGGTTCATTCTACAGCCTTCTTCAAATGTAAAAAGATGCATTCTATAATTTCGAAAAGTGTCATTATCATTCTGAGAGTTGTTCAAACTATTCAACATTCTTTTGTTGGTTTTGTGATTGATATGACCTTTCGTTCAATCCATTTTACAGCCTTCTTTTTGTATAAAAGCATATTCTCTATAATTTTGACTATAATAAAACCAACAAACGATTTTATTTTGTATTTCCTTGAAATGTACCAACAGTTTCCTGATAGCAATGCACATTTCACATTGCATCGGAGAAAAATATTTAGAACTAGTGGAAGTGTCTGACTTTGCCCAGATTTCAAAATATCTAAAGCAATTACCAGCACTTTGGTTCACTAAACTATGTATCAATTGCGTTCAGAAGATGTGGAAGATCTTTAGTTTGTCAAGGAATTATATCAAGATTGTTGTTTCCAAAAAAAAATACTTCTGTTTTATCTATAAAAAAAAACTCTCGAAAACATGAACATAAATAAACAGATCTGGTCAGACGCTCTATAGAAACCGTCACCTCACAAATGTCTTTTGACAGCATTCCTTGTTGGGGATGATCAATTGAAAATTCAAAAGTGATGAAGTTACTTCTCTCGCCTTTTGTTAAAAAGTCCAAATTCTAAAACAACAAACATGAACTCAGTCCATGCTAACTAAGGAATGAATTTAACGAATGATTTACATTACAAATTGAACCACTCACAAAAAGTCTTCTTTTTTTGGTGGTGGTGGGGATATTGAAAAAAACTTTTTTCTAGACATAATAAGGAGTAGCTCTCTAACTTCATTTGTGCAGCCTCCTTCGTGACGCATAGATAAATAGATAGATTGCCAGACCCACGTAAAAACTTTAGAAACCTATGTTGACTGTTTTCTTGACTGTTTTGGCTGACTGTTTTGCAATTTTTCAACAGATCCATTCTGTAATTTTGGTATAGATTACTACTGAGAGGTATTTGAACAAAATAGATATTTCGCTTGTATGGCTTGGTTTTGAGAGTTACAAACAAGAACTCTACGCAAGAAGAGCCAAACTCTATTGCAATTAACGTGATGCTCGGATGTTGTAATGGTTAATACGTCTGCCTTACACGCCAAAGGACACGGGTTTGATTCCCAGTATGAATGAAGAGTGTGGAACTAATTGAGTAAATTCAAAACTGTGTGATTAGGGGGGGGGTATATAAGCTTCTGCCTTGTAGATAACTAGAGGACCATACCTCGATATCAAAATGGGTGGCTGTAAGTGTGGCATCCACTATAGCTATCGACAAGATTATATGTACACAGCAATGGACTCTGTCTCACATGCATCAGCTGACATGTTTTGTGGCTAGATTTCTGGAAAATGTTGTTTTGTTTTGTTTTTTTGATGGGGCTAGATTTTTAAATAAATCAAACCAAGTATTTTTTTGTAACCTGATTGTTCAAAATTACCGAAGGAAATTGAAAAAGCTAATTGTTATTTGGAAGAGTTACTAAATTAGTTAGCTTGATAGCCTTAAACTAGACTGATAAACATTTTGCAAAGAATGCATAGGCAAGAAACACTTTGTGCTTATTCGAATAATTATGAACATCGCAGTGTGTTACATGGATACAAGATAGTTATTTGGTTTATATAATTAGTGAGGTGTATCGATTCAAATACTCACGTTGCTTAGACATGTGTGTGTGTGCTTGTGTAATATTGATATGAAATAGTAATTTGGTTCATACATATACATACTTATATATTGTACTTTTTTAAAAAGCAAACCTTCGCACTGCTCATAAGTAAAAAAAAAAAAAAAAAAAAAAAAAACTAAGTCATTATCAATCTAAGAGTTGTTCATATTATTGAACATTCTTTTTCAAGCTTTCGTTGTTACTGTTTTTGAAAATGGCACTGACGTTGGAATGATCTTTGCCAAGGGTAGGACTTTGCAGAAACAATAAGGTGCCATAACCCTATGTAAGCTATTTTTCGTTAATATTTAATGGTATGATACATCCCGAATAGACCTCATACATTTACTTACACGCACACACACACACACACACACACACCTGTAGAGAGGAAGTGAGAGAGAGAGAGAGACCGACAGAAAGAAAGATGATAACGAAGAGAGAGAGAGAGTGAGAAAGAGAAAGTGCCTGTGTCTTGATGAATATATAGATTCAAACACGATACACGCTCAGCTTCCCCTTCTCTGTATCTATACAGATATTCTCTCTCTCTCTCTCTCTCTCTCTCTCTCTCTCTCTCTCTCTCTCTCTCTCTCTGAATATATCATTCGTCACAGGTAATTCCACCATATATTTTGACGGGTATCAACATTATGGGTAGCTGATTAAATCCCACAACCCCACCCCTGTCATAGTCCGATGAATAATAAAAAGAGTAAACATCCCGAACAACAATCACACTCCAATTATTCGTCGCTCCCGCAATTGTCTGGTCACATTTGCTGAATTGTTTCAAGAGGACCTGACCCTTCGTTCCATGTGCCTCTTATGATTCTGTCAGATTTCTAATCACCAAAGCCAATGTCTTCCCTTACACTGGAGTGGTCAACGACACGGACAAATTCTGCTTTAGGCTGTTTATGTTCACTTCGCCCTTTGGAAAAGCATGAATCCATCTCCTTTTCCCTCCGAGCTACGGGTAAAATAACAAAATAGATTGGGCTCTCTAGCGTAGGAGGATATCCTGATAGCAGGGGGATACTAAATTTGACGTCCTTCTGGCAGCTCCTGCAGCCAAGTTGATGCCAAACGTATCACGTTCCGCTTTCCATTGGACAACATCAGCGAGGCTAAGAGAGTAATATGCTTCACCCAGGTTTGTGATCAAGAGGAATCACTTCAGCGACATTCCATGTTGTAGCGAGACAGACGCCTTTTTGTCAAACTCTCCCACCCGTGACGACTCCTCACAAAAGTACCAGCAATTAAAAGAATCAGAGGACTTACAAAGGAAGTCACTTCGACCAAATTGTACTGGAAACAAATAGTATAGTCATTCAATAGAAACCATCAGGTGAAAAACGTCTTTTGGCAGCATGTCATGCTGGGGGTGATCAATTGAAACTGTGGGAAAGAAGGCACCAATAATGTAAAGCAAAGAAGAAATCGCCATTAATTTATATCAGAAAAAAATCCAGCGTTCCCAAACCCCAAAATATTGATAATGGTACGTTATGCTAAGTAGTTGGAGATTGGGGCGCATGTAGGTGCAGGAGATAGGAGATAGAGAGTATGCGTGCGCGTTGCCTCAATAACGACTCGCTGCTAATGACGTTGAACGATTTTTCGTCACAACGTTCTTCATCGAAGAGTCTTTGACCATTAAAATGAGTGGCGTGAAATGAATTATAAAGGAGTCGCTTCACAGAACACATACCCCGGGCTGGATTTTTGCCTTGGGGGCCCGGAGCACTTCAAGTTCGCTGGGTCTCCTATACACTCAATTGCTCCCTTTCGTAACCCATGCCCCAATTAAAGTAGACCCAAATTACTAGCAGTAATTTTATTAGATTTTTCAAAACAATAGAAAGTGTTATAATGAAATGAATTCCCATGTAAATCCAAGCAGTAATAATTAATTTATATCTTATTAAAGAAACTAATTATTCAATTATTATATTGAGGGGACCAGAGTAATTACCCCTTTTCGTCCCTTATAAATCCAATTGTCCAATTGATAGAATGGCCATAAGAATCAAATTTTGTTTCATATTTGTTCAGTTTTCCCATTTGAAAAATGACACCCGGCACTTCACTTGGCCTCAAATCTAGCACGTTTTATTTAGTGCAACCCAGGAACTGAGTGAAGCTCAATCAGCTATGGGTATTCATTGCACCCGGGGTAGTCGATGATGGAAGTGATGGTTGGAGCGTCGAAATAAGTTGACAATCAACGGGGTGAGAGAAACGGGAATCCAATGTCAAACAATAGTGGCTCGTGTCAGGGCGTAATGGTATGGGGAGCCGCTAGGCACACCCCGGCTCGATAAGCACCCGGGATGGAGATAATGAGTCGAAACAGAAAAGGGTGGGAGGGAAGAAAGAAAGGAAGAACGAACAGACGGGAGACAGAAGAGGCAGGAAGGAAGGGAGGAAGGAACAAACGAAGGTGGGGGAGGGAAGGAATAAGGAAGGACAGAGCGGACGAAAGAAAAGGGAGGGAGGAAGGAACGAACAAATGAACGGAAGGAAATGGAAGGGAGGTGGAAGGAAGAAAGGAAGAGAGGAAAAGGGAAGGAAGTTGCGAATGGACGAAGGAAAGGAGGGTGAAGGGATGGAAGGGAAGAAGAGAGGAAGGGTGGAAGAAATGAAGAAAGGCAGAAACAGTAAATGGGATTCACTTGGAGCAGTGGTTAACAACCTAGTCAAGTAGTAAGTTGCTCCTTTATGGAGTTCAATTCTCATTGGATGATCAAAACTTGTAGCCTTGCGCCAGACTGGACAAAAATTGACAAATGCCAACAAGTACATATATATAGGCATTTATCAATTATAATAGTTGTATACGGATATACATATTCTAGAAAGCTTTTCAGCTTTAAATACTAAACATAAGGCGTCAATAAAACAGGTACAACCTAAAAATGAACGCACTCGCTCTATATTACTTCTAATTGAAGATGACATATATATATATATATATATATATATATATATATATATATATATATATATATATATATATATATACACAAATTTGCTCCATAGAGCACAAGATCAATTCTCATAGAAACACCTGTGATATGATGAGATATTTTATTACCTATTTTGAAGTGATATTTTCCATTAAGATGACTAACAAAAGCCTCGTGGTTAGAGAGGGTAAAGCTTTATAGTATTTACATTAACTATTTCCCCCTGCAAATGCCAGGTCTTTTATTTTATTTAATTCTTTAATAAGATCCGTATATATATATATATATATATATATATATATATATATATATATATATATATATATACTAGCATATAACCGTCAAAAATGACCGAGTTATAATGATCAGCACTCTTCCCACCGGTCCTCTCCCATCATCTGCCTTGATTTTTTATTTACAAATATTTTAGCTCCGTTTATGTATTTCACATGGACCAATCCATTATAATTTTTCAGGTTATAATATGACTCGCACCAGACAGGCAATAAAACAACCAAACAAACATAAATTTACATTTTGTCTTTCATATGATTAGAAGATACACTGATATATAATTGTACGTATGTAATAGTGCACGCATGCGTATGTTGTGATGAAAATGCCTCTATTAACAATGAGTAATAGATTTTGATTCAGTTTAAATTATATATAAATACTGGAACGTAATGAAAAGTCCAGTACGCGCTAAGCAAACCTACTTTTTATTCTCGCATGTTCTTATATCATCTGACATCCGGTAAGGGAAATTACTGATGTCAGAAAGTCGCCATGTAATTTGCCACAGCGTATATACATCATCATCATCATAAGCAGCAGCAACAGCCATTATAAATCTGCTGAACTGAAGCCTTTCCCATTTTCTTTCATGACGACTGCAGTTGCTCTAACCTTTGACATATATTACCAGCAAACCTATCCATCTCATCCCCCATCTTGAGTCCGGTCTTTTCCTACTGAGCTTTCTGCCCCATGGGCGCCAATCTGTTAGTCTTTTGCACAATCTGCTGCCATCGCTCCGAGCTCAGTCTCCACTACCCTTTGCCATATCTTACCGGCAAACTTTCCTATCTCATCAATCCACTTTGTGTCTTTTCCTACCGCGTCTATTCTTCCAAGAGCATCAATCGGAATAACCCTTTGCTCCATATGTTGTCCATTCTTCTAGCTATTTATCCAGCCTTGCTCCACTTCCATTTTTGTTGCTTAATTACTTGTACAATATCCTCTACCTTGGTCCTCCCTCAGATCCAGGTTGATTTATTTCAATCACTGAAAGCTATTCCTAACATTGTTCTTTCCATCCATTGCCCTCTGTGCGGTTTTGAGTTGGTTTTCAAGTGGTCTTGTAAGGTTCCAGGTTTTGCACACGTTCGTCGTAGCTGGTATTACGTATTGATTTTATACTTTACCTTCAACACATATTGACGATTTGCTTTCAAGCACATCTCTATTCAGACCAAATGATTTCCAGCCATGACGACATTTTTGATACTGCCGGAAAACGAGGTAAAAAAGGCGATTGTCAGATTTTGTCTGAGTGACTAAAAGATTTGTTATTCTCTTCCCTCCCTCTCACACACACACACACCTCCATCACTCTCTTTACCTTCGTGTCACCTTCTCTATTTCTAGTGTACTCGTCTTCCCCTCTCTCTTACACCATATCCACTCCCATCACCTTAAACTACGACGACACAGCCTAACATACCATCATCACCATTTTGGGGACTGAGAAAGCTTAAAAATTAGGTTCTTTGGAGTAAAAAATTCAAGTCTAACAACTTACTTTTGTTTATTCTTCTGAGAGGCTTATAGCATTTTGTGAGCACACAGTGAAAGTTGCCGTAGACCTCTACACTAAGCACTAGAAGAGTCTTTGTTTGCATAAGTATCGAGAATTAATCCCAAGAACTTTGCTTGTTCGGGGGTTCTTTTGAATCAAACAAAACCTTCTAACGATGGCTGAGGTTCTCTATTGCCTCCGGTGTTGTTGAGGCTGAGTTGTTACGCGTAGGGGTCGTTCTAGGAGAGGGTGGCCGCAGATGCAACCCCGACTGTTCCATTCATGAAAACGTTGGGCTTTTGGCTTCTGGTAAGGCTGAGGGACCAACAGAAATAATACTGTACCTCTACGATCTTTGAAATACTTCTCCTTGAGTCCCTTCTGTTTCACATCTGAAACTCTCTTTTAACTCCACTCTCTATCTCCCTCGTCCCTGTTTCTCTCTTCGTTTCTTCACGTTTTCGCTCTCCACCACCCTTTCCTCGCACTCTTTTTCTCCCTGTCCCTCACCCCTACATTCATACCTACCCTTTCTATCTTTGCTTAAAACCCTTCTCTTTCTCTATCTCTCTCTCTCTCTCTCACACACACACACACATTAATCTCTCTTTCCTTCTCCCATCACTGTCTCTCAGCTTTCCATTCGTTCCCTTTTCTTCCCAAGAGCCTCAAGAACGTTGAGGTAAATAGAAAAAAATCTCGACCGGTCATATCTCCGACCAGAATCAGCTGTCAATGTTCTTTAACAATAGACTAACAAGACAAGAATCTATTCGGGGCCCGGACTCAACAGCATGGAGCCCACCGACGCTTTTCTCAGCGGTAGGGGTAAATTCCAGGGGGGGCATAAAAGGATATATCCGAATGTTGGTTGACAGCTAAGGAACTAAGGAGTTCCTAAGCTGTAATTCAACTTAAGCTGACACTGTTCAAAGTGACCCCTTGATCCCCAGCTTCTATAAGGTCTTGACGCTCGTTCCCTCGCTGAGAAGGCCTGGTCCAGAGGGCCGAATAATACCTCCTTGGATTCTACGCCCCTACGTGAAAGCCTATGCAGAGCTCGGGTCTGTATGTCCTCAAGTATTGGTTCCGTTCATGATTGGCATTTTTCCGTTAATCCCCCTACACTAAAATATTATTGCTATATTGCATGGTTGGGACTAACGGAAAAGTGCCCAAGGTTTGTCATCAAGATGAAGGCTATTCAGCCCTTCTCCACTTGGTCAGTCTTATACTGAGAATTTCTTATATTTAACCTACAATATTTACCAAGCTTAGTTTGTGTAAGGTCGAATCGGGAAAGTTGGAGAGAGTAAAACTGTGTTACACCAATCTTTCCAAGTCGAAAAATCTTGCATGCCTAGGAAATCAGTATTCAAAGTCCTGGCTTCTTACGTAGTTTCAAATACTGACTTAGGACTCTAAAAATTCCATCCCTTGATTGCATTATGGATGGTGTAAAAAGTCATGTATTTTAGTCCAGTTGAAAAAAAGCGACATTGGGTTCGAAAATTCAAGATTTTCACCATCGGATCACTGTGCAGCATCATATGGTCTAGTGTAGGGGTGGCAAACCTATCGCATGGGTACCCAAGGTGAGACGCAAAAACATTTTATTGGTACTCAGGAGGAGGTATGCACTCCCCAAAAGGTTCGTCACCCTAGGCTTAGTGTATAAAAGCTTATCTATAAGGTTTGTGCGAAAATAATTGCAGTTTTTTTTTATTTCAAACTTGATGCTCATTTTGGAATAAACGATTATTTAACTGTGCAATATACCAGTTTAAAGCCTGAATTTTGCTTTATTTATTTGATCTAATCGTTTTTTCATTCACTATCTATTTTGGTTTATTTTAGGCTGTCAAATCAAAGATGAAAAGAGCAAATTCGAGTGATGTTGTTGCATGAGTTCAAAATTGTACATTAATTATCGGAAACCGCTTGCAATATAAACCAAGTATTTGGCTACGTACAGCTCAAAATTGGTTGCAAAAATTTCGAAATGGAAACGATCGCTTTGAAGATTTTTAGAGTCGTAAACGTGCTTCTTTGATTGACGATATCCAATCAGGGACCATTATTGTAGTGGCTGGACAGAGGTGAAGCACTAAAACATTACTTGATTATTTCGATTAATAATTTTTAATCAAAGCTAAGATATTCTTCTTTAATGGCAATGGGGAAAACTGCAATCATTTTTGCACCAACTTACCTGGAGTTCAATCCTTGGTTTAGGTGGTGCAAAGTCATATTATCTTCGTTCGGGGGAAGGAACAGCCAAGCGACATCGTAAGTTTGAGTTAAGTGACGTAAGATATCCTCTGACATGGACAGCAATATGAGTACTATCTACCCCCCCCCCCCGCCTCAGCTGTGGATTGAATAAAGGGTTCGGTTCGACAATTCTAGAAAGTTACACTGACTACATAAAGAAGACCCAAGTGTACAACGTTGTGACTATATCAGCCAACTTGAGGACGCTGGTTCTAGTAAATCAGTGAATGATAATGATAATTTCTCATCTCAGAAATTCAGGCGAAAATGATCTTATTAAGATCGCTGCAACTTATATATCAATGAAGCGTACAGTTCGAAAGATGGACGAAGGATTTTTTTCCAAAAAAAGTGGGGAAAATTGAACAAAGATGAAACTGGGAACCAAAGAAAATACTTATCTCTCAGACGCAAGGTCTACAGAATATCTATACCTTCATTACCAAAGCAAGATTCAAATATATCTAGACTTATATTAATAAAGTGGAGATTCCAAGGTTTTTTCTTCTTTATTTTTACAAAAGATGCCGGCATAAAATGCGTCTGCAAAAATAATCTATTCAATAAGGGTTTTATGAGAATGTATATTCTCTGATTGGAAAATATTACCTAAATCCAGCTATGTTGGAAGGAATGGAGGGATCGTTCCCGTCTGTCGTTATTATTATTTCTTATCGAGTTTTTTGTGTCACTAATGGCGGGTTGAACGCAAGGCTACCAGCACTGGGTTTATTAATCTAGATCTGGCCTATGTGGGTTTCTGGATTTTTACTTCGAAATTTAATGAAACCAAAGTTTTTCCATACATTACATTTTATCGAGTTTTTTTTTATTGCTCAAATCCGTAGAGCAGCAACAATTTTCGGCTCAATAGTATTTCACATTATATAGACTCTGCACTAAGCTTCATATAATGTATCTAAAAATTGTCAGATGTATACAAAATTTATCTATTTTCATTTTCACAATATGAATTTCGTCAAACTCATTTCCTCTCACGTTATGGAACAAACAACCAAATAAAATATTTAATAAAAGATAATCAGGAAGGTGCACCACGAAGAAGAAAGTATCATTACGAAATGGTATCAATTTATGAAGATTTAGATGAATAGTAATAAAATCAAAAGTCAGTAACATTTATGTAGAACATTACTAGTAACTGTTGATGAATAATTCATTTCAAAACAGCCTTTTGCGTTATATGTCATCTGGGGGTGTAGAGTCCGGGTTTATTTGAACGCATGATCTTGGGTTTTTTTAAGAAAAGCTGCCGGCAATACTGGAATGTGGAGCGCGTAGGGTCATGCTTGATGCCAAAGGCGAGCTTTGGTGAGTAGACATTCATGAAATTATGTTTGGTTTTTTGATTTTACGGTTTTCAGAATTCCCGATGAAGGATTGTAAACCAGTATTTATTAAACTAAATTCAATGCAGCACAACTCCATGATGTTGGTACTCATTGAGATTCAAACTCACGAAACTAAAAATTAGTATGCAATACTAGTGTGTTAATCTTACCCCACTAAATACAATCAAAATGATTACAGCTTAATTTAGTATATATAAGAGCAGTTGGTAATCTTTTTGCTTTTGCAGGTTGGATCACGTATTAATGAGGGTTCGATGGGCCATATGAATACCATAACAAGCCTGAAAGACAGCAATTATGCATTCAGATATATCTAGATATATTTTGCCTCAAATCAATGAATAACAGATGCTAGAAATCATTCAACCAAGGAGGCTAATTAGTAATCAAATAATTCAAATTGGTCGTAATTTATTTTAATCAAGGCATTTTTTAATCTACTAAAAAGACTCAAAAAATCTTTAAAATATGAATAAGTACACATAAAATCCCAATATTTATTCGCAGGTCGATCAAAATCCTTTTGCGGACAAAATCCACGGGTCGTAGGTTACCTATCTGTGGCTTATTACTTTGAGGAGAGTCATTTACATACCATTAACTTTTGCAATCTCTTTCTAACATCTTTGATGTCGACACAACTCTTCGGTCGATTCATTCTACAGCTTTCTTCGGGTGTAATATGTAAATCAGCCAGGAAAGAAAGTAATTTGTAGCGCCGGTGTAGTATGAAAATCCTTGTGGGAGGCCGTAGACGGAATCGACCAAAACGTTGCGTCAAAATCAGAAATGTGAAGAAGAGAGTAGATTGACTGAACAGAAATTGATATTCTAAGTTTATCTTTGTCTGGCCCAAGGATCCTGAGGTAGCGTTCTGAAGGAGAAGAGAACTCGGTCCTCTATTTCTTCATATCTTTGTATATGTTTTTGTTTTATTTTTTAATCATCTCTTCTCACAACGTTTACCCTCCTGCCTTCTTCAAGTATCTGCTATATCCTGGAATGTTGTAGAATGTTCGCAGGAGAGTATCTATACCCTTCAATACACTTTATGCCCGGTGCTTGCATTTTTGTGTCCTTGTGATTGTCTTGTACACGTATGAGAAAGGATGGGCATGATCCCTCTGAATAATATTTGACAACATTCATAAAAACAACAGAATCCCGTGGAAGATTGGAGGATACGCGGCTGGAACGTTGTAAAAAAAGGACTGTATGCTGAAGGGTCAAACTGTACGGCAACTTCTATTCCAATCGAAGATGATTGTAATATATAAATATAAATATTGTATAAATGCATTAATATATCAGAATGAAAAAAGCCCGTGTGTATATATAAAATAAATCTTTGTTGTTATCTGAGACTTATCAATTTAGCTCGGTCAGTAGGAAAGCCTCCTCGCAGTCTGTCGTGAGTTTAAGTCACAATAGGGGAATATGTGTTTTACTGATCATCCTTCATCTTGATACAGCTTGTTCCTGTTGTCCTTGTTGTTACGGTAGGACAACCCTGGTATTTGTACTTGAGTATGATAACAAAGACGATGAAATTAGTCTTACTTAACCGCATAGAACAATTAAAACAACCCTTCGAATAAAATCTAGTAGAGAACTTTTTCATATCTATTGTCAAACTTTTTCTGAGTTGACTTTAGTTTTTTCGTCTAAGAACTATGACAAGTTCAGACTTCCGGCTAAGACTAAAAAATGAAAAGTTCAAAGTGACAGATAGAGAGTGAAGGGAAAAGGGGGAGATAGATTCTATTCTACATCATCAATCAACGAAAGAAAGAAAGAAAGAAAGAAAGAGAGAAATAAGGAAAGAAAGAAAGAAAGAGAGGGGAAAAGAGAAAAAGAGAAAGAGAGAAAGAAAAAAATAGAAAGTTATTGACGCTAGATTGAATTATCTGGTGTTGCTAAACAGATTCTTCTAATAAGAATTTGTAACATTTTC
Source organism: Thysanoteuthis rhombus (assembly GCA_963457665.1). Lineage (NCBI taxonomy): Eukaryota > Metazoa > Mollusca > Cephalopoda > Oegopsida > Thysanoteuthidae > Thysanoteuthis > Thysanoteuthis major. The sequence continues at coordinate 20,500,898 of OY735236.1, read as the reverse complement.
TCACTTTTTGATTTTTACAATAACTATTTTTTTTATTCTTTCTTCTCTTCTCAGCCCAAACTGTCCACAGTAGGAACTTGACATCTTGAACACACACATACTCTCTTCAATGAGTAGAGAAAACATTTTTTGTTTTTGTTTTTGTGTTTTTTTTGGAGGGGGGGGGCTCAAATTCGGCTCAATGGCTGAAATAGTTGCGTTGACCCTGAAGCAGCCAGTCTTTTTCTTTTTAACTTTTTCCCCAATTTCCCCCCCCCTCTCTCTCTCTTTCTTTTTCTTCTTCCCTTTCCTCTCTTTTACCACCTCACTTTATTTTTCATCTCTCTCTCTCTCTCCCCCTATATCTCTCTTCTTCGTCCCATGCACTTTTCTTTCACCCTGGGAATTTCTCCCCCTCCCATTTTATCTTTCCATACAATATGTTCTCTCCTCCCGAATCAGTAAGCAAATTTGCCGTATCAATCATCGACCCGTGCCCACCTACTCTTCCTCTCCTCCACCACAACCAAATGCCGTGATTGATCCGACTAACAGGATACTTATTTCCTAATGACTTAATTTCCCATTGAACATCTAATCTGGACGTGTCTTGGATTAAGCAGCAACACTCTATGATAAAGTTGAAACGTCAAAGCACAGATCTTAACTGGCGCCCGACAGACAATGACATTATACAATAAACTCCCATTTTAACGGCACTCGTTCTGACGGCATTATTCAATGACACACGCGTTGTAACAGCATCTCTGTTTTTATATTCTTGCTAGACTGTTCTCGGAGATTATACTTTTTTCCCGAACAAATTAAAAAGTAAATTATTTGCTTGTAGTTTTTAATTCGCAGGCTATATTTTTAATAAACCGGTCAAAACGGCTCACTCCGAGGGTGGCGTAATAATAGGATTCCACTGTACCGCTTAAATGGTCAATATTTCTTAATCATATACAGTTAACTCTCGTCCTAACAGCACTCGTTCCTACGGCACAACTAAATGACACGCGTTTTAACGGTATGTCTATTTTCATATTTTTGCAAGGGATCGCGAAGATTTCAGTATATTACTTTAAAAACTATCATTTGTAAACCCTTAAAATAATGATGCCGAAGGTTACACAAGAAGTAAAAGGGTAATGTACTTTCATCTGTTTTTAGTTATTTCTCATTATTAATGCATTTTGCATTAAATCTACCCATTATAACGGCAAAATCGTTATTGTTCTCCTTGAGGATGCCGTAATGACGGGGGTCTACTGTATAACGTATTCGAAATTCTCTCTCTCTCTCTCTCTTTCTCTCTCTCTCTCCCTCTCTCTCTCTCTCTCTCTCTCTCTCTCTCTCCACAGCTCCTTCCATTTTTCATTTCACAATTATTTGTTTCTTTATTCTATTCATTCACGTTTTCTTTTGCCTTCTTTCAGAAACTGTCATCAACACTGGGTTTCTTCAATTTCAAGTTGGTCTTGTTGGCTTGCCAGGTGTCTGGCTAACTGGCCATGTATATAGGCAAGACCGTTGGAGTTTGTTAAACATCTCTATCATGGACGTTGCAGGGACAGTATTTTCTGAATTTGTCTTGTCCGTTTAGTCTGTCACGCTATATTATTTTCTGTCGACCACAGTTTCACGATCTGTGGGAATCCACATTGTGAGCTGCAACGTCTAGCAATTGTCTGATATTCTAGTGATTCGTTTGATTTTTTTTCTTTTGAGTATTTCATGGAGATTCGTTGTCCGAGGTAGATGTAGTGGTCTACTTTTTTCAGTTCTACGTTTTCAATTCTGACTGTTATGTCTCGGTCCTTAATGTGCCTGTTGTACATGATATTTTTTTTTTTTTTTTTACTAAGGTTCGTATGGAAACCAACTTCCTTGCTCTCTTCATTCAGGTCGTCTAGCATTATTCAGATATCATGGAAATTCTCAGCCAAGAGTACGATGTAGTCAGCAAATCTGAATTCACTTAGGTATTCGCTGTCTATCCTGATTTCTTTATTTTACCAGTCTAGATTCTAGAATATCATCTCGAAGCAGACTGGGATGAGTTTGGATAATCTAGTACACTTTGTTTCACTCCTTTTTTGAGCTGAAAGGAGCTCAGAGTCTTCATGTATTCTGATGAAGAAAGTGCCATGTCGGTAGATATAATACTCTGGCATATGCGGAGTCTACGCCTTGTAAAACGATAGCATCAATGACTATGCATGAGATGTAACTTACTAATTAACCAAAGCTTTTTACAATTTTTTAATTGATCACAGCATGTTACCGGCAAGCTATCATAACCAAGTTGGTTCAATTGATTTACTGTGCTTGATTTCGATATCTCAAATATATCCTGCGTCGTATGATATTGATTATTCTCGAATAATGTCTTGATTTAATCGCTATCGATCTCAACTGGTCGACCCGACCGTAGAGCAGCATGTAACTTCACAAAAGATTTCTAGCAATTCCGATCATTAACAATACTTTCTCCATAAATTGCACAAATATTTTTTTTCGTTTTAGTTGCATTTTTCCTTCTCTTAAAAAATGCATAATATCGTGGAAATGTTTTTCCGACTTCAAAGTTGGAATAAATAAACAATAATACGCCAATGTTGGCTTCAGTTTTAAAGTATGTTGATATGACAGCTCTCATAGTACGAGTAAAACTTAATCTAAGTTAGTTAAAACTACTCGCCCATAATGCCATCTAACCACAAAACAGAACGAACATTTTTACCTGCCGAGTACAGAGGAAGACACTTATTTTGCTTTTTTGAGATTCGGTCTTTTAGATAACAATAACCGGTTGATAATATTATCGGTTATTATAATAAGCAGCTTTCTCTGAATGCTTTGCTTTTATGGTAATGAAGTATTCTAGCCCAGTACTTGTGATACCATTTTGAATCATTCAGTTTTCTGTCTTTTCCCACATACACAATTTTCGTTTCTCTTTTTCTGTTTGGAAGGAAGAAACTAAAGACCTCACAACTGTCGGTTCAATATAAACACTGAGACAAACATGCAGGACGTGTTATTGCCATTCTGCTATAAAACCGCTACTCAACCATTTTGAACTCAGTCAAGATGACACTCCGATGACCGGACATTAGTCAGTAAATTGGCCGCGTCTATTGAACAGGCAGTAACGACGTGTCAACCAATCGCCGATCGAATCAGTTCATCAAGGATCATTAAAAGAAATCGATCCCTTTTGAAAAGGCAATATGACTCGGCTGTCCCAATTACGTCGTTTGTTGATACGCGACGCCGGCACTTTGACGTGGAACAAATCAAAGACAAACCCCAGAAATTTAAAGGGTCAATCCGAAAGAGAGCTTAAACTAAAACCTCACCCCACCATTATCTCAATCACCAATTCATAACTGCCACTGGCTCGTTTTCTTTCCTTTCACCCTTTTTTGCTTAACCCCTCCTTTCCTTTTACCATTTTTTCTTCTTCTTCCTACCCTTCCCTTTTTATCATGAAAACGTGTCTCAGAGTTGATCCGTCCTGGCTTAGGCGACTTGCAGGACTGACGGGGATCGGAGAGCTACTGCCGCTTTTTCGTTGAAACATATGGACATTCTATAGCTTAATTTATAGCGAATTGATCCGTCCGATAGTGTGCGTCTGCGTGCTTTCAAAAGATTGCTTTGTGATAGGCCGTCATTTTGTGGGAGGATCAAGTTGAACTGGTTACTTGTGAACTTAGCTCAGTCATCCCATCCCCCCGGTTCACTGCCTCAGCCCAAAACCTAACCTCACCCAACCGTGTCCACTTACATCAACCCCCCTCTCTCTTCGATTCCTCCATTTCTCCCTCTTATCATGGCTCTGAATCCAACGCTCTCTCTTTCTCTCTCTTTCTCTCTCCTGTGCTCTCTCTCTCTGCTGGAACGGTCTTGCACATGTTTATCTCCCCATATCCATCTCTTTCACTCTCTCTTCTTTTCATTTTCCCTTCTCTCCGTTGACAAGGTTTGATGCCCCCCTCTCTCTCTCTCTCCCTTCTTCTTTCTTCCTATCTCTCCTTCCCTATCTTTCTCTCTTCTCTGAATCTCGTTTATATCTTTCTTTCCTCTCTTCTCTGTGTCTACCTCTATCTCTCTTTCCCTCGCCTTTTCTAATCCTCTCCTTCTCTTCCAATCCACCCGACTGTCCCTCTTTCTTTCTCATCGCATTTTCTTCATCTCTATCACTCTCCTTCTCCCTCTCTCCTTTTCTACCTTTCCCCTTTACTCCCTCTATCTCGCCTTCGTAAGCCCTCTCTTTTACTTTCCTCCTCCCTCCCTGTCTCCCTCCACCTCTCCTCCTTCTTTTCCCCATTTTCTCTCTATCTTAGATAACACAGTCACTCTCATCTCTCCACTTCTGACTGCGCGATGAACAATTCAATCTTTCCTTTCTACTCCAGCTTAAACAAAAGTCACTCAATAGAAACCGTCACGTGACTAACGTCTTTTGGCAGCACACTGTGTTGGGGGGAACAAGTAAAACTTTGGAAAAAAAGGTGATCACTGAATAAGTTACTTCTTACCTATTGTTGAATAATAATCACTGAAAAAAAGTTTTAGAAAAACAAGCATAGGACACAAACTGAAGAGCCGTTTTAGCATGAATTTACATTGTAAATTGAATCCCCCTCTAAAAATCTCTTTGGGGATTCAGAAAAAAAGTTTTTAACTCGACGTAGTGAATGTTTAAATCTAATTCTAAATGTGCAGCCCGTGTGTGTAACACATACATACTGAACCAGACAGACAAACCAACTTCAAAATTGGAGACACTTATGTCGACAGTTTTGATAACGGTTTCTAAAAAGAAAGCATCCATGAACTGCGTCTCTCAACCGACGCCATATTTCCTACGCCATTCAATTGGCGTCATTTTCCCGCGTTTTTTTCTATCCAGCGTCATTAAGTTCTTGATGATGATGTCTCGTTTTTTTCTTTTCTCGACTTTCCTCTTTTTTTCTTTCATTAATGGTCGCTTTTCGGACGTGGCTTTCACCACACTCTGTATACGATGGTCTCCTTTTATCAACAGTTCCAGTCACCTGCAGTCACCCCAGGAATAAACCATTCATAATTTTTACTCAAAGAACAAGAAAAGTGATGCTTGCAATTCGGATGTACCAAAGAAAATCTTTGTTTATAACCGGGTATAACCGGGTATTAGCCCTGCACTACTTTAAAACGCTTGGCTACCCTGCTTTTTACACATAGCTTGGTGGGAAAGTGGATTCATACCTTTCCCAAAGTTCAAAGCGAACAGAAATTGTCTCAGCCTTGGTTTGAACTCAGTTCGTCGATATCATGCCCTGTGCTGTTTATCATTAGGCTGTCTGCACCTTCGTTGTACAAGTCTTTCGCGAGCGTGCCTTTCTCAAGGTTTAAAAAACAGAAATTGTCATAGTTGGTGTTTGAGCTGTTAACCGTTAGGTTAAACGTACCTCCATGATGAAAGTTTCTCTCTCTCTCTCTCTCTAGTGCATGTGTGAGTGTACTATTACAATCTTTTTTCCCTCCCCATCTCTTCTCCCCTTCCAACCCTTCTCTCTCCCTCTTTCCCCCTATCCCAACTGATTTTTCCTGATTAGGTGCCCACCCATCAAATCTGATCTCAATTGAAGACAGCAGAAATATTGATTTATAATTGCCGGTCACACATCAAAAGGCTGAAATAATAGAATGAAGTCATGAAAATAATTCGTCAAAGATGCCGCATCGGGGTTTGACGGCAGAGGCGTGCCAGAGTCCACGACCCGACGGTTTTTGAAACACTGATTTTGTTATCTGAGAACAAGGATCGCTGGCCATATCTGTCATAGCATTTAACCTCTTTTTGGACAGAAGAAAAGAAAGAACGATGTTCCTCACCAACAAAACAACAGATTAATCAATTTGAAATCAGAGTTCATTTTAATAATTAAAGGTTTAAAGTGAAAGTAAAAGTTAATTCAACATTCTAAATCAATATTGCGTTTGTATGTCTCCACGTTTGTTTTTATTTACACAAATATATATCAATTATATTTATCTGAATTATTGATTATGATATTTTGCATATGCTGCATGTTTGAATCATGTTTGAATTGAGAAATACTTTAGTTCATTTAATGAGTCACAAAGATATAAAGAATATCAAAAACTTTCACAATTCCATCAAAAACATAATAGCACAGTCACATTCTTCTTCGCGCAATAAAATCATAAGAAATAAAAATGATCATTAGTAACAAAAATAATCGTAAGAAAATCCATTAATAAAAGGATAATTTCTTTACCAATACTACTCGTGTAGAAACCAGCAGACAAATCGGGATTTAGAGTAGTTTCAACGATATGTGAGTTCATGTAAGCCTTCAAAGTTCATGTAACTTTGATAGCAAAGCATCTACTGCGTTAAATCAGGCTTCTTTGGGCTAAAAAAAAGGATGTGGGTTCGAGTCAGAGCTCATTCTCTATTTCCGAACCAGGCTACTCACTCACTGCTATAACATGTCAGCTTGAGTTGGAATGTGATAAAGAAAAACATCTTTAAGATATCAAAATGAAGGAAACATAACGATGATTGAGTTACACATGAAATATCATTTTTTACATCATAAGGAATAATGATAAAACAATTTGCTAAAGTAATTGTATTTCATTTTGCAGATGCAACGTAAATGTTATTTTGTTATTATTGGAGTTTATTTAGCCTTTAACTGCAATAGTGTCAACCTAAGAGTTTAGAGCAATTCTCGAGTACGATTTGAAATTAGTACACAATGCCACTGTCAACAAAGCAATTGGAGGCTCAAAGCTCTTCTTGATGATAAAGAATTATTGACAGCCAACGAGCCACGAACCTCGATTTGAGCACTTTCTTGAGACTTTAGGACTTGAAAATAGACAATATTATGCTATCTGAGGGCAACGAGAAAAAGTTTGGAAAACTGAGTGAAATGATCCATGACTATACACACCCAGAATCTCTTTGATGACCGTGTCATTGATCGTGCCATAAATCGTGTTTTTATTAAATTCATGAAAACTAAGTCTAAAGACATTCACAGAGATTAGAGCATCGTTCGGAAATGGGTTAGTTTTCTGCCAGACACAAACTAAGTGATCAATTTAGCATAAACTTACATTATAAATGTAACTCCCATATCTTGATTAAAAACGTGCCGCTCTCATTTGTTTCTAACACCCTGTATAATTCAAAAATCATTTCATATGGAACAACCTAATAGATATTACTCGCAAAAAAAACGCAGATGAATTTGAATTTCAATGTGAATACTTTTTCAGTATGCTATGTTGGGGATGATCAATTGAAAGAATATGGAAAAAGAGTGATGTATAAATAGATTTTCCTAAATCAAGCATGTATGCTACCAGACACAAACTAGGTGATCAATTTAGCATAAACTTACATAATGAATTTAACTCCCACAAAAAACGTACTCTGGGGGATATCTTTTATAAAACAATAAAAAATTGTTTCTGGACATTATAAGGAATAAATGCTTAAATTTCCAGGCTCTAGCTCTGTTGGTGCACACTAAGCCAGTTAGCCAGCCAGACACGTTTGAAAACTGAAGAAACCTTTGATGAAAGTTTTGATGGCAGTTTTAGTTGACAGTTTCTGATAGATAGATAGATAGATAGATAGATAGATAGATAGATATGAAGAGACTGAGATTCTGTTGATGGCTGGAAGGTGACGTTGTACTCTTCAGGAAGTCATGCATGCATATGGATGATGTTACTAAGTAGACGCTATAAGTCACGTCTTTTAAGGCATAGATTAAATCTAATTTGTTGAGCTTGAACGATGAGATGCGATTAAGAAACGTTTTCATTGGAAAACAGGCGTGGAAAATTGGTCACTGGCTGAAAAAAGCATTCCTCTGCTAAACGTATATCCTGTAACATTTGGTCTAAAATAACTCAGGTAGAAACCCCATATATAGAATCCAGTGTGTATTCATATATATATATATATATATATATATATATATATATATATATATATATATATATATATATATATATATGCATGTGTGTGTTTGCCTATGTGTGTAGGGGTGTGTGTGTAATACTTTTCAACGGGCACACAGATACTACTCTCTAATTCAAGACAGATGCGCCAAGAAGCAAAACCAGGCAAAATGCACAGATACTATACTCTGATCTTAGATAGTGGCACTGCTTAGCGACACAATGATCATACTCTGAACACATATATTCTGATCCTTGACTGAAATGCCGATCTATAATTGAATAATACCATAATTATTGACGGTTACTTTGGTATCAAATAAATAAAAACGCCAATTAACAAATGTAGCAGGCTTTATCTTCAATAAGTACCTCACTACTGTGACAAACAAAGCTGTCAAAAAAAAACAGGCGTGGGAAATTCGTCTGGCTCAAGGCGGCATTTCTCAAACAAATATCCGGTGACATTTGTTCTAAAAATAATTCAGGTAGAAATAAAATCAATGAATGTATAGAACGAACAGTGTGACTTTTTTTATCTGTGCGTAACAGATTGACTCTTCCACAAAGAGGTCACAATTTTGTTAATAAAAAATCTCCAGTCAATAATTTGAAACTATCAACTTTTCCACTTGTACTTCAGATGAAATTGAAAAAACATTCATTTAGACTATTAACAGCTTTAAAGTGGTGACGAATTAGGTTTTAAAGTGAATGCAACGAAACCTCTTGCACAGCAGAAACACCGAGAACATTCAAGAATTTCCTCCATATAAATAAGTGGAAATTGCTTCTTCTCTTTGCACTATTTCGACTCACAAAGGTTTTTGTCGGAAAGCTCCAACCTTAGATAGCGAGGAAACCTGTAATGTGAATTGGATCCATACCTTTCCCAAACTCATTCGCTTTACTCAGATGGAATTTTGACCTGGTTCACTAATTCTGTTTTTAGGGTGAACGACCGTGACACGATCTACACGCCTTATGGAGCATAGGGTCGTAGTCAAATGACGCTGTATAATGTTTTTTATGGTTTCAGAAGCAAATAGCTTTTTACGGGTTGGAGTTGCTAGCCCTAGCCCATGCTTGAGACTTTTACTATTTACTTATAAATGGTGGGAGAAGTGGATTCATGCCTTTCCAAAGGATATTTGTGAACACAGGCGCATTTGACTTGAACTCAAACTCAGTTCACTGTTTTTATTTTCCGTGACTGTAACTGCTACGCCCCTTAATCTTCCACGATCGGAAAAATTCAAATTTTAAAAAGAAATTTCATAGCATTTTTTGTAATGTGAAGTTGTTTATATAAATGGATCTAATAACTTGAGAATGAATTTATGACGATGAAATTAAATTCGAAACAATAATTTTAAATCATTCTGATTTCTATATCCTCTGCTCAAAATTGTCAGCTGGTTATAGTTATCTAAGAGACCCTGTCCTAGAATCATCATAATATACGGCTTTCTTCCTATCTACTATATTATAGGAAGTGGATTTATGCTTTTCTCAAGTACATTCGTTACAGAGAAAAATGAACAGACTCAGTCGGAATTCGTATCCGGTCGCCGATTCCGTTTTCAGGGTGGATAACCGTGACGCTACGTCGCACCCAAATCCAAAAATTACTGTTTTATTAATACTTTATTGTGTGTCACTTCTTGTTCTTGTAGCGAAATCATGTCCACATTGTCGTGTATTGTTTTGAACGATTTTTTTATCTCTCTTTATTATCTACGTCAAATTTCTTTCTAAAAATGAATATGATTTCCATTGTTATTCAAATTTATTTTTTTCCTTGAAGAATTCTTATAATACAAAATTCTATTCGAAAGAAAGAAATGCCTCTTCGTTTTGCTTTTTTAATGTGTCTGCCTCAGGGCGTTAGATTTCTCGTCTCAATTTAAGGCCAGTCCTCCTTTTATTTCGTGTTTTATAAAGTTTATTTTTGCCTTTTTTTAAGCGAATCTCTGATATTTATTTATTTTTCTTCAAGTTTTAATTTGAATTCATGAATCAGTTCCAATCAGGAAAGAATAACCATTTGTCATCAACAAGAAACATTCGTATCGTCTCTCTGTCCCGGGTTCATTTCTAGAATAAAAGACTCAACCATTTCCCCAGAGGACGCTTCCCCAGATTGCGTCGTTGTCACAGAAAATGGCTTCATTCTGGTTTGCTTATTCCTTGATTCCTTCATTCGTTAAAACACAATTTCTCTCTTAGGTCGAAAATTATTTATTCATTTGTCGTATATTTTTGTACTCATTTGTTGTTGTCGTCGTCAATGTCGTTGTTGTTGCTCTTCTTTTTCTTCTTCTTTTTCTTCTTTTTCTTCTTCTTTTTCTGCTGCTACTGATGATGATGATGATGATGATGATGATGTTGATGATTATTCTGCTTCTGCTTCCCCCCTCCTTATTTTTCTTCTTCTCTGTTTTCTTCTTCTCATTCTTCCCCTTATCATTCTTCTTTTCTTAATTAGTCTTCTCTCATTCTCCTCTTTTCTTTTCTTTTCTTTTCTTCTTCTTCTTCTTCTTCTTCTTCTTCTTCTTCTTCTTTTTCTTCTTCTTCTTCTTCTATTCCCTAACAAATCTCTCTCTTTTCTTTACTTCTGCTTGATCACTCTCTTTCTTCCTTTCCTTCCTTTCTTTTCATCACTTTCTTTTTTCCCCTCTCTTTATTTTTCCTCTCAGTTTCTCTCTTCTTCCCTTTCTTCTCTCTGTCTCTTCTTTCCTTTCCTTCTCCTTCAAAGAACAATTTCGGTGGTAAAAAACAAATCAGATCCTCAGAAAAGACGATTTAAAATAAATAAACAAAAATCTTATTTATTCTTGGGGACCTCTTAGGATGAAATATTCCAATTTGAGCCTAAAAATATCGAATCGTTAACGTATTCGCAATTTATCTACTGTGCATCACTTTCGACAACCTATTTTCTTTACAAAAGTCCCAAGGTGTATTTCAAAGATCTGATCATAGCATCTCCCAACACAACCATTTGATTGTATTATTCTCGACAATGTATTTTTAAAACAAATAACTCACAAAGCACAATTTTCTTCATAAATCTATTTTATAATGATGCGATAGCTGTTTATGGGTGTGCGTGTGCGCTACAGTAACACAGTAAAAACGTCACATAGCGTTCTATCATTAAAATGCTCTAACTTGAGGAATAAAGCAATATCCAGTCCAATACTGCATTCGTTCTCATTTTGATGATAATGATCTGATTTTTATATATCACAATTGCAATTCTTCTAATTTTGAATCAAAGTCTTTAATTTCTGACAATTCTTAGCATATTGGTTTTCAATGTTCCATTGCAATTTTTGAGGACAAATTCTCTGTCTTTGATGCAGATTCTCAGTTTTGGAGGAGTTTATTGATTTATTCTTTCATTACAATACTTTTGGCATTGTTATGCTTAGAACAGCTGTCACAATTATTGACTCTGTGATTTCCAATTTTCTTTTCAATTTCACAATTTCACATGACTATTTGAAAAGCCAAGTGTTCATAAAGAGGGATACATAATTCAATCTGGGTTGGGCGTTGTGCTTCAAATGTGGTTTATTAAGACGAAAGTGCTAAATATGATAGCTCGATTCAGTCAGTGATACTTACATTACTCCCTGATCACTCTTTCTTTCCGATTTACAGTGCAATTCTATGGTAAAATCATTACCAATGTATTCATATTATTTCTATCATTATCATATATATAATAGTCCCATACAGCGAGTAACACTTGCATCAATTCCTGACCTCTGACAACTGATTTATTCCTGATTTCAAATGCATTTGTATGAAAAAAAAAGTTTTCATCATGTATTCCTATCGTAAAAACATTAGCAATGTATTTACATTTACCGCCAATGCATTTCTATAGTAAAATCTTTGTAAATGCATTTATATTATACTTATGATAGCCTCATTCTATCAATGATACTTGCTAGAATTCCTGACCATTAGCAATGCTTTTCTTCACGATTTTCGGTGCATTTCTAGAGTAAAATCACTTGCAATGTATTTCTATCATACATGGAGCAGCCATATTGTGTCGGTAATGCTTGATTGATTCCTGATTACTGACAATCCCTTTATTCCTGATTTTAAATTCATTAATAATTTTAAAAATCGTTACTTTTATGAAACAAAAGATCATTATTTTCATTATTCATTCCATGAAATTAAGAATTCTATGCATTTTATACCAGAGTATCCCCCCTTTTGTTGCTTTATACCCCAATATTTATAAGTGCCAGGGTACTTTATTCCAAATTTATACAAAATGATTTAAATCAATTAGATTTTTTTTCATTTCATTCTATGCATATACCATGAAAAATGTGGTGGTATAAAACAATAGAAAATATGAGGATTCTGTGAATGTTTTCGTTTTTTAATCTAAACTCAGATAAGTTGAAGGGTAGAATTCGAATTTCTGAAACGGCGAATGCACAATTATAATTAATTATTGACTTTTGTATACAGCAAATACCGAATGTCTATTCACCCTTACGTTTGTAAAAAGAGCAGATTGTTGGAAACACGTGCAGGCTGATAGAGACTATCGGAGATTTGATCAAATTAAATCTAGATGTAGATTAGATCAGTTTCAGATCTTATCAGAGATCAGTTCGGAAGTGAAGAAAAAACAATGAATACTGTTCCCAGTTCTGAATTGTAATAACTAATATTAACAATACTGCGATTCAATAAACTACGACGTACTATTTCAATTACTCAGAATAAAAATACAACCAACGGCTGGATAAGTGTGACCAAAGACAATTTTACAAACTCACACAAATTTATGGTATTGACTAGTATTTCTTCAGCCTTATTTCTGATGATTTTTATCACAACTCTAAGATCGTCATTCAATCGCCGGGTAAAGTAAAAAAAATTGGGGTTTGCCACGAAATAGATACTGTTACGTGTCCAACATCTTTTGGCAACATGCCGTTGATGGGACAATTATTTAAAGAATTGGGAATGGATTGATCAAATCTCTTACCTTCTGATCGGATTATTGAAAAAAAAGCGTATATTCTACCGGTCACAAACTAAGAGACCAATTTAACATAAATTTCATTGCAAATTGAAGCCCCCTTCACATAAAATAAATCTATTTGAGCAGGTTGTTATTGAAAAAGAAAAAAAGTTTTTTTAGACATAAGAAGAAGTAAATGTTCAATTTTTTAACCCTCTATATCCATTGGTGCGGATTGTACACGTTAAACATACATATACAGCTAAATCAGCATGAGGACTGAAGAAACTGATGTTGACTGTTACCGTGACAATTTTGGGTGACGGTTTCTAATAGCATCTATCATGTTGCCAGAGGCTCTAAGCTATGTGATCAAGATTGGACTTGCATCCACCCAAGAGAGTGGTCATAAAAGCTTGTTGGTATAAAGTCCTAGTCTCTACCAGACTTGAGAATTGCAAGGACCACTAAGCTGATGCCTGCAACAGAAACCAGGCTGTCAAACTCTACTGGGAGTTGTCTCGTGAGAGACGTGGCGCTTCAATTTACCTTTGTTGATATTACTGACAGAGATGTGACCAAAATTACATCTCCTGCAAGCTAATAAAATGTTTTTGTATGCCACCCTGGGCACGTGTGTCATAGGTTTGCCACCACAGCACTAGTGCCAACGATTGCATATCAAATCTGACCATATCGAAAACAGCCTCGGATTAACAATCTGAGTAGTTGCAATAAAAGCAATTGAAATTAAGATGAAGAAAATGCAAGTCAAAAATTAATAAGAGTTTGATACGTATAACTGTTACTTTGATGACACGGCACGCTTGATGAATGCCATTTTAAAATGTAATTTTTTTTCGCTGGGCTTTAATTTGAAATAAACATGAACTCCTGAAACAAGTTGTTCAAACAGAACGATAAAAGCAACACAGATTTGAAGATTTTTTATTGCTTTTTTTATCATTAATGATACTTTCGTTTATTTCCTATTTAATACTAATCACAATTTCTACACTCCATTCAGATGTCATACACAAGAGTTTAGGTTACTGTCTAGCGTACATAATCTTCCTTTCCTGGGTTAGGATAGGCATATGGAAAAAGTAACTTCGGCCTGTATGACGCAGGGTAAATTTTTGAAAGAAAATAGTCTCTTTGACACCAGGAGAATAAGGAAAATTTCCTTTTACTTCCACTTTGAGTGTGTAATTCCGAAAAAGAAATCCGACGGGTCTGGTTAGTCACTCAATAGAAACTGTCACATGACCAAAGTCTATTGGCAGCATTAAAATTTAGGAAAAAGGGAGGATCAATGAATCATCAACTTCTCTTGCCTTCAGCTGGGAAATGATCACTAGAAAAGAAGAAATTAGAAAGATAAAACAAGCGTGAATGCTACCCTAGGTACGAACTAATGCACAGATTTATCCTAAACTTACACTGCAAATTGAACCACCACGTTTGAGTTTCTCAATCATTCTTTCCTTATCGCCCCCTTTTGGTGATTTTAAAACTGATTGCCCCATCAGCTGAACTCTTGCCCCTTTGGGCACGATATTACTCCTTCCACCATGGAGAATGACTACTCAACATTACCTGATGCCTTCTGCCAAATAAAAGCTCACATCGCTTGACTGTACCTCTTCTGAAGGAACATTGCTTTACATAAATGTCAATTGAAATAAAGTTCAAGATAAATAGTTTACGGCAAATATTTGAAGCTTTAGGACGACCTACGCGTGATTGCATAATGAAAAAATAAAATCAATGTGAGAGTAGCCATCTCGTATTTCTTGAAAGTTCCATCTGTATGTGACAATCTATCATCAGCCCCAGTTCAATTTTCGCCCCCTAAGGGTGATATTGCTCCCGTTGAGAATGACTGGTTTAAATTTTCAGTCCTCTGGTTCCATTCCAGGCCATCTTAAAAACTGAAGAACCTAATGCAAACAGTTTGGTGACAGTTTTGGTTGACAGTCTCTAATACGGTGATATCATGTGATATCCTGTCTCTTGACAGTTGTTAAATATTTCCGACCTGCTTGGGGCGCGAGGTAAAACCCAGAATTCAGAGAATTAATTTTCAAAGCAGTCAGTTTCTCTCCATTGAGAAGATTATTCTACCAGAAGTTCATACCTCCTTCTAATCAGCCTTATTCCACATTAACTTCACATTTGTATTAGGAACCGCCACCCAAGCTGTCAGCATTGATTTCTTCAGTTTTCAAGTTGGTCTGGCTGGATATTTATTTATATGTATCACGTGTACGAACTGCACCAATAGAGCTACTACTTTAGACATATACTCCTTGAAATGTCTAGAAAAACTTTTTTGTTCCATCCCCTTTTCCATTTTCAACTGATCACCCCCAACATGGTATGCAGCCAAAAGACGTTCTTCACATGATGGTTTCTAATAATTGACTAATAAAACCTGTTCTTCAATTTTTTTCTTATAAATTTCTTCCAACATAATTTTTAGTTGTTTACATCGCAACTAATCCCGTCAGTCTATTGCATTGAATGAACAGCACCGATCGTAAATAAAGGATTGGCTCTCGGTGAGACTCGAACTCACATCCACTTTGCTCTTTGAAATCATTCTTTCATTACAGCTGCTCTACCGCTTGAACTACAAGAGCTTTAGAGTTGGTAAGAGATCAACTCTCAATTTACTCTTCATTTTCCTCCGATTGCTTGGTGCGATATTTTGTTGTTATTTTCACGTGCATTAATTGTTCAATTCTTATTTAGTATTTCTCTAGTCTGAGAAAGAAAGGACTCAGAATAGACGGTGAATACTTAAGCCAATTTGAATCTGTAGACGACACCGTCCTTCTTGTAGAGAAGCTTCATGACCTCTAACTAATACTAGACGAACTGGATGAAGAAAATAAAAAGTTGGTCTTAACATGAACTTCAGCAAAACGAATGTCATGTGGAAAAAACACGTTGAAAGCAAACACACAACGATTAAAACCAAAAACGCTGAGCTGGAGAAAGCAGACCACTATCTAGGACAACGAATCCCTATGAAATCCTCAGAGGAACAAGAAAGCGAGTGAAGCATTATTCTAGGATGGTAAGCCTTCAGTAGAGATAGCTCAACCTTCAAGAACAACAAATCCTATTAGTCCGAAACAAGGGTATACAACCAATGAAACCTCCCGATAGTCATCAATGGTGCTGAAACATGGAACCTAAACAAGAAATTGGCCTTCAAAACATGCACATGAAATAATCACATGGAGAGATCGCAAGACAGCACAATATATTGGAGGAAATCAGGAGTTTGAGACAACATAGAATCAATTAGATAACTCGAATGGTAATGGGTTGGTCATGTTGTAAGAATGGCAGACAAACGATAGAACGTGGATCCCTGGAGATCACAAACGAAACCGTGGCCGGCAGTATATAAAATGGCGAGACGAAGACAAGTTCAGAAAGTATTGGCTCCATAATAGATAGGTCTGACGAATCCTAAGGAAGGTCTATGTCCAATGACGGACGATAAAATACTGATGATGATGGTATATTTCAGTTAGTCTTCGGCCATTAACACTACTATTATCTTGAATTTTTATCAAATGAAACATTGTCAGCCTTTATTAATTTTTGATTAGTATTTATTTCAATTCAAGTCGCTTTTCGACACAACTTACTCAGGTCGTCATTCTACGACAGCGAGTAAACAGCGCGGATCAGAAATAAAGGATTAGCCCTCGGTGAGATTCGAACTCACATTCCTTCTGCCCTGCGAGAACCTATTACTTAATTTTCTTTCTCTCGCCTGTCGTGCTTACTTCATCTTCCAGTATCTCTTTGGTTCTTCTAACCTTTCGCTCTGTTCTTCTCTCAATTTCTTTCCATCTTCACTCTTCTAATTTTGACCACCCTCGAACTCCCTATCTATTCCTGGATCCAACAGCGTCACATTGAGAAGTGTATTTGGGCATGTTATAAAATCAGACGGACCCAACGATGTGGCCTGGTTCCCCTGGAATCGACTCTTGTGCCCTCTGGCGGCATCAAGGGACACAACCCTGTGTCGTCGCCGACTTCTTCGTTGTTATCCGATGCGTTGATAAACTGTTTTGACATCAATGTTGTGAGGAAGACGTTATCTGATGACGAAGGACGGAAGAGTCGTATGGGGGAATGGTTGGGGGGTAGGAAGGTTAGGAGAAGCGGACAGGAGCCGAGATGAGCTTTGCTAAATTACGAAGAAAGAAAAGAAGGAAGAAAATAGAAAAGAAAGAGAGAAAGAAGCAAGAATCGGAAAAAAAACTAATATAAAAACTCTTAAAAAAGAAAGCTGAATGAAACAAACCCAAAAAAAAAGAAAAGAAAGAAAGGAAAGAATTTATAGAAAGAACAAAAGACGAAAGAAAGAATCAAAATGAGGGGTGGAAAGAACCGAAAGGAAGAAAGAAAGAAATATATTGGGTGTATTTTCAAAATTATTTTTGTCAATCAAGGTATTGTTGAAATCTACTACGCTGAACAAACTGATTGATATTAATAGTATTATTAGTGTTAAACCGTAGTACAAAGTCTGCAGTTGACTCCGTTTCCCTACTGTGCCACGGACAACAAGAACAACTCTACCAAAATGAGAAATATAAACTGTAAAACGAACATTTCCCAAATGTGATTTGAACTCATGACCTACAGATCGCCAGGAAGCTGCCTTACTTACTGAGCTAAATTGAAAAGTCATATGAGTATTTATCATACTGATACACATGACCTTATTACATATATATATATATATATATATATATATATATATATATATATATATATATATATATATATATATATATATATATATATATATATATATATATATATATATATATATATATATATATATATATATATATATATATATATATATATATATATATATACATAGATATACATATATATATATATATATATACATACATAGATATACATATATATACATATATATATATATATACATATATATATATATACATATATATATATATACATACATATATATACATATATATATATATATATATATATATATATATATATATATATATATATATACATAGATATACATATATATATATATATATATATACATACATAGATATACATATATATACATATATATATATATATACATATATATATATATACATATATATATATATACATACATATATATACATATATATATATATATATATATATATATATATATATATATATATATATATATATATATATATATATATATATATATATATATATATATATATATAAATAATGATCTTCCAAAGGAATAGAACACTCTGGTGGATGAGGAGTTTCTGCATAAAAATGAATATATCGCTTAAATTCAGCCTTACCACCCAGTATCGTAGTCCAGAGGTAGGATATCGGCCTCCAGTTCCGATGTGAGGTTTTCAATTCTGCCTCACGGTACTGGATGGGATAATGTCTGTCCGTGGATGACACTATATATATATATATATATATATATATATATATATATATATATATATATGTGTGTGTGTGTGTGAAGGAGGAATTATGCATGAATGAAATATATTTCTTAAATTCAACCTTACAGACCGTCCAGTTCTGCAGAGGTAAGATGCCAGCCTCTGGGTCTGAAGCGAAGGTTTCGATCCTTACTCTGTTACTGGATGGAATAGTCTATAGCCATACTGAAGAGTTGTAATACAACGGAGCTGCTGTCTGTGGATGACACAATTGTTAATATGAGGTCTACACGAAAAAAGTACTGGAAATATGAGATCTTTGACAAATATATATGTGTGTGTGTTGGAGATCACATATTTCTAATACTCTTCTCGTGCAGACCCCAGTTGTACTTTGGCCTCAATACTCCCTTTTATCTCCAGCTCTTCCAATCATGTATTCAGTGTCTTCGGTATGGTCCCGAGTCCACCTACTATTATTAGTACTACCCTGAAAATCACGTTCCACACTTTCTTTGGTTCTCTTACCAAGTCCAGGTATTTCCCCTAGTTTTTCATTCTCTTTCATATTCACTTTGTGATCTGCAGGCACAGCCAAAGGTTTTCTTTCCCTTGTCCACAAAGCAAGGTCCGGTCTTCTTGTTTTGATAGGTTGGTTAGTTTGGATGTCCAAGTCCCATAGTAATGTATGGCTTCTGTTTTCCAGGACTGTCCCCGGTTTGTGTTGTCTGCATGGTCGAATCCCAATCGGTTGCTTAGTTCCGAATGTATAACCGTTGCTGCCCCGTTGTGTCTGTTTTTGTACTCTTTTTGGATCAGTTTACTACATTCACTGGTTATGTGGTTTACAGTCACGTCTCTTTTTCCACATAGGCGGCATCAGCTGTTTGCTTGGGTTCTGTCGATTTTTGCGTGAACATAGTTTGTCATAATGCATTTGTTTGGGCTGCCATGATGAGTGATTCTGTATCTCTCGTTAGGTTTCCTTTGCGTAGTCATGTCCACAGTCTTGTATCTGCGATATTTTGTATCCGTCTTTTGAATTCACCGTGCATTTTTTTCTGTTTTGATTTTCCTTTCCCTCTTGTCTGTTTTTCAGCTCCATCGCTTTTTTCTTTTTTGTTGTTTGTTGCTCTACTTCGTTGCTTTTTATGATTCTTTTCACTACTTGTTTGCACATACTACTTTAGCCTTTTGGGCTCAGTCTTCTATGCTGATGAATCCTCTGCCATCTTCTTTCCTTTTCACTAACAGTTTATGTCTTCTATGTGGCGTAGAACCTTGTGCATCGTCATAAGCTTCCTCTTTTGCCAGTCCATTGATTGAAACTCTTCTTTTGTTCATCCAAGAAATGGACTTGTGTATCTCACTAACGATTCTACCCATGTGTTCTTTTTTTTCAAGTTTCTGCTATTTAGGTCAGATTACGATCAAAATGAATTACAACCTCAGTTTTTCGGTACACTTAGAAGCTGTATGGTTGAATTAAAAGAATTACCAACAACCATCCATATCCTGGGCATTACAACAAGAACTTGATATCGGCATTATGGAACAGACCATTATATTGGCATCACTTCATAGACGACCCCAGAGCCCATCCCTACGTTCCCTCAAAACACAACCAAACACACCTCCAAACTCAGACTCGATAAAAATATCAATCCATTGTACACACCACTCAGAACCCAATTAAGCATTAACCTGGCCAAAAACTCACTCCTGTGCCAACACACACACACACACACACACACACACACACACACACACACACACACACAGCGGAAAAGAGAATAGTTTTTTAAAAAAACACTGCAATGAACACGAACACTCCATAAAAACACGCAAGTTGTACTTAACGGCAAAATGTAAACAGAAAAAATCATTTTGATTATCTTGATCCCAATGGTGGGAAACTGATCACTACCAACAACATTATATACATATATATATATATATATATATATATATATATATATATATATATATCTTCAGAAATATTCGTACAATATATATATATATATATATATATATATATATATATATATATATATATTGTACGAATATTTCTGAAGATACACATGCATATAAATGTGGAGAGGAGAGGAAGAGGGGATATATATATATATATATATATATATATATATATATATATATATATATATATATATGGAAACTGGGATACAGATGGTCGTAGGGCACAGTAAATTGTCATTATTTTTACAAGCGCAGGCGGCTGTTACACTTCTCAAGTAAACAGATTTCCAATTTAAAGCGCAAAACTTGACAGCCTCAACATTGTCGTTCAATGTGTAAGCTAAATGACATAATTCTAAGCCAGATGTAAAATTCAGGGAAATCTTTATCTTCATGATAGAGCCTCAACTATCCAAAATTTCCTAATTGTACTATATGAAATAAATTTAGGATTTTATCAGAATTATTTCCAATGGAAACTGTAATCACTGCATTTTCTAATTGAAAAGATGTATGGTTATCTTTTTGAATGGTATTTGTGGGGCACAGTTGATCGAGGCACAGTGGATCATTTCTTTCAATCGAAAATGATTTTTTCGAATCAAGTCCATGTATTTTACTTGGAAATTAAGAACTTTTAACTTTTACTTTTGCATCATTCTCATTTTTCTTAAATTGCTTTTGAACGTGTGTTAGTGTTATATGTTTTCTTTAATGTACCTAAATTTTGCCAATGAATATCAGAGAGATTTTGATGATCACTTTCTGTAACATAGTCTACAATTCAACAATACTTTGATAGAATGTGCAGTTGCTTCCACCCTGGGAATTTACTGTTCCTCATGATTCACTGTATACTAAGACTGGCGTACAATGGATCAGTTGTGTTTTTTTTTAAAACAAGCGCCTTAGAGAAATATTACCTTCTTGTCTTCATATGATATTTTTTGCAGCCAAAAGAGTTGATCTATCTTAATATTAGTAGCTACCTATAATTTCTTTATAATCCACTGTGCCCCGTTTGATACATATATATATGCGAGATAAAATGTCCAGTAAATATTCAGCCATTTAGAATATCTCGAGAACCTGTTGAACAGCCTTGATGTAACATGAAACCAATCATGGGAACAGAAATTCTCCTGTGATGTTACTTCGTCGACAGGAAGATAACATTGAGCAGGTTTGTGTGTTTTGTCACAGTCGCATTCACAAGAATTTTTCATAATTCGTGCAGCGTGTTTTGATAAACGATTGCATCACCAACATCAGTCAGCAGCCCCTAGAAT
>OY735236.1:20456652-20474152 GCA_963457665.1 Thysanoteuthis rhombus | reverse complement strand
CACACACACACACATATATATATATATATATATATATATATAAGGGTACAAACAGGTATTTGAGCTATAGCAGGCCATAAATGGTGAACAACCTCACGTAATGTTACGCAGCACGCACCAAATTTTAACTTTTCATTTCTTTTTCAGGCGTATCAACATGACAGGTCACAATCCAACACAGGAAATGAAAAGGCGTACCATGCTCGTGGCTCTACAGTGATCGCCAACTCCTTGAACGTGACCAAGTCTTTCGTGTTCAAGGTCAGGAACGACCTGGGAATCTCTGGTGGAGACATGTTATCCGTGGCAAAGAGAATTCTCAACGGTCAGACGCAAGGACGAATTCGTCTAGCAAGGTTGATGCCAACATCGAGGTGGTGAGTTTTAAGTCAATAGGACTCAACGAGGAGAACAATTTTTACCATCATGTGGCCCCTAACATATGGCCTCTTAACTCTCGTGATTTGAATCCCCTGGGCTACTACGCCTGGGGGTCGTCCAGAGGGAGACCAGCCAACATCTCCACGATACTTTGGTCTCGTTGAAGATCATCATCGTGGAAGTGATGGTCAAAATGAATGAAAACCACACGATCCAGACATGCAGTCACTTCCTGGGCCACACCGGTGAAGTCCTGAAAGCCGAGGGGTTTTCATCTAATAACTTATTTCTTCATATACATTTGAGCTTGTGCACTACTTTTTTAATGAAGATATATCGATTTTTCCAAGTGGATATCTTTTGATTTTTTATGTCATAAATTGTTCTCAACTACCTTGATCTTTAGTCTAGTCTTCTCCTTTGGAAATCACTCAATTAACCTTTTGCCCCATTTATTGTCCTTCCTTCTTGCTAAGGGTTAGTCTCATCTCCATTTTTGTTGCATAATTACTGCAATATCATTTACATTGGTCTGTTCAAGGATCCATATCCCTCTTAATCCCAGCAATGCTCTTTCCATGGCCCTTTCTGTCATTCTTATATATATATATATATATATATATATATATATATATATATATATATATATATATATATATATATATATATATATATATATATATATATATATTATATATATATATATCGTGGATACATACATGCACATATAAAGATACATAGATACATAGATGTGAATAGGCTCTGTTGGTTATTTCAAAGCAACTCATGGAAGCAGTAATTATTAGAAAGTAAAGGAAATATTTGAAGAGCAAGCGGGGGGCGGTGTTGTTAAATGGTTGGTAAGTAATAAATTACATACAGTGATCTGCAGGTGTTTGAATTTTAATGACGTGATGATATGTATTAATGTCTAAATAGACGCAGCAAGGTTTTCGTTTGTTTAAGTAAAAGTTGGTCAAGTCGACTGAGAAAGAAAGCATGAAACCTATCATCGCCTGTCAGCAGTCAACTGATCGAGAAACGAGAAACAGGTAACAGTCTTTCAGGGTGGGGACCACGTGTTGGGGAGGATTGAAAATTTATTTGACAAGGTCAGGAGTAAGGTATCTCAAAAAGAAATCATGTCCCATTAAATTATATATATATATATATATATATATATATATATATATATATATATATATATATATATATCATTTAATGGGACAAGATTTCTTATCTATACACACACACATATATATGTGTACGTGTGTGTGTCCATTGTTGAATACTATTGTTACGGACAGGAAAAGTCATACTGTCAATTATGTAAGTAGATAGGTATATAGATATCTGAAAATATATAATAACAGGAAGTAATCACGAACCCTTATATAAAACTCATGTTGAAGAGATAGATATACAGATAAATATGAGGGTGGATCAATGCGTCAGTTGCCTAATACAGTTATTGATATGAAGTTCTCAATGCATGATTTTTGATCTGTGTTATTAATGTGCATGAACAAAGAGCACTGGAAAAAAACGATTATGTTGTAAGAAAATATTCATTGTGTGAAATAAATGCTCTTCATAATTAGGCGGTGGACCGATTGTTGTACATCTGTACAATTGTATAGACACAACGCATACGCACATAAACATACACATACATGTATATATATATATGCATCATTTTATATCTATATAAATATAATTGAATAAATGTATATCTACATTCCGGGGCAAAACAATGGGCAAAACCGATATTCATATACATTTGGCCCATTTCTTGCCCAGATATATCATATATATCATATTTCAAAAGGAAATAATAAAGGCTTACATACTACCTACGTTGAATATGTTTTCATATAAATACTTTTATCTGTGAAATTGTTTTTCTTTAAAAAAATCCAGTTCCCATTACATAATAAATAAATGTTCAATACGCCCACAAGAATGTTTCTATCAACATTGCCTCTGCACCGTTTCAATGTGCAGTGGAGCGATTTCAGCACTGACTGGTATTCTCACGTCAGTCAGGGTCACAGGTTGTGCTGCAAAAGAATCACCTACGGTGGACGGGCCATTTAGCTAGGATGGGGGTTATCGTCTCACTAGGGGTTTCCTGCTCGGTGAACTAACCTCTGGGATAGATACAAATAGAATAGATAGATAGATAGATAGATTGGTAGATAGATACGTTGTACTCCTCAAAAAGGATAGATAGATAGGACTCCTTAGAAAAGACCCCCATCTTCTATCGACAAGGAGTATGATGACATCACGACCCCCCTCCGCTGAAACTAATGAATAGAAGAGGCAGCACAGAAAGATGATAGCTCCTCCTATTTGCCAGACCTTCTCCTGTCACCGTTTTGGAAAAGCTTGTCTCACCCTCAGAGGCCTCACCAGCCTGCAACACACGTTGAAAACCCTCCTGAATCTTTGTTTGTGAAACCAAGATATGCAATGCCTATATATGCAGTGTTGACACTTAATTTAAGGACATTAATATTATACTTCTAAAATAATAAATCCCCTTTAAGGCACTGTGCAATAAACGCAGTTTGTCACCAGAATTTAAGGCAAGCTCGTTCAACAACATAAGTTCAAGTGGTCTTACAGGGCGACAACTCTTTGAGTTGGTTGTTCGAAAACAGCCGCTGTTAATGTCATAAAAAATCTACTGCACAATCGGTAGCTATTTGGATAGGCCCACGTCTAAACACCATTATGAATTGATAGATACATTCACTGCCTTCCAGTGAGCAAAAGAAAGACGACTGCCAGCGATATAAGAATTGATATAAGCCAAAAATATAGTTTGAAAGTAAAAGAAACAACTGCGTGATAAGTATTGTTTCATCCTCATTGCCTTGAAATTATGCAATGATTTTGCCACTGTAGAAAAGATAGACTGTTTGGTGTATGGCTTTACTGAAAGAAAGGGAGATAATTATTTAAACAAGGCTTTCAGCTTCATGAATGTTTAATACGAACTGGTCCACGGTAAAGTTGTTTATCATTATATTAGAAGCTTCCAGTTTACTTAATGCCTAAGTGTCTTGCTTGTTGTTCGAGAATTCGCATCAGTTATGCCTCCATTTTCTCTCTCTCTCTCTCTCTCTCATCAGTTATGCCTCCATTTTCTCTCTCTCTCTCTCTCTCTCTCTCTCTCTCTCTCTCTCTCTCTCTCTCTCTCTCTCTCTCTCACCATTGATTTATAAATTTGTATGGGGAAAATATGAGCTATCTAAGACCTCTCAATACTTCAATGTCTGCCAGTTCTAATATATATATATATATATATATATATATATATATATATATATATATATATATATATACGCACACGAACATACGCATACATATGATCATAAATGCGTTATATTATATAGAAACTCCTACATGAAATTGTCTTCTGTCGTTACACGATTAAATTATCATTTAACGTAGACGACGTAAATAGAAAGAACAATTAAGGGGATATTCTATTTATGTTGTCTAGGCTGAGTGATATATATATATATATATATATATATATATATATATATATATATATATATATATATATATATATATATATATATATATATGTATATATATATATATGCATCGGGACACCTGCTTTCTTTTACTCTCTTATCCACTCGTCTGTTTTTCATTCATTTTTTAAACCCTTGCATAAATACACACACACACACACACACATACACACGAACACACACATATATATACATATACAATTATATATATATATATATATATATATATATATATATATATATATATATATATATATATATATATATATATATACATACATGTATATATATATATATATATATACATGTGTATCATATATATATATATATATATATATATATATATATATATACATGTGTATCATATATATATATATGTATGTGTGGGGGTGGATGGGGGTGTCTGTCTGTCTGTGTCTGTGTGTACGTTTTGAGATCCGTTGGGTTTCTACCCACAATAACTCCGTATATTCTGTTTTTCATTCATCCACACCTTACAATAAAAAAAGAAAAATAAGAAAAAAATCCAAATTATTTATTGGCTGTAAAGTAGGGAGCGAAATTTTAATAATGGTACCCAATGTTGTCTATGTTTGATTTGACGACTGATGCCTGGAAGGTCCCCGCCTTTCGTCCATCAACGGACGAAACAAGCGGACAAGTAAATTCATCAATTATTCACTAATTCATTTATTCATTTGATCTCATTGAGCTTTACAATATTTGGAGATGAGACAATTTTTTCCATAGTCTCATATTGCAATTCATTCATTTTGATAGTAAAAGTTCAGTCATTTTTTATTAGTTTGCCTTTCATCATAATATCGTTGCTTTTTATTGCAACTTATTGTTTGCTCTTGATTCTTCGACAAGGATCAGAAATATAGATGAAAAGGAAAACTAGTCCAAAATTAATACTGAAAATGTTTCATCCTAGAGAATGGTCTCCGACTACCCGGCTGCAGACCGGCAACAGGACACAAAGCGTGTGCTAAAGAAACTGTATGATTTGGCGATATTTCTTTGTAAAAAAAAACGAATTATTCTCCTTGGATCTTGGTGTTGATAAACCCTTTTAGAAACCAAATTGGGTGCATTAGTCACATAGTTGAATTTTCACCAATAATCTGGCCGTGATTGACCCCAGGCCCTCCTCTTGGTCGGTCCACAAGAATATTGTCGATATCAAACCAGTCGTTGCTGCAAAAAAAGTTGACATCCCAAACCTAAGAAATTTGGACCACATGAAATAATTATGTCAACTACTTCTTGGTGCAAACAAACAATATGACG
Source organism: Thysanoteuthis rhombus (assembly GCA_963457665.1). Classification (NCBI taxonomy): domain Eukaryota; kingdom Metazoa; phylum Mollusca; class Cephalopoda; order Oegopsida; family Thysanoteuthidae; genus Thysanoteuthis; species Thysanoteuthis major. The sequence goes on along the minus strand of OY735236.1, from coordinate 20,468,927 downwards.
AATAGAAATCGGAGAAAGATGATATGACTGAGTTTGAACGACGTATGCTCATGGGCTTTCATTGTTAATTCGGTAGGGCAACTCAGTGTAACCTTGGTACTTCTCTAACGAGAGTGCTATCTTGATAATTTTCCCCAGATAATAGCTAGCAACCAAAGTTCATGTCTATTGTACAATTGCAGTTCAAATTGGACGTGAGAGTTGACTTTGTATTCCCGTATCAATAACAACAAACCTCACCCAATTTAGGTGAGTAAACTCTTCACTGTTGATCTTTCCCGTCCCGTTAAACCAAACCAATATATAAGATAAAACATTTCCTTACGATGATATGAAATCACGGCCAAGTAATCGGCAAGTAGCTTCCTCGCCGACTGAGAGAAACTGACAAATCTTTAAAATCTAAAAAAATGTATTTTACGAATACTCGAGGACATATTTCAGTCGAATGTAAATGCATTTATGCTAGGGACCTATGAAAATGAAAATGGAAATATTTTCTTTGAATTTCAGTGTTAGGGACTTTTTTTAAATGTTCTTTAGAAAGAAGAATTTAAAATTTTAAAAACCCTAAAAGCTTCAAATTCTTGTGTATTGGAATGGTATGCATCTTTTTTGATTATTTATAATTCATACAATTCAAAAGTTGTAATGATCATCTTCAGTCAGAATAAAAGTGGGAGTGGAGTTTGGCCCTGCAGCAGCCAAGATTGTCTAGTCTTATTGTACCATTTGATTTTCTTCAGGACCATCGCTAGGGATAGGTATATCTATATGACTATATCTAATCGTCTCCTATCCGTTGTCCTTCACCGTAAAGTCATCTATAATTTTGAGCAGGGTCATTAACATTCAAATAGTTTTTCGGACGATTGAACTCCTTCTTGTTCTTTGTGTTGTTAATAAGACATTTCGACAGATTCATTCTAAGGCCTTTTTTAAGTGCACTATCCGAATGAGATGGCAGTACCCAGAAGAAGCAGTACATGTCAACATGTCAACTGATTGTATGTCAGACAAAGGCGGACTTCGACCCAATATGGCTTCTGCTACTCAACAGGGACAAGGTATAGAAGTCAAGGGTTAACAAGGAAAGGGAAAGATATCATCCAAATCCAACATTGTAAGCGTTGTTACCTTTGAAGAAAAATTAAATTTACCACCATTACATTTAGATAGTACGCCTGAATTGATCGACCGTGTTAACAACACAAGCATCAAGAAGTAGTCCAAGTCGTTAAGTTATCGTCCATGTCACACGGGATCCTGAGGATACCAGATACGAGTTCAAATATCGTCGAAAGCTATTTCTCTATTTCAGATCGATGCAACTCACTTAATGTTTATGAATTGTACAACGACCTGAGCGTTGAAAAAAACGCCAATACGAGGCAACTGGTCCAAGAGACACAATGAATAATAGTAACAACAATTAGTCGCAGAAATCGAAACAGAAAGGTTGTACAACACCCGAAACATCCAAAAAAATCAATGTTTAATAGTAATTATCATTGTCGTTGATCAGTCTCCTTTTATTTTTTCTCTTTTTCATATTTTTCTTTCATCTTGTCCTTCTGAATATTGAAAACTATCACCAAAACATAGGTTTCTTCAGTTTTCATGTTGGTGTGGACATACATTCATATATTCACGCATACATACAAATCGTGTTGGATACATTGATTCTCGTAAGATCACCGATAATTAAGCGATGTCGACCCCAGTCATTACCCAGATGGGTGACTGCCTCGGAATACCAAGTGCTGCATACAGCAACAAGGCTGTAGTGTCGAATAATCGAACAGTTTGCCGTTCTTTTCTCTCACATACGTTGCTCAATGAAGGACATATGTCAGAGTACTATTTTAGGGGCCACCGTACTCGTATGATCAAGTGACAGCGACCATATACGTGTGGATACAAATCATGTATCACGCGTAAAGGTGACACAAATGGAGTGAAAATTAAAACTTTACTCCTTATTGTCTGGATTTTCTGTTGTTTTTTTCAATAGCTCCAATAATAGGTTTTTGATGGATGGTTCAATTAGGAATGAAAGTCCATGCTTGATTAATCCCTTAATTTGTGTCCGGCGGCATTCGCACTTTTTTTTTTCCTAAATTCGTAATTTTTTAATGATCCCTACCCAACAGCAGGCGAGCGGAGTAATTCATTCATTAATTACCTCTCTTCTCAATTTCTTCATTGATTACCCCCAACATAGCATGCAGCTAAAAGACTATGGTCATTTGACGGTTTTTATTGCGTAACTAACCAGACTTGGGGGGGGGGCGTCTCTTCATTCCATCCCTTTTTTCTTGGTATCTTATTAACTTTTTCAAAGATAAAAAGAGGATGTCAGAATCATATCTATATTATATAATGACCATTGTTAAAAATGATAACATGAAAATGAAAGTTTTAGGTTGGGGGTAGAGGAGGGGTTCTGAAATTGGAATCACAACACAAAGACAGTGAATAGGGTGGGGAGTGGGGGGAGAAAAGCAGAGTTGGGATACTTCAAAAGGAGTTAAACATAAAGTTAATTGCTAAAGGAGAACGGCTGAACCGAGAAAATAAGGGAGGTAAGAAAGTCAAATTGAATTCACTTGTCTATAAGTGGAAGATCTAATCGCTTTGGGCCGGTCCCATGAGATTTTCAGATACGGCCGCGCCTTTAGTTATACACCCATTGTATGGGTATACAACCAGGCGCAGCGTCGCATCACCAAGAGACAACTCCCAATTTCTGTTGACGGCCGTTTCTATTGCATGAGTTCAATCACACAGCTTAGAGTGTACTCAATGCACAGGGAAAGTTGTCCCGATGAATAGTTTTCCATACTTTTTGCTCATACCGGGAATCGAAACCGGGATCTCCTTTGTGTAATACAGGAGTGCTAACCATCATACTCACCGGTACGACTGGTATTTAACTAGTTTAATAAAAATAACCAGTGAATATAAATCTTTATAAAGGCAACAGTTTAGGGGTTGGCTAAATGGGATAAAAAGAGAAAACAATATAAAAGGTCCATGCCGAAAGATTCAAAGACTGCGGTGAACCCGACAAAAGAGTGGACCTTAATAGAAGTTCCGAACACTAGAAGTAAATATTATGAATTCTTGATAGAGTAAATAGAAATTGTTGCTGCTTGAAATAGAGACCGAATCACAAACAAGAATTCGTGGAACAAGGACATCTAGTACAGGAACAAATCAGCAGAGAACTTCATTACTTATTTATCCGATTAATCATTCATTATTTTATTCATTAGAACTAAAGAGATCTGCCGTTGCTTTCGATAAAAACGACTATGGACGATCCGTGCCCGGTTGAAGTATTTACTTTCTCATTATTCGGACTAGTATCCTCATCTTGGTTGTTTTTGATCACTTCTTTTCGGCAGTTGCCTTCCCTAGACTTCATTAATTATTTAATACTTTTTTGTTCATCACTAGCAAAGAGATCTAGCGTTGCTTTGGACAAAACGCTTGGGGTGATCTATGCCCGATCGAAATATTTACTTTCTCGTTAATACATCAATTATTTTGACCAGTATCCTCATCTCGATTGTCTTGATCACTAACTTTGGATAACTGTGTTCCCTAACCTCCATTATTTATTTATGTAATAAGTCCTCCATCATTTTATTCATTACAAACAAAAATATCTGACGCTGCTTTGAATGAAATGGCTGATTCGATCAGAGTCCAGTCGAAGTTATAACTTTCTCATTAATTCACTAATTATTTGGCCTAGTATCCTCATCTTTGTAGTGTTGATCACCACCTTTCATCAGCCTTCCTGGTTTCTTTAACTAAGAAGGCTAGAGAATGCAGGATTATTAATCTCATTCCTTTTATTGTTACTAAAACCTTTCGATCGGTCTGTTCTACTACATTGGGGACTTTTTATCCCATTCTTTTTGTTGTTACCACAACTTTTCGACCGGTCTATTCTACTGCTTTTTTAGGTATACTAAACAATCTAAAATAACTTTGAGAACAGTACTTATCATTCCAAAAGTTGTTCTAACTATTGAACTAATTATTTCTGTAGGTACCTAACGTTTCGGTTGATCCAATCAACAGCCTTCTTAAAGTGTGAAAAGCTACCCACTTTTACTTCGAGAAGAGTCCTTATCAATGGTAAATTTTTTGTGGGGTGGTGGTCATTGAATTGATTATTGTGATAGAAGAAGAAGAAGAAGAAGAAGAAGAAGAAGAAGAAGAAGAAAGGAATGAACAGACGAAAATCGAAAATAGAGGAATGAATCACTTATGAACTAAGCTGTATGAAAACTTTCTAACAACTCAATTAAGCGTGTTGTATTTTGACGCTATTTTCTGCTCTGTTAAGAAAAAAAAGTTTAACGGTCTGTATTCTTCCGATAAATAAACACGAACCCTTTCTAATCATATCATCGTCTAATCCCCAACAACAGCTGTGTCCCTCTGACCATTGCTCTATTATTGATAGCGGTCGATGATCGTGCTTTTATGCTCATCAAACCAATTGCACTGTTGTCCACCTTTTATTGTCTCATTAAATATTAATGCTCTAAAGTGATTTCCACGCGCTCAGAACATTATTTGCAGTTTTAACTTGTTTGCTAAAAAGAACAAGCTTCTTTACCTGGCCCGAAAGGTACGTTTTGTCTGTTTAATTGTATTACATTACACACATTACATTCATTATAGATCACATACATTACCTATGCTTATACGGTAGTGGATAAAATGTTAAACGTATCTAATGGCCTGTCCGGTGATCGTAAGTTCGATCTATGGGTCGGATAATGCAGAATGTTCTTTCAGTAGAAAACGCAGACAAGCTTGCGAATATTACTTGCAGATTTTGCTTATTTGCGAGAAGAACGAGCCTCTTTATGTGAACTTACTGGTTCGTTTTGTTCATCGTTTACATGCATTACATAGGCTGTGCGTTCTACGGCAGCAGTTCCCAAACTTCTCTGAATCACGGCCCTCTTAGCAGATGGGTAGTCTTTTCAAGTGAGAAAATACTGAACTATTACATTTATGTTTATGTGGTCAAGTTAGTCAGGTGAAAAAATCATAAATTTTGAATTCATAAATATATATATATATATTTGCTATATTTGCAATCGAGAATATTTGACACTGTTCTAGAACAATCCAGAATGTAAACCTTGTCTATTGACCAAGCACCACCAAGTTTTGAAACGGCGAAGTTTGATATCGGATAGACAGAGTGAGACATGAGGTGCCAGATAGAGGTCGCTCTCTATCATTCTGACCGTATATTAATACATTGAATTATGATTGCCATGATTTATTAAAATCTTCGAATATCCCCTGGTGCCTCGGGGCGCTGGGGTGCACACTTTGGGAATCACTGTCCTATGGGACACATAACCCAATGGATATAACAGAGTTCAAGCGCATCTAGTAAACTACCTGTTTCAATGTCTTGGTCGGATGGTGAAAAAAGTTCATATTCTCTGGTTCTGTGGAGGAGTCAAACAAGTGATATTAAACTCCAAGTTTCTACTACTGGATTCAGTAAAAAGGGGTGGCGAGTGACATTGCAAGGACGAATTAAATGATACGAAATATTCTCTGGTGTGGACAGCGAAATGAAAACAATACACCCCCGTGGATCGAATAAAGGGTTCTAATCGAAATTCCCAGATTAGCAACAACCACAGAAATGGCCGGGGCACAACCACCAAACAGTGTAACTGTAAAAAGCAAGAAGTGAACTCTAGTTCTCGTAAATCAACGTATAATACATCACGTAATTTGGAAGAATATGACCAAAAAGAAATATGGCAAAATATCTTCCGAACACAAAAAATAAGGGCCACATAAAATGCAGATATGTCAGGCTAAAGGCTACGGTTATGGAGCACTAAGTGAGAATCGGATTCACTATGCTAGAATTGGTCTGTGAAATGAATCACTATCCTACTAAAATACAAGACTACTACTAATTAATAAACCTTACTTACTCTAGTGCAAGGTCAGCAAGCACAGATCAAACTCACTACTGTAGTAATAATCGATGAAGCATCAAAAACTTATTGACTAATCCTAAATTCGTCCAGTCTAACTTATACCAGGTACAAACAAGTGTAACCCAATACAGATCGAACTCTGAATCTAGAATTCAAATGGGAAAGGCAATCGTGCCTTTCTTGAAAATAAGTATTTTGAATTGCTGCTCTTTTTCAGTCTCTTTTGGTAATCTGTTGGACCACCTACAGCCACTATTTGATGGAATTCATTTTCTCACTTGTCAGCAAACATGTCTGCCCTAGGCAGTGCTGAATAAAGGCATGGGGTTTAGAGGATTATTATGCCCTATGGCTTGAAAACATGAACAGGGTACCGGCTGCAACTGAAAGAATTTAAGCATTTTTACACGAAATGCCTTTGCGATGTGTGCAACATCTCGTGACCGGGCAAAATACCAGGCACTTGGGCTCTCGAATGCTGTAAGGGCACTGGAATTGAGGCGTTCCTCATGAGAGCTCTACTCTGTTGGTCAAGCGACGTGCACTGCATGGACGACAACTGCACACCAAAGGTACTGTTCAACGGAGAACTTGCCCCCGGCCGTAAATTCCAGGGGGCATTACAAGTTATACAAGTATGTTCTGAATGCGACCCCTCAGGCCTGCAGCATCAACACCGGGGACTGAAAGGTCCGGAAAGCGAACAGGGCTGGATGGCGGAATATCTGTCACAACGGCCTGGGGCACATCGAGAGACGTCGGATTTAGGTAAAGAAGGATGTGCACATTACAACACTGAAAAAGACCAGCCACTACCTGGAGACGACTTCATCTGCCCTAACTGCCTAGTTCGGTGCTGTTCATGTATCAGCTTAGTCAGTCACTGCTGACACCATCATTCACATTAATAATACTAGTGCATGAAGGGGACCCATCGGACCCGACGGTTCAGGATGATCATGTGTAAGTCCCAAAGTACATTCATCATCGTCATCATCATCAGTCTGTTAGCGTCCCTCGTTGGGCACAGATCTTCCCCAAGATTCACCAGACCTGTCTAACATGAACACCGAAGAGCCACTTTCGCTCGTGTAGATTTGTATTCATATCATTTATTTAAATAGTCAGGACCAAATTGTTTGCACAGTTTACTATGAATAACTCTTCACATCCAATTTCTAAGGTTTTGTATTCCTCTAATTCCCACTTCTTTCACTTGAACATAATTATATCCAATATTCTTAGCGAAGAAGAAGAAGAAGAAGAAGAAGAAGAAGAAGAAAGGAATGAGAAGATAGGAATCTAAGAAAGAGATATAACTAGTATTCCTGTCTCTCTTTTTTCCGTAGCTCAGTCATATAGATATTTTTGCTTTTAATTTCTGTTGTTTGAATTCTAAATATATTTGTGGTTTTCGGAAAGTAACCTCGCATTTTTGAAGAACACAATGCATTAAAAATGAGTTCAAACGTAACTCATGCTAAAATCAAACATCCAGTTCGTAAGGTCTTGTTGACGAAGTCGGTAGAATTTGCAAAGTTTTGTCTATTATGAGCTATTAGAGTTGGGAATAACGGACATGGCAGATCTTGATTTTCAAGAATAAGCGAAGAGCGAAGTTCTACCAAGAAAGCCTTGGTTTACTGAATAGAAGGTTTATCATTCTTCAGAAAGACAATGCAAACCGCATCCAGTAAATGAAACTCGGGAAAAGATCAAATCGTTGTACTGGTTCATCTTATATCTTGGTAGTTTAGCTGGTTCAGTACCTTAAGATTCCCATTCAATCAAATGGTGCGTGTGTGTGTCAGTAGAATGTCTTCATAATTATCACATATATGAACATAAATACGTATATATGTATGTATTAGTTGGACAAATATACATACATACATATTTATACATATGTGTGTGTGTATATAAGACTTGCTTAACTTCTATGCCACTACGTTTCTCGCTGGCTACTGAGTTTTACTATACTAAAAGAATGGTTGTAAAATATACATATGTGTGGGGATACAGAGAGGAGAGAGAGGGAGGAGGAGAGAGAAAGGAATAGATAGAGGGGGAAGTAGAAAGTTACTAACATTCCACGAGGAGGGTTTTGTAAATATAAGATAAGTAAGAAATAAAGGTTATTTAATATTTGATAACTTGGATATTCTGTAAAAAGAGTTTGTGTTGATAGTTGTATACCTAAGTTTACAGAAAATGTTCCTTTGGCTGATTTCAATGAGATTGTCAAGAGAGAAATGAATGTATTTAGGGTGATTGATGCTGGAAAAGGAACCAATGATAAATCTGATATCTGCAATGGCGTAGATCTTGTTGTATATCATGGTATGTATTCAGTGTAAGTAGATTCTTTACAATTAGGGTGCATTTTATCAATCAAAACAGTTTTAGGATTTAGATACTTCACTTTCATGATTTAAGACCATAATTTCCAAAGATTTCCGTGTTTTTGAACACACAAAAATGCATTTTAAGGGCTTAACTAAAAGTATCGTTTACAGATTTTAAATATGGAAGCTTAAAACGGTTTTTATTATCGTATTTTTTCCTTTGTTTACATGACAAAACTAAGTAAGTCGAAATTATCATTAATTTTATATTCACTGCATAAATTTCTGTGGGGGTCAATTTAGTTTTTAGTATTCATATGATATTACATTGATTTAAACTATTATTTAACTTCCCAAAATACATAAAATCACTTATTTGCTATTCAAATATTAGGATTCTTTTATCAAAGATTTAACAGGCGAAAGAAAAAAAGTTTAAACCGAATCTTAATTGTTAATTTTTTCTAGAAAAAAAGTAACATTCGATTCGCGAGCAATTGTAGACAATACTGCTGCTCCAAACGTTACTCTCATACTAGCTACAATTTTGATTTAAATTTCGTCATTCTTTTCAATTCATCTGCAGTAAACAAAACTCTTTTTTAAAACAGTTTTATTTAGATTAGCTGAAAATAACCGCCCAGAGATCGGTTACCCCCAGTTATATGGAGCCTATGGCCGTAAAACATAACTTAGCTCGAGGATTTATGACCATAGGCTTCATATAGTTAGGGATGACCGACTGTAAGACGTGTATTTTTATATAGTAACAACAACAACAACAGCAGCAGCAACAGCAATAATAATAATAATAATAATAATAATAATAATAATAATAATAATAATAATAATGATAATGATAATAATAATAATAATAATAATAATAATAATAATAATGATAATGATAATAATAATAATAATAACAATAATAATAATAGTAATAATAATAATAATGCTACAGCATTGAAAAGACTTTTTCTCACTTGATCTACAGTGAACGCCAATAGAAACGACTGATGCAATAATTCAAATATCACTTATTCGTTTTTTTAAGCTTAGTTGTATTCAATTCCATTAATTTATTTTGTTACTATTTCTCCTTTTCTTTTTTCCCGACATCTTTTTCTTTGTTTTCAATTTCTAGACTTGTCGACAGAAAATAGCATTCCAATTTAACAATCTCATTCATGAGAACAGTTTGTTCGCTAGAGATTCTAAACAACATTTAGCTTTGCTTCCTTTCCCTCTACTGATTATTTATTTTTCTCCCACTTTCACATTTCTTTCCTCTCTTGCTAGTCCTTTCGGACAATATCCTTCCATTCCTGCAAACCCTACCACCCATCCCCTACATCCCCATAGAATTACCCTGAAAATTGCAATTCTTTCACCATTAAACCTCTTATCTGTGGACTTGGTCCGAAGAGAGCTTGCGTATTCCGTCAGAAAATCGCGTTCCTGATGAAAATCTCGTTTTGGTCTCGTTCCTTTTCTTGCTGCATCTCGCTGAAGCTCAGAGATTAACCCCCCCCTCTCTCTCTCTCTCTCTCTCTCTCTCTCTCTCTCTCTCTCTCTCTCTCTCTCCCTCTCTCTCTCTCTCTCTCTCTCTCTCTCTCTCTCTCTCTTCTCCATTTTCCACTCCTTTAACCTTGTCCTATTCCAGCTCATCTTTCTTCTAACCACCTCTACTCATTCACCTTCGATATTCAATCTTTTTCTTCCTCTACCCTCTTCCTCTTTCTACTCTTCATTCCACTACTATCTTTCTTTCCTTCTCCTTCTTTTCCCATTCCTTCTTTTTTGCCTTTTTCTCCTCCTATTTTTGTCCTCCTTTTGCCCTTTTCTTTCGCTCTTTTCATTCCTTTCCCCCTTTCTTCTTTTCTTTTATTCCCCTTTTCTTTTCTTTTCTCCTTCTCTCCTCTTTTCGTCAATTCTTTTCTTTTTTCCCCACTTTCTTTTTATTCTGTACTTTCCGCCATCTGTTCTCTTGCTTCTCTTCCCCGTTCTTTTTCCTTGTTTTCTCTTTTGTTGTTTTCCTTCTCCTTTTCTTTTTCTCCTCCCCTTCTTTACTTCTTATTCATCTCTTTCTTTTCTTTCTCGTTCTCTATTTTTTCTCTCCATTACTTTTCCTCTATCTTTTTTCCTCCATTTTCTTTTTTTGTTTTCTTTTCGTTCTTTTCTCATCTTTCTTCCCCCTTCCTTTTCACTCTGCCTTTCCCTTCTTTATAATCATTTTCTTCTTCTTCTTCTTCTTCTTCTTCTTCTTCTTCTTCTTCTTCTTTGTTCCTTTTCCCTTTTTTTTTCTCCTTTTTCTCCCCATTTCAGCCTGTCTTCTTCTAATTGCTAATTTCCCAACTCATTCTTTTCGATCAACTCTAGTAGTAACTGGTGTCCCAGTTAGAGATCAAGTGACAGCAATCCTCCTATAGTCCTCCTATTCCAGCTTATCTTATGTAGTATTTAGCCGATTCGGGTTGATTGGATCCCTCGGATTTCCGATTTTTCAAAATTTTCTTCTTTCATATCGTTTAGTATTTAAGTATTCCTAAATAATCATAATCTTTTTTCCATTTACTTTCATGATGATTTCATTCTTGTAGAATAATATATATATATATATATATATATATATATATATATATATATATATATATATATATAATTTTAAAAAATTGAGTCATCCACAGACAGCTGTTTCGTTGTATTACAACTCTTCAGTGTGGCTATACACTATCCATTATCCCATCCAATATCACGAAGATGGGTCGAAACCTTTGCATTTTATCTCTGCCCTACGCAAAACTGGACGGTCAGTAAGGTTGAATTTGAGTGAAATATTAACTTACGCACAATTCCCCATCCACTAGAATGCCTATTCCAGAGTTGGAAGAGCATTGCATATATATATATATATATATATATATATATATATATATATGTGTGTGTGTGTGTGTGTGTGTGTGTGTGAGTGAGAGATCCTTGCCCCCGAATCACAGATATCACTGATCATCCATTGATTTTATAAAATATTGAATTTCTCTAGCAGTAATAACCCCTGCATTTGTCAAAATAGTCATTCTTAGTGGCTAATTTTCATATACTTCCCTCTGAAAGATGCTCTGAAAATTTTCAATTGAGTTGGAATCAAGAGAAAATAGTGTCTAATCCATTAATGTACCATTTCTGAAAACAATTTTAATCAGGAAGTAGACCGTTGTTTGCACACTGGTGTTGCCTTGAATGAAGATACGTTTCTTGCGTAGGTCAAGAAACTTGTTCCCAAACCGAGGCTGAAAATAGTCCATCAAAAATTCAGTGTAAGCCAGGGAAGTTATTTACTGTATCTGATATACGCCAAGGTCCAACCAAATCGTTTCCCACAATTCCTGCCCAAAACATAACACCTCCACCGCCTTATTGACGCCTTAGCTCAGGATGCTTTCTAGCCCATTCTTGACGTTTCAACTTGTTTCTTGGCTTCAAACATGGTCGAATATCAGACTTGACACATTTTGCAAGATGGCGATGAATTCAGCATCGAAATGATTCAGACATGTTACCTCAATCAACCACCTTGAATATAGTTTTGCTACTCACTGTTGTTTCTTCTGGCAATACGCCCAATTCAGTATTCACTGCTGTGTTATTATAATGGACTCGCCCTAATCTGATTTTCTTTGTGATGCAACAAAGTCTTCAACGTATTTCTTCACTGTTCAACGGTTCCTGTTAAGCATGTTTGCTATTTCAACATTTTTACTGCTTTCTCCAAACTGTGCAATGTTGGAAATCTTCTTAATCTGTTGAAATCGATTTTGGAGTTCTTATTTCAATAATTTTGCAATGCTGACCTAATAATTTGACACCCTAAAAAAATGATAATAACAAAAAACAGCTTCCGTTCGTTTATTAGTACACAGAATTCATT
>OY735236.1:20196652-20454152 GCA_963457665.1 Thysanoteuthis rhombus | reverse complement strand
AAATTCTTCCTGTGACATTTGGTAACAGGGTGACAAGAAAACGTGAAGAAAATGAATTGGCCCCATGAGGATTAACGTTTACTGAATAATTGCTAGGACGAAGATGCGGAAAAAGTTATTCAAGAAGTTACTGCGGACAAAGAGAGTTTGTGTTCACACTGAAACCCTTGGGAAAGGCATGACACATCTCTCCCTTGCTATGGGTGAAATAGTGCAGGTGCTTGTCACCTCTAAGTCTATTTAAGTAATAACGAGATATATCGAGCCTGAGCAGGCATAACTGAAGCCATATCCAGTCTAAGGGCGCTGCTTATTTGTGAACATCAAAAAATACGTCGGAACAGAGAAGAAGAGGAAGGAAAAGAGATGAATCAGAGTGAGAGGTAATATAGAAGGAGGAAGTGAGGTGAGGATATGAGAGTGGGAGATAGCAGATAGGGAGAGGATAAGTTGGGAGGAGGGGGTAGAGGAGTAGATTAAGAGAGTGGGAGGTTGCAGAATGGAAGAGGGAAAGTTGGGAAGGGGAAAAAGAGTAGGTTAACTGAGTGGGAGGTTGCAGAATGGAAAAGAAAAAGTGGGAGGAGGAAGAGTAGATTAATGAGCAGGATCTTGCAGAATAAAAGGTGGAGCTACGAAAACTGTCAACATCTTCATCCTTTCGTCAGTTTTTAAGTTGGTCTGGCTGTCTGGCTGGCTGGCTATATATGAATCATGCGTACAGGATTCAACAATGATATTATTGAAATATCCAGAAAGAGATGTTATTAGTGATTTTTAACACCGAAAAAATAGATATTTACTGGGGGTGGGGTTAAACTTACAAAGTAAGTTTATACTAAATTGGTCCCTTGGTTTATGCCCAACAATGATCACCCTTTTTAGTGATTACCACCCAACAAAAGGCAAGAGAAAAAACTTCTTCATTGATCATCCCTTTTCCAAATGTTTTAATTGATCACCCCAACACAGGTTCCCGTCCCAAAAGTCCGTCATTCAGTGGATTTTATTGAATGACTAACAAAACCTGCCTCGTGATCTGTTATTTCAGTAATTCAAGTTTGACCCCTACTCTTTGATTTCCCACTTTCCTGAACTTATACCTATTTAGCTAACTGTCCCTCAAACAGAGGAGCATGCAAAGTGCACATGAAAGAATCATGCTCCTCTTCAAAAGGAGAGATCATAGGACTGCACAATATATTAGGAGAAAAGCGGGAGTCTAAGACATCATAGAATCAATTAGAAAACTCAAATGGCAATGGGCTGGTCATGTTGCAAGAATGGCAGACAACTGGTGGACATCACTACTCACAACATTGATCCCCGGAGATCACATGCGAAACCGATGCTGGAAAAATAGGAGATGGTGGGATAAACTGGATAGGTTCAGAAAATAATGACTCTGCGACGCCCACGATATAAACATCTGACGAATCTTGGGGAAGGTCTACGTTCAACGACGGACGATAAAGGACTAATGATGATGAGCAAACAGATAGAAAATCATTATCACATTACTTGAGGCTGAATACAGAGGAAGCTGCTTACTAAGGTCACATTGGGGTAGGGTCTTTTAGATAATAATAATCAGTTTATATCTTTAGGCAAAAGATATAAAAATTGCAACAATTTACAATCATTGTTATCTCATCTTTTTATTTTTTTTAATTGATTTTTAATAAAGTGTCTGAGGCCAGCTGGTTTTGATAACAATAACCGTTTGATAATGTTATCTATGATTATAATGGATGGCTTCTTCTGTATTCGGAAACAGTCATTTTATCTTAATAACAAAAAGAATGACTTTTTGCCGTGTCAAAGTAGTGTGAGTGGCCGTTTAAAAGCGTTAAGAAACCCAGACACCCCCCAGGAGAGATACTTCCACTCCCCTCAAGATCGAGCTTCTCTGAGTATCTGCTAAACTTGTGGTCACGTCTGGGTATCAAGATTTTTCTACAGTCAATAAAACTCAGTTTTGTACAATTCCTAACTTGGAAGCACTCTGAAAGTGCATACATCAGCCAACGAGACAGTCACTAGAAACTGGATGAAAATCACTTCATATATAGTGACGATGTTGAAGGGTAAACACCAAAAGAATTCCAGGATCTGCTGCTAAATTTGATCAATTCTCATCTTACCCACAGCTCATCTTTTCACAAGGAGTCATTGTAATTCATTGAGAACTTTTCGAGATATTGTGTTGATAAACACGAGTGAATATATAAATAATTGTAAGAAAAAAGACAAGAACCATAAGTTCAAGGATCCTTACGCCCATATCCACGATTTCCGATTTGAAAGTAAATCTAAACCAAGGAGTAGAAGCATTACTGCTTGTGGTAGTAGTAGCAGGAGGGGGAGGACGATGGGGTGTGGATGATTTACAGGGAATCTAGTTAGTAAAAACAAACAATTAGTAAGTTTAAATCAAAGTAAGTGTACACTTGTTATCAATAATTCATTCTGTCCTTTCTCAATCGGAAAAAAATTTCCTGAATCCTCCCCAAAACTTAAATATTCCTTTCTTACCCTATGATTTACACTCCCACAAAATTTCGTTGCAATGAACTCTTTGCGATATTGTGAGAACATTCACCACAAAATTATATCAATTCTTCCGCAGCCTATGGCTAACTCTGTGTGTGGACAGACAGATGGATAGACACTACGTATACCTCATCTAAATCTGTTGAAAAAAGATAAATGTGCTAAAAAAGACATTGTTCCTGGAATTAAAAAAATCTCGAAAAGCTTATCTCTCCATATTAGTTTTGAGACGGTTTACTCTTCACTGAAACCATTCACAGAGAAACCCATCCTTGGGTGAATATTTGGTTGATATTTCGTGAAGTTTCAGTGACTTTTTGTCCACGTTTGAAAAGAGATAGAGAAATCATATTAAAGTTCTTTTTGTTCCTGGTTTAATAACTCCAACCTGTAAAGAGTAGAAGATTAGAAATTGTAAAGGAGAAATATCCCAAAAGATGTGTAGCAACATACTTGAAGTAAACTATAATGTTTTTTCATCATCAATTGTGACAACTTTTTACCTTAACCTTAATTTTTTAGTAGTTTTCATCACAATTTCGACTCAGGCCATGATTCTACGCTAAGGGAGTAAAAATCGCGATCAAAAATAAAATGACGGGTTGAGTCAAAGTTTATATTTCATCCAATGAAAATAATAAATCACAGATCGCTCTATTGAGACAACTACGTCCCTAACATAAACACAACGTACAATCGATTACGAGTTGCATGGTGTTAATTTAAAAAGTAAGACATCAGCTTCTGTCGACCATGAAAAGCCCCAGTGGCCGATTGGTTGAGCCTGCCGGGCAACCTAACTGGGAAGTACTCTGAAAGTGCTTACATCAGTATGAGTTCGATTCTCCTCACCTAGGGCTTACTCTCTATTTCCAATCATGCTGTTTACTCGTAGCTGTGAAATTACGCCATAAATGGCGTCCCAACGTTGTAATTAGAAAAAAAACAACTAAAAATTAAAATGAGGGTAAAAAAAATTGTCAAAAATGATATTAGATATCGCTCATCACTAGAACTTCAATACTTTTCAGTCAATAAAAAGACGCAGAAATTATATGAATTGGTATTCAATTCGAGAAATTGCCTCAAGAAAGCGATTACATATGATTTATTAATCGCAGAAGTGGCTACAAATATAATTGAAATCAATGCTCGAATTAGTCAAAAATTGAAAGCTTGCAGTTGAGGTCAAAATCTT
This sequence comes from Thysanoteuthis rhombus, assembly GCA_963457665.1. Classification (NCBI taxonomy): domain Eukaryota; kingdom Metazoa; phylum Mollusca; class Cephalopoda; order Oegopsida; family Thysanoteuthidae; genus Thysanoteuthis; species Thysanoteuthis major. The sequence continues at coordinate 20,450,404 of OY735236.1, read as the reverse complement.
TCAGAGGAATTCATGGAAAATGAAATCAAATGGGAGATACGGAAAATGAAAGTATCAGTAGACTCCGGAAAAATCTTTCGAAAAAGCGACATGACTTTCTGGGAAACTTGAAACTATTCCTGAATGTAACATTTTCAAACCAGACAGATGAATCAGACCAACGAATCGATTGAAAGTTTTTTTTTATTTTTTATATCTTTTGAGAATAACTAATTCGTCCCCCGTAATATCAAGGCATTGAATCAACATCAAACGCCACAGAGCTTCATTTCCACACGCCCTTCTTCGCCTATTACTCTTTGTCGTTGGCAAATTGAATATCATTGAGTTAGTCTTCAATTTTCGCTGACTCCATTGAATTCCAATTTTAACCTCTGTCAACGAAGCTACATATCCGTCCACGCAATATTTCCAAAGGTTCTCTATAAATTTCAATAGAATCTTCAAGAAGGGTTGGTTATGGAATAAGGTAGAATTGCTTAAATTTGGGTAAGATCCAATGATTTTATCACAGTTATCACCCCTGCATTGTGGTTATAAATGAACAGATTTTCATTCGGTTTTTATTGTTTGTGAGTTGGCCTGGGCATACAATCTCAGAGTGCTTACTTGTTTACCAAAGTCTTCGGTTGATAAATGAATGCATGGGGATGCGTAGTCGTTCTTTAGCTTTTGAATGCATCTTCACGTCATTTCTAGTTTGAGTCCTGAAATCTAAATTCAACGCTAAGAATCGTGACACGCCTCAACACACATGCAGATCACTTAAGTCAGTGATATATATATATATGTATATATATATATATATATATATATATATGTGTGTGTGTGTGTGTGTGTGAGTGTGAGTATGTGTGGTAGTCGCCAAAAGTCTCAGCTGTGTTCTAGTTTATGTACTAGAAGTATTATGAAGGCGATTATTCTATTGTTCATTTTTTCAGAGAGAGTTTGGTAAATCATTTTTATCTATATTTGACTAGTATTTGCCTTCATCTTAATTTTATGTTGTTTTTTATCAAACACAATTTAACTCGGGACTTCAAGGCAGGGTACGATTTGTTTTCAGTGAAAAAAAGCGATTGATAAACTCGGAAACCAAGGCAGAACAACACAGAGAGCAATGGAAGGAGCAATGGTGGGAATAACATATAGTGGTGTAAAAAGATCAACATGGATCCGAGAGAGGACCAGTGTGAAAGATATCGTACAAAAAATTGAGCAACAAATATATATATATATATATATATATATATATATATATATATATATATATATATATATATATATATATTGTTAGAAATGATAGACAAACCTAGTCTATTAATTTTTTTGTTATTTTTTTCTAACAAACCTTCTATCAATGATACGAAGCTTCAAAAATATATTCCCAAGTTGGTGGTTCTAGATTTTTCGGCCGGCATCGGTCATTTTGAAGAAAATGTGATGGTGATCATTAAAAAGTAATTAGAATTTTTTCATTACAATTTTATACTTATATTTTAAGTAATATATGTATATGTGTGTGTGTATTTGTTCACAAAGTACCTTAGCACTACTTTTATCAATCTCTTCCAATGTTTGTCAAATCCTTTTTGAAATGATATCTCGCTAGCACGTTCCGTACAGACCTCTGCGTTGAATATCAGCTGGGAAATACATGTCTCTATTAATCAGGTAGACAGACCAACACTGCATTAGACAGCAAATGAAGAGATTTGTAGCTGAGCAGAAGATCTGTTGTTGCCAAAGGAGCCAGATCAATAGCTTCCTTACTTGATGACAGGGCACTCACCAACGAAACTGACATCACAAAGAAGGGGCGGGACATTGAGAAGAAAAAAAAAACAACGGGAAAAACATAAGGAAACATAAATATCAAAAATAAGAATTACCGAGAACGCTCTCTGGTTCGAGAATGAAATACACTCACTCACTTCTACATACACACATATATATAGATACATATTTAGATATACATATATGTGTACATATATTATATATATATATATATATATATATATATATATATATATATATATATATATATATATATATATATATATACTCACATACATATGCATATACACATACACACACACACACACACACATATATATATATTAAATGTGTGAAATAGCCCCAAATACTTTTTTCAAAGACGTATATATAACAATGTACGAATGCAATATATTCTCTGAGTACACACTAATTCAAAGCACAATTTAAAATAGATGCATATTTTTTAAAAGAGCATGGCACAATTACATAAATATACATACTTCAGAATATGCTCACATACATGTATACACATTAGTGATTACATTCACAGTCTTTTGAATACGCATACACCACATAATATTCACACACATACTCAGAGCACAGAATGCATCCAGAACTCACACAAGTACATATTTAAACTGATTCGCATTCATGGTTTATCTATCAAGTATCCAATTGTTTTGAATATCTCGAGAACCGATTGCGTGGCTTTGGTGTAACTTATTAGCAATTAGAGACCTCACAATGTATATGTGAGCGAACCCTTCCTGTGGGCATACAGTCAACAGTGAGACGCTAAGGAGATGTTTTGTCTAAATCCCTGCATAAGACGTGAGGAATGGTTCACTTGGTAATTGTTAATGTGACTGTCCCACAAGCTCACTCCATGGGGTCTAAATGCCGACTGAGTATCCCAAAGGCATAGTGTCCGTTCACGCACGTGCAGTAAAACCAAATTGAGGGACAGAGAATTCAAGATTGTGTTGCACCAATCTCTTATGTAGGGAGTGCTCCTTGTTAGCCTGCAAAATTGATAGTCAAAATTCTAGCTTATACCTGGACTCAAACATCAACAATTTGGTCGAAATTATATCAGCCAACACGTCAACTCCACATCCTCGTTGTTATTCACTGTGCGTAGCTTAGTTTGGCACAAGGCAATAAGAATGGATCATTTAGTTAGGATATTATTCATTAATTAGAATCAATGATCTGTGAGATCAGCTTGCTAACCATTGCCCAAGGGAGAGGTGCCTTTTTCTTGATCAGCCTTTCTCACCTGAGCCTCCGTGGAGTTCCGTAATATATTGTTAAGGGTTCTCCGAATTTTCGATGCATTTATTAAAAAAAAGTTTTTACTCTAAATGAGGTTCTATATAACAAGTAGCGTTCCCTGTTCTGTCATTTGACACTAAAAACTCCAGGAACTTTACCAGCCGAAAAAGACTAACGACTGTCTTTTTTTACAATCGTAATAAATTTCGCTTTTTCGAAAGAACAATGTATAAAAAGCTACGATCACAGATGATATAATAAAATACTTATAATCAGAGTTCCAGATTTTCGATATTTATCGATTTCCTTCGATTTATATCGTTGGTTGTGAAAAAAAAATGAAAAACAATTTATTGCTTTTTGTCGATTGCTATCGATTTCTATCGCTATCAATCGAAAAAAGAGTCCGGAGATTTTTTTTCTTACCATAGGCCAGGGATGGCAAACATTTTCAACACGGTGTAATGAAATTTCAATTTTTTGAATAACCCTGTTATCGGAGTACCACTTACATTTATGCATGTACGTATTTTAGTTTTAGGTAAAGGCTTATAGATAAGAGGTCTATTTATAAACATATTCATAAAACTGGGAATTTCTTGGAATATAACTAGAAATTTCAATATATATATCTATAAAATTAGGGTAATGAAATCAAATTCAATTGTTTTCCATTGTGTGTCACCTAGAGCGTGTCATTGCTGAGATGCCTGTCATAATTCCGCTATTACTGCCATGGGCAGGGTCATAGACGAAAAGAAGCAGAGAAGTGCTTATCATTCAGAATTGTTCAAATTAAATCTTTTCTCAATCGTCTTTAAAAAAATCCTAGTGTGTATGCACCAAGATAACACGACAACCAACCATCGTATAAAGTTCGCCATGTATTCTAGTTAGCTCAATAGGCATTGCAGTGTAGCGTTTGAGATTGTTTGGGTTAGCGGTTATTGAGAAATCTAGTTTTATTTACTAAATGACAAATTATATTTTGCTTTAATTTTCAGGTAACTCTCTACATTTAGCATTCATAAGAATAAACAGAGGTGCGTCGTTAGATGTACATATAATCTTTTTCCCATGCAGGGGTTCCTCCAGTCAAAAAATGGTTGAGAAAGACTGTTCTAGATAGATGCATGCAAATACACTTGAATAAATCCACTTCTCTCTGACTCAGGAGCGAAAACAAAGTGTAAACATCTAAATGAAAGCACAAGAATTCAAACATAGGAGTTTTGATGAAAACTCGAGTGAAAAACGGAAAACGGGTCGAACCGTGTGTTGGTTGGAAATGTGGCAGAGGCGGATCCAGGATATTGAGCAGAGGCAGTAATTTGTGATTTCACCCCATCCGTGGAATCAGACAATGGGTAAAATAATATTTAGTTTTCTATGCTTACAAGAGATTATTGGCGTTTTTTTTGTTTATTTTTTTTTTTTGTAAAAATTCTCCATCTAGATATTGGATGAAACATTTCTTTACTTGTGCTCTGCTTGAGGGGTCTGGATACCCTGGACCATGGTTGCTAATTTTATATATATATATATATATATATATATATATATATATATATATATATATATATATATATATATATATGTATATATATATATATGTGTGTGTGTGTGTGTGTGTGTTCTGCTCTTTCGAATTTGTTTTTTTTTTCAATTTTTATCCGTATTTTAAAGTCCAGCGTTGCCAATTTTTAATTTTTTCGAATTTGGGAGTGACTTCAAGAATTGAAAAATAAAAAAATCACATCTAATTTGGCAACCCAAATTTGGGAATTTATATTGCAACCTATGAGAATGTTTTCTTTGGGAGGGTCATTGTATAGGAACGATCACACTCTTTCAGTCTCCAGAACTGTTTTCAAGTGGTATAATGAGATGTCACAACTGACTTTTATTGGAGTTGGGGTCAGCAGGAGTCCCCAGGAAGGAAGTAGAGTTTTACCTTTCGTCTACCTTGGGTGTTCTGTTCCTGTTTTGTTTTTCCGACAGAGTAACCTTCCCCTAATTAGACTGCTTTACAGGGCTAAATAGTTCCAACAGGTGGGCTATTCATCCAGATAGTGGATTCATGTCTTCCCCAGAAGTGGATCCATGCATTACCCAAAATGCATCAGTGCAAAGTGAACGTAAGCTATCTCAGCCAAAACTCGAACTCAGTTCGACCCGGTTTCTATGCGTCTCCAATCACAGGAAAAGTAGGCTAACAGAGAGCAAGAGAGAGGGGGAAAGAGAGAGAAAGAAAGAAAGAAAGAAAAAGGAAATCAGGAAAACACTCCTAGAAAAGAGAAAACATAGGCCTAATCACAAACTTATGAAATGCCACAAAGAAGAACAGGAATTGATTCAGAAGAAGCCTAATTACAAAGAAAAAGCAAATGGTTTCCTTGTGATCTCCGTCTCATTTAGCAACTTTTTTTTTATTATTATTTTTCACACCGACCGAGGGTTGAGTATTTCGTTCTTTGCAAGGTCTTTGATTTAGAAAAAGGAAAAAAAACGGATCGATTGTATTTGGTAGAAACACAACAATAAACTAAGAAGCCTTGATTCGTAGACATGACGTATCCTTCCCAGCATCCTTTGCAATTTGCTTTTGCGTCCGCTAATGATTTTGCTTTTTATCAGGGCAACTAAAACCTACATTTAATCCCCGATTTTCTTCGATTGCTCAAAGCTCGACAAGAACAATGTCGTTTTTCTCGGGCAGCCGATGGGAAACGAAAAAAATCATCTGATGACTGACCTGAGGGACCAAATCCATTGAGATTATATTGGATTTGGAGCATCTTGTTTATAAGGAAAAGAAAGAGGGAATCGAGAAGGAAAAGAAAGAAAGAACTGAGAATGAAAAGAAAGAAAGAATTGAGAAAAAGGGAGAAAGGAAGAAAGAGATAGAAAGAAAGAAAAATAGATAGAAAGAAAGAAAAATAGATAGAAAGAAAGTATGGAAAAAAAATGATGATTTTTTTCTAAAACAAATGGGAGAATTTTTATCTGCTTTTACATTCTTTTTTATACTTCTATCTTCTCTTATTTATCCTTCTCTCCCTTTGTTCCATGTCTCTTTCTTTTCTCCTTTATTACCTTTTTTTCTTTTTTATATTTCTTTCCTTTCCTCCCTTTTCCCTCTTTCTTTCCTTTTCATTTTTTCTCTCCTCCTCTCTTCTTTTTTTTACCTTCTTTCTTCTCCTTTTCCTTCCTTTACCTCGGATTTTCTTTACTGCAGTTTCGACTCTTTGTGATCGACGCTAATAGCCTCTCTTTCTAACGATTGAGTCTCTATCTTCCTCTTTTTCCCATGCTCCTTCTCTTTTTCTTTCTATCTCTCTTTCAATTCTTCTCCTCGGTGCCTTGTAAATAAACTGTCGAATCAGAGAAAAATAAAACAGAAAAAGTTGCTTTTAAATGAGGCTTCAATTTTTTTAAACATGCACAAAGGTATCAATGAAAAATGATATAAGAAATAAGGAATATTATTACAAATGAAAAAACATCATTTTTAACAGAAGTTCAAAGATTTGATAAAGTTTACTTTTGAATGGATAAATCGAAAAATGAAAAAATTAGATGAAAAAATAAATGATTATGAAGCAGGAATAATAAAATAAAACTAAAAATATTGATGAAATTATAAAGTAATAATAATGAAAACATTTTATATGAATAAAAATGAAAAGATATTGATAAAAAATTTTTAATTTCAATGCAAATAAAAAAAACGACTATTAATAAAATTTTTTTTTAAATATAGGAATTTCATTCAAAATGAAAAATAAATTATCAATAATGAAATACAAAATTAAAATTAAAAAAAGAATATTGTGAAGTATAAGAAAGTAAACAAAGTTTAATAAAAATAAAAAATGTATCAATTTGAAAATACTACTGATCAAAATACTAATAAAAATAAAACGAATAACAGTTGATGAAAGAAACTATGAAAGGAAGAAAAAAATAAGACATAAAATACATAAAGAATGAAGTTAGAATTCATCGATGAAAAAATCACAATAGAATGAAATCACGAAAAAACAAAAAAGTAAAAAAAATATATATGAAAATGAAACAACGTTTTTTTTGAAACACCTAAAAGAAAGAGGAAGAAAAGTGTGAGAGCAGAGGAGCTTACTTAGTAATGAGTAGAAAACAAGTCCCTCTACGCCGTTGTTAAGTTGTTTTTGCTTCCTCACTAAATAGCGTGTCTGTCGTAATCGGGGCCACTCGACGCATGCGCCCCATTGACACAAATGACAAGTTTAACTTCGTTATGAGGGGAAAAGCAAGTCTTAATGGCGCGATGGAGATGGTCAGAAGGGGAATTCTGGGATAGGAAGATGACGTAAAGCGACAGGAGGGTAAGACACAAACGACAAACTAGAGAGCACTCAGAGAGTGCATACCTCTGCCAATACTATTTTCACTAAAAAAAATCTGATGAAAATCAGTTCATACATGGCTATGATGAAGGGGGTTAACTGTTCTAATTTCCCTTTTTTCAGACTGTTGTTTGCCTCTCTTAAAATACGGAAACATATCTCAATCGGAAACAAATTTCAGGATCCGCCCTCCATTTAACATGTACTTACTTAGCCTATGATCCGGCTGTCCACAAAATTTCATCGAGAACTTTTGGAAATATTGTGTTGAAAAACAAACAGACATGCGTGAATACATATACCTCTTCCAACAGAGGTTTTTAAAAAATGAACAATCAAGAAATCACAGGATAAAGAAACTTCTTTCAAGAAATATGAATTACGTGTTTCAATTGTCTGAATGCTAGAATAAACGGTGGATCAAACTACAATACGGTTCATGACCATTAAATAAGAATACATCTACTTATATAACAAACCGTGTGATTTTTTTTCCGTTTTTCTGTCTGTAAAAATGGACTCGTATACTTAAAGGTAACCATTTTGCGATAAAAATATCTCTTAACCACCATTTGAAACAATGGGATTTTCTACAAAAATGAATTCAGTAATTTCTTTGTCACTTTAGATAATTTCATGGGAATTCAAATATATCCGTGAACCTTTTCACTAGTTTTAACTAGTATTTATGATAACTGATCGGGTGAGATTGGTGTGAACAATAGAATCAGTGACCCGAGTTCAAACTCCAGTTGGGGCTGGTTATGTTCACTTTGCACTAATACTTTTGGGAAAGACATGAATCCATCTCTCCTCCCATAGCTATGGGTAAAATAGCAATGCACATTGGGCTCATTGGCCAAGGGAAGGCCACCAGTCAAGGAGAAGAACAACTTCAATTCAAAACCAGGGAGTGAAGTCCCCTTGAGGTGGTTTGACGCCCAATTCGACGGCTTTCTGGTAGCTCCTAGAGCGAAACCGATGCCAGACGTATCTCTCTTTGCTTTGCTCTAGACTGACGTCCTTTTCACTCCAAAAAGCTTAACCTTATTATTATAATATTCATGTAATTGATAATGCTATTTTTTTTTAAATAACAAATTGGAGAGAGATCGGAGGAGAATAAAGTGTTGTTTAAAAGTTAAGATTTGTTCTTATCTCAACTTTGGAGTTCTCACAGGTCAATCAGTAAAAACCGTTGATACAGTTAACTAAATTTCGCTGTGGTTGAAGAGATGTGAGTTTGATTCTCACTCAGAGTTTCTCCATTATTTCCAGTTCGTGCTCTTCACTCACTGCTGTACACAGAGATTTTTCTGTGATGAAAAGCTACAAAAAATCAAGAAAACACTAGTCAAGAATAAAGAATGGTGGTTGATAATGCTTTATCTAATCAAAGATAAATAAAGATTATATTGCAGCTACTAAAGAATAAACTGTTCAATAAAGTTCGAATTCCAGCCAAATCTTTGTTCGCAGCTTGATACAAAAGAATGGGTTCCTTCAAATGAGATCGGACTTGAGCCGCTGTTCACATAATTCATGTTCTTATTTGATAGGACATGACGTTGCAAGATTGACCCATTATTTGCAGCAAGTGGTTAAGAGTAATAGTTATCCATTGCAAGATAAAAAGAAAACCTTATCCACTATAATACAATCCGATTCAAATTTTCTATTACAAGTTATCCATCTCAAGATAGAAGCCCTTGTTCATTGCATGATAATCCATTGCAAGTTATCCTTTACCAGATAAAAAACCTTGACTCGAAAATTGAACTGAGGTACTAGCAATCACAGAAGAATAAAAGTTTTATAGTTAGCCATAGAACTGCAATGACTGAAATTTCCATCGTTTGTACAGAATGGGTTAAAGTGCAGGTGAAGGTCATTGAACATGTCTTAAAAAAGTTGGGAATAGCGTACAAGCCAGATTTCGTTGCAATGAGAACAAAATGTGATTATCGAGGTTACAAACATGAAGCAGAAAGAAGCAAGACGTTGTGTAACTTTACAATTTCTGTCTCGCTCTTTTGGAGAGTCGGTTGGGTTTCCTAATCTGCGTTCGGCATTCAAGGTTCACTCCTGAAGAAAATAGAGAGACACAGCGACTGTGAGGCGGTGTTGGGGCGTCGGTTGTAAACCTGCTTGGAGAGACAATGGTGGGGGTGGGATCTAAAGTGGCCCGGCTTAGAAGTGACCCTTGGACGGCGGGGATAATTTTGTTAGGGTGTAAGGAATGAACTTAGTTGTGGAATAAAGTAGGACGGTCAATCAACGAGAAAGACGGGAAAGTGAAATGATGGGAAAGTGGAAAGACAAACAAACAAAAAAAACGCGGGAAAAGCGACGAAAAATGCGGGAAAAGCGACGAAACATGGCGGATGACAATGGAGGCAAAAAGCTCAATCATAATAACTAAAATAACAGAGAACGGAACGAAAGTGGAATCAATGCTGATTGCAAGGAAAGGAGAAATTTGATAAGAAGCAAAGATAACTACAAAACTGTCTGGTTAGTCACTCAATAGAAACAGTCACTCTTGGGGCGATTGATCAATTGAAATATTGGAAAAGTTGTCATCAATGTATGAGATACTGCTCTCTCCTTTTGTTAGGCAGTGATCACAGAATAAAATGTCTGAATTTTCATTAAAAAAGCGTTGATGCTACTGGATATAAACTAAGGGACCGTTTTTGCATAATCATACATTGTGAATTGAACCCCAACTAAAAACCTATTATGAGCGGATTTTTTGTAAGTTCTTGCTAGACATAATAAGTACTGAATATTGAAGTTATCAGCCCTTTAGCTCCATTGGTGCAGCCTGTAGATGCTATACATACATACATTCGGATCTTCCTTGGGTGCCCAAAAAGGAAGATCACTGTAAAAAGAAAGACAATATTGCAAGCATGATGCAAAACTTTTCTGCATATTTTAATCGTTTTTATCGTATACATTCATTGTACCATTATGCAGTCATCAAAGTATTTCACTTTGTTTCAGCTAAATTGTGTCTTCCATGATAATAGGTTGATACAAAGGTTGAATGATACATTATTTCTAGCGATTTTTCACCCAATATTGCATAGTGTTTTAGTATACTTATGATAATCGTCAACAAAGCGATGGAACATGGATTAGTAATAATAATGCAGGTTTAAGATATCACTTCACAATAGAAATGGACGAGGAGTTCTTGATGAAGTTGATGGAAATAGTGAGAGAATGGCCGTTTTGTGTGACGTGTGAGCTGGGGTCGATTTATAGAAGACGTGAATGAAATCTAATATTGCCGTAACGGGACACGGAATGAGATCGAGCATTTCTTGGGAAATTCTGAAAATGACACAAAAATTTAAACAAAAGGAGAGGGGCGGAATAAGATGCAACCAATATGTGAAAAGGGTGTACGACATAAAAATTCTATCGACTTTTAAAGCTAACGCAGGAAAAAAAATATAGAAGATGAAAAAGAGAGAGAGAGAGAAGTGTAAAAGAGAAATTAGGGAATGAAAGGACCGGAGAAAGAAAGGGAAGTTGAGCCTTGAAAACGAAAATTGAACTAATTCTGAAACGAGAGGAAAATGGAGTCACGTGATAGAGGCAAATGAAAACGAGGTATCTTGAAAAAAAAAGCACGCAAAAAGATGCATCAAAAACATTTCTCTAAAAATGGAAATTCTGGAGAAAGGCGATATTTCTAAATGAACTTTTCAAATTGAAAATACTGTATTTCCTGACGTCGAGGTCAAACCCAAAGGATAAAACACTATTTTGACTTGTGAAATATAAAAAAGAACCTGAGTTTTTGGTAAGATTTATCGGTTAACATATCAGTTTTACTAATTCTGTCACTCAATAATGTTCCCCTAAAGTCAAGGTCGCTTGGAGAGAGAAAATCCCAGTCATATATATATATATATATATATATATGTGTGTGTGTGTGTGTGTGTGTGTGTGTGCGTGTTACTACTTTTCCTTTGGTTCGTCTACGGTATTATAAAGATAGTGAATTGAATTCTTGTGATTACATATAGTATATTTTTTTTTCCATTTTTCACTTTAGTTGGTCCCCATGATGAGAACTCACTTAAATACAGGTTTCCTCGCTACCCGAAAGTAGAGTGTTTCAATAAAAAGCCTTCCATTAGCTGAAAGGGCGTAAAGCGAAGAAGCACTTTCATTGATTTAAGATTGCAGTGTGGAAAAGGGAGAAAGGGGATGCGCTGCTTCTGTAATGGCCCGCAGCAAAACAATAACTGAACACTACTTTTGCTTTTCGCTTTTCATTTTTGAAAAAGTGGCGTAAAGCAGATTACTGTTTAGCATAGATTATGTTCCTCTTGGGTTAGAAAAGGCCTATAAAAAAAAGTAACCTTCCGTCTATAAGATGCACGATTAATTTTTCAGATTTGTTTAAGAAAATATCGTCTTTTCTGTGTTGAAAAATATGAAACTGCTAACATTTATGAAAAATAATGAATAAATTATTTCAAAAAAAGATTCTTAAATGGAATAATTTTTAAAGATGTTTTTCAAATTGCAATTATTAAAAAGAGTAAACGCTGCCTAGGGTGCGAGTGGTTTAACGGTTAGCAGGGCGAAAAATGGGATCAGCAAACAGAATTTAAACTCCGTCTGAGACAGCTTGCATTCACTTCGCACTAATGCTCTTGGGAAAGGCGTGAATAAATCTCATTCTATCTTTGCTATTGGTAAAAACAGGGCAGACTGGGCTGTTAAGCTTTGGTTGGCAACCATTCTGGGACTCTCTCTCTCTCTCTCTCTCTCTCTCTCTCTCTCTCTCTCTCTCTCTCTCTCTCTCTCTCTCTCTCTTTTGTTTTCATCTTTTCAAGTTGTATCTCCTCTACCTTTCCTGATCTTTTTCTTCTTCTCTGGATTTATGATTTTTCTTCTTCTTCTTCTTCTTCTTCTTCTTCTTCTTCTTCTTCTTCTTCTTCTTCTTCTTCTTCTTCTTCTTCTTCTTCTTCTTCATCAAATCCTTCTTTTTCTTCATCTTTGTTTCCTGTTCAATTTTCTTCTCTTTCTTTCTATTCCTATGAATATCATTTCCTTCTGCTCCCATTGCCCAATCAAGTGAGAAAGCTTAAATTCATTTCTCGAAAGGATGGTCAATAAACCAAAATATATACTGTTAAACATTGGAAGTTCATTAGGAACAATGCAAGATGAAATTTCTTTAAACATACAGGAAGTATGGCCAGGATTCTAGTGGCAATGAACAGAAGACATGGACAAACCGTCATAGATAGGTATGAGTTTGCTGCACATCAAATATCGTTTTTGCATCATATCGAATAATACTAAAAGTGAAAGAATTACAAAGGTAATTGCATTTTTGGCAGATGGAGTGTAAACGGAGATATAATCTGTTTCTACCGGAGGTTTTGGGACCTTAACGGTGTATACCCAAGAGTTTTGACTCAATTTTAAGTACGATTTCAAATTAGGACATAACGCTGCTCAAGCTACTGATAACGTCAACAAATCATTCGGAGTGAACATAACTGCACTGCGGTTTGAGCACTTTCTGGAGATTTTAAGACGTCAACAGCGACCATATTACATCATCTTGGGGAAATAGGAAAATTTAATTAGTTGGAAAATATTGATGATTCGTTATTTATTATCGGTATCCATTGATATCTAGATAAATACAGAAACTCACTCATTTAAAACAGTGTAAGATAGATAGATAGATAGATAGATAGATAGATAGATAGATACCTCTCAGTGGAGCGATGGTCAAGTCATGTACTTCGTTACAACCATAATGAGTTTGTGACTTTGTGCCTATTAAGCTAAGCCTTATATAAAAAAAACGTAATGGTAAACAAAGTATTGCAATAGATAGAGATTTGCCTCTGCAAGTTGAGCTAAAGTGACAAGGGACAGTGCATATCGACCAGACAATCGAGAAATTGATCATGCATCGGGTTGTCCGTCTATCAGCCGACTGTTCCACTGGTGATTTGTGCGCTTTCTTCAAGAGCGACAAATGTTGATTGCCTCTGTATTCTGCCCGGATTAGCGAGAAGATTGTTGCTAATAAGATTGTTGGTCGACCAACGTTGTTGTTTTGTCCTCTGGGCGAGCGACGAGCAATAGGCCGTTCCTTAAGTGGACAATTGCAAAAGGAAGGGAAGGAATACCCCGTCAGTAGGGCTAAGAAATCCTATTAGCTCTGAGACAAGCATTACCGACGTAATGAAACCCTATTATCTTGCACACACAAGTACGGGGACTGCCTAGGGGCCTGACCCGTTGCGACCACGTTATCTTTAAAATTCTTCTTCGCCTATCTCCTGTATATCAGCCATTCTCAAACTTTTTTGGCGACGGACCCCTTAAGAGCTCTTCTCGGGTTTCAGGGCCCTCTTTTCAACATGGATTCATACAAATAACAAGAATTTATATATCATTATTTCAGTCTATGGTCCCTTTCAAACGTGCTAGAGCCCCCAGGGTGCCGTATAGTTCCCGTTGAGAATGGACGCTCTGTTTTTCAAGTCTCTCATCTTGCAATTATATTTCTTCGTTTTCTTTCTTCGTCTTTAAGATTTCTACATGTTTATTCTCTCATTATGTCGATGTCATCAAACAAATCTCCATCAGAAGTAACAGTTCTACTTTGCATTATTTTGCTTTTCGAATCCCACTACGATGGTTATAGCTATCTATTCACCTTAACATCATTCGAAGTTATTTATCAGTTTGACGCAGGTAAAACCAAATTAAGATGGTGATTAATAACTAAAAGTAAGCAACACATATTACGAAAGATAAGACTACATCTCGTTGGTGGTAATATGGCGCTCGTTGAACCAATCTAAGGAGGAGATTGATACTTTACACTTGACGATAACCCATCATAAAACGTAACGTTATAATCGACACTGCACAACACGACCCAATATGAAGACTACTTGTCATCGTAATGTATAAATTTTTCCCTATAACCTTCTACTCTGTCCGTTGAAAATCCCTGCCAAATTTGGTTGAGCGATTCAAACTTTTAGTATTATAGTATTATTTATTAATAGATGGAAAATAGATCATTGTTATTGCAGTACGCAGACCCTAATTTTCGAGAAGTGAATTTTGCATACATATACAGCCTATTCAGAGCCTACTAGAACTGTTTTAGGCACTGGATAAAGCCAGGAGATTTTTTTAAAGATATGGTTCAACAGAAAATCGAATATTGTAAAATGATATAATAAATTTGAATGTGAAATGGCAACTAGGGAAATTGAAATGTGGAAGGCTTTGAATTGACTTCAAAAAATGAAGCTTATCAATTGTCATTCATCTCTGAATCTATTTGGGAAATTTGATTTCTTGGTGTTCTTCCTTTCATTACTGATATGTGAAAAATATTGGAATAGATTCCTTTTTCTTACAATTAGTAAGCAATGTAAAATTATGGAACTAAACATAAAATACCTCTTCTGGGAGCCTCCGATTTCATAAAGTACCACGACTAAACTGATACTACTGGTTTGGTAAAAAAAAACCATCTTCCTGCGTCTGTTGTTTGACGGTTTTATGGGTTTTAATTAATTCCATTCAAAAAGATCGCATTTGATTGTATTCAGACAGCTGACATCAGCATGTATTAGTATTGGATTAAACAAAAACTCCGTTCTGTGACTGTAGTTAGATGATATTAGGAGCGTTTAATGATGGAAGTTTTTGAGTATCTAATACCCAATAGTTTATAAAATAGATGCTTGGTTGATTTTTTGTATATATATATACATATATATATACTTTCATACATACATATAGAAATATTTCCAACTTATTTTCTTCGGAGTGAAAGATTCGGTAACAATATGTTTTCCGATTTTGCTGCGTTAATTACCACCTAATTAGTCAAGTAATTATTATTTCAGTGACCGTGACAAGGTTTCCATTTCATTCAAAGTCATTAGGCCACGTCCTTGGTGACTTATTACCACCTACATATGATAATTACATATATCAATTAAGTACATCAATGTGACCCCGTATTCAAGTGACATACATTTTCTCCTCTGAACATTTAACACGAGCCCTAGTCATTAAAGGAAATGTTGGTTGGTCAAGTGAGTAATGTCATGGACCGTTTGGGTACACTTCACACTACTGTCCTTTGGAAAGGCATGAATCTGTTTCTCCTCTTTGTTATAGCAGGAACAGCACAGGATGGAAATGCCACTTTAGGTGCTTATCGCCATTAAGTCTAATTCACATATTGCAAAAGGGACCAAGTAAGTAATAATGTAATAATTGGAACCCAAATAGGGGTGGTTGAAGCCGTGGCCTGCGTAGGAGCACTACTTGCTTTCCTGGTCTTAAAAAACGTGGCATGCCTCAACTGCTGGCGTTCGCAGTCTTGATTTCAAAATAGATTCTTTTATCGAGAACTATCAACAAAAACTGGCACCATAACTGTCAACACAGGTTTCTTCGGTTTTTAAGTTAGTCTGTCTCGCTGGCAGGCTATGTACGCGTTGCATCCATATGCTGTGCAAGAAGAGCTAGAGGGCAAAAACTCGAAAATTCAAATGGGGGGGGTTAACATTTTGTCATTATTAATTTACACTAAACTGATCCTTCAATTTGAGTTCAGAATTATGCACGCTTGATTTCTGAAGATTCAGAAAATTTCAGGGACCACTGCCCAACATAAGACGAGAGAAGTAACTTACGCATTGATCATCCTACTTTACTATTTTTAATTGATCACCCCCATACGGCATGCTGCCAAAAGACGATGGTTACCAGACAGTTCCTATTCAGTGACTAACTAGACTTGTCTTTTTAGGTTTTGTTTTAGTATATACGGAGCATGTCTAAAAAATTTTTCACCGTTTAATAATAACGGAAAAGAAACTAAAAAATAATACCAGCAGTTCAACATTACGGAAAATTTAAACACGGCCCTTAAGAAACAATTGAACATAATAAGCAAAAATAATTTTGCATCAGGTTTTTAACCATTTCTTCTTAAGGGAAAAATTCTTCCGTTATGTTGTAGGGGTTACAGTAAGAAAGTCAAGCATTTTTTTCAAGTCTAAAGCCCTCTATACAGTATCAAGAAAGGAACGATTTGGGATTTCAAGTTGCTTAGCTTTGTTTTTCAGGATTTAGACCTTTGGAAATAGTGAACTTTCGGCATGGTGGTTTCTTTATTTCAACCATTCAGAATTCTGATCATCTGAGATTTCTGTTTTATGGAATT
This sequence comes from Thysanoteuthis rhombus, assembly GCA_963457665.1. Lineage (NCBI taxonomy): Eukaryota > Metazoa > Mollusca > Cephalopoda > Oegopsida > Thysanoteuthidae > Thysanoteuthis > Thysanoteuthis major. Next base: position 20,433,706 of record OY735236.1, on the reverse strand, counting down.
CGGAGTAGTGTCTCTGGATTTATGATTTTTTTTTCCTTCTTCTTCTTCTTCTTCTTCTTCTTCTTCTTCTTCTTCTTCTTCTTCTTCTTCTTCTTCTTGCTGTTGTTGTTGTTGTTGTTCAGGGTCTATCGTTATTAAAAAGAAAAAGGGAGAAAATATAAGGACAGTAAAAAGAAATAAAGAAGAACGTTGTCCAAAAAAATACAATTAATGACTAACGCCGTTAGCCAATCAGTTAAGGCTGACAAACCACGCCTTCATTATTGCGTGGGGGGACATGTTCGGTTTTAACTGTTGGAAAAATCTCTACGACCATTGTATCTGTCAGCAAGACGTAGATGAGGACGTTCTATCTCTGAACATCTGCTGCTCATGATGTTTCACAAGATAAACATCGGTGTTGCCGGACAAGACCACTTCCAACAATTGGATGGTTTGTGGATTTGGGCGTAAATAGCACGCTCACGCCAGCATGGACACACATATATCAAATATAGCAATACCTTGAATAGTGCAGTTTTAATTTGTGTGGGTTTTCATTTAGTACGGTTATGGTATTGTTTTACATATTAACGTAACTGAGTAAAAGCTTGAGACAAAAACATAAAATCATAATTGGATCTGTGCAGTTTTGAATAGAAAATTTGGGAAGGAATCAACTGCACTAATCAAGGTATATCTATCTATCTATCTATCTATCTATCTATCTCTCTCTCTCTCTCTCTCTCTCTCGATCTATCTATCTATATATATATATATATATATATATATATATATATATATATATATATATACACACACAGTATATGTGGTACAAATCAGGCTAGCAGTATAACATAATATAATAATATATCAGTAATATAAAGCCACTTCTGAAATGTAATGGATTTATTTCATAAAGTGCTCGATACATACAAAATTTTACTCATGAAGTTAGGTTGTTTTAGAGTAGAGCTGGAAATAAATAGTAGAATGTGGATTTGCTACACAAACTAGCTCATGTTTCTGCCCTCTTCGGGCCTCATCAGATTCGCCTGATGAGGCCCAAAGAGGGCAGAAACACGAGCTATTTTGTGAAGCGAATCCACACTACTATTTATATATATATATATATATATATATATACATATATATATATATATATATATATATATATATATATATATTGAAGACTGTGTGAGCTTGTGCCTCTGTGTGTGTGTGTGTGTATGTGATCCCCCACTATTTGAAAGTAATGTTCCTATAAAACATTCCGTAAGTTGAAATGGCGTAAAGTGGAGATACAATTACCATTGATTTAAGAAAAGAAAATTCTTTGAGCGTTCCAAGACCCAAAATATGGTGGTGATGATATTTTAAGCTGAGTCATTGTTGGTTTGGTTGATCAGAGATACAGGATATTTGGGTGTGGGAAAAAGAGAGAGAAAGAGTGTGTGCACTGCCTCTATACTGACTCCTTTCAGAACAAAACAAAAGAGATAAGACGAGAAAGAAAAAAGTGAGAGAAAGAGATAGAGACAAATAAGCCAACCGACAGACGGACCAATAACTCGAAGACAGACAAGTACATACAAAAGTTTACAATTAGAAAAAGAAAGAGAAAATGGGAGAAAGGGTGAAAAGGAAAGAAAGAGAGAGACAGGCAATGCATCAAATAGAGAGAGAGCAAAGAAAGAAAGAAACAGAGATATTAGAAACGCACAAACCTACAAACAAATGGGCGGACATACAGAAAATCAAGCAGACAATCAAAAAAACAACAAATGTTATAAGATGAAAGAGAAAAAAAGATGGAAAGGTACAGACGATTCTCAAACACCGAGACCGACACATAGACGGGTAAAGTAAAGAAAGGGAGAAAGAGAAAAGAAAGAAAACATGGTCATTTCCATCAACACAAAAAGCTAAAAAAGCAAAAAAAAAAAAGCAAAAAAAAAAAGCTAAAAAAGAAAATGTCCAAATCCAAATCTGTTGGTTCGATCTGTTTTCGCCAGTGGCCATATTGACAGGAGAGATCAGGTCGGATAACTGGAATGTCATGTGCGGTCAACTGCAAATGATTTCTCTGAGTCGATTGACAATATTGTGAGGAGCAGATCGCGACACCCGCTGTCGTCGATAGGACTCGGGCGCGCCTGCAGATAATTGTGCCTCACCAGCCTAGCAAATGCAACAATCGAGAATGAGGTCGATGTACAAAACAGAGGGTAGGGTGAACGGAAGATGAAAACCTCACCTCTGTTCTGCCCCCACAAAAACAAACAGCTAACTCTCGTTGTAACGGCACTAGCTCTGACGGTACCTTTGCTCTGGTGGGACACTGAATAAATAGAACCTCTAACGGTACCTTCTCCTGTGCAAATCAAATAATGAATAATTCGCTTGCTGTATTTTTTTTATTTGCATGCTGTATTTTTAATCCATCCTTTATAACGATCAATTCGTTATTATAGCACCCACAGGAGTGCCGTTATAACAATATTCGACAATATTTTACTTCTGCAAACCAAGTTGGAAGATGATATGTATTCACTCATGTCCACACATGTTCTCGATAAATTTCCATGAAATTTCCGTGCTGATCCAAGAATTTCTTTTCGAACAAGAGATATTTTCCTATATTCATATGTATTCACTGATGTTTGTCTACACAGAATCTCTAAAAGTTCTCAATCGAATGATATTTATGGAAGGATGGGCGATAGTCTGAAGAAGAATTGATTATTTTTTTGAGGGAAAGGGAGGGGTCAAGGGACTTTTTAGATTGAAAGAGATTTTTATCATATTAGTCCGAAATATGTAAAATCAAAACCTGCACATTTACCTCCCCTGCAATATGAACTGATTTTCATTCATTTTAGCCAGTGTATAGCATTGTCACAAATATGTGCTCTCCGATAGCTTTCAAATCATGTTTTTATTCATTTATTTATTGTGCTTGTAGCGTTTTCGTTCAACTTTTTTCGGGTTTTTTAAAACATTATGAAGTACCAGCAGTTATAGATTGAAGTGGCGTAAAATATTCTGACTATTTAACGCAAATGTAGAGCACATATTATATACACCAAATAGGTTGAGCGCAAAGATCCAACGATCAAAATCAAAAGCACAAATCTAAAGAAAGTAGACCACTACCTTGACACAGGATAACGAATCTCTATGAAATCTACAAAAAAAAAGAAATCAAGTGAAGAATCACACTAGGTTGGCAAGCATTCGGGAAAGCAAGCCCAACCTTCAAGAAGAAAAAAATCTCATTAGTCCTAAGATAGAAGGTTATACCAATGCATCCTCCCGATAGTCACCTATGAAGCTGAAACATGAAACCTAAATCTAAGATTGACTTTGAAATTGAGAACCATGTAACGTGCACAGGAGAGAATCATGCTTATTTCATGGAATGATCTCAAAACAGTGCAGTATAATAGAGAAAAACAGGATTCATGTATATTATAGAATTCATTCAGATGGCAATTGGCTGGCTATGTTGCAAAAATTTTAGACCATCGCTGAGCAGCACGACCCACAAGGTGGACCCCTCAATATCATATGCGAAACTGATGGCCGTGAAAAATAAGACGAACTAGAGGGGTTCAGAAAATATTGGCTCTGTGACGTCCATGATAGAAAGGTAAGGTGAATCTTGGGGAAGGTCTATGTTCTAAAACTGGCGCTCAAAGGCTGATGATGAAAATGCACACAAATTTCAATACATTTTACTACAAAGAATATAAGTCAATCACTGAACAAATCAAAAAAGAAAACTGGACAATTAAAAACTGTATTTCATTAAATTCAACAACAATAGATGTAACGTAGGTTTAGGATTAGGGTAAGTGTTAGGTTTAGGTTTAATGTTTAGTGTTAATGTTAGTCTTAGGGTTAGGGTTAGGTCTAATGTTTAGTGTTAATGTTAGTCTTAGGGTTAGGGTTAGTGTTTAGATTTAGTGTTAGGGTTTGTCTCCAGGTTAGGTTTAGGGTTAGTTCTAGGGCTAGTGTTTAGGGTTATGTTCAAGTTTATTGCTCTTTATGTGTAAACCTGCTGCCTTAGTTGCGTTTTACTCCCATCCATATAGTTAGGAATTTTAACTACTCTGCCAAAAGTGTAATAGGTTTTAACACATCGTTAAAATATGTGAAAAATAGTTTACTCCGTCTATACAAAAATGGTGATTCCAAAAATGTGGATTGGAGTTTGATACTCCGATAAATAATAATCCAAACACTTATTATTCCACTGTTCGCTCAAAAGATTTTATTATTAGTAGTAGTAATAGTTGCTTTTTCGATTTACGCCATTTAGAGGAATGTTTTTCACAGGAAATTTTACTTCAGTCAGTGGGAAAGATGTGTTTTTTATTTTGTTGAAATGAGAAGTTAGTGGGGCAAACAGTTTCCAAAATATTATGTTTTTTTTTCTTCTCAACTTATTCATTGTTTTATATTGTCTCTCTTTTTGTTTCGTTTTTCTATTTTCATTTCTCTTTTTTCTTTTTCTCAATCTCCAGTACAAGTCTGGAATTGAGTCTGTTTTTCCACCGTAAGAATAACAAGACCAGGAATAATCCTCATCAAATTCAGGGTAAGTAAGCTCTTCGCTGTTTGTTATTGCTGTCATCTTAAAACAAACCGTTTGAAATCACAACCTACTGATGGTTAGGCGGCTCTCTTACCGACTGAGCTAAATTAACAAGTCTCGCATATCTACGAAAATATATTTTTATAATACGCAAGTGATTATTTCATTTTGATAAATAAACACATAAGATTAATTGTGATTTGAAATCACAACTAAGTAATCGGCAGATGGGTCTCTTACCGACCGAGCCGAACTGACCAGTCTTGCAAAGGTAGGATAATGTATGTTAGAAAATACGCAAGGGCTTAGTTCATCTTGATAAATAAACACATTTATACTAAAAAAATTTAGTAATGTTTTATTTATCATATATGCAATAGGAAAGTTGCATAATCATCTCCACTCGGGATGGAAGTGGGAGAGGAGTTTTACCCCGCAGCAACCAGGTTTGTCTTTTTTTTTTCTTTCGTTCACTTTCTTCTTCCCTTTCCTCTTTTTCTTTCAATTATTTCGCAGTTTTTCTCTCCTTCTATACTTTTGTTTTTATTGCCTTTTTTCCATTTTTAAAAGTATTTTTCTTTCTTTTTTTTTTTTATTCCTAATGATTTTTTAATTTCCCATTTTTCTTCCTTTTGCTTTTTGTCTTTCACCCTTTCAATTTCTTTCTTACATTTCCTTATTTTCTCGTTCAATTTTTTTTTCTTTGTTTGTTTCTTTCTTTCTCGTTCTTCATCCCCTTCTTCCTTCTTTTCTTTATTTCTTTTTTCTTTAATTTTTTATTGTATATTTTCGTTAACCTATTATTTCCATTTTGTTCTTTCATATATTTTTTCATTCTATCTATGTTCTTGAATTACACTTTCTTTTTTCTTTCTTTCTTTCTACTTTTTCTCCGATTTCTCGTTCATCCTTCCCCACTCTTTCATTCCATTCTTTCATCTGTATTTCTTTCTTTTATTTTCTTCTTCTGTATTTTCGTTCATCTTTTACTTTCCTCATCCATTTCTTCTACCTTTTTTTCACTTGCTTTTCTCCCTTCAAGTTTTTTTTTATTTTTCAGCTGCAACAAAAACAACAAAATAACTTATCAGAAAAACATCACCAAAAACGTTGTGTGCATCCTTAATTTTAAAAAAATAGATTTTTATTGTTTTTGCAAACTTTCTTCTTCCAAAATCCTTACATCCCTAAAATTCCCTTCATTTTTTTCTCCATTTTTTTTCGAAAAACCAAAACTTTTCCACGGCAAAAACAGACTGCACGAATTTCCTCCATGTTACCACAACATCCGCTCCTGTCACCGCCATGATTTTCTTCTTCCTACCCCGAAGCCAAAACCGACATGAAAAAATGTTTGCACGCTGATTGTTCCCTGCCTATTCGACAAAATTCATTTCACACTTTCTCGACCCGTTTTTTTGCCGCGGGAGACAAAAACGTTGAGCACGCACACATTGGCCCATTAAGGGAGCAAACGGCCGATGATATGTGTTCGGCATACGAATGGGCGAAGAGGCTCGCCTCCGAGCAGTTAAACAGAGAAAGGAACCAAGGGACGATTCTATTTCTATTACTGAGTCTCTTTTTATCTATCTATCAATGTAGATAGATAGCTTGCTAAGTCTGTTCATATCTATCTTTCTATCTCAGTTTCCTCATATCTATCTATATATCTATCAATCTATCTATCTATCAATCTATCTATCTATCTATCTATCTATCTATCGGTCGATCTATCTATCTATCTATCAGTCTGTTCAGATCTATCTATCTATCTATCTATCTATCTATCTATCTATCTATCTATCTATCTATCAGTCTGTTCAGATCTATCTATCTATCAGTCTGTTCATATCTATCTTTCTATCTCAGTTTCCTCATATCTATCTATATATCTATCAATCTATCTATCTATCTGTCGATGTATCTATCTATCTATCTATCAGTCTGTTCAGATCTATCTATCTATCTATCTATCTATCTATCAGTCTGTTTAGATCTAGCTAGCTAGCTATCTCAGTATGTTCATATTTGTCTATCTCAGCGTGTTAATATTTATCTCAGTAAATATCTATCTATCTAAACTGTCAACATGTTTTTTGGGGGGGGATCAGTTTTCAAGTTGGTACAGCTGGCTGGCTATGAATGCATGTATCCCACCTACATACTGCACCGATGAAGCTATAGGGCTGAAATTTACTCATTATGCCTAGAAAAAACTCATTTTGTTATGTTTTTAGCGGGGTCAACTTGGTCCCTTATTTTGGGCCCGACCGCATTCACGCCTGATTTTTTGAAAATTCAAACTTTCATGTAAACAAAAGAAGAGAAAACTGAATATTCATGGAGCGCCCCCCGTTTTGATTCTTCAATTGACCATCCTTAACGTGGTATGCTGCCAAAAAGACGGTTCCGATTGATTGAATAACCAGACTTTCCTATGTTCATCCCTATGTATCTATCTGCCTGTATGTCTGTTATATCTTTCTATCTCTACTCTTAACTATCTATCTGTCACTGTATCACAGTCTGTTCATATCTATCTCTGTTTGTTTACATCTATCTGCCTAGCTAACTGCCTGTGTGTCTGTTTATTTATCTATCCTTCTTGAAACTCGTGGTAGAAATAATACGTCTCCTGAAAGCCAAATTCAAACACTTAACCTTTAATAGCCACCCGATCCCTCACCAGTTTGAAAAAGGTGCGCCGATTCCATTTTCCGTACGGGTCCCTGCTTGACACTGGCACCCCTTGTGTCCGTGACACCCTCCATTTAAACAGACCACAATGAAAATATGTAATCAACCTAATGTCATAAAATTATCCTGCTTGCCTTTTTTGGTGTTTGAACTCAGACCCATTACCTTAAAATGACGAGTTAAAGAGTCAATGTCTTTACCAGTTGAGCGATGTCTTCGATAGTGTCAGGTCGTATTTACTCATACTACAATGAAAATGAGGAATTGTCGGAGGCCAAATAGTTAGCAGCAGAGGAAATGGAATCGGCGAGCCAAGTGGAAACTCTGACTGAGTCACCCAGTGTTCAGTTTGCACAAATGCCCTTGGGAAAGGTATGAATCTATCTTCTCCATCACATCTATTGGTAAAATAGTAGGTGCAGTGAGTGACACCACTTTGGGTGCTTGTCGCCATTCTATCAATCGTAATAAATCACAACAGAGTAACATGGACAAAATTTGTGATTATTGACGCTGGCTACGGAAAATATTAATTTTATTATTATTATTACAATGAAACAAAGTAAGGAATCAAAGTTATAGCATAAAACACTGTTTCTGTACCGATTGCCTCCCTTTGGGTTTGAACTAGAACCTATTACTTCAAAATATAAAGTTATAGGATCAATGTCTTCACCAGATTGGCAATAATGTCTGCACCAGTGACAGACTGTATTTGAACCAACTACAATGAAACTACGTAATCAATCCCAGTTATAAATGAACTTAATAACATAAAACTCTATTTCTGTACTGATTGCCTTCCTTTAGCGATGAGATCGACTCTTTCAGATAAAACTTCATTTCTTTTGGCTTTTTTGACATCAAATAATCATCAAACATAAGAGAATAACAATTAGTGGTGTTTAATGACACGAGATGAGAGTGACTTGCATAAGGGGAGATAATTGGAGTAATATTTCGTCTCTACCAGATTAGGTTATACGAATATTTTACTCGCTCAAAGATCTCAGATTTTACATGTATACAACTGGTCTGCTTTGGCAACAGTGCCAACCCACAAACGTTATTGGTGCAACTCTTGGCTTTGGACACAAAACAATATTCACAAGTCACTATTAGTAAATGATGAAGATACAAAATATGTTGCAATTAAGAATGAAAAGTTGTGCAGTGTCCTCGGCTGATGAAACTCCCATCCCTACCGTTGGTTGATTCAGTACAATATTCTTTCAGATATTACGATTCTTAATACAGATTAACGCAGGTTAGCTTATATCATATATAGTATGACAATACTACATAGATCTATTGAAACTAATTACAATCGATATGGTATGTTTACATTTTATATTATAATCAACGAGTCTTGTGAGTCAGTCAATAGAAACTATCACATGACCAAATTGTAAAAAGCGGTGATCACTCTATGGATTCTTTCTTTCGCTTTTTGTTGGGTGGAGATTACCAAAAAAGTTTGATACAAATTAAGATATTAATTCAGCATAAACTTACATTGTAAATTAACCCCCCCTCAAACTTATTCATTTTCGGTACGACCTATACCTATGATAGATACAAAGTCAGCCAGCCAGACTATCTTGAAAACTGAAGAAACCTATATTGACAGTATTGATGACAGTTTTGGTTGACGGTTTGTAATATCAACACATTTCAGGGAAACTCTCCCTACAAAGCTTTAAACTGGGTTGGCGAGCATGAAGTTCCAAAGACGGAATGTGTATCAGTTATTATTACTGAAATCTAAATTTAACATAAAAGATATTAGCAACGATTATTTACGAGTGAATATGTTGATCCCGTTTTTTTCTGTTGAGCAATTTCGACATCAACTGATCATCAAACACAGGAGAATAACGTCTGGTTACTCACTCTATAGGAACCGTCATGTAAACAATGTCTTTTGGCAGCATGCCATGTTGAGGGTGATCAATTAAAAGATTAGAAAAATGGGGATCAATGAATGAGTTACTTCTCTCACCTTTTGTTTTGGGCAGTGATCACTAAGCATGAACACTGCCAGACACAAACTAAGGGGCCATGTATTGGAAATTGAACCTCCCCCTTACAACCTCTTTCCTAATAAATGAAAAAACATTTCTTCTAAACCTAATGCGGAGTAGATGTTTAAACTTTCACCCCAGCTCCATTTATGTCGCCTGTGTGCGTGATACATACATACATACATAGCCAGCTAGCCAGACTCATTTAAAAACTGAAGAAACTTATATAGACAGTTTTGGTTGTCGGTTTCTAAGAATTATAGGAGTTCAATTTAGGTTACGTGAATGTTTATACCCACTCAAAGATCATAGATTTTACAACTATGTGACTGAATCGGACAAAGAGAGATCATAAGCCGTATCTATCGGTAACATGGACAGTCGCATAGGGTACCGATTATTAGGGGGCACCTATCATGTGTCTGAGACTGTCGTGTTTACCATGTATGAATGGGGGAAATTGGAAAATTAATTATTTAAAGAGAATGAAAACAGTCAAAATAGAAGAATTCCTCACTTAAGGTCAGACTTTTCAGGAATATCTTAAAGTTAGGTACTTTCTGTGGTGATGAAACTGGAAGAAACAATTGGCAAAGGGAACGTTCATGACCGACGACAAGCTCAGTCAGTCTGAGCTATTTTTGTGAGATTAGGTGGAAATAGGAAGGTAAGGTAAGCGGAGTGAAGCAAGGGTAAAAGTACATAAATAAGTTAATTCTATATTTTGAAGGGCGCCAAAGATTGCCCGGGCTCCAGGAACTGTTAGAACTGGCCTTGCATATAAAACATCCCTGGTGTTTATAAACCGGCTCACGGTCAGAACAGAATTGAAATACAGTTATCGCATTATACCTTGATAGCATTCAAGAGTCACTGACGTATGAGACCAAGTAATATATTGGTAGGGAATAAAGTAAGTAAACAGGTCTGGTCAGTCACTCAATAGAAACCGTCATGACGCCAGTGTCTTCTGGCAGCATGCTATGTTAGGCGTCATCAATTAAAAAATGGAAAAGGGGGGATCAATGAATAAGTTACTTCTCTCACCTTTCGTTGGGCAGTGTTCACTAAAGAGGTTTATATCTTTTTTTAAAAAGCAATTTGCATGCTGTTGACCATAAACTAGATGGCCAACTTAATATAAACTTACATTATAAATTGAACCATCACAAAGGACTATCATACGAGCAAATTTTCAGAAAACAAAAAAAACATTTATTTCTCTCGACATGATAAGGGGCAAATGTTTTAACAGCGATTTTTTCTTTTTGTGGCGATGATAGTGATTATAATTATATGCTTTCTGTGTGCTCTCTACTTATCCTAAGGAAAATCATTGAAAACCACGAAGAAATGGATAGCTGTGAGCGTATGAGAACCCTTCGGCTAGAGGGCTCGATTGGCTCGAAAATTTACAGTTTCGCTCGAATTACACTGCCAAAAATTTTATGCTGTTTTGGCTAATTTATGGGGGAGGGCTTTGCGCCCCTTACCCCCTGATTTGGATACGCCTTTCAGGATACTATATCATAATTAATAATTCCTTTGCAAAAAAATATGGGTCGATTATACATGCAATCAATTTATGTAAGAGGAGGAAATATTATACTTGTATCGTTTGGTCAACTTTGACTCAGAGGTCATACGATATGGTGCTTATTTTACAAATGAAAGCATCTCGAATTTCTAAAGTGGTTTCCATCATAATCGCTCTAATTTCCAATGTTTTTCCCAGTGACCTTGTTATTCGCTTGGGTTCTCTTGCCATTATTTATTTATATATATATATATATATATATGTGTGTGTGTGTGTGTGTGTGTGTGTGTGTGCGTGTGTGTAAGTATTGCTAATCGTTATTCCCAGTGGCCCCTATTCCAAACAGCGAATCAATTTTTCGGACATTGATCAAAAGAGTCGGTTACATCAAAGAAGATTACAATTATTTATCACAAATAAATACTGCAATGATTACTAAGTGAATTTCTCACCAAGAGTACGTGGAGCCTCTCGCTGCAGATCAAGTGACAACAAGTCTCCTCAGATTTTCTTGACTATTCTTATTATTTCATGTGATTTCGATATCTTGTTGACTGAATTGTCTCAAATCTTCGTTTTATTGAACAACCGTAGCCACCAAAGGTGGAAAAGGGTTGTATACATTTTTTTATTTGTGCGCTTGTTTGTGTCTTTGCCACCTAGTCGTACTGTTATTTTTTATACACTAAATCGCCATCAGTACTCCACTGAAGAAAAAAGTTTTTTATGGGGGGGTATTCTGACGGGTTAATTGATAAGATCAGGATTCTCCAGAATCTGCATGTTCCAAGACGTTTTTAATCTATTTTAAACGTTTTTTTTTAGTAGAAAACGCCAGGGATGTCATTCATCTATTTTGATCACATTCATTCTTCACTGGATTTCTCTCTACATGATTTCGAATTTTCACGCTATAGTTGTTCAATTATTGACTGTGATGGCTAGTCTCTAATTCTTCCAAACTTGCCACTGGGGTCCCTTAGGCGGCTTTTGTTGGGTACTTGGCGGTGCCCATTTGCTATCGAAATAACATGCGACAGGTTGCACCAGGTTACATGTAGTAAGTAATCCCTGTCCTAACATTGGGTATTTTCATGCTTGTCCCAAATACATTATTACGTTGGAGTAAACCCAAACTGCGTCGACTGGAAAATGAGTTCCGTTTTACTGTTTCCATTGTCTATGATCATATCATATCCATTATAGAAGACAGCAACAGTGTGATTAACTTAAACTGTTTTAAACTTAAATTCATAATGTAGTGGTCGTAAATTCAGTACTTCAACCTCGGCATATTATCTGGTAGTCAGACTAAAGCCGTTTCTAATTAATAAAGTTGAATGTTAGTGGGAAACGTAGTTTAAGTAGCACGTATCACTCATTTAATCATGGACTGATTTATTGTGATGTTTCTTTGATTAAAGGACGATCTTTCGACTCGTCTAAAATAGTTCATCAGTTGTGGCGTTTTTTTTTTCTGGTAATGTATCTAATCTCTCATTGTTAATATGGACCGACACTCTGGTGTGAAGGGCTTGACCGCGACCGAAAAGAAAACGGAGTCAAACTTAGCATCCGAAGGTCAGCATGAAATAGTAAAGTGGTCAATTTTGTGCCTCGAAAGTTCTGAAAAGAATAGAGAATGAAGCAACATTTGTACTTAAAAGGAAGACTGGGGTCCACGCTTGAGCATGTCTGGATAAGACCAAAACCTGCTAAATATTTACAAAAAAGACAAACACACCTTTTCGTCCATTTTCAAGCGGAAGTGAAATATACAATGGAGTAGGTCGACTATCTGACGAAGGTTTATGAATCTAGATAGGTAAATATACGTTAAGTTAAGGGACCTCCCTTTACCAAAAAAAAAAGACAATACAAGCCAGATCAGACTTTTGTAAGAAATACAAGTTGTGGATTGTATAGGATAAGAGAAGTGTGATTTTCAGCAATAAATGCTCCCAGCGGTAGAAACTATAATACTTGGAGGGGAAATATGAAAGAAAACTTTGCTTTATAACACTCAATAAAATTTCCACTGACGAATATCGAATGGGATTGCATATTATGAGAAAGCAAGAATGACCTTCATATCACTGAAGGTCGGATGAATTAAATGACTTACTAAGGGGATTTAGAGAATAAACTGTTGCTGTTCGAACACTCGGAATTGAACTCAAGAAATTAGATGTTTCAGCAAGATAATGCCCCCTGTCGTGTTGCACATCCCGTTTTAAATTGGCTTTGCAGCAAGCGAATCCGCATTCTCAACTGGACCGTAAACTCTTCCAACTTTAGTACAGTAGAAAACATTTGGCGAGACTCAAGAATGCTTTAGATGAAGGATTAAAATATAAAAAAGATATCACAAGATGTTTTGATTGCAGCGATTCAGTGTACCTGAGAAAATATAATAACACCTGAATACATACAATCCTTATATGAGGCGACGCCTAAAAGAATTGAAGCAAAATTACTCGCAAAAGAAAAGAGTAGAAAATATTAAATATATTGAATATTATTGTCAAAATAAGGGGCATTTGCACAGCTAATGTAGTTTTCACTAAAATATGATATATTTATGGAACGGCCCCTCATTAAAATCAATGTAATACATGCTACGAAAACTCCTTTTTTCACTTACTATGTATTTTATTGATAAGAAAAGGTTCTAGTCTGAGGACTAAATGACATGCCTAGGTAGTAGTACTGAATTTAAGACCGCTACATGATGAATTGTTTCGAAAAAAAGAGATGATTATTATGCTGTTGTCTTTTCTAATGGATATGATGTAATTTTCATTCAATTCATATATATATATATATATATATATATATATATATATATATATATATATATATATATATACAGAGAGAGAGAGAGGCAGGGTTCTTTCAGGTGTTTAAATGAGGAAAAAATCGAAGAAGCGGTAACCATTAATCTATATCAGAAAAGTTTGGGCGTTGCTCCATCAAAAATACTGATTATGGTATGTTTGGCTAAATAGTCAGAGGGGATTGATGAGTAGGAAAAGAGGGTGTGCGCGTGTGTTTATATATATATATATATATATATATATATATATATATATATATATATATATATATCCTCTATTCAGGGTTGAGCACTCTTTAAGTGAGGTAACTCATCCATTGTAAGCTTATGCAATACTTTTCCATAGGAATAGAGCACTCTGGTGGATAGGGAATTTCTATGTAAATTAATATATCGCTTAAATTCAGCCTTACTGACCGTCCAGCTCCGTAACCCAGAGGTACGTATAAATATATATGTGTTTGAGGCTATGAATTTATATACACATACACACACACACACACACACACACACATATATATATATATGAAGCTTTAAAGCTTTAAGCACAAAACACATTACATAACTTTTTCAAAAATGTTTTTGTGTCACTTCAGTCATTTATTTACTCAATAATTATTTATTTAATAAGATCTGTTAATGTAATCTACGCAATTTTCTTCAGTGTTTATATATGTATATATATATATGTGTGTGTGTGTGCGTGTGCGTATATATATATATATATATATATATATATATATATATATATATATATATATATATATGAAATATCAGTAAATGGACAAATCATATTTTCATAATGTATATAGAGAGAGAGGGAAAGAGAGAGATTTCATTTATTTTATTCACGATTATATCCTTTTGCTTTGTTTCGTTTTCTGGTGTTTTATTTGAAAAAAAAAAAGAAATATTGTAAATTAATTCATTTTACGACACATCAGTTCATAGATTCAGTTCCTTTCTTCTCGTTTTGTACTTGCATGTCGGGTGGTATCTGTGTGTAGCAACGACCCATTGGGGAAATAATAAAGAATAAGACGGTTCAATGCAGGCCATTCTCGACCAAGTGGGTCAATTAAAAATAAAGACTTCTTAATAAGGTCAAAATGCTAGTGACGCCCGCATCAGGGACTCGTGGACATTTCAAGACCAAAAGGACAGGAAGTTATTAGAGATAACTGTAGCGGCGCCCTATTCATGATTATTATCAGAATTTATTCATATATATATATATATATATATATATATATATATATATATATATATATATATATATATAATATATATATATATATATATATATATATATATATATATATATATATATATATATATATATATATATATCCCACATTGTTAAATACATTTTTGGGATAACCAACGTAAGTAAGCCTGTTTAAAATTAAATGATGTGTAGTATAAAATAACATCAATGTACAATATTTTAGGATAATACCCAATATAAAATAACAAACTACATGTATAACATCAGTCATATATTAAAATCATACCTGATTTTTGTGTGTGTGTGTACTTAGATTATTGGTGTGTGATATATTGAATGATATGTCAAATTATGCATTTAATGAATAATTGATAATAAATAATATACACTGTTTATGATAAATATACATATATATATATATATATATATATATATATATATATATATATATATATATATGTGTGTGTGTGTGTGTGTGTGTGTGTATACTACATGTGTTATTTCATTTCAATTCCGATTAAGTTGTTCTATCAGTCTTGCTATATTAATAGAATTATCAAATCAAACAGAACAACTCTTATATGTATGTATTTATTTGTATGTGTACATATATATATATATGTGTGTGTGTGTGTGTGTACTGAAATGATGTAACTGACACGGTACATATGTGTCTGTGTACAATATGTAATACATATAGTATATATATCATCCATTATATATACATTTTATGAATTATTTTTTATGTATAATGTATGCAAAATATATCATTCAATATAATGTATACCTATAATTAATATCTATCAAACTACAAATATTCGCACGCACATACACACGCACACACACACACACGATCCACTTGCATCTTCATTTCGTTGTTGAGCATTGCTTGAAGTAGATAATTGGGGGGGAGGATTGTCAAAATGCTCATCCAAAAATCAATTTGATATTTTTAATAAAATAAAAGTATATTAATAAAGGCAGATTTTTCCCATTTGTATGTTGGTACGATTTCATGGACGCCAAGGGGACGTCGAGGATGATAAGCGTTGTGGACGCCGAAAGACGTCGAGAAGCGTCTCTTTCTTGACCATTTCTGCAAGCATTCTGATGCAGAATAGATGATCATGTGGAATGGGGTTTTTTTTTCGATTTTTCAAACTTTATCGGTAGTTCTTGGCATTCAAAGGCCTCCACAACCTTCATTATTTCTGATATCCTCCTGACAGGGACTCGTGTGCCACAATAAATAGATATAATAAACTGAAATGGGTAAATGGACGTGAAGGCTATATGAAAAACTGATAGATAGATAGATAGATAGATAGATAGATAGATAGATAGATAGATACATACATACATACATACATACATACATACATACATACATACATACATACATACATATGAATAGAGGTAGATAGATAGATAGATAGATAGATAGATAGATAGATAGATACATACATACATACATACATACATACATACATACATACATATGAATAGAGGTAGAGAGATATATAGATAGATGGAAAGATAGATAGATAGATAGAGAGATAGATAGATACATACATACATACATACATACATACATACATACATACATACATACATACATACATACAGAGATAGATAGATGGTGTGCAGTGCATAGCGTCCACCCATGTCAATATAATTGTGATGAATTATTTTTTTGACCTTTTGAATAAAAGAATTATTAGAATAAAAAATAACTGGAAAAAGTTTATGCAATTATAATGGTGTGGAGAGAGGAAGCACTTGTGGGGCACGTGTGTGTGTGTGTGTGTGTGTGTGTGTGTGTGTGCGTGCGTGTGTGTGTGTGTACGTGCGCGTGTTTGTGTGTTGTCATTTCTCAATGTGTATACGGGTCTTAAAAACATAATTAAAAGATTAATTTGCAGTCTTCAAAATTGTCCCCATTGCTGATGCCGGTTTTTCAAAATCTACACTTAATATCTTGCCCGAATCTTATCTCTTGCCCCTCCCCCAACAAGTCACCGAGACACGTTCAGTAAAAAAAAAAGGCCCCAGGGTAACCGAGTTCAACTTACGGATGAAGAAAGGCTACCTCAACCGACGAACAGGGCACCATGCTTTTTTTTGTCTGTTTGTGTTTATGAATCGGGCCCCCCCCCCCTGTGTGCGTGTGGGTATGTCTTTTGGGGGTGCATGTGTATGCATGTGTACGCGTACGTGCTTGTGTATGCACATTTATGTGTGTGTGTGAGAGTGTGTTTGCACATTTATGAGTGTGCACATATGCACCTCAGCATGTGTGTGCGTGTGTGTATACTTTTTTTCCCAAAATGGCCCCCGGTCAATTTTCAGAAAGACGTGGCATTTGTCGCCCTGGTTCATCGTTTCTGTTTTAATTTGCCTTCCGGTACGATCGTCTCCCAAAAACAATTCAACCGAAGAATGAAACGTGAGTTTTACGTTTTTAAATCGGTCAACGACGATGTGCTGTGGCGGTCGTCGTCATCGTCATCGTAGTTGCCATGATCGGAGAAATGTTTTGAGCCCATCGTAATAATGACAGTCGTCAAACCGATAATAATCATGAAGACAGGGGTGAATGGTGGTGGTGATGGACGCCGGTGTGAATGAAAATCAAGAGAAGATTGTTATGATGACTAGTTATAACCACGAAAAAATTTACGAATGGATTTGAATTTCCAAGAGATGATTTGCTTTATATATATATATATATATATATATATATATATATATATATATATATATATATATATATATATATATATGTGTGTGTGTGTGAGTGTGTGTGTGTGTGTGTACGTATAATTTTGAAAAGAGTCATCAAAATTATATGAATTTTTCGAACAATCAAACTTCTTCTACGGCTTCCTGAGCCCCGTATTAACAAAGAAATCAGTTCACCTGAGGAAAACAGTAGAACAGATCGGTTGAAACGTTATGTGAACAGCAAAACTAATTAAAATACGCAATCACTTACCTAAAAATTCGATCAAAGAATAAATATGGTCAGAAAAAATTCGACTTTTGGCATCACAAGCGTTTTCCACAGAAAAACATCTTAAACAGAGTTTTAAAAAAACATCTAGAAATATCTAGATTTGGGGGAATAAAAACTTTTTTTTCATAAATCGAAAAAAATTTCAGAAGGGTCCAGTGGGGTACTGATGCCAATTTCCAAATATGGGCAGGTGCGCTTGCACACACGAATACATAAACACACAGATACACGAACATATAAAAAAACGATAGAACTTTTCGCCATCTTCGATGACAAAGGTGATTCAATGAGTTCGATTGACCAAAAAACTCTTTTGAACTATGTACATAGGTATATGAGTGTATGTGTGTGTGCAGTTCAAGCGATTTCTTGAAATTCTCTTCCTTCAAGACTCAATAGTGCATGATTTAAAAGCTGTTGATAGTGTGAAATCGTGTTAAAATATTTACGTCTTATTGATTCCACAAAAAAAAATTAAATAAACCACTTCAAGTGGAAGAGTTGATTGTTTCAAATGGTTGGTAGGAGATTTTACCACAAGGCCACGATTTTTAATCAAATGAATATCTTTCTGGTTTCTTTATTATGTACTATTTTGAGAAGTCCAAAATCACATGGACAGATCACAAGAGTGCACAGTACGTTCGAGGAAAAACTGGAATCAAATATAGACAGTCTGAAAGGAAACTCAAATCAATCCTGAACTACAAACTTAGAAAAATATTGGAAATGATGAAGACAATTCTTTAAGTATATAATAGCAAGTTATTATTCATTATATTAATCAAATTTCGGAAAAATAATTTTTCAGTGGATATTTTTTGTATAACCCACTGGTCAACTATATATTTTGATAGAAAAAAATTGTCTAAAAACTTTCTGAAAAGAAAAATATTTTAGTTTTATTGCATAGTACATCTCCTGATTCAGGGCCCGGTTGATGTTTCGAATAAAATCTCAATTGTCTTAATTTTTCCGATAGGGGAGGCGTATCTATATGATTTTGAGGTGTTTACATACATTTCTCTATTCGCCCTTATATATCCACACTCTCTCCGAAAGTTCACAATGAATTTCAATAAAAGCTTGTGGACAGGTGGACCACGAGGAGAAAGTGAATCGTGATGAATCCATGATCAATAACTTAGTCAAAATTGAAAGAGATAGATATTCACAATCGTCTGTTTTGAAATTTAAAATGGCTGCCCTTTTTTTGTTAATATGGGTGTTTTTTTAGATACGATTTAACCTGGTTGCCTGGGTTCTAATCGTCAAAAAATGATAACTCAAAAAAAAGTCCTAGAAACTAAATGTGCTAAATAATAGAGTTGCAGTTGTGAGAACGATGTGACTTCGGGAAATTTTGACGAGACTGAAAAATAAATTTTAGGATAAGATTACTTGGTTAATCGAAATAATCGATCACTGGAATTGGGGAATCGTTTCTTTTCATTCTAACAAATATCGTCTTCTCGTCGATCAAAGAATTAAAATTTAAAAATTAAAAAAAAAAGCTTGCAACATTCAGCATCTTAGCATATGTTTTGACAACAGATATATTTTGGCTTGTCACGCCATTTTCAACGTCCAGTCGACCAATTCCGCGCAAGTTCTTAGTCTGCGTCCAGATTTTTTTATATATTGTTAAGAAATTATTAAAAAATAATTATAAAACTTAGAAAACATGAAGATACGTCGTGCCAGGCTTGATACAATAACCAAAACTGTTGTGACCGAAGGCAATGTCACGACGTACTTTCATATTTCCGAAACACCAATGCTCACCGAAATCATGCTCAAAAACCAACTGAATCAGTTAGTATCAGATATACTAGCAGTTCTACGGTTCAAAAATATGAAACTCGATGAAAAAGATCTTCAGTATGACTTACACACTTATCCTAAGAAGCGGTATTTAGCAGCAATTTCGTTGAAAACAACAGAAAAATTTTGTTGTTTATTTAGTTTTTCCTGCTTGCAGATCAAGTTGAAAATGACTGAAAGCAGTTGAAAGCGCTATATCGTCTAATATATCACTATATCGCTAAATCGTCATTTTCTGGTGTAAGCAGTGAGATTTCGTAAGATTTGATAAGGAATCCAATGAAACAAGAATATTTGCATGCTGTGCAGAGCTCTGGTGATTCTTGTCATATCTCATGAGTCTTTAGTCAGTGGAGGAAAACATGCAAGGCTCGTATCTATTATTCCAATTCTTTTATCCAAATTCTTATGGATACTTTTCACCCTCATCTTGACCTATTAGTTGCTTTTTATCGCATTTTTTTCTCAGACTGATTTCCCTCCGTCAGTGAGTAAATAGTATTTGGTCTGAAAATTAGGAACAAACCTGGAAGTGCCGTTTCCGTCAGCCTACTCTACCAATTGAGCTACCAATACTCAGAGTACAAAAGTTCAAACTTTAAATCCTTCCTTGATTTCCGATTAAACAGTATTTACACACTGCCCTGTCTGTCCTGCTATATGCTGCTTTGATCAACGCAAAATTCGATTACTGCAATTTGGAAAACTGTGACTATTGTTTTACGCTTCCATTTAATCAGTTACCACGAAGTGGAAACGAGAATTCGTTGTAACTATTTCCATTGATTCAATCAATCGATTAATGCACGTCTGTCAAGTGTAAAAATTGTTACTGATTAATCGCATATATCGTTAATATTCTGGGAATAATTTGGTGTAGTATATATATATATATATATATATATATATATATATATATATATATATATATATGTTATTTTGATCGCAATATTTCGACCGACGCATTCTCCAACATTCCTAAATATTATCTTGTATTACAACATATACACCGTCAGAGCAGCTCCTTTATCAGGCTACATAAAGACTCATAGCAATTTCAGCTCCCAAAAGGAGTATGAGATGAGGATACAAGCCCACCCAAACGCTTCATAGCCTGCTTCGAGATGATCTTCAGAAACCTAGACTGGGGAAAACAAAAGAATCAGAATAGACGGCGAATACATAAGGAACCTCTGATATGAAGATCGAATCGTTCCTTTTTTGCAGAGAAACTACACGTCCTCCAACTAATACTAGACGAACTGAACGAAGAAAGCAAAAAGTTTTGACAGAATTTCAACAGAACAAAGTTCATGCACAACAACAAACGTGTCAGAAATAAACACACAACGATCAAAATTGAAAACGCAAAGCTGGGGAAAGTAGACCACTACATCTACGTCGAACAACAAATCTCTGAGGGGCCTTCAAAAGAAGAAAAATCAGAGAATCACTCTACGATTGCAATCCTTCGATTGAACAAGAAAAAAATTCCCATTAGTCCTAAAAAAACAGTATACAACCAATGCATACTCCCGGTAGTCACCTATGGAGCAGAGACATGGAACCTAACTAAGAGACTGACCCACAAACTGAGGACCCTGCAACGTGCACATGTGAAAATCATTCTCAACATTACATGGATATTCCACAAGACAGCACAGTATATTAGAGAAAAATGATAGTCTGAGACATCATAGGAACCATTTCAAACCACTCTCAAATGGCAACAGACTGGTCATGTCCCAAGAATAGACAACTGATGGACATTACGACTCACAACATGGATCTCTTGAGATCAAATGCGGAACCAAGGTCGGCAGAATATGAGATGGCGAGACGGACTGGTCAGGTTCAGGTTCAGGTTCAGAAAATATTGGCTCCGCGACTCCCACTATAAAGAGGTGTGGCGAATCCTGGGAAGGGCCTATGTCCAACAACCGACGATAAAAAATGCGTTTGTTTTTAGACATAATCAGGAGTAAATATTTGAATTGTCAGCTCTTCAGGTATATTGGTGCGGCCTGTACGCGTCAAAGATACATACTTAGCCAGCTGGACCAACTTAAAAACTGATAAAAACTTGTGATGACAGTTTTAGTTGATGATTTCTAATATTAACAACAATATAGGCTCAGACAAAACAACAACGAAGATAAGGATGGTCGAAAAATTCATTGAATATCAAGATCTCATCTGGAAATGTAAGACAAAAGAACAACGAAGATGAACATAATATTTATTGAATATCAACAGCTCATCTCAAAGTCTTAGACTAAAACTACAACAAAGATGAGGATAGTCGAAAAAAATTCATTGAATATTAACAACAAAAGGATGAATATGGTCTAAAATATTCACTAAATGTCAACAATTCATCTCAAAATCTCACACCAAAACTATACTGTAAATAGGGATAGTCCAAAATAATCGTAGAATATTAACAACTCATCCTACAATTTCAGACAAAAATAACTCTGAAGATGGGGATAGCCAAAAACCTTCAATGAATTGAGAAAAGATGAAATATAATTTGATATCAGAAAGCTAAAATGGTCGACATGGCATTATTATATCGACATTTTGTAAATGTTCAACAAGTCCAAAGCCTGCAGAAGAGGTTAAGTGGACAGGAAAGAAGACTGGCGTGTAATGTTTGATACATTAACATCCACTTTGAGTCTTTTCTGTATTTTGTTAAATGTCGGATGTCCCGATTATGTATGTCAAAATATTTAGAGGCTTCTCAGATTACAATTTGATGAGAACGTGTGGATGTTTCATTGAATGTCCAACTCAGTGCGACTCTTTGCGTGCATGACACGAAAAGTTAATTGGTTTGAACTGGAACGGGAGAAACAAACAAAAATTCCTGTGTAAGTGCTCAAACTGAACATTTAGATTCTCCTGTTTTTTATCCGTATATTTCGCACATAAGTATATATTGGTTATATATAGAGATAAATCGATGAAATATCACACACACACACACACACACACACACACACACACACATATATATATATATATATATATATATATATATATATATATATATACATATATATATATATATACTGTGTACATAGACAGCATCTATTTTTTGACAATTGTTTTTGTCAGTTCATTATTCTAGTAGGTTACTACAAAAATGAACAAAAATATCTACTTTTCAGATATATTTATATATATATATATATATATGATAAGTATAGACATTTTTGTTGAAATATATTCATGCATTCGTATATATATATATATATATATATATATATATATATATGTGTGTGTGTGTGTGTGTGTGTGTGTGTGTATGTGTGTGTATTTACAATCAGCTGGTAAACTTTAATTTTCTCTCTTGTAACTCTTACGACCCAAAAGCGTATCAGAGAAGAACGAGCGCGAGGACCGAGTGTGAGATCGTCATTGTACAACGACACTCCCACTTAAAATAAATCCACGCATGTTATGATCACAAATAATGTTATCAAACGATTATTATTATCAAAAGTTTTTAGATGAAA
The DNA here is from genome assembly GCA_963457665.1 of Thysanoteuthis rhombus. NCBI lineage: Eukaryota > Metazoa > Mollusca > Cephalopoda > Oegopsida > Thysanoteuthidae > Thysanoteuthis > Thysanoteuthis major. The sequence goes on along the minus strand of OY735236.1, from coordinate 20,410,438 downwards.
TAAACACCAATAGAATGTGAATAAATTTCATATAACTTTTTTATAATTTAAAGTTATCTATAGCAATATATTCAATGACATAAATTTATAACCATAAATCTATAATGAATGTGAGTTATTCTCATTTTTGTAACATTTGCCTGATGGTAACCGGTTATCGTATATGTAAAAGACCCCGTCCTAAACTAATCACAATGAGTGATATATATATATATATATATATATATATATATATATATATATATATATATATATATATATATATATATATATATATATATATATATATATATATATATATATATATATATACATATATATATATATATATATATATATATATATAGTTGACCTTTGTTTAATCTTATCAGCCAATCATTGTTATTAAAAAGATCCTGGCCAAAAGTGATCGCAATAGACAGTTTTCTCTATATGATTTATTCAAGACAAAATTTTCTTTCATCTTTATTTACAGTAAACCTGATTACGTTTTTTGTACTCCCTCATGTAGGTAATAGAAAAGGTCCTTTGGAAGAAGCTATTTCTTAAAAATCTCAGCTCAGTGCAAGAATTTTTAAACTCTCAACTTCAAATCCTATTTACAAGGCTTGTCAATAACCATTCTTCAAAAATAATTCATTCAACTGCGTTGCAAGAGAGGGGCCCATTCATTCTTCAACAAGTGTGACTGCTGTGGTTCCAGATTTGGGTTGCGATGTATCTGCTGGTTTTCTGTTTCGGCTATTTCATATTGGCGTCCTGACTCACCGATTCTTACATTTGTGTTCATGTTGTTTTCTCGTCAAATAAGATAATGAAATAAATTCTAATTACTTGAAACGTAACTTAATTCGCTATCTCTCAATGTGCCTGTCACCAAAAGCAAGACTTGAAACTCCAGACAAGACTGGACACTTCACCGACTAAGAAGTGGTGGGAGGTGATAGTAGTGATGGGAATACCCAACATGGAGATGAATCAACTTCTGTTCAGAAAGCCGAGTAAATAGCTGAGATTTTCAAGAAATAGCTCTATCCAAAGGACCTTGTCTGCTACCTATATGAGGGAGTACAAAAAAATGGAATTCGAATGTGACGCTCGAACTGAATGTAGTTATTCATTCCACTGCTAGGTAACACTATCCTGAGCATGTTTTTATTGACCCATTTATTTCCTGTGGATTTTCTTCAGTGTTTGGAAATTTATTTGGTGGCTTTTGCAATATCTGATGATAAAGAACATGTGCGCTAGATTTCGTTTTCTTTAGGGGAAAACTGCGGCAGTAACTTTTGGAATACTTTGAGAATCTAACCAGGAAGAAGCTTCAAGAAAAACATAACTGAACGAGTGGTATCTGGATTTAAAACATAGTGAAAGGTTAATTGAAGACTAACGACGATATACCAACATTCTACAAATCAAAATTACGAAAATCTTCAAAATGTTCATCACGTGATCAGTCAAGAGCGTCGTCGCCCACCGATGAGATTTCTGAGGTGACTGGTTTGCATTGGACGACATGCCAATGGATGTTAACCGAAAATTTGAAAATTAAATGCATTTCAGTAAAATATGTGCTTCGTTTTCTCACACAGGCTTGAAAAAACGATCGTTCGAGGGAACAATTTCAAAATACCTGCAGCTTTTTTTCCAAAGTTGTGATTTGTATCTAAATCATTCCTCTCATTTTGGGGTACTCCCTTGGAAATTCCGGCCTCTCAGACAATCCCTATGTAATTTAGTCAATGGACTAATGACGTTACAAGACGGAGAAATAGTTCCTGACCTCACTGAAGGCAATGGTTATTGTTAGTTAATACCTGACATTGCAAGAAGCAAATATTCAACGTGTCATATGACGCTCATCGGATTAAGACATGTTTACTGAACGTCTCTACGTTGGTTGAATACAAATAAGAATCGATGTTGTCGGTCTACTCAACTGCTGTGTTGGGCGCAGAACGACTTCAACAGACATGTCAACGGGTGAGAGAGGCTGTCAAAGACGACATCGTGTATACGTGTGAGGAACATACCTGGGTACATGTGAGGAACATACCTGGGTACAAGGGGGTATCCAAATCGACCTATTTGATTAGTTCCTGTTAACAGCGATTGACACAAACGTATCAGTCATTTTAAGGCGTTTTGTATGTGTACAGGGTTATTTTATCAAGGTGTATCAAAATTATTTTCGTTTTTTTACAGGCCTTTACTCTAACGTTTATTTCATGAATATATCCAAAGACTATGACTCCACGATATGTGTGTCTTCCTACCAGTGCTACAAGTCGGTGTTCGAGCCCAGGTGAAAGTAAGAATTTTGAATGCTGACTTTCAGAGCAAATAGACTCCCCTAACTTGGAAGTTTGACACAGCACACCCTTTATTAATTCCATTTAAAGGCATTATTATATAAAATCTTCCCAGCATTGTATCAAAGCGAACGACTTATCTCGCCTTATTTCATCATTTACAAGGCGATACATTTTATCCCTACCACTCCCTGTCATTCCCTGTCACTTTTTAATAGTCTTAGATCAAAAACATAAACAAACTCTTTGCAATACAGTTTTTGCTTCTAAATATCTTATTAATGTGCGACAGTTTTTGAGATAAATATTTCATTGACGTGTGACCGGAAATAGTAGGTATTGGCAGGGATAAAAATTATTGTCGTCATTTACATACTTACATATTACCTCCTAGGGTGAATACCCGTACCACAGACGGGATACTCAGCTAATATATATGTGTGTCTGAACGAAAAGTGGGGGGTCCAGTTCTGCATTATAGTTACATTATACAGCCCTTCCAAAATGTTTGAAACGCCTTTTCTTATAAATTCAATTTTTATTTAGTAAAAAGTCCCCTTCGCTTTTGAACTTTTAAAGAATTATATTTAAATATATAAAGTAAGAAGGTGCGTATATGGTTGGAAAGTAAATTCCAGTCGGACATTGTATCAATATTCTAAATAGAACCCTTCCCTAAAACCTTTTTAAAATATTTCGCTCAATTTTTTTTTTTTTATCTCCTTTAGGTCTGTTAAATAAGCATGCGTAGTTTGGTTGGGCTGCACCTATGTTTAGGTACTTTTATGGGGTGGCACACAAACATAGAAACAGACACACGTATCCAGATAGGTCTCTCTGTCATGTAGTAAAACGAATGCCATGAACAGACAACACGTACAGAACAAAGACACAACGATCAGAACAGAAAATAAGAAGCTGGAAAAGGTAGATCATTCTATCTACTTAGGACAAGGAATCGATAAAATCCTTGAAAGTAGAAGGAATCAAGGTGAGCAAGCTTTCGAAAGAGAGCTAACTTAACCTTCAAGAACAAAAAATTCCATTATTTCTCAAAAGAGGGGTATGCAACCAATGCATTTTCCCTATGGAGCTGAAACATGGAACCGAACCAAAAGTTGATCCTCAAACTGAGAATCACGCATCGCACACACGAGAGAAATCATGTTCAACGTCACACGGGATGATCACAAGACAGGGTAGTATATTAGAGAAAAGACATAGATATCATGGAAATTATAAGAAAACTCAAATTGCAATGAGATGGCCATGATGATGATATCATCATCATCATCATCATCAGTCTTTTAACGTCCTCCGTTGGACTCACTTCTCTATCATGGGCGTTGCGGAGCCAATACTTTCTGAATTAATATTCTGCCGGCCTCGGTTGCACATGTGATCTCAGGGGATTCATGTCATGAGTCACGTTGTCCGTCGGTTGGCTAATGACAAAGTTGCACCAAGTGAGGCTTGGATTAATTACAAAAGCGATTCGGTCTGAGAGACGAGCTCCCAAACCACTGCAATACAGTAGGTGTCTTCATCGCTCTTTTCTTATCAGTGATCACTACCCAACAAAAGTCGAGAGAAGTAACTAATTCATTGATCACCCCAAATTCAATTCTTTGATTGACCACCCCAAACATGCATGCTACCAAAAAACGATTATTATTATTATACTAATTGGGTTTCCACAACAGTAGCGATCGGTGGCTTTCACTGAAGCTCAATTGATGACAAGTCTAAATGCTCCCAGACTCTCGACATCATTCTAGCTGATTTTAGTAGTGCTGTCGTCTTGGTAGTCGTGGCTCTTCCCTTGACTCCTACTTTCTCTAAGCTATTTGCAAGGTTCTTCAGAAGTGTTCCGAGAGCTCTATACACCCTTGGAACTACCGTCACCCCCATATTACACGGCTTCTCCTATTCCCTGGTAAGATCCTGATACTTATTCAACTCTTCACCTCATTTCGGCTTCACTCTGTGGTCTGCTGGGACTGCTAAATCTACAATCTGACACGTTCTTTTTTCTTTGTTCAGTACTACGAAATCTGATCTGGATTTGGGTGATCCATCAGAACTCAAATCACCATAGCCCCGCATATGGTCCAACCGTCCAGCCAAGTTGGCAGCAGATTCTTCTCTCTTTGTCCGTTTGCGCGCGCACGTGTGTGCCTGAGCGCTCCTGGTCACATTTTGGGGGCTACAACCTTTGCAATCAGCATGAGTACACCACTGGGCACTATTACTTTTTTATTAGTATTTTGGAGAGTCTCTATGGTCATTTTGGACCAACCATGCCCAAGTCTTGTGCTTTTTAGACCTATTTTGTTTAGATAATTAGTTTTGGTACATACACTGGTAAAGGGATTCATATGTACGAGGCAGGGATATTATTATTATTATCATTATTATTATCACACCAGTTGCATGGTGGTCACCACTGGAGACTGGGTGACAATCATCATCATCATCATCATCATCATCATCATCATCATCATCAGTCTTTTAACGTCCGTTGTTGGACATAGACTTTCTCCAGGATTCACCACAATTCTCTATCATGGGCGTCACGGAGCCAGTAATTTCTGAATTTATCAAGTTCATCTCTCCATCCTGTATTCTGTCGGCCTCGGTTTCGCATCTTATTTGTGGGGATCCATGTTGTGAGACGTGATGTCCATTGGTTGTCTTTCATTCTTACAATATGGCCTGCCCATTACCATTTGAGTTTTTTGATAGTTTCTCTGATGTCTCACACTCCTGTTTTCTTCCTGGTATATTGTGCTGCCTTGTGTTCTCTCCATGATTCTCTCATGCGCACGTTGCAAACTTCTCAGTTTGCAGGCCTGTCTCTTGGTTAGGTTCCACGTTTCAGCTCCTTAAGTGACTATAAGGAGAATGCATTGGTTGCATACTCTTCTTTTTAGGATTATTGGGATCATCTGGTTTTTGAAAGTTGAGCTTGCTCTGTCGAAAGCTTGCCATCCTAGAGTGATTTTCGTTTGATTTCCTCCTCTTTAGAGGATCTCATGGAAATTCGTTGTCGTAGGTAGATGTAGTGATCTACCTTGCTGAGTTTTACATCTTTTATCATGACAGTTATGTTCTTATTCTCAACATGATTGTTGCACATGATTTTTGTTTCACTGAAGTTCATGTGTAGGCCGACTTTTTTGCTTTCTTCGTTAAGTTCATCTAGCATTAGCTGGAGGTCATGTAGGTTCTCTACGAAAAGGACGATGTCGACTGCAAATCTAAGGTTGCTCAGATATTCGCCGTCTATTTTGATTCCTCTATTTTCCCAGTTTCGGAAGATCATCTCAAGGCAGGCTGCAAAGAGTTTGGGTAAGCTGGTATCACCTTGCCTAACTCGTTTTTTGAGCTGGAACGGTTCAGAGTCCTTATGTAGCCTGATGAAGGATTTGCTGTGATTGTATTAAATCCCCTCAAAACTCGAGTCCTCCTCTTCACACTCTCAAAATTCACACCAGTTGCCGAGTGGTTATCGCTGAAGGCTGAGTGACAATAAGTATATAGCCCCCCCCTCTCATATAGCTCTCACCTATCACAGTAGCGCTGTGGTTCGTACCATCAAGCTTCTTTTTTCTTGACTGTTAGGCCATTGCTAACAGCTGGGGTCACAGATCTCATATCCCCAATATTCTCTTCAGTATTCCTGCGGACCCTAGTAGTGCTGTGGTCTGTATAGTCTCAATCCTTCCTTTTATCTTCAGTTTCTCCAATCTCTTTTGAAGTTTCTTTGGTATTATTGCTGGCATTACTACGATTATTATTATTATTATTATTATTATTATTATTATTATTATTATTATTATTATTATTATTGAAGCAAAATCATCAAGCTTTTTAATTTGAAAGGTATACAGAATAAAAAATGCGAAAGTGATGCCGATCTAAAAAAAATCTTGTTGAGAAAAAGACATGGAAAGAGAGTAAAATCGTTGCCTTTGTCAATTGGTTATTCATTTATTTAATCTGTTCATCAATGTTTCTTGTGAGGTTCATTAAATAAAATCTCATTGTCGAGTCTTAATTAGGTTTTTGTCTCCGGGGAGAATACATCGTTGCTTGCAGGACACGATGTGATTTGTTCGGGGGAAATGGTGGGAAAGAAAGACAGAAAGGAAAAAGAAATGAAGGAAGAAAGCGTATAACAAAGGAAAGCTCAGAAGAGGAAAAAGAAAAAAGAACGAAATGACGAAAAAGAAGTATGAACAAAAGAAAGCAAAAATAAGAAAGAAAGAAATAAAGAAAGTGTGTAACAAAAGAAATCACGAAAAGAGATAGATAAAAAAGAAATCTCAAAAAAGAAAAAAAGAAAGAACAAACGAAAAAAGTATGGACGAAAGAAAGAAAAAGTAAGAAAGAAAGAAAACACGGAAAAAAGAAAAGAGGACAGAAAGAGACAGAAAAAATAGAAAGGAAAAAAGGGGAAAGAAAGTATGAAAATGAGAATAAAAAAGAAAACAAAAAGCAAGAAATAAAAATGATATAAAATAAAGAAGAAAACGAAAGAACAAAAATGGGAAAGAAAGAAAGACAACACGAAAAAATATTAAAGACAGAAAGGATAACTAAGGAAGAATGATTAAGAAAAATATGTAAAACAAAGAAAATATGAATGAAAGAAAGAAAAAAAGAAGAAAGACAGTACGAAGGAAGAAATAAAGTGAAAAGATTAAACGATAGAGGGGAGAAAAGAAAGGAGACAAAATGAAAAAGATGAATAGAAAATTAAATAAGAACTAAAGAAACAAAAAAGGTTAAAAGAGAAAGAGAAATGGAAAGGAAAAGCTGGATCTCCTGGGGAATAAGGTTATTTTGTCGGCACCACGAGTCAAAAAGTAGTCGCCCCGAGTGTAGTTTGCTTTTAAAGAAAGTTAAAGCCTTCCATTTGACATTGAAAATTGAAAGAGGCGCATGCGTATTGATTATATGAAGGTGGCCATATCTTCAACCTTGTCTGTATATATACATGCACCTGGATTGACTGACACGGCTTTTCCTACTGAATCAAACCGATACAAATCGACGCTAGAACTGGCCTTTAATAATGATAATGGAGCCTACAGATTTGACAAGAGGTAAGCTTTATGTTAGTATTTAACGAATGCAAAATTAAGAAAGCGTCTAGGGAGTGTAACCCCACCATTATCATTGAGACTAAAAACTGAACAATCGGGTTCAAGATCAAAACCTATATAGTGACAAAAGCTTGTAATAATTAAATGTATCACGAAGGAGAAAACTTTTTATGTATGAATATTGAATTACTTCCCATGAATACTTTGTTCAAATTATACTAATCTGCTGTGGTTTTGAACCCTTCTCTGTTGCAAAAAAAATCTCTCTATCGGAGAGAAATTCCTGGATCCGCACCAAAATTAAATCAATATGTATCGCTCACCTTTCCACAAAGTTTCAAAGAAATTTATTCAGAACTTTTGGAAATAGTATATAAACAAACAGACGAACAGAGTATTGTGTGGAAACATATACCTGTTCTCAACCAATCCCAAATTTGTGGGCAAAAGTAATAAAGCTTTCAAAACAGATTGAGAGGGAGGCCACAGACAGCGAGAGGCAGACAAAGAGAGATAAAGAGAGTGGGAGACTGTGTACATATTTACAAAGTTTAGCATAGTACGGCACCGAGACCTATGTGTAGGTTACCCTGAGAGGATCAAATGCACCACAGTAATAATTGTCGGCTACACGAGATTCATGACCATCGCACCACGCCGAGGTGCTCTACCTTAATACAATGCAAAATCACTCGTGGAGCATCCAGTGAGGATCAAATACACAATAGTGATAATGATATTTTAGATAAGTTTGTTAATTATCGCTCCGTGGCGAGGAATTCAAATACAAGATATATATATGCTCATGTTCTGCGTATATGAAATGCTGAACAGAAGAATATTACCTCGAAAAGTTGTTTCATATTTTGAAACTTATCGTAACCTTTTCGATGCACTTGGTGTATACCAGGGTTTTTCGACATGGACAATATCGCCCACTGGTGGGCGATTTCGACTCTTGGGTGGGCGGTGAGCAATTGTGCAGAAAATGGTGGGCATTTTGAAATTCTGGCGACCTCTATAGGATTTCTTTAGTATTAGAGTCTGTGATGGAAAATAAGAACGGCAACATTTTCTATCATAAATTTATCAAGCAGCACTACGATATCAGACTTCATGTAAGTGTGTAGAGAAATATATAAATGTTTGCGTAGGAGCGCGTTCTTCTTTACTACACTTTCTGTAGGTAGGTACATGGTACATATATATGGGAGACACTCTTGAAAGACTACCAGACACTAAGTACAGGGATCGCAATGAATCAGTACGTGTGTGCCCAATATTTGATGTTACTACTTTTTTTTTTTTAACAATCTTGTAACGTGAAAACTGTTCATTCTAGTCGTTTTTTAAGGGTTAAATGTTTTAATGTCCTTTTGAATATTTTCTATAAAAGTGGGTGGTGACGTCAGAATGGTTGAGAATTCCCAGTGTATACCATTGTATTTATATCATCATCATCATCATAATCGTCCATCGGGTCTACTGCTGGAAAAAAGCCTCTCCCATCTCCTTCGTTCATTATGTCCACTGCAGGACAAAAGCCTCTCTCAACCCCTTCAATGACGACTGTGATTGCGCTAACCTTCGTCATGTCTTGGTCTTTGTCATGTTTGGTTTTATCCGTCGTCACCTCTTCTTTCTAGGAGTCCAGTATGGAAGAAAAACATCAGCTATTCGGAGGAAATGTATAAAATGTAATTAAGAAGATTGTGTGCGCCATTTTTATCAAAACAGAGAGCGCCACCTGTTTCGGGAGAATATTACTTTTTAAAAAAAAGGATTAGTCTTAGTATCAACATACAGATTACCAACAAAAAATGACGTACTATCGACTTATACAACGAGTATCCTTATCTAAGCCACACCCTTCTCAAGTGGTTGAAATGACCAACCACATTTTTCTTTTGATTGTTTATTTGATAATAGAAGAATTCTGGATCCTATACATGGCCGGAAATCGGCAATGTGTTTTGCGTGTCTTCATCGTATCAAGGGAGGTAATCAATGTTCATGAAGTAAATGATCAATAGCTACCACAAACAAAATACCTTGTCTCTAATCATTGGTGTTCCTATTTAACGGACAATTCTCTCATCATAAAATTTACTGAATCGATAAAGTAAAGTAAGTAGTGCCCTCGCGTTGGCTTCTGCTTCGGTCGCCCCTGCAAGTGCCCCTTAAAGCTTAAAGCTACTCATATCCGCTCAGATTGTGTAATGGTTAGCAAGTCTGCTTCACATATTCACAAAAGGTCCTGGGTTCGATTCCCGGTATGAGCAAAGTATTAGAAACTAATCATTAGCTGTGTGATTAAGGTTGCGATATCCATTCGGTGGACTTCTATCCTGACAAGGAAGAGACTTGCAAGGATCTCTAAGCTGATGCATACAATAGAAACGGGATCTTTGTCATCAGTCTTCATACTACTAAGAAACATGACGCTTTACGCACTTACTTGGCTCGTTTGTCATTTTTACTCAAAGCTGGGGAGAAGGTATGGATTCATCTTTCTCTCGGGGGCATTGGTGTGAAATGAATACAAACTTTCACAGAGTTTGAACTCGGTTCGCCGAGTCTATTATCCGTGCTGATAACCGCTCGGCTACCCTGCAGAATTGATTAGTTGGGTCAATTAACAAGATTAGGAGGATGACGACACCTTCCGTTTTGACTCCTTTCTGATCAACCCTACCTTCCTCTGAATGGCAGAAAATACGTTCGTTAATTGATGTGTGTCTTGATTTTTCAGGTTAAGCAAACATTATAGGGAGAAAACTCGCGCTTCCGATGACCAAGGTAAATAATGATGCGTCTAGATGGGAGCTTGTCGAATCCGGGTAAGAGAGGATGGTTGGACGTGGGACCAACAACGACACTCTGTAGAAAAAATACTCGCTACTGAAACTGCAGCAGAATGATTTGACCCTATGCTCCACCAGGAAGAATTGATTAAATTTTGGGGAAGATTCAAGAATTTTTTCTCAATAAAGAGATATTTAAAAACTGTGAACCAAATCTACCTCCAAAATAGTCCACAGCTTTCTTCAGTTTTTGAGCTGGTCTGGCTGGATGGTTATTTATGTATGTATTTATGTATCGGGCATACATACCGCACCAATTGAGCATTTACTGCTTATTGTGTGTAGAAAAAAGTTCTTTTGTCTTTTGAAAATAGTTTTTAGCAGGGGGGATATTTACAATGTAAGTTTATGCTAAATGCAACCCTTGGTATGTGCTTGTTCTAGGGTTTTTTGTTGTTTTTTATTCGTACTTTTTAGTGATGCAGCAAAAGTCAAGAGAAGTAACTTATCCATTGATCACCGATCTCCAAATTTTAATTGATCACCCAAACACAGAATGCTGTCAAAAGACGTTGGTCTAGTAGTCCTTACTATTGAGAAACTAATCTGATCTGTTCTTTTTTTTTTTTTTTTTCATACATGATAAGTATTCACTCATGTTTGTCAACACAATATCTGAATGAATTTCAATAAAATTTTGTTGAAAGATGAGCTACACGCTAAGGAAAAATTGGTTGAATATTGGGTCGGATCCAGGAATTATTAAACAGTTATCTTCCCTACGTTGTAGCTATTTGCGAACTGATTTCCATTCAGTCTTTATTGACGATGACATTGGCAAAGCTATGCGCTCTCCGAATGTTTTCTACTTGTTATTGTGACTCCTCAATTTGGGCTGCGTTTGACATTTTAGTAAATACAGCATTTATTTACGGCTCTAATATTTCTGATTTTCCGCAGGGGAGGGACTTTTGGCTTTTCTTTTGAGCAAGTAATTAAAAGCCTCTGTAATTACAACTGAAATGAGCTGGTGATTATTAGGTTTGTAGACCTCCATCTTGTTTCAAATGTCAAGAATTAGATATATGCTTCTCTTCAATCTCTTAGCAATTTATCATGAATTGGATAAAACTGTTATTTCTGACTCGTTTCTGCCGATTAGTAAGTGTGGCTTCGACTTTGATCGTTTAGCTTCTTGAGCAGTGGTTCTCAAACGGGAGGGCCGTGGCTCCCATGCGTTGAATTTCAAAGGAAGGTATTTTAGCGAGGGAAGAATTGGATCGGAATTTCAGCTGTGTGGGTGAATCTATAATGAAAAGAATAATATTCAATAAATTACTAGATGACAATTGAAATGGGGGAGTAACGAACGGAACTTGGGATCAGAATGAGAGGCATGTGACTTGAGACCATTACAGTATTTGATGTGGTTTAATCTACCCTAAGAGATTTCAACACTTCTGGGTATTTGCAAGGCATATTTGAATGTCATTAGCCTTGGCATTGTTTGTGATCAAATGTCCATATATCTCGATACTGATTTGCTGTCCGACGGTAAAAAGCGTAGAGTTACGTGAATACATCCATAAATAGATTGACTGATAGACGGACAAAAAAAGAGATATTAAAAGACTGAGATAGATAGATAGATAGATAGATAGATACATACATACATACATACATACATACATACATATGAAAGAATGATAGAGGCAAACATAGGGAAGTTCTGAGATAGATAGATAGATAGATAGATAGATAGATTTGAAAAGAATGAAATAGATAGATACATATATACAGACATACATATTGAAGGTCTGAGATAAATAGAGTGATACATACATACATACATACATACATACATACATACACACACACATATATATGAGGTACTGATAGACACATAATTAGATAGACGGATAAATAACAAAACAAATATGAACAGACGAGAAAAATATCATCTCAGCTACAAGGTCATGCCATCTCTATTAACAAAAAAGAAATTCATTTATTACTATTTCTGTTGAGAAAAACTTGTTCATAGTCTTACAAATCCCATGATTTAACCGGTGACCAAAAACTTTTCGTAAAACTTTTAAAACGAACGACTTTCTTCTAATTCTACTTGCTACATTTATACAATACTTATACTAGTAGGATTTTTACAATATATATATATATATATATATATATATATATATATATATATATATATATATATATATATATATATATATATATATATATATATATGTATATATATATATATATATATGTATATATATATATATATATATATATATATATATATATAAAAATGAATCGTGCTTTTTCCTCTGTTTATACTTTTTCCGTAATAATGGATTCTTCCAAAATTCTACCTATTTTGCAAATAAAAATATCCCCTAACCACCATTCAAAACAGTAGACTCCGCTTAAACCAATTCAGTGGTTCCTTTTATAAAAAGCGTCTCATAGAAATTCAAATAATCCGTGATTTTTTTTCACGAGGATCAGATAGTATATGCATATGGGAGCCATCTTTTTAAGCCTTTCCTTGTGATGGTGTTACTGAACTCCAAAGAGTCGCGAAAGCCAACTGAATTATCCCCTCCACTTCGAAAAAAAAGAAAGAAAAAGTATGAATAAAATAAATGTTTCTGACGCGTTTCTTCAAATTCATTGATTTGATATTTGCCCTGGACATTTCCAAAAGGTCGGAATTTCCGCCTCTGAACCAGAGAAGCTAACCCGTCAAATTGACCGCTTCTTCGTCCTAAATACGTCCACTACTGAACTAAACAATTTTGTTACGGCCTGAACAGATTCCAGAATGACCAAACTGCATCCATAAATAGACGAATAAGAAGAACACAGAATTATTTTAAGGTGAGATTGTTACTATCATTACAGAGAATTTTCTCGTTTTTCTTTCTTTTTTTTTTCTTCTTTGTATTCTTCCTTTTCTTCTTTTCTCACTGGGATTTCTATTATCATTATTGACAACACAGTTTTTTTAAGTTGTTTACTTTTTGTTGCCGTTTTTTATGTTGCTGTCACGATTCTCCTTCTCTTACTTGACTTTCAGTTTTAGTTCATCAGTTCTTTCTCCTCTTCCTTCCACTCTTAAGATTATAACAATTACAGTTATTGTCACTTCATACAATTACTTCTTCTTCTTCTTCTTCTTCTTCACCTTCAAATTCTGTATTTGTCTTCTCCTTCTTAATCTTCTTCTAATCTTTGTAATTCTTCCTCTTCTAATCCTCATTCTTCAGCATCCCTCTTCTTGTTCTTCTTCTTTCTCTTCTTCTTCTTCTTACACTTCTTCTAATCCTTTTTTTCTTCCTCATCTTCTTCTTCGATTTTTTTACTTATTTTCATCTTCTTCATCGTTTGTTTTTTTATCTTTTTCTTCTAATCCTTTTCCTTTTTTCTTCATTCTTCCTCTCCCTCTAACCCCTCTCCTTCTTCCTTTTTCTCTTTTGTCTCCTCTTTCTTCTTTCCTTCTTCTTCTTTTTCTTCTTCTTCCACAGTATGTTCAGTTGATATTTTCCACCCTTTCTTATTTTAGGCCATTCCCATCAAACTTAGCAAGGCCTGATTTATTCAAGTATGGCACAAGGCAAAGAATCTATAACTGGATTGAAATTATTGCATTAATAATAGTCAAGCTTGCTAATTATACCGCCACATTGTGTGTTCTGTTCACTAAACTCAACGTAGTGTGAGTCAAGGCCAAAATAAATGAGCACTTTTTTGGCTCGAACTCATCATACTAATGACTTGCTAGATGAGTTCCTTTTCGCATTACTCTTGATATTTGAAAAGCTTGACTTTTTATAGCATTAGATTATTGTCATGGAAACGTAAATATTAAGATTTCGAAATAGTATCTTCTTTGTGAACTTGAACACTGACCATTGGGACTGATGGGAAATATATGTTTTCCAGCCACCAACATAGATAGATAGATAGATAGATAGATAGATAGATTTGTAAAGACTGAGATAGATAATGAACAGATAAATAGATAAATAGATCGAAATTGATAAACAGATAGATAGATATGAACAAAGAGGATCTTTCTCTATCTTCACTTTTTTCATTATTCTCCACTTAATTGACGTTATCTGTTGTTGAGAACCGACGAAAATGACCTATTTTTTAACTTTTTACTCCAACTCTTTCTTTGGGGGGTTGCTTTTTATGGGTTAGCGTTTGCTACTCTTTTCCTGAAGCTCTTTTTTTGTCTGGACCTTTCTTTTCATTTGTTTTTAGGGTCTCTTTTCACGATGATGACCATTCGAGGCATTGTTGACCAACCACTTTTGAAGGGTAATCGTCGAGATCACAAAACATATCACGAAAGTCACATTTGTATCTTTTGTCAAGTGTTCTTTACCAAAAGTCTTCTTCAGATTTGGTTGTGACAGGCCACTTCAGCCCCCGGCTCTCTTTATTGTTCTTTCGAAACAAGGGCATCGTGCAACAACAATAAGTATCATACTACCAGTATAATTGGTCAGTGGGCATTGATGACCATTGAAAAAGTACTACTAATTGACCCATGATTTTCAACAATAGACACCAAGAACCAGCATCACTCCTGACAAAACGTTTTCTTTGGTTCTTGACCTACAATGGTCAAGAATTATTCTGACCACACATTAAAGGAAGTACATCAAAGAAGCCAGTGATCCTTGGTCAAACATTAGGAAATACATCAAAGGAACCTGGATCTCCAAAAATTACCTGAAGCTATGAGACCTTCCCCTTCTTTTTAAGTTGGTTGTTTCGAAAGATACTAGGTTATTTCACATGAAATGCCGTTTTTACATAACAGAGAATATTGCTAGAAGTGACAAATTTACCAATGTAATCACTAATTCCATTTAGATTTAATGCAAATAGAGATATAATGCATTATCATTCTTAGCTGTCAACAGTAGTGGTGGCTATTAAGTTATTAGATAGTTACAGATGAGAAGTCGTTCTTTTTTTATATCATAGATATACAGATTGCTAAAAAGGAAAGATTCACTAATGCAATTGCGTTATATGAGTCGATATTGGGAGTTTTTGAAGCAATGCTTTCAACCAACTTATTCTCAAGTACGATTTCACATCAGGACATGATGCTGCTCAAAGCACTGATTTTAACAGTAAAGCATTTGGGGCGAACACTACTACAGTGCAGATTTTTTAGGATAGGTTCAAAAGGTCTGGAAATATGGACACCAGTAATAAACCTTGAGGGAGGCTCAATTTGTTTTTAATGATGAGCAATTATCGACCGCTGTGGCCAACGACCCGCGAACAAAGGTTGGAGCAGTTCTTGGAGACTTTAGGATTTCAACAGCAAACATAACATGTCATCTCAAGGCAAAAAGGAATGGTTAAAAAGTTGGACACAAGGTCCCAAATTAGCCAAATAAAACGCTCCATGACAGTTCAAAACTCTGCATCTCGCGGCAGATTGTATCTAAACTTGGAGATTTGGGGAAGAAATCTTTTAGCATCCTTCATATTCACTTGACATTTTCCCGACAGATTATCAGCTTTTCATGCATTTTGAACTTCATATCCGTTATTAAAGGTTCAATAATATGTAAGCTATAATTCGTGCTTCTACTGAATTTGTCATAATTCAACCTAGATTATCCTATGGAGATGACATATCATAATTCTAGGATTATTGGAACTAAAGTTTTTGCTTTAAACGGATCATATTTTGATTGAATATTGACTTATTTTTTCTATATTTTCAAAGAAAATTCGATAATGATTAAATAGGCATACCAGGAACAGTAGCAGTAGTAGTAGTTGTAGTAGGTGTTGTTTTGTGAGCAGTCAGTAAACACAGTGAAACTTTGGTTTCGTGCGTTTGGATTACTCCCTACCTGTCCCCCCTCTTTTTTATATGACAGAATGACACGTCGTAACTTATAGATTACAAATAGCAGGCAGGCCCCTATAAACTCATACTGCGTCCGCTGATTTCGAAATTATCACTACTCCATTTTCTGCGCTGACGATCGTTACACCACCTCCCTAAAGGATTAACTCTAACATTGATAAACAGAAAATAATCTATCATTAAGGTGCAAATTTCCAAGGTTTTAATTTGAAACTAAGAACATTAAACAAATGTTAGATATTAAAACAATAGACCGGAAGATAGTGTTGCGCCAATCCTCCTAGTGGTGAGAGTGAATTTTTTTTTCAAGTCAGTAACTAAAATCATACTGTTTAATCTGGGCTAGGACACCAGAGTTTCCAATGTGAGATACGCAACTACTTTAAATATGAGGTAGACCTATATCTATTTTCTATTTGACCATGCTTAATTCTTCTCTTCTTCTTCCTTCCTTTCCAGAATAGGTGCCTGATTATTTTTACGAATCTAAATTTTATTTTATTCTTTATTTCCTTTCTTTTTTATCCCGAGATTCATTTGTGTGTACAAGTCCAACACCCCAGGTATTCAACATCCCGGGTGTGTAACATCCCGGGTATCTTAGATTAACATCCCGGGTATCTGAAATAAAACTAAAAACCTGCTACTCTTTGGTCTGCTTGACAACAAGAGGGAGAGCAAATATACAAGATTAAGATTTGAATGGGTTTGTTTTGATGTACGTCTTTGTAAGCCAATACCAAGATCATCATCATCATCATCATTCTTTGATTGCCCGTTGTTAGATACAGACTTTGCCCAGGATTCACCACACTTCAAACCAACATGATAATGCCTAAATACAATATATTTAAGTTTGTCTCTATCAGCGTTCCGTCCCTTTACCATTACAAATAGAACTTCTTCTGTGTATTTTTTCTTGACAGAGTCAATGTCTGTCTTATGTTTACAGTAATACTTCAATTAGCACTCTAGATACATTCCTAAAAATTACTGCGCTAAACGAAACAGCGTCATACGGGGTTAATAATATAACGGGACATTAAGAGGTACGAGCTTGATCAGCTATTTTAATCGACCATTTTCCACTCATGATGGATAAAAATTGTGTGAACTTATTTATAGACAGCAGATTCAGCAAAAAAATAAACGTATGAGAAAGTAGGCATAGTTTCTAACATGTCAGCATAGAATTATTACCATATTGTACACAGTTCTATATCCAAAAAAGTATTGTTCCTGCAATAATTTTCAAATATCTGATGGTGCCCCAACAAGATGAAATGGATCAGTGCTGCGTATCCCATCTGGTAGCTACTTTTGGGGGCGATTTCGGGGATTCTGCACGACTATATTTATTAATAATATTTTGAAAAAGGAGCACTATTGCGAATCAGCGTTATATAATGTAATACTGAACGGAGTATTACAATTGTGATTCTTCTATACCTATCTATATCTCTTTTTCCTTTCGATATCAATGTCTGATAAAAGTATATTTGAGTCTATATCATCTTTCTTGCACTCTGTGTTATTCCGAGTCAACAACTTCCGCTATTGTAATAATCCCTCATCAAAGCATTGCCTCTTTCCACAGACAATGGATGTACAACTTTGACTGCCTGTCCATTAAAAGCCGGTGGAAATCACAAAACAAGCAAAAACCTCCTTTCCAAATTCTGCAAACCTTCCTTTTAGCACGAAACCGACAACACAAAATTTTCAACAACGAAATGTCAACTACACGGTTATGCCCCCTTTCCGGAAGTGGGGCTTTTCTGACACAACCTCCATGTTGGTATCAAGATCTTTTTTTTTGTTTTTGTTATTGTTTTGTTGGGTTGGGTTTTTTGTTGTTTTTTTTTTGTTTTTTTTCGTATTAGTTTCCTCTTTGTTGTGTTCTTATTTAATTTTTCTTTAATTTTTATCAGTGCGGGTGGATTTGTTTGTTATCCTGATACCTCAGGAAGAAGGGGGAAGTTTCGTTTCCAATTTCTGGTGTTTGCTCTTTTGTAGTGCTTTTAACAACAGGATTTAAGAGACAAAGTATTAGCTGGTATAGATTGTGAAAAAAAAAAAAAAAGAAAGAAAGAAAGAAAGAAGGAAGGAAGAAAAAAGGAAAAAAGAGAGATATCAATAAGGAAGAAAGGGAAAGAAAAGAAAAAGAAGCAACAAACGAAGAAGGAAAGAAAAAAGAAAGAAAGAACGAACGAACGAAAGGAAGATAGAAAAATCAAAGAGGAAAGATCGGAAGAAAGAAGGGAAAAGGAAAGGAAGGAAAAAAAGAGAGAAAGGGAGAAAGATTTTTTTAAATGGATAAAACGAAGAAAACAAAAAAGAAAAGAAGGGAGGACGAAAGAAAGAGAAAAAAACAAAGAAACTTAACATGCTGTATATCGAAGAAACTTTCTTTCGATTGTATTTTGCCAGATTATTTTATAGAAAAAAAGAAATAATTAAAATTCTAATCTGCGAAAAAAAACTAATGGTCAGCATATTCATCATCAAACATCATGAGTCCATGACTGGAAAAAAATTTTCCCCATCACTTCCCATGTGGACCGTGACTATGTCTTACCTGCAAATATTCTTATCTAATCTCTCCATCTTATGAGTGTTCTTATCCTACTGCCTTTGCAATCTTTAAGGAACCAATCTACAACTCTTTGTCGCGAAAAAAGAACATGTGCGCGTGTGTGTGCGCGTGTGTTAGCATATACTTGGAAATAAGACAAACTAGTTTACTCATGTAAAGTGTTCGATCCTCACTGGGTTATCCATTATTGCTCTGAGCTAAGCTTTGAATATATTTGAGCCTGCCTCGTGACTATGATGGCTGTATATCTCCAACTTATTCCCATGTTTGTGTCGAGTTTTAAAAATAAATAGATAAATAGGTCTTGTTAGTCACTCAATAGAAGCTGTCAAGTGACCAACGTCTTTTGGCAGCATGTCGCGTTAGCTGATCAAATAAAAAAATTGGAAATCTCAACAATAGTCTAAAATTTATCTGGGAAAAGTCACAATGCACCAAATTTTGGATAAAGGAGGGTTTTGAGAGACCTGGGTAATGAGATGTTTTGCCCAAATCACTGTACTGGGCGTAAAGATTGGCTCTTCTGTCACATCGTACATAAGCACACTCGATAGCGTTTCACTACTGACTGAGTAACCTCAAAGAAAAGAAGATGCTCTAAGTTCCTAAGATATTCAAAATTGCTAGATACTTTCCCAACAGAACCAATCCAGGAATACTTTGATTGGTGTGGTTTTGATTAGTGGGGCTTTTGATGTAGTACACTGAACGCATTGCTGTCCTAATTGATGCAACTAAGTATAAGCCGAAAAAATACGTTGCGTTATAATAAGACCTTGAACAGTGCAGTTAAGAGCAGTACTGAACACTTTGAAATGAATTAACCGCACTAATCAAGGTATACCTGATCCCACCATTAGCATTGCTTACCTGATTATCAGCTGGGGACGACACTGACTTCTGGGATCAACTCGAAGACGCCCAAATCATTCTGACGATCTATGAACAAACTAACATTTTCTCTCTGATGACACATTATGACTTTTCTGGAAACGCAAGTTGTCTGGTTGTTGACTGAGGTTCCATGTATCGGCTGCAGAGAGACACAGAGAGACAGACAGACAGACGGACAGAGGGAGAGACATAATTTGTTTCAAGCTAATCGGCGAAAGCGATAACTCGAGTGTCTATGGTCAGCGATGACCAACGTTTGAATTAGTGTCTTAACTGACCGACCGATGACCTTTCAGGCTGCATCTCAACTAATTCCGCTTCTCAAACCATCTGTTTGCTTCTCGATATTTCTTTCGATTCACCAATCTATCATTCGATCAGCGCTACTTGTTCTATTAGGTTGATGCAGAAATTTCCAGCATTTTTACACCAAAGATTTTAGGCGTGCTAATTCATAGCATCGTTAATCAGTCATCAAAATATCTCCCCTGACTTTCTTTGACTTTACGCCATCTTCAGCTAATATGTGTATTCCATCATATTTATTTGGTGTAGAAGTTTCCAGAATGTTTGGACAAAATTTTTCTAACAAATAAATTCATAGCATTTTTAGTCTATCATCAATGTATTCTATCTGAATTTCTATGACTGAATGACCATTCCACTAAATAACGTTATGGCGCTCCTTCACTCGTCCGAAGCACATATACACAGACACAATCACACACACACACACACACACACACGCATGTATGTATAAAAAATATAAATTGCGTTATATTATATAGAAACTTATTTGAAATAATCTTCCGTCATAAAACGGTCAATGTATCACTCGCCCTAAACAACGTTTTGGGGTATTTGCATTACCGGCAGCTATTCAGCTCAATGGTAAGACCATCGCAACGTTGAAGTAGCCACACTTTCGACCGCGGGTTCGATTCCTGTAGCGGCCCCATTTTCCTCAATATTAATCGTGTAATGACAGGAGATCATTTCAAATAATTTTCAATATAATATAACGCAATTTATAATCATTCTGTCGGATTATATACATCCATTTCATATATATATATATGTGTGTGTGTGTGTGTGTGTGTGCATGTTCATGTCCGTGCCAAGTTGCAGCTCAGCAAATATAGATATACACAAAACCAAATATGCACACACATCATGTCCATATGATTTGAAATCCATATGCTGGTCTAAAGTTGATTTGCACGTGATCAATTTAGAGAAGGTGTGGCTATCCATCATGCTGGTACCTGCAAGAACACTCATCCCACGTAAAATTAGAGGGACGGAAGTTCAATTGTGAGGATTGTGGTGAAAAAGGGAAAAGCCAAGAAGAAATCAACAGAACAGAAAAAGAAACGAAATGCAGTAAACTCCCGTTATAACGGTTCCCTCATAGAATGTCATTATAACGGATCTACCGTTATAACGGGAAGATTAAAAATACGGCACGCAAATTATCTACTTTTTCTCCAACAATAGTCTTGCCAGAATATAAAAAAAACGTGCCATTACAACGTGCGTGTCATTAAATAGTGTCATTAGAACTAGAGCCGTTAAAACAAGAGTTTACTGAAGAGTTAAACGAAGAAGAAGAAGAAGAAGAAGAAGAAGGGACAAGAAATAGAGGAGAAAACAAAGAATGTGAAAAGTTAGTGAAAAAGAAGAAACAGGACGGCAAAAGAAAATGAAGGCAACTGAAGAAGCGAAAGAGTACGCAAAAAAAGTGATGTTAGAAGGAGAGGTCTGGTTAATCACCCAATAGAAACTGTCACATAACCAACATCTTTTGGCTGCATGCCGTTTGGATGATTAATCAATGAATTGAGAAAAAGCAGGATCAATGAGTAAGCTAACTCTTTTGCTTCTTGTTGAGCAGTAATTAGTAAAAATAATGAATCCCACCCCCATCCCCCAAAAATAGCGTCAACTCTGCTGGATGCAAAATAAGGGATCAATTTAGTATGAATTTACATAGCAAACTGAACCCCAACTAAAAACTTATTCAGGAGCAAGGGTTTAAAAAATGGTTTTTCTTGACATAAGTAGTGAATGTTTAGAATTTCAGCCTTATTGGTGCGTTCTGTACGTGTGATACATAGCCAGCAAGCCAGTCAGCCAAATCAACTTGAAAACTGAAATAACCTAAGTTAATTGTTTTATTTGAGACTTTTAATACGTGAAAGAGAAGAAAGAGGAGGAGGAAGAGGAAGGCGAAATAAAGAAAAGCAAAAAAGAACGAGCAGGTAAGACAGAAAATTGAAAGAAGGTGAAGAAAGTGAAGAAGCAATGGAACGAAGCAAAAAATAAACAAAAGTTGACAAATAAAGAAAAGAAGTTGGACAAAACGAAAGAGAAAAAAAGATTTGGTAGATGATGAAGAAGAAACAATGAGAAGGGGGAAAGGACAAAACTAAAACGTAAAAAGAAAAAGGAAAGAATAGGAAGCATTCAGAGAGTGAAAACCTCTGCCAACGCTATCTTCATGGGGGTAATTGTGCTAAGATTTGAAAAAAAATTGAAATCCAATGAGAACTTTGGGAGATATCGTGTGGAGAAACATGAAATTTCGGCAATACTATGTGGTTTGAACATTTCCACCCTTTCATAAATCTAATTGAAATTTATTCCTAACTTTTGGAGATGTTGCAAACAGGAAAGAAAATTAGTCAATATCACATGGTTTTGACATATGACTACAGCGTGGGTAGGTAAATGTGCAAGGATCCGCTCAAAAATTTAATTGGTTCTTCCGAAGTCTACAGTCCACGTTTCCACAAAATGTCATAAACATTCAGAGAAAAATTTTAAAGATATCATGTGAACAGTTATTGACTTATAGCGATAGTATGTGGTTTGGACATATAACAACGAGCTAGGGGTGATAAAATGTGAATGGATCCGCTCCAAAATTTAATAAGTTCTCCCGTAGCCCATTTCCCATAGAATTTCATAGGAATTAATTCAGAACATTTTGTGATAATACACGGGCAGTTATCCGTGTATACATAAATATAATTTTTTTTTTAAAACGGAAAATATCTCTCAATCGGAAAAAGAATTCATGGATACATCCTGGAATTTTACTACGTTTTCCTCACTCCATTACCGACTCCTGCAGAAAATTTAATTAAAACCATTCCGTACTTTTGGAGATGGATAGACAAACAAACGGACTCATAGGTGCGACCAAATGAATAAACCTCCTTTCAGCTTTGTTGATGAAGAAAATGAAAGAAAAAAAAAGGCCAAAATACAAAAGATAGAAAGTGAAGAACGTCGGGGCGACCTGCGACTCTCCTCTTTTTCCTTAATTGGAATCGCCAAAACCTATGCAAGATAGGTCTCAGGTAAAGGGTGTGTGGTAAGGAGAATGCGTGGAATAGTCTAACATTATTTTATTTACATTATTTAACTTACTATCATACACCTATTAAAAATAACTGAGCTATTCATGTGAGGATTTAAGTATTCTAATTCTGGGATCTGGGTTTAAGTCTCAAGTCAACTCAAGTTGTTTTAAAAGGTGAAATATTTCCTGTTAGCATAATCTTCTATGATGTAAAAAAAACATTTCCGGTGTAATGACCTCAGATCATCGCTTCAGGTTTCTTAAGTGATGTTTTCTAATCTTTGAGAAAAAGTCACTGGCTTCTTTGATGTAATCCCTTCAATGAGAGGTCGGGATATTTCTTGACCATTGTAGGTCAAGAACCGAAGAAAAAGTATTCTTAGAAGTAATGCTGATTCTTAGTGTCCATTGTTAAAATCATCTGTGAATTAGTAGCGTTTGTTCTAGTAAATCTCTCACTTTTAGCCTTATTCTGTATGATGTAAAAAAAATTTATGTGTAACGATCCAAGTGGAAAAGTGCAGTTATACGTCAACTTACACCCGACCGACTTACGTCCAATCACAGATATATCCCCTTCAGAGTTTCAAACCAGTTAATTGCGAATAACAAGAATTTTAGCAATTAGAGTTCTACGGCCCAACGACAAATGACGAAAATTTCTGATCTGTTATTGTTAGCTTGATATAGAGAACAAAGTGTATACATCATGTTTGTTTCAAGTTATAAAAAAGCAGACTCCTCCATAAGTTGATCTAATGACTTAGTGGAAAAAAACCGTAATGGGTGGCATTTGACCGTTCCTCTTCAGAAAGGCAAGGAAGACATATATACTACATAGAGATTTAGGTAAGTATGTATGTGTCATGATATATTATGCTGTACAATGGGTATATTTCACATCACCCTATAATGATCGACACGCCCAGATCGGGTTGCGTCCATATAACCAGAATTCAACATGGACGTAAGTCGAAGTACGTTTTTCAGTCTTTTATCTAATTCTTAGTTGGAGTTGAATTTGTTTAAGAGTAAGAAGAATGCTCACCTATTTTAAGGGAATAAACTCTTCACTGTCAGTCTATTAAGTTAAACCGAAACAAGAGTAACCTTTCCCTACTGTGGTTTGTAATCACGTTCAGGTGATTGTTAGACGGCTCTCATGCCAACAGCGCCGAACTGACTGTACCGATGAATTTACAAACATATTAATTAACTATACAATAAAAAATTACAATAAACAACTTCAGTTGGAATAGAAGGCGTTTGGCCCCTGCAGAAGCCAGGCTTGTCACCTTAAGCGTTATTCTAATTGTGATGTTAAAAAACGACTTTTCGTGTGTAACAACTTAACAGAGAGTATGATTATCTGAAGCAATTTGTCTGGATTTTCATTTCGGGTGTAAAACGTGATTCAGAATTCGATAGGATCAAGAAATCAATGGGAAGATGTTGATTTCAATTTGATTGTCGTTTAGTCCTCGGGAATCTGCATTTTGGGGATTAGGGGGTATTAACCCTCGGTGTTCAGAGATCAGGAACTGTAAAAACTGTTTATCTATTCTAAGAATTTACCATTAATGTAAGCATGTATTGAAATACACACACACACACACGCACACAATTTATTTCAATATAAGCTGATACATCCTTATTTGATTTAAACATTATATTCACATTTACAAATTGTCTGAGTTTCTATCTATCTTTCGCACAGGTACAAGTCTTGTACTGCGATCTACTTTTAATCTGGTCGAATTTGGATCTAAATATTTCATTCACATTTACCATTTGTGTTTCTATCAATCCGTTTTACTGACGAAGTCCTGTAATCCGATTTTTCTAAAAATTTGATCATCCTTTCATACCTATTTCGTTATAGATATGAACAGATATAGATAGATAGAGACAGATAGACATGGACATACTGAGATAGATAGATAGATAGATAGATAGATAGATAGATAGATAGATAGATAGATAGATAGATAGATAGATATGAACATACTGAGATAGATATGAACATACTGATATAGATATATGGATATGAACATACTGAGATACATAGATAGATAGATAGATAGATATGAACATAGATAGATAGATAGATAGATAGATAGATAGATAGATAGATAGATATGAACATACTGAGATAGATAGATAGATAGATAGATAGATAGATAGATAGATGGATAGATAGATATGAACATACTGAGATAGATATAAACATACTGAGATAGATATATGGATATGAACATACTGAGATACATAGATAGATAGATAGATAGATAGATAGATAGATATGAACATACATAGATAGATAGATAGATAGATAGATAGATAGATAGATAGATATGAACATACTGAGATAGATATGAACATACTGAGATAGATAGATAGATAGATAGATAGATATATTGATAGATAGATATGAACATACTGAGATAGATAGATATGAACATGCTGAGATAGATAGATATATAGATATATAGATAGATATGAACATACTGAGATCGATAGATAGATAGATATGAACATACTGAGATGGATAATGAACATCTAGATAGATTGATAGGTAGACAGGTAGAGATCAACAGATTATTTCCTCCTTTTGTCTTTTGGAAAGTGCATTATTTCGCCCTTTTCTCCTTCACTAAACTAATTTACTTCCACACATCAACATTTCTGAATTCCTCTTCGAATTATAAAAGCAAATGTTCCTTATTTCTTTGAATTATTTCCTCGGGAGTTTCCTCGACGATCACTGTTGAGCACCATTTGCATCACCCTCGGACCATCCGGTAAATCCCTCTTAAGAACACCCAACGCATAAAATCCTCATTTTAGCCCAAATCCAAAGGAATAATGAGTTCAAATAAGAATTACTACATTTAAGATAAATTCTTCATAGTACTTCTTTCAACGATTAACTAAGGAATTCCCAACATCAGTAAGCATTTTGAGTGGAAAGTTTATATAACAATCACTGATTCTTGCCTCGAGTTCATAAAGGTCTCTTGATCTGATTGCATAAACTTTTCTTTTAATGTAACATCACAAATAGAAAGAGATAACCCTCGCTCTTTTGCATGTTGAAATTGTGCACCTCAGTTCTAACTTCATTGTCATCGCCATAATAATCAGGATGAACGTGGAAGTTGAATGTCAAAATATTTCTCAGACATTCAGCGATTGATTGATGAGGGATGTTCTCATGATGTGATTATTTATTTACCTTATATTTTTTAATAAGACGACGAGTTCGGAATTGAGCATATAATTTCAGAGAACCGACCGACTCGAATATAGGCCGAATCCGTTATTTTACCATAACGTCGTCATGAGAGATATTCCTTTCTTATGAATACACCATTTATGGCACTTCGTCAGCTGTGAATATCGTTCATCTTCAATGTATTGATCGTTGTTTTCAGGTCGTAAGGGTGAAATTCTCATCGATGATGACGAATATACCTGAAAAATGATTCTAAAAGGATATTACACAATACGCTCCGTATACTACCGATATAGCATTTCATATAAATCCAGGGTAGTGAATTGAATTAAACAACGGGCATAATCGCTTGCTAATATACATCGCGTGTAACGGAGCTATATTCATATAGGAAAAAGTATTGGACATTCTTTATTGACTTGAATTCATCGAGCTGCTGATTTGGGACCATTTTTAATAAACGAAACTCGTCTTATATTCAAGAATATTTGGTATTTATCTATTATTTATTTAGAATCGACTGCGTCTGACAGTCAAAGAAAGCGGGTGTTATTCTCGAAGCTCGACGAAAACAACATTTTTTAACAAATGTAATCAAAAAGAAAATGTGCAGTGAAAAAAACTAGGACTGTAGGGAGCACGTACTACGTCGTCGTTAAGACTGATACTGAACTATCAGACAAATATCACTCCATTCCTGCAAACACAGCATGGACCAGCATGACATCAATCTGCTGAGATCTATGGTAAGAATGAATCTTATATCTACAACAAGTTATCTTACAGTATGTTGTTATAGTTGTTCTATTTTATTATTAGTCATTGTTGTTGATCACTTGTTGTGCCTAATTTATGATAGATATGTATTTACGAACGTATGTATGTATGGGAAAACATAGTATGAATGGGGTTTGGTACTATCTGTGGTTTCAAGGATCCGATTTGGTTCTTAGGACTTAAACCCCAAGGATAAGGATGTAATGCTGTATAACATTGCTTTGCATGGTCAAATTTCATTCATTACGCAGTTCCCAATTATCATTATTGGAGACAAGGCAACGAGCTCCCTGCTCTACAACAGGACACTTACGGCGTCAAATTCTGTTTCAAAAAGAGAGGAAAGAAAGGAAGGTAACTAAAGGGAGTAATTGAAAATCACTATTTTTATATTTTTTGATGTTTTTCATTTGGATTTAGATGTTTTGGGTTACGTGGAGATGTCAGATTTTGCAATGCATTTCAGATCTAAACTTGACAATATATTTGGCATTAAACCTGAAAATATCTATAAAACTACATCATCAAATGTTAAATCTCTCTATAATCTTCTATAAAAATTGTTGGAAAAAAATTGTAAAATTGATCTTTTTATACATACACGGCAAAGATTATGCAAAGGTTTATGCAGCCACACCTCCATCTACCACCGTTTCAGTGCGTGGCTTCAGTCCAAAATCAGTGCATTTTGACGCTCCTACTTGATCCTGCTGCTGCAGCTGCTGCTGCTGCTGATGATGATGATAATGATGATTATTATCATTATTATCATTATTATTATTATAACTATTATTTCTTCAGTTGTTGTTTTGTCTGTTTCTGAAGATATATAATCATAATACTAATTATCCTAAACGCTTAAGACACAGTGTCAGTTTTCTATCACAGCAAAATCGCTCTGAATGTCCCTTTGTCCATAACAAGAACCGGTGCCCATCCTGACGTTTTCCGGAAGTGATAAAGTAGCCATTTTGCCTGGGTAAAAGCATTAATTAGCAAAAGCAGTGGAAAATCGAGCTTCGCCTACACAAATAGTAAAATAACAGGAAGGGAGGAAAAGAATGTGCTTTTAGATGTTCCTATCTCTGTCTAAAGTTGCATGTTGGTCACTGTCGTCGGTCGAATGAAGGCAAGGAATAGCTTAATGCCACGGATCGAATCCTGGCCAATAATTGCCTAAAGGCGTTATCGATATGAAACGCAGCCCGGCAGAGTGTCCCATTTGCCCGTAAGAACGCAATTATCAACTATGATTTTTCGACCGTTTACGCACTGGACGTTTATGTCCCCCGGTTTTCGTCTCTAGAGCTGTCGAAAATGTTACTGTTCAGTGGAATGGGGGAAAAAGGAGAGGCAAAGTAAAGGAGAGATTGTGAAAAAGAGGGAGAGATGAAATACAGGAAGAAAGAGGGAATCAAAATTAAGTCGATGGTGGACGTTAATGGCTGGATGATTCTGGTGGACGGAAGATGTGTTGGTAATAAGAATAACTGGATGATATCAGTGACTGGACTTGGAGAAATATCACTTGGGAGGCTTTGTAGATAAGGTTTCGATTGGAAGGACATAAAGTATGGATAAAAGAGAAAATAGAGATGATGATCATCATTATTTAAAAAATCATATCAAACTGATTTTGATCATTTAGACTTCAATTTTTTTTAACAAAAGTTGGGGGATTATTTTGCAGAATACGACAAACTTTAGCTTAGTCTTGCACACGGATACGATTGTTTGGGATACAGTGAAGGTCGAACTCATTGGATTAAAAATGGTCTATGTGACTGGACTCTCGACTAAAACTGAAAAAAACTTTGAAAGAAAAAAATTCCCAGTCAGTTGTTAACAATAAAGATCTACCGTGATTGTCTTGTTTTATTCCAAAGGTTTATGAAACCTACCATAAACTATCAACTGGACACCAATACCTTTTGTGGTGGAGCTTTGGTTAAGATGTTCATATACGAGACTCTGCCCGTTGAATCAGATATTAAGTATTACGGGTCAATTTCGAGATATATCTGAAAATAGCTAGTGCAGGTAATTTTTGGTGATTTTCGAATTTTATCGAAAATTACTTCATAATTACCTTCTATAGCCATTTCCATTAAATATATGAACGTTTGATTATCCAATACTTGTTTTAATGTGTTTTCTGAGACTGCATTACAAAAAAATATCATTGTTCGTATATTTCCAACGGCAATTTTCTCAAAACTTTCCCCAAGAAACTGAAACTAAATGTTCAATATTTCAGCAACCACATAAGTTATTAAAATGAAGCTTATGATATGTAGAATGTAAACTCAGCATCATTTAAAATCACCCTAAAAATTAATGATTAATACCTGAATCGACACGCAAGGTCACATATGCTTTTTGTCTGGAATCCCAAATTCTATCAAACAAGAATAAAAGTATTAGTTTCATAGTAGGTTTTAGTCATTAGATATAAAAAAAAAATCCTGTGGGTTTGTGTACCTGCGTTTGAGTATGCTCCGATATAATTCGACAACTGGCCATTGCACGAAGTTGACATTCTCCATAGATATTAGTCAGCACACCAGCATTGCAGCGTCGAGAGGAATATAAACTGAATAAATATGATATAAATGAATAAGTTTTTTAAACTACAGATTATAGATTTATTTAAATTGATAAATTTAGATATGAAATATTTGAATCGACAACATTGAAGAGAAGTAATTGACATAATATGATGCCGTAATTTCGTATAACGGACGGAAATTTATTTTATATGACTCTCATGACAGATTGATAAAGGTCTGGCCTTTTCTAAACATGCACCTTTAGAACGGACACTCCCCTAGTTGCTAGAAATGGTAATTATGTTCTTGAAAAATAAAAATTTATGTTTCATACAAAATTATTTTTATTCGCTTTCCGAATTTCCAACATTACTTAACGAACAATCTATCGTATGTGAGTAAGCAGCTGAATTAATGTCTTTGTATAAGTGTGTAATGTATGTGCATGTGTATTCGTAGGCTTACGATGTTTCGTGAGAGTTTCTACGTGTGCGAGTTTATTGTGTGTATGTATAAAATAAATCCTTATGTTGTGGCTATTATTGAATTAAGGCACGTGTGCGTTTAAGTGAATACGATATTACCCGAACGCGCTTCCCACACTGAAAGAAAGACAAGTCACGCTCAGAGCAGCCCTTCATCCCCACCCATTCAAACGGGTAGATTAGTGCTCACAAACAAATTGGGAAGCAAGACTGATCCCCGTTTGCAAAAGAGTGAAAGACAATATCACTAACACAGCGAATAAAGAAGTGACAGACTGAAAATTGATCCAGCCAGATACCAGTCAGAAGTGGTTCAAGGCTTTGAGAATGGGATACGCATGCGCCATTCGTTTCGAACTTCCGGTAATGGAAGACGCCGGGTAGTTGTGAAAATTCTAATTGTTTGTATTGTCGTTTTAAATGGTTTAATATTATAAGGCCTTGATCCTTCCGCTGGTCACCATGAATTCTTTTATAACATTAATGTCAATCGAAGAGGCGGTGTGGTCGGGCGGTTAACGATACGGATAATAGGCTCAGCGAACCAAATTCAGACCCCAAGTGAGTTTCTGCGTTCACTTCACACCTATGACCCCTGAGGAAGTCATCCATCCGTCTCTTTCCACCCGGTCCCCGCTATGAATTCATAGCGCAGGTTGAAATCAGTGCTAGATCAATGGTTACATATTGCAAACTTCGAAGACCTTCAAAGTCTAGTCAAGACAAGAAAAACTTATAATATGTGAAGCCCGGATAGATAGATTGGTATGGTAGATAACAGCGACACACACACACACACATACATATATATATATACATAACACAATAATATATATATATATATATATATATATATATATATATATATATAGTAGAATGTGGATTCGCTACTCAAACTAGCTCATGTTTCTACCCTCTTCGTGCCTCGAAAGTGGCTTTATATTATGTTATACTGCTAGCCCTATTTGTACCACATATACTTTGCGTGTATATATGTATATATATAATATATATATATATATATATATATATATATATATATATATATATATATATATATATATATATATATATATATATACTAGCTAGGATACCTAACGTTGTTCGAACGGATAGCAGACGACCAGACTACTTCGTAGGTGAGAGATCAAAATATTTTAGGGTAAAGATATATATATATATATATATATATATATATATATATATATATATATATATATATATATATATATTGAGACCGGAGGGGGGCTACACACAGACACATACGTACATATAAATATGATACCTTAAGTTGCTAGCAAAAAGGAATTCACTAACAGAAATGACACTCATGCGTATACATAGCCCTGGTGGGTACGGACACATTATTGAAAAGACGCGTGCATACCCTTACGTACCCTCGTGTAGGCCCACGTAGTCTCTCCTAAAACCATTGAAAAATGTTTTTTTCTTTCGAAATTGAGATCAATGTATCATCTGTCAGCATCAGTAGTCTGCACGTCAAAGTGGACCGTCGGATTCAGAGTGCCCATAATTTATCGTTATAGTTTGATCAGTTTGGGGGTAAGAGCAGTGTTAATGTTTCTCCTCAAATGGAAACATGTTTTGTTTTTCTTTACGGTTGGGTTGGGACCAAATTTTTTTTTTTTTAAATACTACCAAACTGGAATAAGCACTGAGAGAAAAAGAGAATGGCATGTTGCTTCACTAAATTTAAGTACATTATAGCATTTACCGTCCCATCAATTCCAACAATAGGTTCAACACCTTCAGAGGAGATCATCTCCCATACGATGACACTTCCCCTTTGAAACTTAGCAGACCTTTTGACACTGTGCAACGTAGAACAACAGTCTGCCGTCAGATCCTACATGATTTGATTTACTTTCATCGTTGAAATGAACTTTCTGAACAATGTGTTCTTCTATATACTCAAATCTAGCCTCTTTTTTTCCTCCTTACTTATGATATGTTCAGGAACCAGAGGACAAGCTCTTAATCTAAATTCGTTCAATAGTCGGGACACTACGGCGGCTCATCTTCCGGAGATCAACTTTGATTTGCCTCGAAATTCTTGCAATGGTGTTAAAGGCATCATACATGGCGTGTTTTTTATCACACTGTGTTCCCTAGAACTTGTCTTATGTGGTTTAATTTTGTTTCATCACACAATAGCTTGAAATTGCACAATCAAGCTCTTTTGAAACTGCAGAGAAAGAAAGAAAAACATGCCATCGGTCTTCATTTTAACAAGTATCAGGTCAATATTGTCATATACCGGTGAGAAATTTCTAGAACGTGACAAAAATAAAAACCATCTCTAATTTTGGCCACTGCATTTTTTCAAATGTAGTTTTTTCTTATATATTTTTCCCCGTACATGAAGTATACACAAAGAGCTTCGATTTCTGTATATTTCAAGATCTCGTGGCAATTACTATTAATAAGAACTATGTTTGAATACATCGTTCTCTCATTTTGACCGGTACTATATATATATATATATATATATATATATATATGTGTGTGTGTGTGTGTGTGTGTGTGTGTGTGTGTGTATATATATATATGTGTATATATATATATATTTGTGTGCATGTGTGTGTACATGAACTTATAAACATGTATTCCTACAACTATATACAAATATGAATATATATTTGTTCACGTATGTATATATATCATGTATATATGCATATATTGTGTTATCAGCTTCATTGACATGTAGAGATACTT
Source organism: Thysanoteuthis rhombus (assembly GCA_963457665.1). Classification (NCBI taxonomy): domain Eukaryota; kingdom Metazoa; phylum Mollusca; class Cephalopoda; order Oegopsida; family Thysanoteuthidae; genus Thysanoteuthis; species Thysanoteuthis major. The sequence goes on along the minus strand of OY735236.1, from coordinate 20,377,649 downwards.
GCTCTCTCTCTCTCTCTCTCTCTCTCTCTCTCTCTCTCTCTAAATACATATATGTATATGTGCGTGTGTGTCGCACCAGCCTGATTGATATGAAGTGATAATTCCCCACTACACGCACACATAGACACACACACACACACACACACACATATATATATATATATATATATATATATATATATATATATATATATATATATATATATATATATGTAATGACCGTATATACCCTGGGGCTGATCACGTTCCTGATCTTTATTTTTTCCATATTTCCAATCCTATTGATCTTCCAAACTGATCTTTTTCTTTCCTCTCCAAATTCAACTCGTTAATTTCCCCGTTGAATTAATTTCTTCCACGCAGTGTTTTTATCAGATCATCGTTTTAATTTCTCATTTCTTCGTTTCGTTTCTTTCTCCCCGTTCTTGTTTTATTTTCATTCCATGAATCCATAATTTCGATGCACCTTTTCCCTTTTCTGTGAAGTTTTCTCCCACACAGTTTTAGGGTTCCCCACCTTTTTGTTGTTGTTTGATAAATTAATATGCAAAGAAATTCGAACCCGCTGTAACCATTTCTTGAAAACATGTTCTTCGTTTTACCCTAGATTTCATATTGCTTGATGCAAAATTCGGCAGTATTTTCGAAATATTCTTTTCATTCATATAAATTCATATCGTCATTATTCAGCCATCAAAGTATTTTCCTTTACTCCCTATGGCATTAATAATCATCTGCAAGATTAACTTGTTAATCATTTGTTGACAAGCTAGAAGTTTAATTTAGTCTGGCACAGGGTTATAAATGTAGGTCCCCCAGTGAGGATCATACTAACTGCTATACTAATGGCTAACAAGATTTGTTAACCACTGCTCTACAGCAAGAAATTGATCCTTTTTTTTTTCATCTAACTTTGCATTGTGATAAATGTAAAACGCTCAGTGTCCAGAAATGAATTAGTCGTCCGGGTTTCGAACTGTGCGCTTGGTTCCCCCCAGGTCATCGCTATGTCGATCGGACACGAAAAGGGCAAGCGATATCATGTCTGTTTTAGGCGATCCAAAATCTCCACCAAACTTGAAGCCATCACTGTCATTCATGAAGTCCTTCCAAATCCAGGGGGATTTCAAGAACCATTGGTTCCTGATTCGTTCCTCACCATTCTTGTAGAGCTAGCGTGACACGCGAAGTGTCCACCATTTTATCTCGGTCGACAATCTTCGTTCTATAAAATGATTCATTGCTCAACGAAAACGTATTGTTCGATGTAATTACATGTCTTATTTATTTGGAATAAATGTACGAATGGATATTGCTTTGAGGACTACAAATTGTTCACATGCTGCGAATGTCCTGCCAAAAGAGTTTTCAAACTGAGAAGTACTCAGAGAGCGCATACATCTGCCGACGCCATTGTCAATAAAACTAAACCATCAGGTTGTCAAGACATCATCAAAATGGAGGTGTTGTGCAATAACAGCAATGAAGACTTTATTTTGTTATTACATTTAAAAAGCCGAAAGGTTTTCATAACTTGCAATCTTAACAAAATTAAAAGATTCTTGGATCTTCCCTAAACTTTTTGATTGTTCTTTGGTCTATGGCCCATCCATCCACAAAATCATTTAAATTCACCAAGAACTTTTGGAAAACTTGTGAATAAACAGAAACAGATGTATAATAAGTATGAGTTGTGTCGTGAGCTTTTTAAAATCTAGTGGTCTTAATATCCAGGCCAAATTCATCGAGTCGAGTTTGAAATGCCTGATTTACCTTGAAAATCTATTCTGAAATGAACACATACTCCTTTGACAGATCAAGTCACGTGTTTATGATGCAATGTGCGTCTGATCATTTTGAAGTGTTTTCGGAAAAGGATCGAGAGATATTTTTCAGGAATATCTGACAAGTAAATATTTCTTTTGGGATGGAACTGAAAGTAAAACATCTCTAATAATGAGCTGTGTTATTTTCATGGTTCGCTATCCGTGAGAATATCTCATAATCACCATATGAAAAAAAAGGACCCTTCCATAGGGGAGATTCAAGTAGTTACCCATTTTATCATTTATTCATCCAGGCTTCGCAATTGGCGCAACACAATATACCACTTCCTCCATTCGGTCCTACACCAGGCTAGGGTTATTATGAATGACAATAAATATCAAATGGTTGCAATTGGCCAACCAGCTTATCCAAATCGCAGACAGTGTGTGAACTTTTAAAACTAACTGTATTGTCAAAATTCCATGAACTATTTGGACGACTATCCTAGTCTTTGTTGTTTTGTTCAAACTCTATTTTGGTTATTTCCATGTGTAACAGATAGATAGACGTTGATGGGGACAGCTCTTGCGGAAAAGAGTTTTTAAAAGAGGTCAGTTGTGTCTAATTTATTCCAAGGACCAAGAGGTTACATTTCTGCGAAGTCATGCCAGAGAGACATTTCCGGGTTTTTCAAAACGCGAATTGGGTCACATGTAAATGAACTCTGGCCTATTGTTCAGCGGAAAAAGAGACCGTGTAATGAGCTTTATTTTTGATTAACTGAATCTTCTATTCAATGGCGGATACAGGATTTTGAGCTGGTGTTTTCCAAATATAAAAAGTTATTTTTACAAATAAATACGTTTTTTAGCTCCGGAATTCATGAGAGAGTAAAGTGAAAAAATGATCAAAATAGATTTCACACAGAATGAATAAAAAGATATCCATAAAGAATAAAATATTTTACTTACATCAAATGGAAAATAAAATGCTATTCTTTGTTTCTAAAGACAATTTATGATTATTTATTGGGAGATTTTATTTATAAAATTTAATCCACTGGTCATGTCAGCTTGTAATACCATTCGAGACTACTTTGTTAACCATCGCTTTACGGGAAGTCCAAGTTATTTTTTTTAATGTACCAATTTCATGTCGTGTCATTATATTGGAAACAGGCAGGAGTCAGATATATCATAGACACCACGAGAAAACTCAAATGGGCTGGCCATGTTATAAGAATATCAGACCACTCGATCAACGGGCATCACGACTCCCTAAGTGGATCCCAGAGATCATCTACGAAACTGTGGTCTGCAAAAAAGTATTATCGTTATGATATGGCTAAATCTGAGATAATACGTTGTCATTATTCCGTAAATTATGCAGATTGTTATCCTGATCTTTATTGATTTGATTTTTACATTTCAGAGAGTGAATTCTCCTGTCTTAGAGTTAACAGAATATTTGAGATGAAATATAGTCATTATTTCATTACATACATAAGTATGCATTTATACATGTAATAGTGTGTAAGATTCCATTTTCCAAGATTCCAGCGTAATTGGAACCAGACTCAGACTAGGTTACTCCCGGATCGTATGATACATAGGCCAGTGATTTTGTTTATGTTTCTGGAACAGTCTATGGAGACCCGAATTGTTTATGGTTGCTAGCGTAACTGCCTTACGTAGCTAAAGGGCTGCAACTGCCCTGCTATTTATCTATAGCTGATGAGAGGAGTGGATTCATGCCTTTCCCAATGAACTTTTAACTGGTTTCGCTAATTATATTTTATTTGTTAACCGTTAGGCCACCTGCACCTCAGGGTGATTAAAGATATTTCTGAAGCAAAACCTAAGCGTAAAATCCAGATCATTATATATACCCCCGGCCCTCCGGCGGCAAACGAAGGAGAAAGATAATCGTGTTTGTCCTCCTTTGGTGATGAAGATCATGACTTCAGCTCTAAGTGGTACAGCAACTGCGGTGCACCGCAAAGAATGAAGTCATCATTTACCCTTGATATGGATTGAAGTGAGAGTAGAAAAAAATATTCATCGTTTCATTTTGTGAGCGAGACATTCTTAAAATGACGGTCAGGCTTTCTTTATTTTAGAATTTCCGGCAATCCAGATATTTACACACCCGATGAGACTGACGACAAAATACACAGAATGAAATAAAGCGAAGTTTGTGTAGCGAGAAATACGGAGAGATTTATTAGCCTCGGTTTCATCCGAGAGTCAATGGTGCGCCATAAAAATGGCGGTTTCACAACAGTAAACAAAATGGCGGAATTCACAGCGGTAAATAAAAATGACGATTAGGTATGAAATTACATCAGATGACAAAGAAAAAATGTTGGGTACTGAGAATAAATTTAAAAAAGAAAGGAGTAAATAGTTCATTCTTTACTCTAATTCAATCATATTCGTTTTGACCAATGAACAAAACAAAACTTCAAAATCACATGTTTCACTGGTATTTTCCTTTTCTTTTCAGCTTCTTAACACCTTAAGCGCCACAGTTTTTTTTTCGCTGACGGTTTTTGGTCAAGAGTAGACGATAGGGATTTCCCAAAGACTGAATAACATAGCTGGAAAGCAGGTATTAGTCATAGCACTGAGTGGATGAAAAACGAAAAGGCGCGAATTTCAAAAGAAGTTAACGTCATTTGGTGCTTAAAAATTTTCTCTCCCATTTGAACTCGAGCAATCGTCGTGGGTGCAGAGTGTAGACGTATTACTTTGTCTATCTATTTCTATCCTCCTTTATTTCACATTAACGATTTCGTAATCAATTTCCGGTTTATTAGGCCCGTCGAAGGTTGGTTTTTCTTGTTTTTTTGCAAAATCTTGATATTTTTAGATATTTGATAGAGTTCAGGCCTGGATTTTTACCAATCAGCCAAAACATCAAAATTTGGCCAGATCCCGCTTTCTGAGCTACCATCCATTTTTCTGCTTACATCAACGTACTAGTGAAATAGTCAGAGGAAACAAAAACAAATATACTTTGGGACAAACTAATGAATTCAGGTGTAACAAATTAGAAAAACGTTTTTGAGTTGGTCTACGTAACATTTTTGACAGTGTATCTAGGCTTAGATCAGTGGTATGTTTGTAGCAAATATTGTTTCCCATTTAAGAAAATTTATTTTACTTTTTAAGAATATTTGTTGTTACTACTTTATATCTCTTAATACAATATTTTTTATTCATTTTTCTCAAATTTGTTGCAATACGTCATCCAAAAATAAATTTGAGAGAAAAATTTAAAAAATATCGTTATGTTGAAAGACTATTAGGTCTCAATTGTATACATCAACAAATGTTGAATAGCGAAAGTTTGGAGTTCGGTTGAAGGTGTAAGATCATCTTCCGTTTAACCATTAAGTCCCTGCAGCTGAACGGTTAAAAGCTGCCAGGCATGAACTGGACCCCATCTGGCTAGAGGGTGTGAATTCGATTCTCGCTGTGGCATGCTCTTTATTTTCCAATTGCACTATTTAATCATTGCCGTAGAATTACAGTCCGATTCAATATGAATAAATTTACTTAGAGACAAACTAATAAACTTCGGTGTAAAAAATTTGAGTATTTTTTTTAATTGGTTAACGTAACATTTCATCGGTGTTGGGTTAAAATCCCGGGTTCTTGTAGGAGAACTTTTTCTTTTTCAGTTTTAGGTGCTTTCAATCCATCACAACCAGGAACCTCCCTGAAATTTGTTAGTTTTTACAAAAAAAATCTTTTGAAAGTTTTACAAGGTCTTTTTTCGATATGACTAAAACAATGCTAAACTGAAAACCTACTTTCCATCATTTTTACGGGGGTTCGGCTTACATGAATTATCTTTAGATTTTTTGATAATTTCTCAAAAATGATATATTTTGTAATGAAAAAAAGGTTTTAAAATCATTAAAAACATCAAAATTTTAAAAATAAACGACTCCCATGTACAGAAATTACGTGAACTTGAATGTGAAATAGAAATTAAAGTTAATTGAAAAACGTTTCTCACTCTGAATATTTTCGGCAGTTTAGGACTAAAACTGAACGATTACTTTCAAGTTTTTGCAATTTGTTATCCGTTTTATAATTCAATAAATTTTTATTCTGTATTGTGTTAAAACTACTATTGCATTGATATATTCAAATTTAGATTTGAAAAAAAACAAAAAAAGGAAAAAAGATTTTTTCTCTGGAAATTTTCGATTTAACGGACATTTGCAATTAACGGTCAAGCGTCCGCCCCAATTAGTCCGTTGAATCGGCGGTTTACAGCATATATATATATATATATATATATATATATATATATATATATATATATATATGTGTGTGTGTGTGTGTGTGTGTGTGTGTGTGTGTGTGTATGTTAGTGTTTGTACTATAAGATTTTACTCGAATATAAGTGAAGAAAGAATATGCATGTAATAGCCTTATCCTAACTGTCATGCTTATATTAATTCTGTGCCAATGACAATCCTTTTCTTCCAAATTTTCAATACATTTCTGTTGAATTAGTATGTCTATCAGTAGTTGAATATAATGACTGTGTTATTGAAAAAAATCTAATTTGTTACTTGCAAATATCATCATTATCCATTTTCCTAACTTTCTTGTTTCCATATCGTTCATTGAATTCACCATTATGTTGGATAAATCCCAAACATTTCCTCACCAGACACACACATATATATATATATATATATACATATATATATATATATATATATATATATATGAGAATAAAAAGATAATATCAATATCCACATGCCAATATATATATATATATATATATATATATATATATATATATATATATATATGTGTGTGTGTGTGTATGTATGTATGTATATATATTACTGTAACTAAGTGGAAACATTTCTACGTATAAAATATTCACAATCTAACTAAACTCGCTTGGTATGGATATCATTCGTTTCCCTTTGCACTTTGAGAGAATTCGACCATGTTGTGATCGGCATCTTTCACTAGCCTCAAAAATAAATCATTCTTTGTTATAGACAAGAAGAGTCTCAGAATACCGTAGCTGTCCTTCACCGAGGTTAAGAGAGGTCGTATTTGTCACGTAGTCCTCCATTGGTTAAGTTCCCTTGCTGGGGAAAACGATGGCCGCTTCATTTTTAAGGAACTCTTCTCAAAGGAGGCGCGAAAAATGCCCGTGTTCAGTGAGACGTGTATGTCCGCCATATTCGTTTTGGGGGTTGTTTCATTTACTTTAATTTTTATTTTATTTATTGTTTATATACTGGGGGTGAGGGGTTTGTCAACGCAAGATTTTGACACAGACACGCTGAGAACTGACATATCGTGTACAGACTTCCATTTTTTTGTGAGGGCAGTAAAGATTTTTTTATAATTTCTTTTTCCCCTTTTATTTTCTTTTATTTTGCTTTTGTTGATGTTATTTTTGTTTAGTGCTTTTATTCGGCGTTTCTCTATTCTTTATTTTTTTAGTCTTTTTACAAACATTTGATATAATTTTTGTATGCTTCCTTTAGGATATCATCTCACCTCTTCACCTTTCTTTTTTGTGTGTGTATGGGGTTCGATCGTGGGGGGCGGATTTGGAGCGTAAGTAAGCGTAAGGAGATTTACACACACATTGTATGTACGTGTAAGAATGAGTGCAAATGTGCATACGTGTATGAGTAAACGTAAATGTGTTGACGTACTCGTAGGCATGCGTCTCTCTTCGTGCGAACAATATTTTTCTACTTATTGATTGCGTTCGGAACTGCGTAAAATGAGTATTATAGATATTTGTCTGACCAAAATCATCGTAAATTAATGTACACACAAACAGCATAGATATACTTGCTTGCGTAAATATACAAAATATATTAGCATGTTGCAAACACACACACACACACACACACACACACACACACATATATATATATATATATATATATATATATATATATATATATATATAAGCCTGGCTGCTGCAGGGTCAACCACTACTACTTTTATCTTATTGAAGACGATCATTGAAACTTTTCTATTACATACATAATAGATGAATTCGTCGGTAAAACTTGTCAGTTTAGCTCAGTTAATAAGAGAGCTGCCTTCCAGTCACATGGTCGTCATTTCAAATTATGGTTCGGAAATGTTAATTTTATATATCTGTTTGGTTCAACTTGACATGATAGACAAACAGTAAAAAGTTTACTCCTCTGAATTTGGTGAAGATTTTTCTTGTTATTTTTATTACAGGGGAAACACCACTTTGAGAATATACCATTTCTTGCAAGTTTATAAAATTCTGTTCGATTCTCCCTGGGTACCTCTCTGCAGTGGTCTTGTGCCAGATCAAGCATTTATTGACTTGCTCAGCATCGTTTCAGAGCAGTTGGCCAGTAAATGTTTAATAAGTTTAGATTACACAAGGCTACAAATGTGAGCACCCAATGAATTCATTGTCTGTGAGACAAACTTGCAAACCATTTGTCATGGTAGGCTCTCTATAGATATTCACGAAACTTTAATCCTACAAGAACACGATAGAAGGATACACCATGGGGATTAAACACATAAGGAATATTTCTCAAGACATTCAATATCTCCGTACAACAAGCATTCTGTAAATGATCACTAGTTTGGTTTAATCTGAGACAGGATCACAACAATCACATAAGGAAAAGAAATCACAACAATTTAATACACATTAGGGAAAGAAAATACAATAATGGAATACTCTTTAGGGATAAAAATCATAACAACGAAATACACATTAGGAATAGAAATCACAACAACGGAATACGCAGTTCCCACAAATTAGAAGTACTAGGGCATTGCCTGTACTAAAGTTCTATGTTTTGAAGGGACCTGTTTTTATGTGAATTGGGTAGTCCATCACGTATAAAATAATTATCCGTCCTACGAGACTATGGCTTAACATTTTGGTTACTTCTTTCCAATGCTGCCAAATTAGATATTTTACATCTAAAATGATATATATGGCTAATTCTTATGTTTTATATCCAAATTTAGATATAGAGTGTTAGATCTATTATCAGTAAAAAAAAATAAATAAATTATTATACTATACGCATACGAAGCCGAGAGTATGTATGTGTGTGAGTTGATACTGACATGAGTTTTTTACTGGTTTCAAGTTTATCTGAAATTTACGAATGGACATTTGCGCGTGTTTTTTTACTGATAGATAGATAGATAGATAGATAGATAGATAGATAGATAGATAGATAGATATGGACAAACTAAAATAGAGAACTAGTTATGAACACATATAGATGATGAATAGACTAAGAGATTTGAACTGAAGTATATATAATGAGATACATACATATTGAACAGACTGAGATAGATATGAACGTAGATATAGAGTTAGACAGACAAACAGTTTTAAGTTCATCTGAAACCTACGGATATATGTTGCCATATTTTCATAGATACATGCATATAGATAGATAGATGAAAAGACAAATAGATAATGAACAGTCAGATAGATAGATATAGATACATACGTACATAATGAACAGGCTGAGAAAGGTAAATAGATCGATAGATAGATAAATAGATAGATAGATACTGGTTCCAAGTTCATCTGAAATCAACGAATAGACTTTTCTATGCGTTTTCCATTGATATATAGATAATGAACAGACTAAGAGTTTCAATGGAATTAAGAACACATCTGTGTGAGTATACACGCGTGTGTGGAAGAAAGAGAGAGAAAGAAAGAGAGAGCGGGGAGAGTAAAAGCAAATTACTAATGCCATATTTTTCCCGCCATCTGTTAACCAGTCCCGCCACCAACTCCACCTCCCCTGCCTAACCCCTTCTTCACCAATAACACCAACACCCTCCCCACCACGCCCTAACACCCCCTATACGCTATCACCAGTTTTTCATTGTTCGTTGCAATATGGCTGACGAAAAGGCGATTTTCCAGATCACTCGGCAAAGTCCGGTCGTCGCCATGAAAAGCGCGGGAAAATATGATTAGATTCCAATGAAGTTTTGCCGCCTTTTCTTTTCTCGACAGCCGACAGGCAGAACATTTGTTGCCGACAAGTTCTATGGCGGACGGGTGAAGGAAAACGGCATGGGAGCTTTTTTTGGTTTCCCCAGTAAGGTTGGAACAATGGGGAGGGAAGATACCAGGAAAATGATAGAAAGTGGATGAGTTGGGCTCGAGTGGAAGGGTGGGGGCAAAAAAGTAATGCTTAAAAGAACATATATATATATATATATGTGTGTGTGTGTGTGTGTGTGTGTGTGTGCATAAAGTTGACAAAGGGGAAAATGTTTATATCTAAATTAAATTTACTATACTAACATGTTTCGCCTTTCGGCTTTGTTAAAATAGTAATTTTAAATGAAACAATATTGAAATGTCCTTTTATTGTCTCATGCCAACTTAATACATATTGTAGGATAAATCGTATCCATATACTCAAAATATATATTCATGCACATACACACCACGCACGCACACACACATACATGCATACATATATATATAATGGAGTACTGAAGAAACCCTAATAGGGCAGAAATATAAACGTGCTTGTGTAGCAAATCCTCACTCCATTACATTTTGAGCTCTACTCTAAATCAAATTAAAATCAACTTAACATTTCAAAGTTGAATGTATCGAGCACTCTATGAAATAAACCTATCATACATTGGATATTGTATTATACCATACCATATATGGCAGTGGGCTGGCCATGTTGCAAGAATGGTAGACAACCGATGGACATCACGACTCACAACATGGATCCCCCGAGATCACATGCACAACTGAGGCCGGCAGAATATTAGATGGAGAGACGAGCTAGACAAATTCAGGGAGTACTGGCTTCACGACGCCCATGATAGAGAAGTGTGGTAAATCCTGGGGAAGAGTTATGTCCAACGATGGACGTTAAAAGACTGATGATGATAATATCATATGGTATCCCTGATTTGTATTGTGATATATATATATATATATATATATATATATATATATATATATATATATATATATATATATATATATAGGATTAAATATCACCAATAATAACAAACGAGCATAAAATTCCCTCGCTTCAATGACATCTAAAAGGTAAACAAAACAGAATTAATTTCTCCATATAATATTATTCCCAAACTATGTGTACCATTTCAACTCCCTTATTAGTAGTTCCCGTATATTGGACTTGCAAACTTTAGCAATAGAAGTTCAACCCGAGTTGGGTTTTAGAAGTGGTAGTTGAATTCGTCATCAGTATTTGCGTATGCCGCTGTTTGACTGTTATTCGTGCATGACGTCACTGTTTCTTGGTCTGGTCATGGTTACCGTCATCGTTGTTACATACGAAAATCGAGTCAAAACTCAATCGCAGGAGTTTGACAACGAATTAGATTTGACCGTAAAATGATAGTAACTGAATTAGAGATAGTTATCAACAGACTGGAATAAATATGAGCCGACTTAGATAGCAGGGCGGATTTTTTTTCATTCTATCTGCTTAATAAGATAATAGATATAATTATTGTGTTTTGCTTTTAAGGTTGATTTATGATTACTTGGGATTATTTCGTGGTTTTATTTAAAGACTTTCTTCAAATATTTTTTGCTTAAGGTTAACCCATTCTTTACCAAAGCGGGGATAGGTTCAGACTCTTTGTACCCTTTTCCTGTTTTTGCGCCCGGTTAGATGAATAAATAGATAGGGCTGATATAGATTTTGACCAAGGCAGATGAATCTCCCGGCACACGGTCTTTTTTTTTTCCATTTTCTTTTTTTCTCCTCCACTCTGGATAATGGGTTGAGTCATAAACCCGAATGGAAAAAAGCTGATATAAAAATAATTTTCTTTCATTACAGAAGAAAATAGTTAATTGTACGATTTGATGTTTATTGATATCTCATAAAATTGAACTTAGAAATACTTATACTGATTGTTTTTCTACTAAGTTACCTTTTCATAATTAAATTTAGTAACCAAGAAGTGAATACCGAATGTTTTATTACATTTATTCGGGATTTGAATAGAAAAAAACATTTGTAGAGTTGCCCAACCTGGACGATGTGACAGACGGATTTCCAGTCCTCCTCTCAGCGTTCTCACATATAGCAGCACCATCTTCTATATACTCAGTGGTCAGTAGGCGCAGTCACTGATCTAAGATTTCTTCTTTCCAGAACAGTCTTCGGTTTGTGCTGGTATCATTTGTCTATATGGTCAAATCCTAGTTGTTTGCATAGTTCTAAGTGTATAACAGCTGCTAGCCTGCTGTGCCCGTTTTTGCAATCCTTCTGGGCTAATTTACTATATTCATAGTTTTTGTGATTTACAGTCTCATCCTTTTCTCTAAATAGACAGCATTTGCTAGTTTTCTGGGATCTCCTTTCAATTTCTCGAATTACTTTTTACTGTTCCCATTCCCACTGCCTTGTTGTCTTCTCTGCTAAAGTCTCGTTTTCTACCTTTTTGCTTGTTACACTTCTTCGAGTGTCTTTCATCATAATCATTATACTTGTACATACTTTCCAAATCCTGCTTTAGACTTTTGAACACAGTTTTCTATGCTGATGAGTCCCCTGTCGCCTTCTTTCCTATTCACATACAGTCTCTCTGTGTCATCTCTGAAGTATAGAGCCTTGTGCGTGGTCATAAGTTTCCTGGTTTGTTGGTCCATTGATTGGAGTTCTTCCTTTGTCCATCCAAGAAATGGTCATGTGTACCTTACAACTGATATTGCCCACGTGTCAATTCATTTTATAACATTCTGCTATTTTGTTTAATCTCTTTCTTTTATTCCCCTGAGATTTTCCTTTTTTCATTTTCTCTTTTTTTGTCATTGTTATTATTATTTCATTCCGTTGATTTGCTGTTTGATACGATCATATACCCAGTCTGAAACCTGAAACCTAGGAAGCTATTGATCATTTTATATATTATTCGTACGCTTTTTACACATTGGGCACAGACATGTACATAACTGAAAGGGCATGTAAATTTGGTATAAAACTTACACTGGGAACTTTGGGTAGTATATGAGGTGCACCCATTAGCACGATCTTGTGTATCTCAGATAAAGATGGATTTCTTATAGTGTGCATCAATATTCAACGACACTAGATCAGTCCTGTTCCTAAAAATATATGCCTGGTAAGATTTTGTTTGGTATTTCGGTCTAGAACCCTGCAACCACTGAAGGGTCAGATTTCTGTCAACCTCTGGATTTTGCAATTCGCAATATGTATCGGTCATGTAAGGGTTTTATTTCCCAGTTGGTCTTCAATGTGGTCAGGCCATTATTTTTTGGTGTTTATGTTTGGTGTTTTGTCACCTCCTTCGTTGGAATTTCTCTTCCTATTTCACCTATATCGTTTGCGTGTAGAGCTTGCTTGAATTTTTTATTTTCTTTTATAATAATTAATAAGGTCTAACTTTTTGGTTGATTTATGACTGACGATGATATACAATACATTGGAATTTTCTCTATTATTATACTATACTATATCTTAAAAACTGAAAAGTTCTTGTATTTTTTCTCTCTAAAATTATTGTTAAAAGTTTTTCTTTTGATGTTTGTTGGGTTGTATTAATTGCACAAGTAACTTGGGGCAGGCGACAATGTTATAACTTAGCAGGCACTGATGGGTTTTTTTTAACAAAGGTAGGTCAATATCAGAGGCCACACGTGGAACAGTACATAGTTGTACAGAAGACAAGATGATTACATGAACTGTGCTTTGAAAAAGATATGGGCTGTATTTCAAAGATGTTTTGAGTTTTCTGGTATTCTACCTAGATATTAGACTATTTTTACTCATTTACTTCTCACACGAGTGGATATGAGAGGACTAAGATATAAACAATGCCAAATATATTTCTAGGCTTTTGCTCTTCTTCCTTTCTTTCTTTATTTCTTTCTCTACTTGAATATATTTCTTTTCGAAAGTTTGTCTGCAGCCACTTCTTGTGCACCCTCCCCCCTCCTCTCTCTCTCTCTCTCTCTCTCTCTCTCTCTCTCTCTCTCTCTCTCTCTCTCTCTCTCCTATACCTTCCACCACACCAACCTCTGCTGCTCGGTATAAGATACCATTATCACTATTTTTCAGCTAACGAAAGTTTTTTTTCCACTTCCAAAAAGCAGGGCACCATGCAAATTTTTAAAATATATACAGAAACCAAATTTTAAAATATGGCTACCAAATTAAAAAACTACGGCAACCAAATTTTAAAATAGGCAAAGCAAATTAGAAACTACGATAATCAAATTAAAAAATACAACAATCAACGGTGTTAATTAACGGGAGTAATCAGATATCTGTATTCAAAACACATATCAGTGATCGTTTGCTTCGATTCATTAAACGGAAATCGTTAAACGGTAACGATTTCCTTCTTTAAAGGTAAAGGTTGAAGAATTACAAAGTGTGATTACTGAAAACTGAAATAAATTTCTCAAACTACTGACTATACACTATATTCGTATCGATATCTTTTTTTGAGAGCTTTTATCCAAATTCATAAAATTACTTTTTTCCAAATATATAGGGTTACCGTAATATCGGCATAATTTAGTAAAGAAACATCGGCACCCAATAAACCTTTTTTTTTAATCTGGTTGCCACAGTTTAAAAATTGATTTTCCTTTATTTTTTAATTTTCTTGGGAAAAGGTTCAGAAAGAGAAAAAGTGTGCGTTCGCTCCGCCCTCCAGCTTATGCAGAGAAGCCAATGAGTCCAGTACGGACTATTAGTCATTATGGTTATAATTGAATAATACGTGACACTAAAAGTGATATGGTGGTCATGCAGGGAACCAAAAAGACTGGAAAATAGTTGAGGGCTAGTATGTTTGGCGGAGGCGTCTCCAAAACTGATCTTTTAGTCAGGCACACTGTCAAATATGGTCGCAGGTTCAAATTGAGCAGTCAAGCAAGAACTACATTGATACTTCTCTTGTTTGAATTTTTTTAATTTGAACAAGGAAAAATGGAAGAACTGTTATCAAAAAAGAGAAAGAGATGAGTTTTTAACAAATGTGGAAACAGACCTGATTTAAATGATAATCTCTCAGTCATGCACTTGAGTATCAGGTTGATTAAAAAAATGCCAAGCCGTATCTATATCTCAATGTTAGGAAAATCTTAGAAGTGTCTCTGACGCTGGAGAAAAAATTCAGGAACGAGGAAAATAGCTTCTTCATGGACTTACCGAAACGAACATAGGTCAGGGATAAAAGTAGAAACGGAGTTCGATCCTGCAGCAGTCATTGTTGTTCATTTCTTGATTCTGAGAATCAATAACAAAGGAAATCGTAGGTAATTATTCGAGTTAATTCTTGCAGGCTCTGTCTCGTTTGTCCCCATCAAAATCTAACGCCCACAATTTGAAAGAATGGAAGCCAAAAAAGAAAAAAAAGATTAAGTTTCATTTTCTTTTTCTCAACAAATAGGAACTCAAAATGAAATCTTAGTTAGGGGTCAAACACTATTGGGAAGATGCTTTTGTTAAATACCCTTCTTTTTAGAACTAGTGTAATTCTTTTGTTTTTGAATGTTGAATTTGCTCTGCTGAAAGCTTGCCAATAGAGTGATTCTTCGCTGGTCCCAATCTTGGGTAAAGGTGGAGGGTTGGGCACGGGACTAACAACTTCACCTCGTAAAAAAAACATATTTGCAACTAAAACCGCAGCAGAGTGGTTGCGTCCGTATGCTCCAAAGGGAGTCTACGAGAAAAAAAGCCCAAAAAAACAAAGCCAAATTGTGTTTTACAAACTTTATCTGTCTGCTCGTAAGAGATCGACTTTACAAAGTTTAGACAAAAATAAGAAGAAAAAAAACTAGTTCGAAGTTAAACAAACAACAGAAATTCCGCTGGAACTTTTTTAAAATTCAAGGTAATTTTTTTTTTCAAATAAATAAATATTTTTTTAGCCGTCGGTTTGAAGTTTGTGATTAGGACTTGCCAATACCCACATGACTTTGCAAAAACGTCAGCCCATCAGGCTGATAGCGAGACAAAATTTGATAAAGCGTAACAGTTTGTTGATAAGAGGCGGCTATAAATATTGATAATACATCATTAGAATTCGAAAAAAAGAGCAGTAAAAGGTGACGAAATAAGGAATTAAATAAAATTTTGAATTGGCTAATTTGCATTGGAAATCGTACTAGACAAGTGAAAAGGTTGAATTTGAGCGCGAATCTAATCTTATTCAATCATGATGCCTGTCTGTTTATCGAGAGACTAACGAAAACCCCTTCATGAAGTTTGAGTACAAGAGGGATGATTATTTTATCATTCAAAAATTCAATAATCGAAAGATCTTCATGGAATTTCTCGGCACAGTTTGGCTTCTCGGAAGCACCTAATCACACTTCTAGTAAAACTTAACAATTTGTACTTGCTTACATTATACCAATATTTTTCACCCGACGTTTTGACCGATCCATTCTACGGCCTGCGATATATTACTTCATTAAGAAAATGGGTCTCACTTGCCTTGATACCGAACAAAAGATTCAACCGGAGAGGGGTGGAGAACGGATCAGTCGTAAATTTATGTAAAAAGGGAGAGAATTCTCACATACAACAACATATAGGAGGTCTGTCACTTTTATAGATAGATAGATAGATAGATAGATAGATAGATAGATAGATAGACCTTGCTGTTGCAGGGTCAAAACACTCCTCCTATCCCGATTGAAGCTGATTGCCGCAACTTTTGTATTATGTATATAATAAATAAATATTTGTGACAAAATGTATATTTTAGAATAAGTCTTTTATTCATAAGAATGAGATAAGTCCTTGCGTATCTGTACGATACTTTTTCGAAGATGTCTGAGGATGATCATTTGGTTCAGTCAGTAAGAGAGCCGACTATCATTCACTTGCTTGTGATTTCAAATCAGGGCAGGGATATGTTCTATTACACAATAGGACATATCCCCGCCCTGATTTATGTATTTACTGGATTGAAAAAGCCGTTGCATATTTCTAACTCGAATATTTGTAAATATATAAGATATATCAATTAGGCTTACTTGATATAGGTTGGTAATTTCACATATCGGTTTGGTTTAACATGACGACACAATCAAAGGATGAATAGGTTACTCTCCTAAATTAGGTGAAGATTGTTATTGTTACGGGGAACAAAGTCAACACCAACTTGTGGTGGAGTTTGACAAAGGTTCAAGTCAATTTTCGACTGCCACGAGGCTACATTCATAGAAACCTCAGAATTTTCTTACAATGGCTTTTGAGATCAGCACGCAAAACATGTCGCTGTGACAGGTAGATCAATTCTATTGCATACATATGCATGAATAACCCTGCGTATACCTCTAAGCTTTTTTTTTACATAAATACATATGAGTGTATTTCAGTGTGTCCGTGTTTCGTTTAAATTCTCTTTGACAAAGCCCAAGAAACCAATTCCGGGTTTACTTATATTTGCATCTCGAAATAAGAAGGATTTGTTACACACATAAAATGTTAATTCTTAAGGCAGGTCCAATGCCACGTTTTGGCTTTTTTTTTTTTTTGTTTGCTTGGTTGTTTTGTTTTTTCTTTCTCCGCATCATTGAATTTGTTTTGTTTTTTTTTTCTCCGGTTTGAATTCACTTCAGTCTTTAATCAAAAAAGCAAAAGCTGTTAGCCTGACGAAACAATGCTCGGTTCGATGGCCGACATTTTGATAGAGGCTTATGACGTCACTCTCCCGAAATTTGATCAAAACCGCCATCTACCTTGCCCCCTTCTCCAACTTAAACTACTTCTTCATATCTATCTATCTATCAACACACACACACACACACACACACATATATATATATATATATATATATATATATATATATATATATATATATATATATATATGTATACTGAAGATCTATTGTTGTCTTTAAAAATAAATATAAAATCATTTTTTCCCGATTGAGAAGTATATTGAAGTACGAAACAGATTTGTTTTGGGAAAACATCTCATATTTTATATATCGATTTATCTATCTATTTGTATATATATATATATATATATATATATATATATATATATATATATATATATGTGTGTGTGTGTGTGTGTGTGTGTGTGTGTGTGTATCAATCTCTATCTGTTCATCTAGCTATCTCGATATCTATGTTCATAAATATCCATAAAATAATTATGTGATCTCTACGAGCCCTTGTTTACGATGATTCAACAATGCTACCTGTCCCCCGGCTAAAACACGAAGTTTGATTTCCATTCCATCAATTAAAGGAATTCCTCAGTGCATAAATCGTGTGGGTGGCGGCCAAATGGTCAGTGGCACAGAATCGGACAATGGTGTTGAAACTCCGACTAAGAAAGTAGCGTTCACAACAACGTGAAAGGCATGATTCCAACCCACCACTGTCATGGGTAAATAGTAAGCAGAATTAGACTCTTCAGCCAAGTTTTGCTACCAGTCTTGGAGTCGGAGAACTGTGAATGAAAACCAAAAGCGACGTGAGAGGCTGGCAACGGGCAATTTAGGGGGACGTCTTCCCCAAGGGTGCGGTCAACAGAGCTTCAGTAAAGATTTGTGGGTCTGAGCAAGCCGGGAATGGATCATAGTGAATTGCTCTTGTAAAATAAAGAAGATAGAATTCTTTTAAAACATAAATAGTATTGTTAATGGCCCAAATAACAGGACGTTTTCCATGAATGAGGAGCCCTTCAGGTGTGGGATCCAAATTCAAGTCCCGTCAGAAGCTACTTTGTTCTGCATTTCCAGTTTGATTTAACGGCTTTGGGTAACTATGGGCGTTTCCACTTGTCTCGCAGCCCATTCCTACCGTCGTGAATTTGATCCACACTGGGTGCCCAACTTGAGCTAGGTTAAGCCTGGTTTAGAATATATAAAAAATTATCAATATGCAAGAATACATACAATCGGTATTTCACTGTGAAAAAAAAGCTCGTATTTCTGGGCAATTACTACTGCAGCAAGTTCTATCCTCAATAGGTATTCCAAAATTATTACCTTGTGATAGATAGATAGGTAAATAGAAAGAAATTAGATCATTACTCTCAGGATAAGCGCGAAAACAGACTCCTTCAAAAATCCTCCTCGAAAAATTTGAAAGCTGTTAGCTGTAAAACCTTCCCTTTGGTCCATTGGATATGCCTTCCAAATTTGCTTCGGCTGCGTCCATATTAAGGTGGTTTCTATAGCGTGACAGATAAACAAACACACAGACAGACACCACCAAATTAGAGAGATAAATAGTCAAATAGATAGGTAGACAGATAGATAGATGGCGTTTCTTGGTTATAAAAGTATCTATTTACAACTGCCCTCCCCCTAAAGTGCCTCTTGCAGAAAAAAGCTGCCTGTAAGTCTAAACATAAATTTATAGATTGGCCAATGTCGTTGAAATCATCTCGTTTGTTTCAATGTCGTTATTGCTTTCTCACTATTTTTTATTCCCTTCCAAATCTATCATCTTTTGCCTCCCGAAATTCCCGAAGTCGTAACTTCTGGAAAGAAGGAAGAAAGGCAGCCATATTTGCATTTATGGCAGGCTCAAATCTTGCAATTTAATCGGCAGTTTTTGGGGTTTTTTTTTACATTTTTTGAGGAACAGAGATCGTTGTTGGTGGCTCTCTCCAAATCTCTCTTTCTAGTCTCTCTCTCTCTCTCTCTCTCTCTCTCTCTCTCTCTCTCTCTCTCTCTCTCTCTCTCTCTCTCTCTGTATGTGTGTTTCAATGTAACATTATTGGCTTTGTGAAAAATATATTAAAAACGAAAAAGCGAGATTTTTGCGAATATTTTTTATAAGAAAGAGAAACAAAGTGGGAAGAAAAAAAGAAATTAGAAGTGACTATATATATATATATATATATATATATATATATATATATATATATATATATATATATATATATATATGTATATATATATATATATATATATATATATATATATATATATATATATATATATATATATATATAATTTTAGATATGAGGGCGGTAGCAATCATTCGTTCATACATATTTAGTTAAAGGACACAGACAAGATTTTTTTCTGTTTTTTTACTCAACTGCAGACAATAATTATTCACAAGTAAATCACACAGATTCTTGGGGCATTCTTTAGGTTTATTTTCGGGTTTCCTTAATTCAATGCATCTAGCTACAATGCGCCGTTTCAATCACTTAGACAGATAAAACGAATCTGGATTTTGTATGATACAGATAGGATGTGCTAGGATTAGTAAATTGCAACTTGAGTGCCAATCGTAAAGCAATCCTTACTGGTATGTTCAGTCTTCAGTGGACACCCACAATTTCGGTCCTCAGTGGGCACCAACAATGTAGGCCTTTTCCAAGACTAAGCTAAGTTTTGTTAAAGTAAAATGAACTCTTTGCATTCACCCACGCAGTAATATTTTTTTCTATTTATTTCTCTTTTTATTTTGCTTTACATTTGACTGAATATAACCTCTCCCCCCCCCACACACACACAAATGGCTCAAAAGGTGAAGGTAAACTTCATTGTCTTGTCCGACATTACCAAGAACTTTAGTAAAAGTTAAAAAATATAGGTAATAAATGAAAATTCCGAGAAATGCAATTTTCCCTGGATATTCTGCGTTGAAATAATAGGGGTCTTATGTGCCATCAAATACGGTACATACATGTATGATTAGTTCTGTTCTGGTTAACTTTCAAACGTCCAATTGTGATTTAATCTCGTCTAATCTCGTCCCCTCTTGTTTTTTTTACTAATCACGTGACCCAGGTTCTGGTCGTTTTAGTCTCTTATTGTTTTGACTTTTTTGTGTTTTTTTTTTTCAGCTCTTCCAATAATCAAAGTTTTGCTTTTGTTTATTTCATTCATTTTTTTTCATTCTTGTCGTCTATATCATTTTTATCTCCAAGAATTAACAATGAAAACATTCAACCATTTAGGAGGATATGTTTTTAGTATGATTTTATTATATGTGCCAGGATTACCAAAGTGAAAAAAGCCAAAAAATAAAATTCTACGATATTTTTTAGGCTCAGTAAACCGTTTTTTGGAAGTTTATATCAACACTAAAGATCGTCAGAATTGATAAAAATATTGATCACAACAAAAGTCTAAATCGACAATAAAAACGTTTTTCTTTATTTCTGAATCATTTTTTTCTTTTTCTGTTTCACTTTTTCCATTTTTTATTTTATTTCCGTTCCACAAATTTATGATTGTCGTAGTTTGGTTTCTCCTATTTTATTTGTGTGTGTGTGTGTGTGTGTGTGTGTGTGTGTGTGTGTGTGTGTGAATTCGTGTACGTATGGCTGTGCGTTGGTTTGTGCGTGTGTGTGTATGTGTTTGTATGTGTGTATGTGATAAAGTCTTTTTCTATACGTGTACATGTTTCTGTGTGAGAGAGGAAGAGAGAGCGAGAGAAAGAGAGAGAAAGAGATTAGGTCTCTCTCCCTTATTTTATTCCGTCTCTTCTGTCTTGTATTGTTTTTGTTTTTGTTTGTTTCGTTTGTTTTGTTTTGGGAGGGTGTTTTTGTTAGTTATTTTGTGTTTGTTTATTTTTTTGTTTGTTTGGGTTTTTTTTGGCTTACTACTTAACAAATTACGACTGTCTTGTATCTTTTATCATTCATCGCAACTTTCCCCCGCTGTGGAAGCCCGGATGATATAGCTGGCCTCAAATAAAACCCAAACGGATAATCCATCCCTACTGACGAAGAAGTGCCATCCTCCATAACTCTGCACTCGACGATTTATGGCGAAAACAAGTTCTTTCAGTCAATCTTCAAATTTTACGGCAGCCATTGTAGACAGCCGAATTTCGAAAGTTTATCGGATACCAAAGTATATATAAAGGTATAGCATGATTAGTGTGGTTAAATCGTTTTCTAAACATTTTCAAAACCACGCAATTCAAGATCTTATCATTATTTGAACAGCAATCATTATCATCATCATCATCATCAGTCTTTTAAGGTCCATCGTTGGACATAGATTTTCCCCAGTATTCGCCACACTGCTCTATCATGGGCGTCACTGAGCCAGTATTTTCTGAATTTATCTAGCTCGTCTCTTCATCTAATATTCTGCCAGCCTCGGTTGTGCATGTGATATCTGGGGATCAATGTCGTGAGTCGTGATGTCCATCGTTTGTCTCCCATTCTGGCGACATAGCCAGCCCACTGCCATTTGAGCTTTTTAATGGATTTTATGATGTCCCTGACTTTTGTCTTTTCCTTGATGTACTGTGCTGTCTTATGGTCTCTCCATATGAGGCCCAACATAATTCTTTCATGTGCACATTGCATGGCTCTCAATTTATGGATCTATCTCTTGGTTAGGTTCAATGTTTTAGCTCCATACGTGACTATTGGGAGGATGCATTGGTTGAGAAAGGAACGGCCCCTGAACCAGACAACATCACCATCGACCTACTTCGAAAAGCAGGTAAAATCATCACTAGGAAACTGGCCGTCCTTTTCAACTTGTCTCCGAAACACAGTAAAGTCCAAGATGATTGGAACACTGCTATCATAATGCTTTTATATGAAAATGGAAACCCAAGAGACCTCAGCAACTACAGGCCTATAAGCCTACTCAACTGTGCATACAAACTTTTCACAAAAATCATCACCAACCGAATCACAAAAACACTCGGTGAAAACCAACCACGAGAGCAAACTGGCTTTAGAAGAAGCTACTCGACGATGGGTCACCTGCATTCGATAAATCAGCTGAAAAAAAAAGCAGCAGAATATAAGCTACTACTTGCCGTAGCATTTATCGACTTCAAAAAGGCGTTCGACTCACTAGAAATCCGTAAGGTCATGGAGGCCATCACTCGACAAGGTGTAGATCCAGTATATGTTGAAGTGCTGAAACATATATACAATTACAGCAGCTCCTTTATCAGGCTTTATTCAGCTCCAGAGAGGAGTAAGACAAGGTGATGCCAGCTCACCCAAACTCTTCACAGCCTGCCTCGAGGTGATATTCAGAAGACTAGACTGGGAGATTAAAGGAATTAGAATAGACAGCGAGTATCTGAGCAACCTCAGATTTGCAGACGACATCGCCTTTTTCGCAGAGAACCTACACGACCTCCAACTAATGATAGATGAACAGCAATACCTTAACCGAAAAAAGAAAACGCTCTTATCAAAATTGCACCATTCATTCTTACTTTCTGTCGGCTACAGCCTTGTACCTGGTCTCTGGGGATCCACGTTGGGAGTCACTGTGTCCAGTTGTTGTTTGACATTCTTGCAACATGTCAAGCCCATTGTCATTTGCGTTTTCTAATAGTCTCTATGATGTCTCGGACCCCTGTCTTTTCTCTGATCTACTGTGCTGTCTTTTGATCTCTCTATGTCAGGTTGGGCATGATTCTCTCATGTTTACGTTGCACAGTTCTCAGTTTGAGGGCAATCTTTTGGTTAGGTTGGCGCTGTTTTTTTAAGTAAATTGTAGACACTTCCAACAGAATGCTTACTTCCGTTTACTGTTATATTTACTCCAAACAAGCTGAAATATGACGGTAATTTTCAATAAAGAGTATCGTTTCTAAAACTTAGATAAATTTAAAAGGATGATGAAAATTAATTAAAACTCGTTGTAATGACAGTAATTTTCAGCACCTAGAAAAAGTAAAATTAAGATTTCTTAAATTATTTTTTGTGTCCGTTAATTTTGTAATTACGAACATACTAGTATGTACTTGAGTAGAAGATTTCAACATTTTTCTGCTTCAGGAAGGCAGATAGTAGTTAAAATTATTACAAAGTGTTTTAGTCAAAGATCGGTCTAGTTTACATCGCAGTTTTCATAGAAAAAATTTCTATTAACCTTCTACGTAATAAATATACTGAAAAAATGAAGATCTGTCTAAATAAATGCAGTGAATATAAAAAAAATTGAAAAATAATTTTGACTTGCTTAGTTTTAGTTATGTAAAAAAAATGATAACTATAGTCTTCCATACTTAATTTTAAGCATTACTTTTTCTGCCATCTTAAAAATGCGTTTTTATCTTAAAAATCATAGAACTCTTTGGAAATTATAGTCTAAAACTATCTAGAATGAAATATCCAAAGCCTACAACTATCTTCTTGGTGGAGAGGGGACGCATTCTTTTAGAGAGAACGTCTTGACAGGAAGGTTAAACAAATCTCCATTATACATTACACATCAATGAGGCATTTATTTTTTACAACAAATATCTATCTTTCACCATAACCTCCTTCCTTGTCAATGCACTCAATACAGATCGACCATTATAATTTCAGATCAAAATACTGATAATAACGTATTGGTCCAGTTGCGTACATGAGACTTTTTAGTGCTCTCCACGGTCAAAATTTGTGGAGGAGAGGCAGCACCATAAGCCTGGAACTCCCTCAGGCTACAAGACCTTTGAAGAACTTGCCTGTTTCGTGGGGTCCCAACCGATCATCGTCAGACCTAACACAGACGTGAAATCCCCTTATAAATCAAATCTTCTGGGTAGTCAAACCATATGTAAGAGGGAGGTGGGGCCATTTTGATTATCTCGAGAACCGGGTTGGGACCTTACTGTGCATGTGTGAAAGGGCACTCTCCCATGAGACACCATAGAGTGAGTCTTTGTGCTGCGTGACCTTAATGGCCGAACTTACACATTCTTCAAGTCTCGTATAAGTTTTTTTGTCAACACATCGCATCACCCGAGTCTGTCAACCCGTTTCAGTCCACATTTTTCTTCTTTTGACTTTTGTTGTTTGTTTGTTTGTTTGTTGTTCGCTGTTTGTTTGTGGAACCATCTGGTACCAGGACTAAAGAAGGTAACTTGAAATTTTAAAAATTTCCAGAAAAATTACAATTTTTTTTATATGCTCTTAAAAATTACTCCCAAAATACTCTTAATTTTTTTTAAATAAATTAGTCAATTATGCTAAACAAATATAACATTTTCACTATCGAGGGCATAATCTCAACTTTTAGCAGTTCCAATAGAGATTGGGGTATACTATTTATACATTATTCAGATCAATTAAAACTTGATACGGAAAAAAAACATTTTGGCCACGGAAATACACTATGCAGTGGTTTCCAACTGGTGGGAATTCTCCAAGGGAGGAAATTCAGGTAGTCCAACGGGGAATTAAGGCTATTGGGTAAATATAAAAGTCAAGGCAGGTGTTTTTGACTTAAGAGTAGTGGGGATGTGTTATGCAAGACAGAAAATAACTGTGCAACCAAAGGTCTGTACAATTATGAAATTAAACTCATTCTTCTAAAGCTGTTTAATTATATTCAAAATAAAATGAGTATTTGAAAATATTTTTTGTTGTTACTTACTTAGATGGAATGGGGACTAATAATCTTATAGACAAAAGTGAGGAATGATCATCAAAAAGTTGGGAACCATTGAGCAATAAAGTATATGTAATGTTTTTTGCTTGGGTTTCTTCTCAGTCGCACACCTTGCCATGCGATTGTCGGGATATTTTGGTCAAGATATCTAGTGATAGGGAAAAGAGGATTCAGACTTTGACCAAAGACATTAGTGCTGAGTAAACTTGATATATATATACATATATATATATATATATATATATATATATATATATATATATATATATATATATATATATATATGGCTTACAAATATCAAATGTAACTGTTGATTTTCAAGACAGGTAGGCCTTCCCCATTTGGAAGGTTAGAATACCACTATCTTCCTACACATATTTGGCCTTGTGCCGTACTTCGCAAGGGTTAAATAATAAAGAAAAACAAGTCTGGTTAGTCGCTCAATAGAAACCACCATATGACCAAAGTCTTTTGGCAGCATGCTGTGTTGAGGGTGATCAATTCAATAATAGAAAAGGGATAATCAATGAATAAGTTACTCCTCTCAGCTTTTGTTAGATAGTGATCATGAGAAAAAAGTCTGAATTTAAAAAAACGAACGGACACAAACTCAGAGATCAATTTAGTATTAACTCGCATAAACAAACTGAACCCCGACTAGAAACTTATTTGGGGGAAGGGGTGTCTGAAAACAAGAAAAGTTTTTTGTTAACAAAATAAGTAATGAACGAATGTTGAAAATTCCAGCCCTATAGTTTCATTAGTGTGTACATACATACATAGCCAGCCAGCCGAACCAACTTGGAAACTGAAGAAACCTATGTTGATACTTTTAGTGACAGTTTCGTTGACAGTTTCTAAAATCGTTGTCACGAGACATTGTACTTTCCATAGAGATCTTTTCGTAATCCTTTCTCTCGTTACTTGTAAATTTAAGTTGAAAATTTTCCTTGACTTTCTTCGATTACCTCATTTCTATACAAAATCACGTAGGCACCCTTTCACGTAGGCACCCCCCTTTCTGCTTTTAATCCCTGGGGCCCAATTGAGATGGCATTATTTTGTTATTGGTGTTATCATCATTATCATTATTACTATTCCCCTTCTTATTTTCTTGGTTACAAATCTCCTTCGAGTGCCGAAATTAAACAGATCTCTCCATGTGAAATTATTGAAGGCGTAGGAAGGGGAAAGTAATGAAAAGGAAAGTCATCAGAGGAAGAGAAAAAGATGAACCCAGAGAGAGAGGGGGAAATGGAGGAATAGATAGAGAATGAGGGTAACAAGAAATAGAGAGAGAAGGGCAGGCCTTCCACCATCTTGAAGGTTAGAGCAACACTATCTTCCCATACATATTTGGCTTTGTTAAACAACGGGGCATCGGAGAGAGAACTAAGGTAAGAGAGGAGAGGGGGGATAAAAGGGAGTTGAAAGAAAAGGGGTTAACAAGGAAAGAAGATTGACGAAAAAGGTGAGCAAAAAGAAAAGCAAAGAGGGGTTTAAAGTGAGAATGGCGTTATAAAGAAATGGAGAGAGATAAGGGAAAGGGAAAGGGGGTCAAGGAGAGAAAGACAGCCACAAGAGGGAAAGAAGGGGCGAATCAAAGAGAAATGCTTGAAAGAAAAAGAGTGGAAGAATGAGAGAAGGATCAAAGACCGAAAGATAGCTACAAGAAAGACAGGGAGTAAGACAGAGAAACAAAGAGAGAGAAAAATGGTAAAAAGAAATAGAGAAAGAATCAAAAAGAGTGTCAGAGAGAGAGGGGGGAGAGATAATGATGGTTATAAAAACCGAAAGAGAAAAACAAACATTGAATCAAAGGGAGACTGAATGACAGCACTAGCAGAGAGATAGAGGGAGAGACAGAGAAACACAGAGATCAGAGCGAGAAAAAAAGAGGGTAAAGAAACGGTAAAAAGAGAGAGAGTAGAGAGAATTAAATAAGCAATGAAAGTGAGAGAAAAACGATAGACTATAGAATGTGATGAATGAAAAAAGGCCGACATTAACAAAGAATTGTTTTGTCGTTCTAGCTTGCTGGCCCTACGCGGCAGCATGTTCCCTACGTAAGTGTTTATTTATCTTTGTTACAAAGCCAGAATATTGGGACTCAGGGAATATTGAACTATTCAAAAAGGCAGAATGAAAGGCAGGAAAATGATAGCATATAAAAGGAAGAATGAAAGAAAGAAAAAAATGTAACCAAAAGAGAGACAGAAAGAAACCACGAGAAAAAGAAGTCAATTAAAAGTATCAGGTAAGTAAAAAAAAAAGTTCCATCGCACTTTTTTGAAAAATACACACCGAATACAGAGTTAGAGAAAACAGTTTTGCACGTACAGATTACACAGAACCAAAACAAAAAAAGAACACTTGAATGAAATCCCAACCTAAAATAGTGAATAAGCTGACGGATCGATTCTAAATTTATCACAGATACTTCATAGCGGGTTATAACCAAATGAGTTTTATACTTTAGAACAGGAGTCGGCTAACTATGGCCTGCAGGCCAGATTCAGCCTGCGCTCTCATCTTATCAGGCCGGCCGATTTCATTGAAAATGTGAGGTTTTATACCAAAATTCTTGGAATTCCTTATCTATATTCGATTATTGAACAATAAAATTGTGTATCGTAAAATAGAGCAAAAGTTTCATTTTTGCATTGGCTTCGACCGAATCAATGTTATATAACTGAAACTATTGTTTTATTGATTTGCACGAAATTCGAACCCCTATATTTCATAATTCTCCTTGATTAATAGGACATTAGAAGTTTAGGTATGTAATCCTATAATGAAAAAAAGATTTAAGCTCTCAGAGCGCATACTTCTACCAACGCCATTATCAGGAGAATTAATTCGATCACTTCTTGCGGGGCCCATTCCCCATCTCTTCCACAAAATTTCATTCATGTTCCTTGAGAACCTTTGAAGATGTCGTGTGGACGTTTGAAGATATTATGTGTGGGCATACGACGGAGGGGAGATAATTGTCTATGTACCTGCTCAAGAATTCATTCACTTCTACCTATAAAATTTCTCGCATAAAATTTGATAGAAATTCATTTAAAAATTTTTGAGATATCGTGTGGACAGACATGAGCGTATACGAACTGTGTGGGAAAAAATATCTTAATCAAAAATTCTTGGATCAGCCCTAAAATTTTGAACACTTTCGTCATTGCCTACGCTTCCATAAAGATGTCAGTAAAATTTATTGAGTACTTTTGGAGATATATTGTGTACAGACATACAGAAAGACAGACGGGGAGACTGGTGAGACCGAATGTATATACTTCTCCAACTTCGTTGGCAGGGGTAACAAGTTTTGTATAATCATGGTTTCATTTGTAATTCGCCTTGGCCTGCAAGACTTAAAGACAGTTTTAATGCGGCCTGCATCCAAAAGGCTTTGCCGACTGTTGCTTTAGAAAATTGGAAGGTTTTAATTTGAAAATGAAATACCTAAAAATAGAATTCAGATATTCCAAGAAACTATTTAGAAATGTGCCATAACGGGAGGAATAAATTCGTAGAAGAGGTGATGGTTGCCTTTGTAAATTCTGACCCAAGTTTTAGATAAGTAATTAATTTCCAGTACCAAACCAAAGTGCAGGCCCTTCCATCAATATGTTATAAAAATATGTTCCACAATTTTGACAAGAATAGCTTCAATTCTAAAGACACTCGCAAACGTACAGAGAAACTTGCATTTCTTTATCGTTTACATATACTAGAGGTGTCTTAGGGAGTAGGAGAATGCACTACATTTGACGGTCTGCTTTCACTTTCCTTTACATTACATGAGCAATCTGCCATAATCCACTTACGGTTTTCCAGGCCTGTCAAAGGAATAAAAGCCCTCTTCCCTCAGTAAGGAGACATGAAGCAATAGACCTTACACTTCAATGCTGGCCCATGACTGAAAGGAAAGGTGGATACATGTCTTTCCCGGGGGCGTTAAGTGACCAAAAACTGTCTCGGTCAGAATTTAAACTTGGCTCCATGATTTTAACCGCTCAGCCACCCACGCCTACGCATGCGTGTTTAAAAACCGCTTCGTTGCCTTTGCGCAGAAGCGTCTAATAATGTCTACGTATGCGCACGCATCTCGACATTGCAAATAGCAGACATAATGGCCTTTAAATAATAATTGAATGTCTTCTATTTGTTAATCAGGTGTAAAATAAAAGCCGAATCTTCTGAAAAGAAATTGCTTGCGGAATTCTGGCGTGAAAAAACTGATTGAGCAGAAAAGAATTGGTATTTTTCCCTTTTTTTTATATATTCAGCTGTAATGACTGAGGATATTTTGCGGACAAGGAAATCTCTGAGAGTTTGAGCTAAATAGTTGCTGTCAGTTTTAAAGGGGGTCAATTTGCGAGTTTTTTTCTTACAATACCAAAATCATATATATAATGAGATTTGTATTTGTCACAAATGCTATCAGTAGTAGCCAAGGGCCCCTCTCCATTCTGCCTCTTTACTTGACTTTCTTTTCTCCTTTTTTATCCTTTTATTAAACTACTTTTCCCCCTCTCCACCAATACTCTTGTTCGTCTACCCAACTTTCTTTTTGCCCCTTCCCTTCCATACCACGTCTGTCACACAAATAGTATCAGTAGCAGGCATCAAGCGAGCCTGTTGTTGTACACCTATGATATCCGTTAGTGAAGCAACGGGTCATACACTTGTATCATTTTTCTGTATCTTAGTGCCTCTAGACTCTTCTCACACGTAGACATAACAAAATTTCCCAATGACGTTTTCATGTATGTGACAAAATCACGCAAATACACCGTATTTGCCAACCGACAATTGTTACCCTTTTCGTTTCAAAATGACCGGCGTTCCAGCTGCAGAATGGCAGGCGCTGATGGCGAATTTTAAAGTCAAAGGAGCTGATGATCATAATCCTAACCCTAACACTGACCCTAAAAACACTAATTCTAAAGAACATTAATCCTGCTGCAGGGGCAGCGGTTATTTTGAAACGGGAAAGGTAACAATAGTTTGCCAACCTATAAGGCGTATAGTAATACTTTGGATTGTGCGGTTTTGATTAGGGCAGGTTTTAATGTAGTTCTGTTAGAGTATTGCTGTATAAATTGATATAACTGAGTTAAAGCTGGAAACACAGAATTATAATTAGAACAGTGCAGTTTTGAAGAGTACGAAAAACTTTGGAATTAATTAATCGCACTAATCAAGGTTTACATGTATTTAGGGAACTACCATTCCATGAAACTCATCCAAGCTGTTACTACAAACAGTAGTAAGACTACCATTACTAAGTTTTCCCACTTTCATCATATTCTCCTCATTTCAACATTTTCCTGTGTAAGTCTGTCTTCAGAGTCATTTTTGTGATATTGTTTCTGCCAACCTGCGTTTTTGTGTCTATGAATATTTTGTTCCGCGTCCCTACAGATAAATTCTCCCAAATTAGACTCATTAGAAAACAACAAGACCAATGGCGCATGCTCAAAACTAAACTATTCTTTTAAGCGGGAAAAGTTTTTTCTTTCGAAGTCCATGGCTTCGCCAACAAGGTCCATTCTTTTTAATAACCGAATTCTATGTCCTCATGTGTGTAGAGGCGTTAATAAGCTTCTCATTCCTCCGACCGAACGCTTCGGCCTTAAATGTCGACCATTCGATTATTATTCCGTCCTTATTTCTCCTATGAAGGAGTCCCACTCCCATGGGCGTCTGCAGGGGTCCTCATTTAGAGTAAGGGGTTTGAAAGTTGGAACCTTATAGTCAATAAAGGATAATAGTGCTGTGCAATTGTCCAATGTAGACCCAACTCCCGCTTAAGGTTACTTCAAGGTTAATTCTAGTTCTCGGCGTTTATAAAAACCTCATCTCCCCATGACAAACCCTTTTTTTTTATTCTCTTAAATAGGTTGGATTTTATTTTTTGATAATTTATTTATTCATTTTTTTTAGAAGCATACTTCCAGAATGTGCCTGTCTAGTAATCTATTCACCTAAAATTAGGAATGTGCCGGGGAAAAGAGAAAATGAGTTAGTTTGATCGTGTGATAATGGGAGATCATTTCAAATAGTTTTTATACAATAAAACGTAATCCATAATTATATCTGTCGGATCATATATCCATTTCTCCACAATAATTCTCAAATTCATTAAACCCTCATTGTAGCATTTATCCATCTATTTTCATATATATATATATATATATATATATATATATATATATATATATATATATAGATATATATATATATATATATATATATATATATAGATATATAGATATATATATATATATATATATATATATATATATATATATATATATATATATAGATATAGATATAGATATAGATATATATATATATAGAGAGAGAGAGAGAGAGATTAAAGAGACGATTCGAAAAGATGTACAAATGAGATTTCTTTGTAATTTTGTACTGCAACTTCGGTTTTCAGAATTGTCTCTTTATTTTATACTGTCGAGTGAATTTTAATTCATATCCATACATATATATATATATATATATAGAGAGAGAGAGAGAGAGAGAGAGAGAGAATACGTTTATATATATATATATATATATATATATATATATATATATATATATATATATATATATATAAACGTATTCTCTAATTCACCCAATCTAATCATGTATCCATCTAATATGTCCCATGGACTCTAATCACAGAAAACATTTTCTCATACAATACCCACCCGGATCTGTTCAGTCATCTTTCCAAAACTACCCGACCCTGACAGTCCACTGTCTCCGGCCAACCAAGCTACCAGCAGGACGGCTGCTATTTTTGTTATTGTTTTTGTTGTAATGGCCAAGCGATGAAGGCCTCATGCAAGCCCGGTCCGTGTGTGATCCACTGGGTCCCTCGTGCGCTTGACAGGAGAAGGGCTGGAGACGACGTTGGACAGGGTGTCCTTCTTTCCCAATCATCCTGTCGGACGGTCGAACACAATGAAGACAACGATCGGGTCTCTATCACTTTCTGTCGCTTGGTTAACTTTCATTGGTCTCCGAAATTGTCATCATCACGGCCTCTTCTTGCATTATGCATTGACGCACGCCTCCCCGACACTTTTACGAGCTTTTTTCTGTCACTGCATTCGAAGCTTCTATCCCGACATTCTATGCGCCATCTAGGCATTAACACACCCCACTCATTCAACGACCTGTCTCTACTTGGCTTCTTGCATGTATATATATATATATATATGTATAGATAAAGAGAGAGAGAAAGAGGAAGAGAGAGAAAGAGAGCCGATGTGTGGCCTAACTTAGAAGCACAGGAAATGGAATCGATGTACTGAGATCAGATTCCAGTTGAGGTAGTTTGTGATCATTTCGCACTAATGCCAATTGGGAAGGCATGAATCCACTTCCCAACAACCAGTTATGGATAAAATAGTACGGCAGATGAGACCCTTCAGTCGTTTTAGGCAGCCCATATAAGAGATGGCTACTCTGACATACAACAGCAGTTTGCAGTCGCCTTGACGCTCTTGATCTGCCGAGCTACGGTAGAAAGGGATCAAATCTAGGTTGTAGCTCTGTGCCAGATGATTTCCACTTTGCAAGGGAGGAATCGGCCAACGGTTCATATATATATATATATATATATATATATATATATATATATATATATATATATATATGAACCATGGATTTTTTTTCTTGAAGTAAGCTTTTTCAAAAGACTAAATTAGAATGCTGAAGTCTATTGTTTGATTTTTGTTATACATGCGATGATTAGTTCTTTTCGTTGCATAAATGTTATTATGTGGGGAAGGTTGTTACAAACTGTTCTTGGCATGAACTGGGCATCACTCGTTTCCCCATGACTGTATTTGCACCCAATCAATATAGTAGCAAAAGACCTGGTTACTCGAACCGTAATTCCTCTCTTTCACTATGTTCCTTATTAAACTATCTAAATTTCTTCTCTCTCATCTAACTTATTACCATCTTATCAAATTACCTAACCTTATTTTTCCCTTTTGCTACCATTTTATTAAACTACCAATGGTACTTTTGATGAACACGTTCTGTATTCTGTTTGATACCAGCCTCTTACGTCGATGAACCGTGGGTTGGACTTTCTTTGTTTGAATACAGTTTTCCCTCTCATAGATTGGTTACCAACCAAGGCCAGAAAGCCCAGTGTGCCCTGCTATCTACCCATAGTTGGTAGAGAGACAGATAAATTCATTCCTTTCCCTTGGTGTGAGGCGAATGCAAATTATCCCAGGCAGTTTTTCCGTGCTGCTAACCGTTTGGCACTTGTACCTTTTTTTTTTTTTTTGTATTTTATATTTTCAAGACCTGATAGTTCACTACTTGAAAACTGTTGATAGTGTATATTATTGTTTATGTCTGATCAACTCCATCTGAGTCAATGGATAGGGACAAAGAAACAGAAAGAAACGGTAATCTTCATAATGCTGGTAGATCTTAATCCAAATATTTCACAAATAGTTCATAGAGATTTTTAATATTTTAATTCAAAATTTTTTATCCTTATATCTGAGATTAAGATCATTTTTTTTTTCATTTCAACATCATAGTTTTATTCTTATGCATTACATTTTTTGAGCAGAGTCTATCACTGAATCCGTTGGAATAAGTTTGAACTCAGAGCATAGGAGAAACTGAAAGAACCCGTTTATTTAATCGTTAACATTTCAAACATTTCGAAGTTCTACGGATTACTATTGTCATTTCAGACCCTTATCATTGACGATCAATGCACAAGGATTGGTTCATGTGGTAACCTGCAGAATAAAAGAAATGAAAATTAATAAAATTAAGGTTTAAGAGAAAGTTCCATCAAATGTCCTTCAAATCGATAATTGCCATTCTCTTTCGAATGTCTCTTGAAAAGATTTCATTCTTTCGCCAGATTTTCTTGGGTTGCCCGACCTTTTCTCGTTATGCGCAGATTCAGTCCTCTTAAATGTGTTCAATAATTTGCGAAGAGCCCTGTCTCTAGGGCCTGTTTTGTTTAAACTATTTTTTCAATACAGGAAGCAATTGAAATGTTATAAATATAGATGGGTATTGTATAGAACGTCGCTTTCAATAATGTCTATACAACAATTCTCTAAAATCTTCCCTACTTCTCTGAAATAGATGGTTACTTTTGGGACACCCTGTATATTGCATTTTTATCGAACTCAGTCCATTACCCGATCCGTGGAAACAAGTTCAAACTCAAAGAACAAGAAAATCAGCAAAAAGCCGTTTATTTCATTGTTGAAATTTCAATCATTCTGAAGTTTTTCTATGGATTTGTATTGTCATTATCTTTGATAAAAGCCATTGGAAAAAGCAGGCAATTCCACCTTCACAACAACAGACGCCATTTTGTTTACTGAAACAAAACGCTTGATTCTCCTGCCTTTGTTGTTGGCGTCGATAAAAAAATTTCTTTACGCAGATCTTTCTGCCTCTCTTTTTCTTTTTCTTTTAATCTTCTTTCTTTCTTTCTTTCTACTATCCATTCTATTTTGTTTTTCTTTTCCATTCTTTCTTTTTCCGCTGTTTGTATCTTTCTTCGTCTTTTCTCTCTCATTTCAGTTTACCTTTTTTCTTTTTCTTTTTTCTTTTTTCCTTTCTTTTTGCACTTCCCTCTTTTCTTTTTTTTTACTCCTTTTTCACTTTATTTTTTCCTTTCTTCTTTCCATTTTCCTTTATTTGCTAAGTTCTGTCTCGAATTTTTTTCCTTCTTTTTTCTCCCTACACATTTTTCTGTCTTGCTTTACTTTTCCTTTTTTCTTTTTTCTTCCTTCCTTTCTTTCTACTTTTTATATCTGTCTTTCTTTGTTTTTTTTTGTCTTGTTTTCGTTTTCGTTTCTGTCTTCCTCCCGTTCTTTTCTTTTCATCTTTTCTCTCCCTCTTTCCCTCCTATTCTTTCCTCCATCCTTTCTTCATCAGGTCCTATGTATTTTTGTACTTTTCGTTTCTTTCTTTTTCGTTCTCTTTTTCCTGATCTTTTTATTCATTCTTCAAGGAATCTAGGATTCTGGATTAAAATTGTTGTAATCGTGCCGGATGGAGATTTTTTTTTTTTACCTTTGTCAAATCCCAGTCCAAATCTGGAGTTGTTTTTCTAACCAGCAAGAGCAAATACGATCCTCATCAAATTTCACTTTTTGTCTTCACCGTCACGTTAAATCAAGCTGATATGCAAAAATAGAATTGGAAGCACGACTAACTGATTGGTTGACGGCTGTCTTATCGACGTCCAAAATTCAAAGTCTTACTTACCAAAGAATCTTTCATGATATATACAATACAAAAGTTACAATAATCATCAAGTTCTGATAGAAGTAGGAGTGGAGTTTGTCCTTGCAGCAGTCAAGTGTGCTAAAGATTTTGCCATTCAAAAAATATTCCAATGATCGAATGAAATGGAAATCTGACGATTATAAACTGGTTGAAATCAGAAGACGGTTAAATATCACGATCTGTTGATCGAATATTCTTTTGACAGTATTTTACCGGATATGGGTTTGCGCTGTCATACAGATAAATGGCGCATGTTCTGATGACAAAATCAGGATATTTTTCTAGCGAATCTTTATCTGTTCTTGAGAATAAAAACCTGTGATTGATTTGCTTTATTCTAAGAATACGTAATGAACAAAATTTACCATATTCCACTGACTGTTCATCAAGACCTCTCAGGATGGAGCTTTCGTTTAAATGTTAACATAGGTCAAGATTCCCAGATTCTTTCAGTAAGGAATAAAATTTTAACTGCAAAATTCTAACTCTGCTAATAATGATTATAGTGCTGACAAATGCATTTCTTACACTTGAAGTTTACAATAAGAAAATAAAAAATGAGACTTTACTTTCCGTAGAAGCTTATATACAGAGTAACACAAAATTCAAGCGACAATTTCAGATTCAAAGCCGAAAATTTATAATTGAATCATTGTTTTAATCTTTTAAACGAATCATACGTGGCCAGATCAAAAGTTAAACACATAGTTACCCAAACGAAAATAGTTTGGAATATTTGAGCTCATTACTAATTCAACTTTTCAATACTTTGTTACTTCACCATTACTGTTAATTACTTGTTCCTACACCAACTTGAATTCCCACCATTATTCAAACATCTTCCTCCCTTCCCCTGCGTTTCCAGAGATGATGAGATTCGAACTTTTGGTCGACTAGACCAAATATCTTGTATCTTGTTCTTCAAGAAATCGTAGTATGACTCTTGCAACATGGATAGGAGCATTATTTTGCTGAAACATGAACTTTTGGTCGCTAATCCGAACAGCTTCAGCTATAAAATTCGCATTTCTTGCTATATCCACATATCCTATTGTATTTAGCCACCTGTCGACGAACTGGACTGTTATCTTCGCGCCATATTTTTGTAAAGGTTTCTTTTTTGTAATTATGTCAATAACACTGGAGTTCATCAAGACCATCAAAGATGAATTTATTCTCGCCAGCCATTCCTCATCCTGCGTCTGATGAAGTCTTTCAGATTCTGGCCTACATTGCTTATGGGTGATTTCCAGAGCGGGACGCTGCGATTTTTTCATATCTGAATTCTGATTCCTTAAATGAGATCCCTTTGTGAACTTGAACCACTGTCCCTGCTTTCAGACAATTCACGTCCTGATTGAGAGTTTCCTGTAATGCTCTGATAACTGTCTTCTCATTACGATTGGACATCTTGCACATTGTGATAACTACTGATATCTGCAATCCAACCATATTTGAAATCAGCTTTTGTCTTTTCCCATACTCTGTAGACTTGACAGCGATTTTAAAAACAGAAACTGAACAACTGAACGTTGAACTTTTTATGTTACATATTGTAAACCAATTTAGAGTTTAACGGATCGAAAATTTTCAATGATTAAAATACCGTAAAAATCACTCAACTCCGGACCACTGCTTAACTTTTTACTCTTGAATACTGTTTGTAAATAAACAACCTAGAAAATCACAAACAATACTGAATTTATTCAAGACAAGTTGTTAAATTATTCAAAATTTTCTCTCGTTTAAAGTTTTGTGCAGAACTGTATATATAGTTGTGCATGTGTGTCTGTGTGTGTGTGCGTTTGCCTTTTCATGGCATCTTGAGACCAGGAGGAAGTATCAAATAGGGCCCAATGTCCTCACCAACTAAGATGAGATAGATAGTACCGTGTTATATGGTAACAGTTCGAAGCAAAAATCTATGACGTGACTTAAGAATTATGTGCCAGTGATTAGATCTTTCTCAAGACAGGTTTATCATGCCCTTCTCAAGAAAGTGAAGGTTAAGTGAATACATACAGTTTCAGCTGGAATTTGAACTCTCTTCGCTGATTTTATTTTCTGCATAACAAACTCTTACACTATCTCACAATTACTGGAAGACAGACAGTATGATATTGCGGTTGAGATAAATGGTTAGAAATGAATACAAAGATAGATAGATAGATAGATATGAATACCCTGGTATAGATAGATATTATTTCAAAATCATTATCATCTAGCCTCTCCTCTTATTGCTTTATAATAATCCAACCACGCACAACTGCCTGTTTTTCTACACCCATCTCTAATCTCTCTCTCTCTCTCTCTCTCTCTCTCTCTCTCTCTCTCTCTCTCTCTCTCTCTCTCTGTGTACATATATATGTATTACTTTCTACCAATTTCGCTGAATAGTTACGATAAATAAAACGAATGGAACAGTGACCAATGTATGAGAAGAAAAACAGACGACTCGTCGTCCATTGACAGAATCCGATGAAGCAGCGAAAATCCTCGCCGTACCAGACGCCATTATAACTCGGAGATGCCCACTGGCGCGTTACAACGGTCAAAGAAGAAACAAAAAAATGGAAAAATAATTTGAAATAAAGGACCAGATGAAAACTTTCTATTCACAAGCTTGGACGATTAGGGATTATTTTTATACACAATTTATAGCCTTCGTTTGTTGAATGGAAGAAACAAACGGATTTCTCTGATTGTTAGTGTTACTTAATTCTTGCAACATGGCGCCGATTGCTTACGTCATAGATATTTTCCCGCCCTTCTGGCGTCAGCCATATTGGATACTTTGCCTGTTGCTGGGACTACAAAGTCAACTTGTTTAGCGTGAGGTTGTTTCTGTTTGTAAAAACACGAGTTACAGATGCCTTTTTTGAGTTTTCATGTTTGCTCTTTGTGTTATTGAAATTACTTTCTAGTTTTATCATTTACTTTTTTAGATGTTCCCTATTTTGTGAAGAGTCCGACTGGGTAGCTGGGGTTTTTTTTGGGGGGGGTGTTTTTTTCATTTTATTTCTACTTTAATTTTGCTCTTTTTATGTTCTGTTGTTGTCGTTTTGAGTAATAAATATTTTGATAAAGTAATAAACACGTCGATCAGAGTTGGTACTACTGGCGCAAAAAAATGAAGTAAAAAATATAAAATATTTTCCTCAAATTTCAAATCAGGACAAAAGAACGAAACAATTGGACAACAAAATGAAAATAGGAAACCTATTGGCAGTACCGTTCTTGCATTCCCTTTGATACCGTGTTAAATCAGGTTGTGGAAATACGTATTTAAAGGCTTTACAGATTACTGTCTATGAGCTGGATTGTATGAGTCGTTGATAATTGTATTTTCAATCTTTTTCTCCTTTTGTCAAATTCGTTACTATCTGACGCCATGTGTTTTTCTCGTCCGAACTTCATCCTGTTCTGCACACATTAATCGACCTCAGTATTTCTCCATCAACCAGTTGTGTCCGTTATTTCATATTAAGCCACTATGACTCACTTTGGAGCAATCGTTAGCAAGTTAGTCTTGTACAAGATTACCACTGTAGTGAGTTAGACACTCATTGTATGACCCCCATGGGGACGTTATGCTATATTGAGGTAACCTTGCTAAAAAGTTGAAGAACTACTTGCCATTGAGCAAAGGTTTGTCAGCTAGTTTCGTAATATATTTGACAAATCGAGATTTGTGGCCTTGTTAAATTTGATAAATTTCATTTAGACTGAGATTAATTGAAGAGATGAACCTAGAAAAGAAGATGAAAACGTGAATGAAGAATCAAGTGAGCAAGTGGACGGAGGGATTGCACTAGGGAGGGCGACAGGAATTTGTGTTGGGGTCCAATTCCGACCTTTGTCACTGGTAGCTTCGCCCATAAATTCTTCTTCATGTGTTCATTAAATAATCCTGACGATAGATACGAACAAACAGTGACAAATAGATAGACGTACATGAATTGAGATGTATATGAGATGATCGGAAATATATGAGCTGAAATGAGATAGATAGATTGATAGATAGATTTTTTTTTCAAAAGACAGATTGATATCGATAGATAGATAGATATTTTAAAAAAACAGATTGAGATAGATAGATAGATAGATAGATAGATAGATAGATAGATAGACAGACAGACAGACAGACAGACAGACGGACGGGTATTAAAAAACAGATTGTGATAGATATGAGCTGATGCAGATATATATGAACTGAAATGAGATAGATAGATATGAATACATGGATCAAGAGGGGAAATCGATAGGTGAATTGCTCAAGGGAGATGAGAGGAACTCGAATGAAGGTTCAATCCCGACCTTTTGTCACCAGGATCCTCGCATACAACATTTTTTTCTCAATACAATCCTGCCCAAATCCCTCGGAATCACGTTTCCTTTCTGCTTGTGTTCCGCTTCGAACTTTCTCTTCCGTTGTTTGTTTTTCGTGAGTCGCGTCAGTGAATTAATCAATTCCTAGGGTCGAGACACAGGGTCGCGCCGCTCCGCCAAATACGGTGACTCTCGTTGGTCGTGATGTATGGGGAACCCCCAGGTATTGGTCAATCGGTCAACTCATTTCTTCACTTGTTTTTTCTTTTATCTACCTTCACACGTCCGTTTCTGTGTGAGCGCCTGAACCTGCACAAAGACGTGTGCTGGCAAAAAATAGCTAAAAACATTGCGTGAGAGACAGTGATACTGAAAGCATGTGTGTAAGAGCGTGTTATGTGTGCGTGTGTGTATGTGTGTGTTCTATTATTAATTTTTGACTGGTATTTCTCTCATCCTAATTTTAGTTGCTTTTCTAGACAGGCTGTCATTCTGCGACCAACAGTAGTTATATTATCTTGAATTTCTATTATTTGAAGTATTGCCAACCATTATTATTTTTACTAGTAGTTATTTCATTTTAATTTTAGTTGCTTCTTATCGCAACCACTCAGATCTTCAGTCTATGGCCGTTAGTAAACGGCACGTATCGAAAATAAAAGATAAGTTCATGGTAAGACACAAATTCATATTACCTTTGTCTTAGAAAGCCTAGCTGTCTATACCAGCTGCTTTGCTGCTTGAGCTACAAGAGCTTTTATGGCTGGCAGAAGAGCAAATATAACTATTCAAACTTACTCTTCATTCTCCCCCAAAGAATTATAATTAAGCTAATATTACAAACTAGAAGTCCGTTGCTTTGTGAACCGTATAACTGAAGCTGTGATCTATGTCATTATGTATACACAGTTATTTGAAAGTTTAACATGAGATATTGTTAACAAAAATCTTGTATTCATTTTGAGTTTTAAAAAATTGAATTGACGCATCAAAAACAGTTGCAGCCATAGTATCAGTTGTAGATTCAGCAGCAGCAGACAACAGAACGAATACACAAGCACACAGCAGAACAGCTAAATTTAACTCCTGGTGTTTGCTTTACTCCCTTCCTCTCTTCCTGTTTGTTACCACAGACAGACTGACAGTTAGCGAATTATATTAGGGATTTTCTTTCCCTCGTCGTAAAATCTTCCATATACTACCGACTTACTGGAATATCAATTCTGTCCTGGTTAATGCCAGAACGATTCCCATGAGATGGTCAAAGACAGAAATGAATGATTGTCTGATTCTTCGGTAGCAGTTTTGTTTTCTGTGACGATCAAATAAGTCGGTGTCTTCCACCCACAAAACGAAGCAATAATCGTCGCCTGGCATCGGCCGTCACGTGTACAAAAGGAGAATACAAGCTTTGACAATATGGCGAATCGTCACGGCAAACAGACGACAACTGAAAACAACGAGAGATTCTCCAGGGGAAACGATTTCGCTTGACCCAAAACAAGAAACAAAAAAGAAGAGGACTGAGATACAGGGTGACGCAAAGTACAATGAAATTCTGAAATTACTTGAATATTTCCTTCATTTCTAGACAGCATGCGTGTATTAGTACGAATATCTTTTCAGCTTTGATAACTATATAACGCTTCTAAAAACCTCAACCGAAACAGTCAACATAAGTTTCTCCAGTTTTTCAAGTTGGTCTCGTTGGCTGATCGCTATATATGTTTGTATGTATTCAAGAAATGGACGTTTTAGTTCGACAGAATGAATTATAAATTGTGCTATATTAGATTTCCAGTCGCTACACGGTTAATATAACGTTCAATTTAGACAACGTAAATAGAATAAACAATTAAAGAAAATAGCGCTGCTGCAGGAATCAAACTTAACATCGATAGGGTAGCTGCTTCAATGTAGCGATGCCCTTATCACTATTCGGCCTTTGCCTTGTCGGCGAGCTTTTTAGCACAATGGTAAATGCATTGCTACATTGAAGCAGTACTCCTATCGGTGGCAGGTTCGATTCCTGCAGCAGCCTCATTTTCTTTGTTTATTCAATTTATGATGTCTAAATTGAGTGATATATTAACTGTGTAACGACGGGAAATCATTTCTAATAAGAGTTTCTGTAGAATATAATGCAAGTCTTATGTATGCGTATAGATCCCACCATT
Organism: Thysanoteuthis rhombus; assembly: GCA_963457665.1. Classification (NCBI taxonomy): domain Eukaryota; kingdom Metazoa; phylum Mollusca; class Cephalopoda; order Oegopsida; family Thysanoteuthidae; genus Thysanoteuthis; species Thysanoteuthis major. Next base: position 20,335,695 of record OY735236.1, on the reverse strand, counting down.
GGTTCTAGAGGGTTGAAAATCTAAGGATTTGATACTTATTATGTCTGAGGGTTTTAATACCCCTAATAGGTTTTTAATCGGGGCTTCAATTTACAATGTAAGTTCATGCTAAATTATTACTTTCGTTTGTGTCCGGTAGCATTCCTGCTTGATTTTTTAAATCCTGACTTTTTCAGTGATCGCTTCCCAACAAAAGAAATTTATCACGTGACTAATGTCTTTTGGCAGCATGTCTTGTTGGGGGAGACCAGTTGAAAAAATTGTAAAAAGTTATTTCTCCCACATTACGTTGGGTCATGATCACTGAAAATGTCTGAATATTCAAAAAACAAGTGCAAATACTATCGGACACAAAAGAAAGACTAATTTACCATAGAATTACGTGGCAAATTGAACTTCCCCACGCTAAAAACCCAGGCCATCTCTTCGACTGGGCATCCATTTGTTTTGCAATTTACGTCTATGGGCGAATTTTGTCAGCTCATACGCACAAATTTCTCTTTTTTTTTTCAAGAAAAAAAGTGGTTTTGTCTGTATTTATAGAATTTATTTACCACATTACGATATTCCAATAATAACAGGCTGATTACAGTAAACGAAGGAAAGATTGAGGAAGCTGCTCATTGTGATCATTTTAAATTAAGTGTTCAGGACCGGCTTATTCTGATAGCACTGTCCGTGATGATAATAAACGGCTTCCTCTTTATATTCAATCATGTGTTGAAGATCTGTTTACATAAGGACATATTTGATACTGTGTGTGCATCATCTTTTCATTTCTGCTCGCCAGTCTGCATACGGCCGAACGTCCGTCGAGTACCGCTCTGCTTTACACTAACATCTGTTCTTGTCACTCCAATAACCCTAACCCTAACCCTAACCCAAAGCCAGGGACCAACAACGACAACTGTCCCACCAGAATCACAAAACTCTTAACTTGCCAATGATTAACTTAATTTGTTTATTGTAAAGAATTTTCTCTTTTTAATTTCTTTGCCAAACCGTTGAAAGATCAAGTTTCACGTAACATTTGGCGACCAACAATGTTTTTATTAGATTACATTGGATTTCAGCCTTGCCTTGAGTGATGGCTAGTTGATTAGGCCGTGGGGACGGACTCTAGAATATACTGTTCGATATCAGGAGGGTCATTTGAATTTCCTTAAATGCCTTGAAAAAGCTATGAATATAAGTTTAGAAAAAGAAAATGTAATATAATCTTTTTTATTCTTTTTTGTCTTCCGTATTTCAAAATCGTGGAACGTTAGCTTTCGTTAGGGTAACAAAAAAGACCCCTGAGTTCAAATTTTGTTTGATCTTTGCTTGCCTTCATTAACCTCAAATGTTTCCATGAAAGACATGAATCCGTTTGTCCCTGCGCTCGTGAGAGATCTCGACAAAAATGTCTCGTTACTGTCTAGCCACGATAGTTGACAGTGAGGAGAGTGCGTGGGTGATCACTGGGGTATACCACTCCCCCTTATCTGCCTTACCAAGTGATTGTAACAGTGAAAAGCTGTTACACCTTTTGTCAACTTTTGGCAGACAACTAACTTTTTCTCATATCAGATCAGATTGGAATTCGTTCTTGTCTCAAGAGATGGCTAGTTGATTAGGCTGTAAAAATGAGAACCAAAAGATGTAGTTCGATGTCAAGAGGATCATTTGAATTTCTTTATAGTTAGTTATTCTGTGTACTTACACTGTCTATGGTTTCAGTTGCCTATGCCTGGGTCCCACATATCATAAATTTATCTGTTTCTGCCCCAGGATTCATACCTCTCCCAATAGCATTTTTGTAAAATAAACCCAAAATGTCACAACCAGAGTTTGAACTCGACTCACCGAGTTCATTTCTCATGCCGTTAAGCACTCGGCCACCCAACACCTCCAATCTCTTTATAAGTTTCGGAAAAACTCCTTTCAAGATTGAATTGCTTACGATTACGAAAGGAATAGAGCTAAAGTCGGTCACCACTATCCACAACGGGCCAGTTCAATCACTGCTGTTCAGTAAAGGTTATTCATGTGTTTTATCAGTTATATGTATGCATGTATAGTTCTATCCGGACTTCGACCAGCTCAACCATTCATAGTAGAAACTTAAAGTTTTACACACACACTCCTCTCGATGAGTACGTAATATACTTTTTTTGTTTTTGTTCCACTGAGAAATAGGTTTTTGATAGGGGCTGGACTTTATGGTGTCTCGAGTGGACAACCATTATTGTCGTGAAAAATAATTTTCCGTCCAGTGTACGAAACTACAACTTTGGAGTATTTCGGTTTCTTCTCTTCATTGTTGTCAATTCCGATATTTCATATCTTAATTCAGATAATCCGAAAGAGTAGAAGTCGAATGGGATAATTTATTGAAAATAAGAAGAAAGAACTATCAATTTTCTGTTTTTCATTCAGTTTTATTAGATTTCTTGAGAATCTAATCTGACGGAAAAAAATCTTCAAACTCGACACTGCACTGCCTTTTGAGTTGACTAATATATCTGGTGAATGTCAACTTCGTACCATGGCTAGTTGTTGATTAATCGTGGTTTTTACAAGCATAGATTTATTCAATTAGATTACCCATCCACTTTATTCTAACTATTGTCTTCAAGCATCGTTATAGTCACAACGATTCGGCTGTTGTACCATCTGATTTTCTTCAGATTTATATCATGAAACACAAACTCTGTGAATTGGATATAATCTACTGTTATTCCTTTGTGAACGATTTAAATTAGTCAGTAATAGACAGATGCTGATGATGATCATGACGATGATGATGATGTACGTCTTCACACAAATACACAAAAATACGAGCTCATTTAGGCACGCATCTTAATAGTCGTGTGCGTTGTGACCAAACACCTACACTAACCCGATCCGGAATCCAAGCACCGAATATATCTGGAATGAACATGTGTTAAGGAGTTATCTCCTTTGGGATTTATTAGCGGTGAAACACAAGTTCTCTACTGGCCTCTCTCTCCACGGACCTGCGAATGATTGATGCGTTTACAGAGGACATGAATACACGTATTTCGGTCTCACGAAGCTCTGAACAATAGATGCACTCGTTGGTCAGCATCCGTTGGATTTTAGAAAACTTGACCAGCAAGAACTCCGCCGGTTTTTCTGTCCCCCACGTGTCAAAAGCTTCGCTTTGTAGCTAGCGTCTCGTTCTGTCTTCCAGTTTATACCTTCAGCTATCATGCTCGCTTGGTGGACTTGACTTTCCATCTCGCACCAAAATTACATTCACCTAATAATGTAGTCATCAACCATTTCATTATTTCGCTATTCAGAACCTGCATTAGTTGGACCAGTATCTTCATCTTTAGTAGTTTTTTTTTTCATCACTAATCCTGCTTTTCAACCATCCTTTCTAGATGTTCGTTGTTTTTCTTTATTGAAAACTGTCAACTAAAACTGTCTCAAAAACTGTCAACGTTGGATTATACAAATTTTTAGTTGGTCCGGTGGCTGGCAGGCTGGCTAGCAGGCTGTCTGTGTATGTATGTATGTATGTATGTATGTGTGTATGTATGTATGTATGTATGTACGTGTGTATGTACGTATGTATGAATGTATGTATGTATGAATGTACGTATGTATGAATGTATGTATGTATGTATGTATGTATGTATGTATGTATCACGCCTGCAGCAAGAACACAAATGGAGTTTGATGGCAGGAAATGAAAACATTTACTCCTTGTCATGTCAAGAAAATCGTTTCTTTTGGTTGTTTATCTAAATTCCCCCACCAAAAGTTTTTAGGGACAGTCCGTCTCTAATTTGCAAAGTAATTTCATTCCAACTTGGTCCCTTGGTTTAACTGAGTGACTAACCAAACCTGTCCGTTTTTTTATTGTTTACTTAACTTTTCTTATTTAACTCAAAGAGAAGCATGTCTGGATACAATGAATGTAAAAAGATTGTCGAAACATTCGTGATCTATCACTTTCAAATGATCGATGCTACTGAATCAATACAGAAGACAGCGACAAAAATGATCCCGGAATATCGAAAAAAAAAGCATATGATGAAAGAAATGGATTAATGGAATCACCATCGCAGATACAGGAGATTGAGGAGGGATAAGTTTGAAACGTTTAAGACTTTCCAGAGGATATCGTAAGAGCACAGGTGTGGACAAAGTTGAGGAGAGGATGGGTGAGCTATTGAGGAATCAGACCGTTTATTACAACCACGTAGCTACGATTACCAGCGTAAATGACCGACCTGCCCTAAAGAAAAGGACAGACCTAGGAGCTGGACTAAAATTTTATCTTATCTGATCTGATCTCTCAAAATCCTGGATATTAATCTACATTGAGAAAAAAACTGATGTCATTCGTTTTTTCAATGTCAAGATACTTTTAAACTTGCCGTTTGTGAGTAATAATGTACTTGTAAATAAAGAGATGTTGACTGAAAAGATTTTTTGAAAAAAAATATTCCTTATGCACATACTCTTTCTTTCGCTTTCCCTCTCACACACATGCATATACACATACATATATATATATCATCTCCTGCCTAAAATGTAATAAATGCTAATTGAGATACATAGGCAAGTCTGGGTGGCAATTCAACAAAGACTTGATAACGATAAGCACAGAATAAAATCACCCAATCGTCCAAACCTACTCCCAGTAGAACTACACTTCTGCATCCCCAGCCATAATTTCGGCACAGACGTGAGATTTACAATCATGGAAAGAATAGACCAAAATATAATTCCTGACACGATAAAAAAATTCTTGTACGACATGAAGATACGTGGATTACCTAACTTAATACTCTCTCTCTCTCTCTCTCTCTCTCTCTCTCTCTCTCTCTCTCTCTCTCTCTCTCTCTCTCTCTCTCTCTCTCTCTTAACGGACTCAACACTAAACTCTACAATCCTAACCACACCGATCTTTAACACCAAAATTCTCTCACTCATAATTACTCTATACTCACCAACTCATTATTCCTTAAACTATAGTTGCACCTAAGCCTGAAGAACCCCTTAATATTCATATACTCCCATTCCACACAACAGTCCGCCATCCATAACGACCCCCTTCATATATATCCAACATTGAGAACTTCACACAGTCACACAGATACCTACCTATAGAATCATACACACACACACACACACACACATATATATATATATATATATATATATATATATATATATATATATATATATATATATATATATATATATATATATATTGAGGAGGCCGAGAAGAGGTGGAAGCTAATTTTATTAGCATATTTGGGTAAAAAGAAATTAACTTCGTTGACTCCGTTGAAGAAAGTAATATTGCTCTAAGTTAGCAGCTGATAGACTCTAGTTAATTTTATTATTTACGGTCCACCATGCCCATACATGTGTATGTGTGTGTGTGTGTGTGTGTGTGTGTGTGTGTGTGGTAAAAGTGCCATTTGTACTCATATTAATAAACCTAGAATGGTAGACAGTGATATATCTACAGCTATACGCCATGTCTTTTGAATAATGTGCGTATGCGATTCAACGTGTAAAAAAACAGCATCAGATTTTCTCAGATTCGGGCTTTAGGAATTTGAATATATTAAAAAACATGTATTAATCTTTCATTACATTCAGGTCTGTAAAGAATATTGCATCAAAGTCATTTCATGCGTTACGGTATTATAATGCATAAAGGCTATAATGCCGAATTTTAAAGTATTCAAAAATAACAATAAAAACAAATAAGGTCCAAGGTTTTCCCCCTGATCTTGATAATGGTCAGACGTATGACCGAAAACGTTAGATCTCAAAAGTTTGGACAATGTTTCCATTCAATGACTCCAGATGTGCATTTTCTTGTGCAGAAACAAGAAAAGTTACCTAAAAGAATTCCTTGCCTGCAGTCTTTAACCAAATCATAGTATTAAAAGACTAACTACATATTATATATACACACATAAATGTATGTATGTATGTATATATGTGTGTGTGTATGTATGTATGTATGTATGTATGTATGTATGTATGTATGTATGTATGTGTGTGTCTGTGCACGTTGTTTAAGCACATATATATATATGTATATATATATATATATATATATATATATATATATATATATATATTACGAACAAAGTGAATTTCTCGGTTCACTACTTGTAACACTGTCAGCGATTTAAAGCGGGTGAGTGTTTTGAGAAGTTATGAGGGAGTGCCACCCCCCCTGGATCGGGCCCTCTCGGCACGGGTTTTGAAAGTTGGAACCAAAAAGTCAATAAAAGAAAAATTATGCAGTACTATAGTTCAATGTTACCCGAACTTATTGTACCTATGTAAGAAAAAGATAGTATTCGCTTGTAACAGGGTTGCTGCTAAAATATATTCCGAATATATCTTTTTTCTCAACCCGGAAATATTTCCTTTTTCACCTGCCCAAGAAAAGTGGCAGTAGATACCCATGAATACATCTCATGGTGAAATTAAAAGAAAGAATCAGTTTGCAATAATCTCGAATAACTAAAAAAATGTACCTGACAATATGATAGGTATAAACAATATGGACGCAATTTCACCGACAATTTGTCACCTGAGAAATCTTAAGATTTGACCAAAATTTTTTAAAAATCCGATTTTTTGAAAAAAAAAATTTCAAATGCGTCCTTTAATAAATAAGTATCGAAAATTTTATTGAAATTGGATAAAATGCTGATTTTTGCCAAATTTTTTAATTTCTCAGATGTCGATCTTTCGGTAAAAATTACGATCGTATTGTTCATACCTACGATACAACCCAGACTTTTTTTCTATCTATATATTTATTAAATAGCAATATTTCTATTTACATACAATTTATATTGAAAAAACGTATTCAGCATTAAAATAAACATTAATTCAAGTGATAAAAGTGTATGGAACTTGAAAATACTGCGAGGTTAAACATCAAACTATTTTTTTTCAATTATTCTCCAGTTTATACCGACGAAGTTTTTTTTTCTTCTCTTCTCTTCACTTGAAGATCTTGGTCGAAATTGTCTGGAAGTATAATACTCTAGAGTAAAAAAGTGTAGACTGTTCGTAATTAAAAGCGTATAGTCTTTGAGATTATTCATCAAAATCAAATAAAATCTTGAATTTTAAAATGTTTCAAAATCCTTACTTCTAATTACAAGATGATTCAAATGAAACAGCATTGAATATTTTCAATGGTCGACAGATCTAATATTTTTATTTTTCTAAAGATATTTTCACAGTTTTGAAGCTTTTTATGGGAACACTTGAAAATTTTCTAGTAATAATAAAGAGTAATTGATTATTCGCTTTACTCCATATCAGCTTGCTAAAGGCATTCATAGGAACGCAATACTTTCGGATAGCAGGGTAAACCTGTATATCTATGATTTTTTTCGCGGGCATCAACTACTTAAGTATTTTTTTCTAAGTCCTATACTTATATAATGAAGAGTGTGATTTCTTCGTTTGCTCCCCGTAACACAAAAAAATTCTAATATATCCGTGATTTTTCTCATGGGTATTAATAATAAATAATGGGGGCATTACGACCATGTACCACAATGCATTCCCTTGCCGATATAAACACCGCAGCTACAGCAAGGGAAGAAACAAGACACATGTCAGAATTAAAAATCGAACCATTTTTTTCTTCGGACAACAGAAAATACATCGATAGTCTCCACTGGAAGACCAAACAGAATTCCCACTCACAGAGAGAGAGAGAGTTTGTCGAGAAGCAATGACCAATGGCCAAGGGTCCAGCGGCCCGTAGACCGTCCGTAGAGATGCAACAATTTCATTGTTCTCTCTGGTCTGCTCTTCTTCACTTCTGGTGACCAACCTTTGATCCATTAACTTATAGGCAAGAGCCCTTTTTCCATTGATGTCTCTTTTTGCTAAATTAACTCATACGCTCTTCTTTTACCTAATAACGGAACTAAATGATCATCTATCCCTTTCTCCACTATTTTCCTCCTGCTTTCTTCTGTTTTTCACGCTACAAAACTTACTGTCTATCTTTCTTCCACTGTTAGAATTCTTCTCACTTTCTTTTTCCTAATGTCTTTTTAATAAAGTGTCTCTGACTGGCTATCTATCCGGGGATTTCCAAATGACCATGCTTTATCTTGTCAATAAATCTTCTTGAGGTGTTTTGATCATCCTTTTGGCGTCTGAAAGAGGTTAGTCTATTACACCTGCATACATACATATAAGTAAGTAACGTATCTTCAAAGACCAAGTATGTAAGTATAGCTCACATATAACCATGCAAAAAGTATTTTTAACAAAAGCGTTATTCATGAATAAAATAAAACATTTAAGAATGAAAATGAAATAATCAGAGAAGGAGTTCCAATCAGCCCTCATATATATATATATATATATATATATATATATATATATATCGACAGTGATATGTCATTAGGTGAGCTTGTGTAATGTGACTGTTGCATTCATAGTGTCCATTCTTCAGGTCTTGCACAGAATTGTTCGACAAGACATCGCAGCGCCTCGGACTGTCAACCTACGTCCAGTCCAGATTTGGCTCCGTTTGACTCCTGCCATTTACCAAAGCTAAAATATCCGTGGAAAGGGATGTTCCAGACTGTGGACGAGATTAGGGAGAACATGATAATGCAACTGATGATGATCCGATGAGAGGACTCTACAGATTGTTTGGGGAAACTCAAAGTGAAGCCGCAAGGAGAACAAGTCGCCATTGGCCAAGGCTAATTTTTCAGTAATATTGAATAGCTGTGTAATTACCAAAAAGACAGCGTCCGTTTCTATAAACGTCCGTGCATGCATGTCAACTTGTCTGTGTTCAACTACGGCTCTGAGATGCCGTTTCTCTTTATACGACCTCACCGCACCCACGTATTTCATTCGTCTTTCTTGATTTGTTATGAGCATCTGCATATTCATCAGTCTTTAAGCGTTCGTCGTTGGACATAGACCATCCCTAGGATTCATCAGACCTCTCTATCATGGGCGTCTAGTTCATCACACCATCTTATTTTTGCGGCTCACAGTTTCTCATATGATCTCAGTGAATCCATGCTTGCTCAGGTGATTGGCAGGTTATTTAGGTTAGTAACTTGAATTGTGAAACCGAAAACCCATCCGTCGAAAATAAATCAATCTTATACCAAGAGTTCGAGCGCGATATTTGCTGGTAGTGTTCACATACTTCAAATGGCTGCTACTTCTTATTCTTTTCTGGATATTTTTTGTGGGGGGAGTAACTAGCGGAATCTTTCAAATTTTCCGATCTCAAATGTTATTTGTAACAAAAAGACGTTTTAAAATGTGTCACAAAAGTGTAAAACATTAAAAAAACTGATTTGGGGAAAGTCTGGAAACGATTAACGATTGTTCACCTATGAATTATTTGTAAATGGTTCTTTGCTTTACGCTATTTTGGTTTACAAAAATTTCTTGCGAATAGCGGAGGGAACATTTATAGGTATATATATCCATATATGTCCGTTATCTATTGTGATGCCATTTCTCATTATTACTTACCCTCTTTCATTCAACTCCTATACTCTCTCTCTCTCTCTCTATCACTCTCTCTCATGTTAATCTCTCTTTCTCACTCTTTCCGTTCCTCCATTGTGTAAATATCTCTTTCTTTTTCTCTGTCAGTCTCTCTTTCTCTCTCTCCGTTCCTCTTCAACCCATTGCATTAATCTTTCTCCTTCCTCCCCCTCTCTCTCTCTCTCTCTCTCTCTCTCACTCTCACTTACTTACACATACACACTCATACAAATCAATCCTGCCAGCTCCGTCCTTATACCCCCAATTCCTGTTTTTCACACTGACCGAATCAACTTGGGCTTTAGTATAGCTCCACCCACCATGGCCAACCGATAAACACGTCTGTTTTTCTTGCCACTTCTCCCCTGCGTCACAACCCCTCGGGACAACAAGCAAACTGTCTTAATCCCAAAAGCGTTAAGAGTTAGTCACAATCGCTGAACGAATCAATCGTTCAGTGAAATCATTTTCCTTACACATTTCGTCCGATTCGTTTAACGCTACGAGGGCCCTTCTGGATAGATGGTGTCAGTTAATAATGGACACACGACGAAACATTATCTAACATGAATTTCATTCCCTATATATTTGCCCCCTACCCCTAAAAAAACACAGATCATTTTCTTGTAGCCAAATATTTATTATCGCAATCAGTTTAACTCAATTACACCAACATGGAATCGTTATCTATGTGGCAATTTTATAAATTGATGGATCCACTAAAAATTACTCGTGCGTTGTTATATATATATATATATATATATATATATATATATATATATATATACTAGCATGGCTACCGGGCTCTGCCCGAAAAAATAACTTCTAGCATGGTTACACTATGGAAAGTATGTCCTTTAATATATTTCTTCGTACATAACAAATTGAGGGAAAAAAATTTTTACATCGAGAGCTTATTCTTTACTTCTGTTCTGCATTCTTTATAGAATGTCGTAGATTTGTGGCTGCGTTAAGATATTATTAAAAACGTTTAACATTCCTATGACCACTAAAACCGGAAAACTGTGCAAGTGTTTTGTTTTCAGAAGAAATTTTTGGTGCTCTCAATCGTTCAGACCTGCGTTACGTTTTTGAAAGGGTCAGTTTTCGAAGAAGATACAATTTAATTTCTTTTCTTGTGGGGAGCATTCTATACATAACTATAATGCTGTTCCCACTTCACGTCAGTTATACGAAAGTACGGCTTTGAATTATTGATGTTACTTCCAGCGTGATATTAATTATTTCGGGGATTTTTTTGTTCATTTTTAATTATGTTCAGAAAAAATTCTGTCATGGAAAAAATATTTCGGATGGTTGTACGATAGACGGAAATAAGTTTCCAGTTCAGCATTTTAGTTATATCGTAAATAGCGTCCTCTTCCGATCCAAAAAAGTATTCAAGAACAACTGACACTTACCCAAAGGTAACAGAGGTGTTACTGACTGAAAGTAAAAAAAAATTCTTCGGAAAATAAATTTTAATCTGTTTTTTTTATTTTACAGGTAAATCGTATGAAGGTAAATAGTAGTCAAAAATGAATAATAAAGATTTACAATAGGGCTTCCCAAACATTTTTTATTTGTGACCCTCTCTCACTCAGGATAATACGATTAGTCTTTAGTTTTAGGTTTACTGTAAGTGAACACAAAAATAACTTACCTCACTCCCATCCCCCGAAAATTTGGCAAAGCATTATTTACGGTGTTTGCTATTTATTATGAAAAAATATACTATAATGTAATGGAAACGAAATTAGTGTTCATAAAATTATTGAATAGCATTAAGTTATTTCTTAATAAGTTCCAATAGAAGTAAATATTTGTTTAGGGATTTTTTTAAAAAAAACCTCTCACATAACAAATCTTGATATTTCTAAAAAAAGAAAAAAAGCAATGATTTTTACGCAAGTCTCTATATCGTATCAATTTTTCTCACTGGAATCAACCAGTAGATGAAATGAAAAATACATCAGTGGGCATGTCGTATAGCAATGATCATTAAGCTAATCTTTCTGAGAAGCGCTAGTTTACAATACTTCATCTGATAAAAATAAATGGGCCAGTGCTCGCTGTAGTTAACTCTCTATGTATCGTATTAATGATTGCTGTTGCTGGTCAGTTTATTTTCTAACCTTGCTCTTTTACTCTCGTCGGGCGAGCACACAACCATGTGTTTATACAAGTTTATATGTATAAGGATTTATATATATATATATATATATATATATATATATATATATATATATATATATATATAGATAGATAGATAGATAGATAGATAGATAGATAGATAGATAGATAGATAGATAGATAGATAGATAGATATATAGATAGAGAGAGAGAGAGAGTATTTGATCAATTTCTACGTCAACTCTCAACATTGTAGAAAATATTTATCAATTGTCAACTAACGGACTATAAAGGTATCCGACCGTAAACGATCGTTCAGAAACTTTTGTTTTGAATATTAAAATAAAAGTATATTAAAAACGTGAATTAATTTTTTCTAATTATTTTGAAATTTGAAATTCAAAAAGATCTGAATAGATATTATGGAAAAATAATTCCCGAATAGAATTCTAAAATCACACAAGTTCCTGAACAGGGTATTTTCTCTACCATTAATTAGACTAACGGCGTGAGATATCATTATTCTTCAGCATGAACAGTGCGGTTTCTTGGTTCGCTGTCCGTAACCATGGACTCCTCCAGAAAGGGGTAAAAAAATAAAGTTTAAATATACCCTCTATCCCATTTTCAAATTATGTGCTCTTCCCAGTTAACGAATTCGATATTTTTTCTGTAAAAAAATTGAAAAATATATATCGGTGAATTTTTCTCACTGGAATCAGCCTGTAGATGAAATGAAAAAATATACCAGGCGTGTAGCAATGATTATCAAGCTGATCTTTCTGGCTGGGTTCAATCCTCGTCGGATTTCCCAGTCTAGATTGTCTGATAACAACTCATGCAAAGTTAATTTACTCTAATAATGAACAATGTGACCTTTTTGTTTTTCTGTCCGGAACACTGGACTCTTCCATTCACAGGTAAAATGTTGCTGATAAAAATACATCCTACACTCATTTGAAACTACGGACTATTCAACTGAAGCAAATCCACTATTTTTTCTCACGGATATAAGTAATAAACTGAATAAGCGTGAACTGGTCTAGAACGATCACACATATCTATTTATCGATCGATCTGCATACCTAACTATCTATTTATTAACACATCTGTCTATCTATCTATCTATTTAATTCTATACATATATATTTATCAATTTACCTCAGTCTATCCATATGTCTATCTATCTGTCAATCTATCAATCAGTTTCTCTGTCTATTCATATCTATCTACCCAAGTCTATCATATATATCCCCGTCAATATATATATATATATATATATATATATATATATATATATATATATATATATATATATACATTCATGTTTATCTATCTTTCTATCAATCAATCTATCTTTTTACCAGTGGACGCAACCAACTACACCTAGACCCATGCAAACCTTGAACCTCTGCATTTGGAAGACGTGGGCATCGCATCCGGGCATGAAATGGACAGCAACAATCAACAAGACGCCTGACAAGGCAAACAATCGAATCCGAACGAGCGAGAGGCAGCCGCAGTTTTAAATGATTATATTCACACACCCCATCCCCACCCTGTTCACAGCCCAACTGCCCAAGTCTAGCTCCCTACCTTTTCTCGTCCGTAAATAAAAATCAGAAGATGAAGAATAAAAGGGTGACCTTCTCATCGAATTTCACATTTTTCTCTCAACCTCTTTGCGCTTTTCACAACCTTTGCTAGTCTGCCCTCTCCATCTTCCCCCTCTCTCTGTCTGTCTCTCTCTCTCTCTCTGTCTGTCTCTCTCTCTCTCTGTCTGTCTCTCTCTAGGTCTGTCTGTCTGTCTGTCTCTCTCTCTCTCTCTCTCTCTCTCTCTCTTGCACATGCTCTCTTTCATGTTCGTTGCTCTTTTTCTCTCTTTCTGTTGCTCTTACTAGCCATCTTTTGCTTTCTTCCTCTCATGCCCTCTCGGTTACTATTCTCTCTCTCTCTTGTCCTCGCCTGCTTGCTCTTCTCTCTCTCTCTCTCTCTCTCTCTCTCTCTCTCTCTCTCTCTCTCTCTCTCTCTCTCTGGATCCCCTTGTCTTCTCCGATTCCCTGGATTGTTTTATCCCATCTTTTCCCTGTTGTTTGTTTCTCAGCTCGGCACTCCCAGCTCCTTTCGGCAAAGGCCCGTTGCTGTTTTGACAACAATAAGGACAAAGGTCGCCCCGCCTGGCGGTAAATTGCCGCACCCACCCCACCCTGAGGCGTGAGAAGAAAATTCAGTGAAAACCGATTTGCTTTTCCGGACCTTTTTCCAAGACAAGGAATGAAATAATTTTTTTTTTTTTAATTCTAAATAACCGAAGAAAGTGTAGATTATTTTGAAGAAGAAGAAAAGGTAAGAGAGAGGTAAGAAGAAGAAGAAGAAGAAGAAGAAGAAGAAGAAGAAGAAGAAGAAGAAGAAGAAGAAGAAGAAGAAATGAGAATAGAAACATTATTATATCTAGTTACAGAGAATAGCTTGGTTTGGAATGAGGCCAAACGGGGAATAGATGATGAGGAAGATTGTGTTGTGCCAGTCTCCAAATATTATTGCATCCAATACAACTCACTACTACTACTACCATTACTACTACTACTACTACTACTACTACTACTACTACTAATAATAATAATAATAATAACAATAATAATAATAATAGTAATAGTAGTAGTAGTATTAGTAGTAGTAGTAGTAAAGGAAAAAGGGAAAATACTGGGACTTCCTTTGGGAACTGAAGAAACTTGGAACATGAATGTTAACGAGCAGCAACAAAGAAAGTAAAGAACTAAATGAAAGAAAATTTTTAAAAAAGCATCGTTTGAAGTTCTGGTGTAGACTATTGGCATTACTCGATGGATTATTTGAACGAGTATCCTTACTGTTGTTGTTGTTGTTTAACCGAGTTTCAGCAGGCAAAAATAATAATCGTGGAAAAACGGAGGGCGTGATTTTGATTTTTTTGCCAATGAACTCTTAACTCTAGAAACATTTGTTTCACTACTCAGCAGTGTCAGTAAGTGAGCTTACTATGCACGGCCTTGGCGTGCATTTCATGAATAAAAATAGAGAGGTTGCGTCGGTGGCTGCAGTTATCATATCTGCAAATATACTTTGGGGGGGCTCGACTGTTAAGTCATTGGATTCAACATCACGAAGGACCAAGTAATTATTTATCCCATTTATTTATTCAAGTCATTTTCACAAACACCGAACTGATTGCTCAGAAGAAAACTGGCTCGACGTCAAAGTTCTTCTCTTCACCAATCATTCCCTGTTTTGTTGTTCGACTCTATGTAAAAGTCAGGGTTTCAAATGCTGATTTTCAAGATCCAGAGCCTGTTAGATTTCCTACAAGGGTACATTTTACTGGGTCCTGAGGGTCCCGAGGGGTCGCAGAGTCTCCAGAAATCTACGATAATGGATGCATATATCGAACACTATCATTCAAATTTGGTGTAAACCGACAGATTTATAAATCCGTAATTAGTAGAAATTATGACCTACAATATTGTGTAGTGCTTGGAAATGTAAAGGTATTAAGAATGAAAAGTCGTTGCTACCCTCAACAGACCAGTTTGGGCGCTCTTGCTGGGTTCACATTATTCATGAGTTCTGACATTTTCGTGTCTCTATGTAGTATAACTTCGCCCAGTCCTGACCGTTCATCGTAGAAATTTGAGATTGGCCACATACACTCCCCATAATGAGAAGGTAAAACCTTTACTTTTTGTTTCGTTTTCTTTTTTGCATTGCCCACAAAGGGTTTTTTTGTGAGCGTGCAATGTGTGTCTCCCTAAATTGACCTTTCAGTTTGTGTCCGATAGCATTCACGCTTGTTTTTTTAAAAATTCAGACTTTTTCACTGGTCACTGCCCAACCAAATGCAAGAGAAGCAACTTATTTTCTAATCAAGCTTATTTCCAGTTTTTTGATGGAACATCCCAAATATACCATACTACTTCAAAACATTGATCACGTGACTGTTTCTATTGAGTGACTATCTGGGCTCGTTTTTTCTTTCGGTTTTTGTTGTTTGTTATCATGAATTTATAGTCCAAACCATACTGGTTGCATTTTCATCAAGGTAACCTTGATTTTACCACCGGTACTGCTCAATTTACGAGGTAAAAAGAAGTGGTGATTCATAATTTCACTTGGAATGCTAGTATTACTTGCTTTCGTCATAATATCACTACTTCAGCATGATTTTATGGGGAAGCCATAGAGCTATTCTAGAACAAGCCTCCTGCTCGCACCTTTTTTTTCAGTTTGGTCAGGAATGTCCGCATAGATTTGATGTACCCTTTGATAGGCTATAATGATATATTATTTAGAAATGGATATATAATCCTACAGAATGATTATGAACGTGTTTTATTGTTTGAAACTGTATTGAATTTTCTCCCGTTATTACACGAAGAGTGTATCAAGGTGATTAGAATAAACAATTTTCTTTGATTGTTTATTCTATCTACGCTGTCTAAGCCAAGTGACTGGTGTTCTATCCTTCTAAAACCGCTTATTTTACTTCGATGAATCTGCGACAAGAGAAGAGAAAGGGTCTGGAAAAAATGTGTGCCCCCTGACCGAATTACCCCTAGAGGTTTGGCAGAAATACAATCTTCTGACATATTTCTCTCCGATTTCGTCTTCTGTTGGATAAGTAAAACTTAGAAATGATAAACGTTGTTATACCCAAGGGAGACAACTAGCTGTTCAAATGATGGTTTCTCTATTTGTGTTATTGTTTCAAGACATTTAATACAGACGAAAAAAAGATTAGTCTTGACATATTCAACGCATTAGATATTGCCTTTTTTTTTCGATTTAATCAGATCAACACCTTTAACGATATTTTCATTTTTATTTTAGACGGTCTCTAAGCATAGAAAATTGGATTATGAAGTTTTGCAGCATCCTCCTTGTTCAACTAACATTTCACCAACATATCATCTTATCAAGCATCTTGAATTTAATATCCATAATAAAAGTTTCAAAATAGGGAAACCATAATATGTGAATACTGAATTTATGAGCACTGAGCACAGATATTGCATAAAGATGACATTATAATAAGAGGATTGTAGGGAAAAGGTTATTGCTTAAAATGGGTTCCATTTTGATTAGATATTTACTATTATTGTTGTTTATATCATCTTTCATCTTACTATTCAGTGAATTACAGTTCGTAACATCCTAATATATTTATACTTCAAAGGTAATTTTCAGTTTATGATTTTCCATATTTTTTCACCTACTTTCTTAATGTTTTTCCCCAAATCAACTCTTGTATTAATTCTGCAATTCTACAATTCAGGCGTTAAATCTCATGAATTCCTTCTGAGCCTGATCATTGTTTATCATTGTTTGAATTTTTGATATGATCATTTTCCGAATTGTTGTCGATTAACAAAAGGCAAGAAGAGAGTCAGTGAGAGATAACGTTTACAAGATGCAGAATTGAAGACAGTGTAAAATTATCTCAAAAAGAAAGGAAGAAAGAAGAAACTGATAAGAAAGAAAGAAAGGGGAGGAGAGAGGGAGGGAGAAAGAGTGGAAAGACAGAAGAAATAAAAAAGATACGAAAAGAAAGAAAGAAGGCAGAAAAAGGAATGGACAAAAGATAGATAAGGATAAAAAAAAATAAACTTACGTCAGAAAGGAAGCTAAAGAGAAAGAAAAATCAAGAAAGAACGAAACAAAGAAAGAAAGGAACAGAAAGAGAAATACAAAAGTGTGGAGGGGAGAACAGAAGAAAGACAGAAAACAAAAATCGAGAAAGAAAACAAAAAGACTGGAAGAAAGGAAGAAAAATCAAAAAAGAAAAAAAGAAAAGGGCAGAAAGAAAAAAAGAAAGACGAAAAGAAAGAAGAAAAAGAAAGACGAAAAGAAAGAAGAAAAAGACAGAAAAAAAGAACCAAAGGCCGAAAACTATGCGTGAAGTAAAATCAATTAAAAACCGAGCGATTTTTTTTATTGATTGATTGATTGATGTAATGTCTCGGAGGGCAAGTCAAGTCAAGATGTTTAACAAGCACGTCTCGTCTGATTTGTGGGGGAAACGAGATTTGAAGACGCAGGGGGTACTCAGGGGCGGTGGGGTGTAGGTTGATAGAAAGGAAGGCAAAGATAAAAGATGGAGGGTGTCCAGATTGTCATAAGTCAAGTATGTCATTGAATGAGCAAGAGACTAGAGGAGAAGGGAAAACGTAGGAGGTAGGGATGAAAGAAAAATGGCTACTGGGTGGTAGGTAAGTAGCTGGGAAAAATTGGACAGGAGAGACAAAGGAGAGATAACTACTTTGGGGGAAAAAAAAAGAAAGCCAGAGAAGGAAAAAAAGGTGAAGATTTAAGCTACAAGGGAGACGAAGAAGAAAGCGAAAGGAATGAAGAGGGCATAGATAAGGGGGTCGGTGAAAGTAAAGAATGAACGAAGAAAGCGAAAAACGAAAGTGAGAGGAAAGACGGAGAAAACGGCAAAGAAGAAATAGGAAGCAAATAGAAACGTCAAGAGAAAGACGAAAAAGAAAGCTTATATAAAAGTAAAAAATGCGGAAAAAAAGCCAAAAAGGGGGTGAAGAAGAAAGCGAAGAGGAAGGAATGGAAGACAGGGGAGACGGGGGGGCTGAAATGAAGGTTATCAGAAAAGTGAAGAGGAAGGCGGAGAGAAAAGACAATGAAGAAAGCGAAGACGAAAACGAAGGAGAAAAGCGTAGAAGAAGGTGAAGAGGAAAGCAAAGATACACTGAGGATTTTAAACCGAAAAACCGGAAGAAAGAATGGAAATATAGTAAATATTCTGTTTAACAGGTCCCGAATTAATGGTTTTTGGATATAACAGTCACTTTCACTGCGTATACAAATGCACATGCGCGCAATTCACTTTTTGTCTTGGACATAATCCTGCATTCCTGACAGTGTATTCATGTTTTTAAGTGAATATTTTATTTATTTATTAAAGAATTTCGAAATCCTCACAACTTAGAATGACAGAAGTTTTAAGTATTAGTGTGAACTCGAAAGTAGCACAGCAACTAGAGCTAATTGAAATATTATAAAACAGAGTCTCAATAACATGTGTTTACGAAATTTACAGCGCAAAAAATGTCAAAAAGCGATAAAGTGCCATAGCGAATTCACAGATTCCTAATTTATCTTCGTATTTATAATCCATGTGATGTGTACTCAATACTGTGTATCAACAAATCATTTAAACAAAAGCGTTTTATCAAAAAATGTTAAAGTAGTTTTAATTCAAAATAAAACGAATTAAATTATTTTTCTCAAAACTGACAAATTTCCGATGGTAAATAAACATTAAGGCTCACTTCATTCTTTGTGATTCCAATCGAATCACAAAAAATAAAATGAGCCTTAAACATTGCAAGCGCAATCATTACGAAAGATTTTTTTGCTCTTTTTTATCGAATATTCGACTTTCCACTTTCTTAATCGTTGTTTTGTAAAGATATTGAGTTTTGGTATAAAAATCCTCGTTTCGTTCAATTTGAATCTAGTTTTTAATTCATTTTTATTGAAAAAAAGATTCATGTAAATTTCTGCTTGATTTCGGTCACTTTTCAGTACTAAATGATGTCAACTGAAAAATTTCATATAAAATTTAAGGTATATTTTCATATGATCGCAATAGATTTATATTCTATACGACATCAAAGATTTCTTACATTGAAATATTTGAATAGAATAGTAAAAATAAAAAATTTAAAAATTCTCTTTCTCTGGTAACATCCAACTTAACAGACATTCGCAATTAAGGGATTACCGTCCGCCCCTATTAGTCCGTTGAAATGAAGTTGAGTTAAATGGAGAATAAGAGAAAAATGCCTTCGGTTCATCAGCAGGACAAATAGGGGATTATTTGTAGGAACGGTTGGGATAATAGAAGATCATTTGTGGG
Source organism: Thysanoteuthis rhombus (assembly GCA_963457665.1). Taxonomy (NCBI): domain Eukaryota; kingdom Metazoa; phylum Mollusca; class Cephalopoda; order Oegopsida; family Thysanoteuthidae; genus Thysanoteuthis; species Thysanoteuthis major. Next base: position 20,316,104 of record OY735236.1, on the reverse strand, counting down.
AGGAGTGGCGAGAATAGGGGGGTCATTTGTGAGAGGGATTGGCGGAATAGGGGATTATTTGTAAGAGGGGTGGGCAAAATAGGGGATTATTTGTAAGAGGGGTGGGCGAAATAGGGGATTATTTGTAAGAGGGGTGGGCGAAATAGGGGATTATTTGTAAGAGGGGTGAGCGAAGTAGGGGATTATTTGTAAGAAGCGTGGGCGAAATAGGGGATTATTTGTAAGAGGGGTGGGCGAAATAGGGGATTATTTGTAAGAAGCGTGGGCGAAATAGGGGATTATTTGTAAGAGGGGTGGGCGAAATAGGGGATTATTTGTAAGAACGGTTGGGATAATAGGAGATCATTTGTGGGAGGAGTGGCGAGAATAGGGGATTATTTGTGAGAGGGTGAGCGAAATAGGGGATTATTTGTAAGAACGGTTGAGATAATAAGAGATCATTTGTGGGAGGAGTGGCAAAAGTTAGGGATTATTTTTGAGAGGAGTGGGTGGAATAAGGGATTATTTGTAAGAAGGGTCGGCATAATAGGGGATCATTTGTGGGAGGAGTGGCGAGAATAAGGGATCATTTGTGAGAGCGGTGGGCGAAATAGGGGATTAGTCGTAAGAAAGGGTCGGGATAATAGAAGATCATTTGTGGGAGGAGTAAGGAAAATTGGGGATTATTTGTGAGTGGAGTGGGCAAAATAGGGGATAATTTGTAAGGAGGGTTGGGATAATAGAAGATCATTTGCCGGAGGAGTGGGGAGAATAGGGAATCATTTGTGAGAGGGGTGAGCGAAATAAGGTTTTTTTTGTAAAAAGGGATTGGGATAATAAAAGATCATTTGTGGGAGGAAGGGGGAAAATTGGGGATTATTTGCGACAGGGATGGGCAAAATAGGGGATTATATGTAAGAAGGGTTGGAACAATAGCGGATCATTTGTGGGAGGAGTGAGGAAAATGGGATTATTTGTGGGAGGAGTGGTGAAAAATAGGGGATTATTTGTGAGAGGGGTGAGTGAAATAGGGGATTATTTGTAAGAAGGGATTCTGAAAACAGCGGAAGAATAAGAAAGAGGATGATAATGATGATAGATAAATGAAAAAAAAACAAAGAAGGTGCTCAGAGGGAAAGAAGACATTAGAATGACAAAAAAAAGTACCAAAGTTTATACGATTTCGAAAGACGGAGAGAGGAAAAAGAGAGAGGGGAGAGGGAGAGTGGTGACTATTTCAATGATTGTCTCTAGAAAGAAAATATTCTTATTTATGTACAGATAAGACATAAATAACGATTTGATAATTTGAGGAATAGAATGAATTTTTTGAAAAAGAAAACAGAAGAAGAAGAAGAGGAATAAAAAAAATGAGATCGAATGAGAAAAGAAAGGCTGGAAGAATGAAGACAGGAAGTTGTAAGAAGTAAGATGAAAAGAGTAAAGACAAGAAGACGAACAACAAAAACAAGAAAAGAAGAAGAGGAAGAAGAAGAACATCAACAACAACAACAACAAAAGAAGAAGGGAATGACAAAAGGAACAAAAGTGAAAAGATGAAGGGGAATGAAAAAGAGAAAAGGATTAGAGGGTAAAAATAAAAATTTGGGAAGGAAATGATATTGAAGAATGAGAAGAAGATGAGAAGAAAATAAAACGAGAATAAGGAAAAAAGGAGAATTAAGAAGGGGCAAGTTTTAAAAGAAATAGAAAATTTGGAAGAAGAAGAGAAGGAATAAGAGGAAAGAAAAAGGAGAATAGGGGAAATTAGAAGAAAAGAAGGGAAAGGGGAAGACAAAGAGGGTGAATGACAGTAAATGAAAGAATAATGAATGAATACAGAATGAAAAATTGGTTGAAACTTTGAAAGTTTGGGCAACTTGGAAGAAGGTTGGTTGGTTGTTTGAGGAGGTTCCATTGTAATAGAAAAGAACACAAGGTGACAGAGGCGACAACGAGGGGAGAGGAGGGAAGGGTGCCCCGGGATGGAAGGGGGAGAGGTGCCCCTGGGGTGGACGTAAAGAGAGAAAAATTAAGCTGAAAGAGGTCAGAGGTCGTGTCATTCAAGAACAAACAGAAACAAGGTTGACAAATGCAGGCAGATTTGCGCCCAAACGTTACAAATCTGCAAATGCCCGGATGAGCGCACTTGCGTACACACACATACACACACACACACACACACACACACACAGACAAACAAACAAACATACAAACATGGAATGCCAACATACGGAAGAATACAAACAATCAAATAGGCGCGCTGTGGAGCAATGGTTGTCAAGCTAGTCTAAGGCGACCATATTTCATGTCAGTGTTTTTGTTTATATGCAGAAGTAGTTGAAGAAGTAGTAATGTTGACTTGATTTTTATTAGGTAAAGCCTTGTCAGCAATCATTATTTTTTCACTCATAATCCTTCATCTTAATTTCAGTTGCTTTTCATCGCGACTACTCATACCATAAGTCTACGGCCATTTGTAACAATATTATCATGATTTTTATGTCAAATGAAGCGTTGTTAGCAATTATCAATTTTTGATTGATATTGTCTTTCAACTTGATTTTTGTTTCTTTTCATCAAAACAACCCGGACCGTCAAGCAATGCAGATCAGAAATAAGCTTTTGTCGAGACTTGAACTCACAATACCTGTTTTAGTGTAACACAAGACTTGTAAATGCTGCAGAACAGTGGTTGAAAGACGAAAGTATTTTTTATCTCTGCCACTCCCTGCCATTCCTTTTTGTTTTTTCCCACGTGTTAATGAAATATTCTGATGCAAAAGCTATCCCTGTCACATGCTGTTGAAATATTCAATAATAAACTATCCCTGTCACTTCCTAATATTACCATTTCCCAAACGTCAATGAAACGTGTGACAGGAAATGGCAGGGAGCCTGGTTATGATTGAGAATTAGTAGTAGAAGGAGTGGCAGAGAATGGCAGGGAGCCTGTTTATGATTGAGAATTAGTAGTATAAGGCGTGGCAGGGAATGGCCGGTAGTTTATCAATGTCTGAGAACATAATTAAGAAGTGACATGGAATGGCAGGGAGTGACAGAGGTAAAAAGTAACACTCATTAAGGGCGAATTTTGAAAACCTTTGTTTGTGCAGTGATCCTCACAAAGTATCCCATAATTTGGGCCCTATGCCAGACCAAGCTAAGCTAGGTTACAACCTAAAAAGTTTATCTGCTTGGACTGAAGCTTTTCAAGCTTAGTTTGACACAAGGTCATAATATTTAGTAAGAGAAAAACTCGTAATGTTTTGCAATACAGGTAACTTAAGTAATGGAATTTTGTTGAGATAAAAGAAACATACAGCATCTCTTGGCCTTTTTATTACTTCATGACAGTAACGATTCGAGGTCTGGATAACTGGCGATGGGTCAGTTGAATTTATGATCATGTCTTCTCTAGGTGTTGTAATGTGAATTAATGACTCATAACTCGAGTTTTATAGTATTTAGTCATGTCTCTAATGTAATTTCTATCTAGCCAATCTGCAATCCCTGTAGGTTATTATATTAAGTTGTCGCATTTAAAATGTCAATTTCTTAATAGTAAGATGAAGCATGTTAAAAACTACACAACAAATAAAATATTTAAGCATTTAATCCATTTAAAACAAAGGCCCTCTTCCAGTAATCCTCTTACGATATGCCATATCTATAAAGAATAAAAAATGAATTAAAAAAAAGATCTCCGGGTTTAGTGATACAAATTTAGTAAAAGCACGAATTATGGCTTCCCTATTGAATCATTTATTGTGTATATGAAATTCAAACTGCATGAAAAGATGATATGTAAGAGAAATGTCAAGTAAATATGTCGGGTGCTGCTAGACTTCATATCGTAAGTCAGCTGAGAGGTGTGATATGTAATACTGTCATTTAGTTAATGTTAGACTTATTTTTTCCTACTTTTCAACATATCCCATTGCCTTGAAATGAACATGAAATGGTCGTTGTTGAAGCCCTAAAATTTCCCAAGAGTGTTCCAAACGTTGTCCGTGGATCGTGACCACTATTGTCAGGATTTCTTCATCATTAACAACAGGTGTGGGTTTCCCTTGAGTTTTATTTATCGATATCCATATTTTCATTCCTGAATCTATTGGATCAACGCTGAACAGTTTGAACTGTGATAGTCTTCACGTTCTTGGCTTTATCACCAATTTTAGCGATGTTGCGTCCTAATTGTACTTAAAAATTAACTACTTCCGAAACTCTGGTTCAAACCGGACGAACATCTATGTTTTACCATAATCATTGGTGTTCTATCCCATGAGGCACAGTACTCCTCTGTGAAGTCAAATCCAAGGGGCTCAGGATCCAGCGTGAGATCTAAAGACCAGCGTGGAGTAAAGATAATTTTTGAGAAGTTCCTACACATACGTTAGCGTGTGTGGTATGCCCACATTGAACTGAGCTTGTGTCACATCCTGTTCTCGTGAGGGCTCAAGTAATTAGAAAAACTATATTTCTGCTAAGGATTTAAAAACTTCCAACAGTAATGAATTAGAAAATGGGATTACATTAGTAAATATCTCACATTTGGCATTATTCCATCAGATGTTATAAAATCAACATTCCAAGTGCAGCAATACATCATGATATTGTCCAATCCTCTTTCAATCATCTACTGTGAAAAGAATCGATGATGATTGCACCTTGTCAAGGGTGACAATGTGACTAGCAGCACTCAGCTTATACTACTTGGGTATGTAAGTTAGTCATAGGAGAGTAATTTGACCAGTGATTACTCACTCGCTTTCTCTTTCGTTATCTTCGTTCTATATTCGTGATGAGACATAGAGGTGTCTGTTGAGCATAGGGAGAAGTTGATTTATGTCTATCATAAGGGTTTTAGTGCCAAGTGTACAGAAACAGCTTCACTGGTAATCGGAATTGATTCTTTTTAAGTTAATATCAAATAAAGAACTGCAGATTGTTTTGCATTCGATTCGGATGAAAATATAGTCTTTCATTTTTAATATTATTCGGAACTGGTTGTTCTGAAAAAATATGAACCATGAAAATATTGAATAACTTTTTAAAGCAGTGAGATTTTGAACTAAAATTAACAGTACAAACTGCGGGTACGCTAAAACTTTTCAACAAAATTTGAGTTTTTATGTTTCAGTTGCGTAACCACAAGGACGATTTGGAAAACATTGGTTCCTGTCTGGAATGTCTTCTTTGATTTTCTCAAATGGTGATTGGATGTGATGTACGTAAGTCGAATCACTTAGCATTGGTTGGTGCCAACCATTCTAAATTTTCATTGTGCGTTTTTTGTTGTTGTTTTTTTTACAGAACACACAATTTGATGTAAGAAGACATTTCATGTGTAATAACCTAATATACGTGTCAATGACGTACCGAGTAAACACCTATAAGCACTTATCGTAGAAGACTTCTCTTGCAGACAAATTGTTAGCGAAATTAGTTTGACACATGATCATAACATTTCAGTTCTAAGAGGGAGTCGAACTGGTAATGTTTTGTGAGACAGGTGGAGTAATGATGGTAAACGTTCACTAAACGGAATTTACATTTTTGGCAGATTCAATTACAATGATGTTAAGGGCTCAAAAACCTTCAATAATAATGAATTCTATCTCTATTTACATGGAATCTGAAAAACAATGCAATCACATTTAAAAAAATCTTTCACTTTTAGCATTATTCTCTACGATGAAAAAAACGACATTTCATGAGTAACGAACGAGACGCGCCAAAATACACACGCTTTCTATAACACGTATGCGCGTACACACTAAAAGAAAATCTCATTTTTCCGGCTTTTGTTTTTTGTCTTTTTGGTAGGGGGCTTTTTTTCGGTTTTTTTCCGGTTTGACTATTTGATTGGTCATTTGTCAGTATAGTTTGTTTTTTTTCCTTTTCTTTCCTTTTTTTTCTTCTTTTTTTCTTTTTTAGTCTTTGTATTTTTGATTTGAAATGTTTGGTCGATTTTCTTTCGAGAGGTTTGGAGTTGGATGAGGACTTTTCAACAAGCTTCAAAATAATATCATCAGTCACTTGCATGTGCCCGAGCGACAAAGAAGAATTATGACTTGTGTGGGGACCTTTATGACCCTGACGCATGCTTCGTCCCTATGACCTTGGCTCTCTTGATGTCAGGAGAACAAAGATCTCTGACAGCCAATCTGGGAGAAGGAAGAAAGAAAGAAAGGAGAAAAACAAAAGAAAGAAAATGGTGAATGAGAGAAAGAAAAGAAGGAAGGAAAGAAGGAAAAAGCGAAGGGGGAGAAGTGGGAAAAAAGAAAAAGGAAGGAGGAAGAAAAAAGTAAGACAAAGAAAGAGTATGAAAGAGGAGAAACGTAAAGATGAAGAAAAAAGAAAGAATCAAATAAACGAAAGAAATCATAAGAAAAAACTCAATGATCAAAGGGTGAAAAAAGAAATGAAATATTTGGACAAACGATGTGTGAAAAAAAGAAAAAAGTTAGAGAAAGAAAAGGGCACTACAAATACTACTAAATGGAAAACGAGGAATCATGACATGAAGAACGAAGGAGAAACATTAAACAATAGAATTAATGAATGAAAAAGAATGAATGCTATTGAATGAAAAATAAGAAAAGGAAAAAATATTAAATGAAACGAAAGAGATCGTAAATCAGAAACTAAACATAGAGAGAAAAAATGAGTAAACAAATATTACACAAAAAATAAAAGGAAAGAAACGATGGATGAATGAAGAAAAAAATGAATGAACAATCTTACAAGAAAGAAAACGAAAAACAAAAACGAAACGGAACGAATTCGGATGACGGTGTATCAAACGAATACGGAAGGCCAGGCGAACAAAAAATAACAGAGCAAAACAGATTTGTCGGTTCCTGTTGACCCGGGCTGAAAATAACTGGAAACATTTTTTTTAACACATAACAAAAAAACAAAAAAACATAAACGAGGAGGAGAAGACTATAGAAAAAAATTCTGGGGATTTTTTTTTTATCAATTTTTCATTTTTTCCCCACATTTATTCCTTTTTATGTACTTTTTTTGCATTTTTACTATCGTTGACTTTGACAGCCATGTAATTCATCAGCTGCTAATATTAATTCTTTGTCATGTCGTGTCCTGCTGTCTTTCACAAACATTTTTGAGTAATACACCGATTAGCACAACCCCCGTATAGTACTGATTTGTTACAGCGCGTCTTTTCTGATATTTTTCAGCAATGCATTTAGTAATGTTAAATTTCGAAATTAATAATGATAAAAGACATCGTCGACAATCTCTGAAATAATTGTATACTGTACATTTTGGTTAATGTGCCATGTGTATGAGAATAAACACATACTCTCACTTATGGACAATAATATACAATAATCATAGAGTGGTATACATTGACACCCAGCGATATTTCCTCAGCGCTGGAAAGTAGCTGTAAGATGAGATGCACAGCACTAATCCATTACATAATTCTCTCCAATACCCAGCCATTTACTTCAACTCTCATTTATCCATATATATTTTTCCTCTCAACATGTATTGGACTGCAACAGGTTGCTAATTCCACAAGTTTCTCTACTGCAGATTCTGACGATGCCTGTGATAAGGCGAAAGGCATAAAGTTCCATCTTATTTATTAATTTTGATACGTAAATTACGTCATCTCACGCTTTCATTTTCCACGCTGTCATTTACTACTATCATTCTGTTGGATTATCTTACATCAACACAATGAATGACTATCTATCTCCGCCCCTCTCTCTCTCCCCCCTCTCTCCCCCCCCTCTCTCTCTCTCTCTCTCTCTCTGTCAGTTCATTTATCATTCTATCTATCCCTCGATCTATCTCAATATGTTAATCCATATATATATGTATTTATATGTATATATACATATGTCTTCCCATCCATCTCAGTTTGTTTATATATATACATCCCTATCTATGTTATCTCTATCAATATTCGGACCATCCTCATCTTAGTTGTTTTTCAAGATGAGGATGGTCCGAATATTAAAAGAAATAATAATAATACCTCATCTCAAAAATTTCAGAGATACCCTATCTATGTGTTTATCAATCAATCGATCTATCTCAATATCTTTGTATCTATTTATCTATCTCAATCTGTTCATATATTTACATATATATGAGTCCATCTATCTATCAATCTATCTATCAATCTATCTATCCATCTATGTATCTATCTATCAGTTCATATGAAACTATTGTCTTAACAGTATAACGTTTCCTTTTTATGAACGATGTACCAAAGTTTATATTTTGCAGAAGTAATAAGAAGCTGAATAAAGTACAAATACATTTCAAAGATTCCCCTAAACATTACACAAATGGTCGTGCAATTTAGCATAAATCTCATCAAATCTATAATCAACGCGCTGTTATAGCACAAGTTGATTTTGTACAACTATTAACGATTTTATAAGTATGCTGAACGATCGAAGATTTTTCTGGAGACCCCTTTTTCTAGAGTCATTTTCAAATATTATAATTGATGCACTATCGGGAAATAATTGACGCAAGGGCATGATCAATACAGGGGTGTGGCACTCGCCCTTCAGTCCACATCTATGTTGTTCACGTAGGCACATCTCCCAAGTCTCTACTTCATCATCAACTCTTCTGGGTGGAGAGACATTTGACAATAGCCCATTGACTCATATGACTAAATGGGTAATATTAATCAGGTAGAATTTTTAGAATTATTTCCCCTATCCTGAATTGATATAATTATTTTGTACTCATTGAGTTTTCACACCAGCAGTGACTGGTGGCCTACACTTGAGATCAAGTGACAGAAACACTCTTCAATACACCATGAATTGCCTCAGTATTCTAGCTGATTTTAGTAGTGCTGTCATCTGAATGTTCCCGGTTCTTTCCCGTAGTTTCAGTACTTTTAGTTTCTTCGCTGAGCTTTTTGAAACTGTTTTGAGGGCTCCAAATATGATCAGTGCTAATGGCACCTTCGAGTTTTTTTGTTTTGTTTTTTGGGGGTTTTTCTTCAGTTCTTTGGCAAGATATTTTCAGCTTTTCACTTCCTTCTAGGTTCCTTCTATGGTCTACCGGGACAGCGAAATCTACTGACTCGTTACATCAGATGGCCAGTAGATTTCACACGAAATTGAGAGACAGCAAGATTCTGCAAATCACCAGCACTTTCCTTAGGATTCTTGCAGACCCCAGCAACGGCTGAGTATGGACAGTTGTAATTCTTATTTGAATCTCTATTTTTTCATAATCTCGTCCCTAGTATCCTCAGGGCGTAATCCTGTGAGGCAATTATCAAAACCGAAAATAGCTAGGGAGAGGGGCGAAAAAAGTAGTTTAATAAGAAGGGAGACGGGCTGATAACTGCTACTGGTACAATGTATGACAGACATGGTTCTTATTGTACAACATTATTGTTATTGTCGTTGCTGTTGCTATATACAATAGTATACAAATAATTATGTTGATATCAATCGAAATTACGTTTGTTAAAACATCAGACGAACATATTTCTATCAGAATTACCTTTAACAAACAAAAAAGATGAAATGAACTAAGTAAAGAATAGAAAGAAAGAAAACAAAGAAAATTTTTTTTTATAATGAGAGAACAAGATATCATGTAAATAAAGTGAAGAGTGAGAAGAAATAGAAGAATGAAAATAGAAGGAAGAATGAAAAGAAAGGAAAGAAAGAAAAAAGAAAAAATTCCCCAAGAATGAAATTAATTTCATAAATATGGAATTTTTCTCCATCATCCTTCATTTTGTCTGGATAAAAAGGTCCGAAAATGGAGGAGACCCCAGTGACCTTTGGTAATTGTCTGATTAGTAAACAATCCGAGACTTCTACCCGTCACACCATGAACTTCCACCCCACCCCTACTCGCCAATGTCCATTTGAAGATGATTCTCATCTATTTTGTATTCCTCTTCTAGAATATCATCAGCAGCAGCATTTTTGCCTCTTCTTTGAACTTCCCTTTTTTCAATCAGTAAGAATTCATGGAAATTTAATCTAAACTTCTTTGTTGAAAACGCCAGTAGACTCCTGTTATTACAGCGGACTCAGGGAGAGCATTTACAACAAATTTGCAGTCAAAACGGATGTATTCGAAAATACGACTTTCAAATTAAAGAATATGCCCAGCAAATCATTCAGATTTTCATCTGCTCAATAAAAGGTATGATCTCTGACAAACACGCCTTTGAAATGTGTGAGGGATTGAATAATGCCGTAAGAACTAGAGCCGATAAAATGGGTGTTTACCGTATTTTGAACTGATCTTGCCGTTTAAAAGTGTCGGATGATTCGAGACCAGTATTTCTATCCAGAAATTATCCATGTACATCATGAACAGTGTGACCTTTTTTTCATTTTGTTTCTGTGTTACTAAAAGTTGACTCTTCCGTTTAAAGGTAACAATTTTGCAGATTAAATTTCCCATCAACCATTTGAAACAATAGACACTTACATTCAAAAAAAAAAGTTCAGCCATTTTTAGATATAATCTCATTGATAAGCCATAAATATTTACTTACACTACCAAAAGTTCTGAAGAAATGTCTCTAGTTTTGTGAATGGTCATCAACATCAGAAGACTTTTACGGACGACTGAATTTCTTGTCTGTGTTGTTACCATGCTGTTTCGGTCAGTCCACCACAATATTCCTTACAAGGAAAGGAAAATATAACACTACAACCCGACGTTATAAGCGTTGCTACGATTGGAGAGAGAATTTACAAACGGTATACCTGAAGAAGGTCGTACAAGGGATCAGCCAAAATGCAAACAACAGGAAGACGTTTAATTGTCCGAAAAATTCTTTGAATGATGCTTTCAAGAAGTGAACAATTAAGTCTTAATGTAAGAGAATGTGAAGAAACCGCTCGAGCCCCACAGAATCACACATAGATATTTTACCAAATTCAGTACGTCTTCCACTTATACATATGTGTGTGCGCGCGCGCGTGTGTGCGTGTATATTTGCCTGTCTATCTGTCTGTCTATTTATTTGGTTATAATATTCAACAATATTAAAATAATATCATGACATTTAGTAAAAAAAAATGATTTTCCATGTTTCATCTATTCGGTCTCATCAGAAACAATGTTGAAAAATGAAAGTTTCAAAAAATACCGTTCAGCTCATATTCTGCAAGGACAACGCAGATTTTTTTTTTTTTTCATTAGAGTTGTTGTTTTTTTCATGTCCATAAAGACATTAGCTTCTATTGGTGCTTATTGTCAAATAACTCAAAGTTATTCAATAATTTTATGAATATAAGTTTCGGTTACATATTTTTCCACAATAAACAGTAAACATCATACTTAATAATCTGCATTTTTTTCTGCAATGGGAGGGCAAATCGTTTCTATGTTCAATTAATATAAAATTACGACTAAAAACTAAAAACATCGTGTGAGGGTTCACAAAAGCATTCATCTCATCAGTCGCGAATTTTAAAAAAATATTTGAGAATCTCTGCTGTAAACCTTCATTCATTTTTTACTATTTACTTCTATATTACATTTTTAGTTGATTTTTAGGTTATGATTTCTCCCACCAGTAAAAGTGAAAACATATTAAGAATTTCTTTTCTAAAGATTTTTTTGTGCTTCCAATCAATAACACCTCTGTTACCTTATGGTTCGGGGTGCAATTTACAAGGTAACTATAATGCTGAACTGGAAACATACTTTCCGTCTCACGTATGTTTTTTAACAGCAATTTTTTTTAATATAGTTCTTTTTGATCCTCTAAATAAGGTATTTCATATCGGCAGTAACATAAATACTTCGAACTTTACCCCCTCACATCTGACATAAAGTAAGCGTCCAGGTCAGCATTATAGTAAGAACGTGAATACCCCCCACACACACACACACCCAAACTAAAAATGTGTCCTTTTCAAAAACTGACACTTTCCAAAACGTTATGGGAGTCTTATTGATTGAAAGTACCACAAAATAAGAACAAAAGCAAAAAAAATTATATAGTTTTCAAGTTTCAGTGGTTAAACTTTTAAATCAAAACTCAACCCAGGCCATGATTCAACAATATTCTGTAAACAGCGCAAATTGTAATTAAGGAATAAGCTCCATGAGTAAATAATCTATTTTCAATTAGTTGTGTTATGTACGAAGAAATATATTAATATATTACTTTCCACTATGTTGTCACAATTGAAGTTATTTTATCCCAGCTAGTATAGATTGATAGATATCATATTTTTCACAGGTAATAACTATTTTTCTATAATTACATGTAAAATTTTCTGTATTAAGAGGAGGTTTAATTTGCTGTACTTAGAGGGTGTAGAGTGTTGTTGTTTCACCAAGCCCATCTCATCAAGAAATTCACAACTCCCCGACACGCAGATGCGTCGAAGCAGCTCTTATATCCCAATGTAATGCAGTGACTCAAAGGTATGGGTACTTTCAGATTGCAAATCCTCTAAATACTTTGATTTTAAAACAGAACCACAAAGACACGATACACTACAACATAAACAACACCAATATACAAGGTATTGGCTCACAACTGAAGTCATTCCGAAAAATCATACAAGCACACATACCCCCAATTTAAGAAAAGTAAAAGAAGTGTCACCCACCATCAACCAAAAAGACTAAATGAAAACAACACACCTACTTCTATCCTGCCCCACATACACCAACACCTATCAATAGATTGTTTGACCCCCCCCTCTTATCAATCTCAAAATAAAAATAACAAAAACCATCTCTCCCTAAGAAATGACCATTTTCACTGCCTCTCTTATTCAAGAAAAGCCAAACACCCACAGAGACAAGATACATACATCCCCTGGCCCAGCCTCTCATAGACCCATCTCATTTCAAACCAAATGTCACCCTCAATTACACAGATACAAACAAGTCCCCTCCCACTCCAACCAAACAACGAAACACAAGAAAAAATACACATTCTCCTCTTCGATATTGAAATGTAAACAACATATTTTTCTCTGTGAAACCGCCACAAACATTTTTCTCTGAAAAAGATGGCTGGCCCCCGTCGAAATGCATCGAACTGTGCCCACAGAATAATAATTAAAATACATTGAGTTCTAACACCTATCTCCCGAGTTTTTCACTTCGCCTTCCAATTGTCATTTTCATCTACAATGTTGTTTATAAAAGCAGTACAAAGATTTTATATAATTTTGTTTATGACCTGAATGAATTAAGAAGGGATACACAGATATGTGAGAGTTGACTCGTAAAAGAGGTTCAGGTCAATGAGGGTCTATATATTAGTAAATGGTATATGTTTATGCATGTAGTTTGAATATAAGTGTGTTTGATGTAGAGCATGTGTGCGTAAACATGTTCTTGAAATGCATGTGTGTGGGCTTCAGAGGATTTCTCTAAAGCAAGTCTTACTAGCCAGTTTGGCTCAAATGCCATAATCTAGATCGTAGTTAAGATAGTCACGCCCTAACCACAGTGCGATCAGTGCATTCGACTCCTTGTAAAACATATGATACGCAGGTGTTTATTGTCTACCTGTCAGGATTGACAATGAATGCAACAGCTTTTTCGCTGTTTCAACTACCGGGGCAGAAAAGTAATAATGGGAAAGTGGTTTGTTCAATTGCTCACACACCTGTCGAGACATCTGGTGATGGGGCAAAGGATAGTCTCCAATGAAATTCGACTTTGTGCCGATAACCGTAACGGTACTTCACACCATCCAGGTGTTATTCCAGTGCTATTATCAGCCCTGGATTAACCATTAAGCAAAATAAGCACGTGCTGAGGACATCAAACGAGCGGGGGGCAGAGGCTATAACAGAATTTTACCAACAACTCAGGAGCAAATAATGTATCTTTCTATTGGCATTTTTCCCTCATAACAATTTCTTGAAGAAATGAAAATCAAAGTGAGAGCATTGTAAGTTTTGTTCACTATGTATTACGTTGATCTTTCGTAATGAGCGTCTCTTTGTTTATTGGCATCCAATTCTTATGTAGTTATACTCAATGACCGTCCCTTTGTTGGATTTAGAGTCGCTTTTGTATCCTCCCAGTAACTTCATTCAATGCAATTCTGGTGCTGTAGTATTTACTGTAAATAAATCTTATAGTAAGTTTTGTTTCATTTTGATAAATTTTGTTTCACAGTTTAGTATTGTTTTTATTTCAAATCACATATAGATGGGGGCCTCGGGCTGGCCATGTTGCAAGAATGGGGGACAACCGATGGACATCACGACTCACGACACGGATTCCCCAAAGATCACATGTGCAACCGAGGCCGGCAGAATATTAGATGGAGAGACGAGCTAGACAAGTTCAGGAAGTACTGGCTCCGCGACGCCCATGATAAAGAAGTGTGGCAAATCCTGGGGAAGATCTATGTCCAACGACGGACGTTGAAAGACTGATGATGATGATGATGATGATGATGATGATGATGATGATGATGATGATGATGATGATGATGATGATGATGATATATGGGGGCACCATATTCTCTTCATTACTCAGTGCCCCTGGCTATTATACATACATCTGTCTAGGGGGGGGGGACTTAAAATCTCACCATCATATGTACAAATGGGTTTACTTCGCGCCCCTGTCGTCACTAACCTGAAAATGTGATTGTTTTCTGTGTCAATTAATTCTTTTCCGGCATGTTAGATGCATATTATACATATGAATTTGGGGTTTACTGTATCCTATATAATTACAGCTATTATAGTTCATTATATTTTTGCTAAATCAGATTATTCAAAAAGTTTTTAAAAAACCAACACAAACAAACCTTTGTCCTGACTGACTAACTATTTCCCCTAACCCTAATCCTAAACGTAGGATAATATAATAACTGCTGAGTTGCAAAAATGTTCCTAATTTTCTTATTTGTATTTATTTAGCAAACAAAAGTACACTGAACTATAATGGGTATAATTATCTGGTGTGATAAGGACTAAGGAAATACACCCCTATCCCGAATACATACTCCGAAGTTCTACACGGGTGATCAACGAAAAAAATTCAAGTAGCTTAATAGTTTCATTAAAATATTCGAAATAAACAGCCTCTACTTTGTACCCCGCAAATAATATGAAAAATGACGTTGGGCTTGTGTTAATGGAGGTTTGGGTTCATGCCTTTCTGATATAAATATTTGCGTAGGTCGATTTGCCTAACCACAAAACAGGCCAACACAAACGATTTGAAAGTCACGAAATCGTTTGTCGAAAATAGTACCTGGTCCACAGGTGTTCTTTTCATGTTTGCTGGGGGGGGGGGTAACTGGGCCGGTCGAAATGCACCCCCACAAGAGATTGTTGATTCCCATTCTACCGGACATTATCTTGTAGGCCTTGTTGGAAGCTGGGGAGCCGAGATGGAGAGCCGGGGTCGGGGGGATAATGCATAGGGTTTGGGGGTTGAAGGAGAAAGAGAAAGGAAGAAAAGAAAAAAAAACATTTTTTTCTTCTTGGTGGAAAAAAGTAACAAGCCGAGCGTAAAAACTAGTTTTCTTCTTATCTATCGAAGCGTTTATCGACATATTCTCCGCAACGCTTAACATATTTAAGTTTTTTTGGAGGTCTGCGTGTGTACGTCTGAATACATATATATATATATATATATATATATATATATATATATATATATATATATATATGTATATATATGTGTGTGTGTGTGTGTATATGTATATATATATACATATATATATATATATAGAGAGAGAGAGAGGGGGGGAGCAAACAAAAAAGAACAAAATTTCAGTGGCGTATGCATAGTGATAGAATGAAACAAGAATTAATCGGAATTTTTTTCAAGTTAATCGGAACTCAAGTAATTTTTCAATTCTAATGGAAATTACTTATTGTAAAAAATTCATTTCTTAATAAGTACCGAATTTTTATCAAAATCCAATAGTTGGTAGATTTTTTTGCAGAATTATAAAACCTTGATGCTTTTCTGGTGTTAATTTTGCGGAAACTTTCAATGCAAAATGTTAAGATTATTTTTTGTTCAATTTGTTGAAACTTTTTACACTATTTCCCCAAATACATCCGGTTATATGTAGTGCGCACAGATGATCATAATTTCAGATTTTTCTCCGATCTTTCTTCTTTCAGGTGGTATAAAGATTCTGACGATGAAATTAATTTTCATACGAGATTTGGCGTTTTTCCGTGAGATGTTGATTTCCTGCCGACATTGTTGTTCATTGTTTCATGTCCTTTGTGAATGACACAGTAGCTGTCCACCTTTTCCTGACCCATTGCAGCTATATATATATACATATATATATATATATATATATATATATATATAGAGAGAGAGAGAGAGAGAGAGAGAGAGAGAGAGAAAGAGAGAGAGAGAAAGAGAGAGAGAGACACACAGACAGACAGAGAGGGGGGATAGATAGATAGTTTGTATTTGGTAAAAATATCTACCTGCGCTCATGTTGAGTACATAGTTTTCTTACATTTACTCACTTTAAGACTTGATAGTAGACAATTGCAAAGCTGTTAATAGTGTAAATAAATGTTTACGTCTAATCAATTTTATATAAAGTTTTATAAAAAAGTGACTGAACTCGTTTTTAATCATTGCGTTGGGATAGCGATTTGAATTTGAATGACGAACTACAGCCGTCCGATTGTGCGTGCAACAAAGAGCAGTGTGAACTTTAACTGTATTTTCTCGGCGAAAGTAAAGGCTGACCGACATTCCTTTCATCAAGTTCACGTGGAAGACAGTTTCCAAACTTCTTAGTTTTCTCTGAAGCTTCTAAATTTCATTTACACTTTATGTATACGCACACACACTCATGCGGGCATATGTTATATATATATATATATATATATATATATATATATATATATATATATATATATATATATATATATATATATATATATATATATATGTGTGTGTGTGTGTGTGTGTGTGTGTGTTTGTGGGTGGGTGGGTGGATGTGAAAGAGAGAGAGAGAGATAGAGAGTGTGTGTTTTAAGAAAATGGACATATTTTGGTCCGACAGGATTATGTATTTTGACATTTTGTATATATATGTATATATAAAATGTTAAATATGTATATATGTGTGTGTGTGTGTGCGCGCGCACACACACACAAATAGACACAGGCACATACATATGCATATATTCTAGAAAGATTTGCAGATTTAAACACTAAACACATTAAAAAAAACCTTTTTCAATAGATTTTTTTGTTACTTCAGTCAACCATTTCCCAATATCCGTCAATTCAATTAATGCAATCTTCAAAGGTGTTTTTTTTTTCTTTGTTACCCCTATACTTTGTTATCATTGTACAATGTATAAATTGTCTCTTGTTGGGATCACCAGTTGTTTACCACGTAACCGTTTCGGGGATTTAAGAAACAAAACATATACATTGACATGGTGCCCCCACAATGTTGATCAAACATCACCTCCCTTTATTATGTAGTTTATGCCATACGAGTAGTTAGTCGTTTTATACAAGGTTTTATGTGTATTGTTTATTGATATTGTTTTATACTTCTTATTTAGTTTTTTGGAACAAGGCTCACTAACGTAGAATACCCTAGCATACACACAGACACATACACACACACGTATCAACACACACACACACACACACACACACACACACACATCAACACACACAAACACACACATCCACACACACACACACACACACACACACACACACACACACACATCCACACACACACACACACATTAATACATATATCTAACTATTTGTCTCAGTCAGCACGCCGTCTCCTTGCGTTTTTTGTTGTTTTGGGGCTTTGTTTTGGGGTTTGTTTGTTTTTTTTTTCAAATCAGAAATTTATTTCGCCTGGATAGATAACTATCAACAACCCCTTAACTCTTAAACCTCTTCGCGAGGGGCCCACCTACCCCCCGAGCTCCAAGTGCAACGTTCGTAATACCTTTCAGATATAAAAACCAACGCAAGTGTTAGACCTCTTTGAAAGAGAGAAAAAAAAACTTTTTTATTACGGTTCTAACACGCTCTGATTGTGTGGGCGCGAAAGTTGAAAAGGCTGGAGAAAGATAACAAAAGATCAACTTGGAAAGAAACGTGCGTGTTCGGCTTTCGTACAGGAAGCGAATAGTTCTTTTGACTCTAAATGTGAGGATTGTTCATCTGCAAAAACCGAGAGAACATATTTTCAAGGGAAATAGATGCCAAAGACATCGAACAGGTGATAAAAATCCTCTTTCAAGCCAATCCTTTGTCAAAGTAAATTTTGATTTGAGTTTCCCTTCTTTTAGGGGTATAGGTGGCCTAACGGTTAATGCCATCGATGAACCGATTTGGTTGGGACAATTTGCGTTGACTTCGTGCTAATACCTTTGGGAAAGACATGAATCCACACCCCACCATTTACGGATAAATTAGTCCTGTAAAGCCGTCCATCTAGCTGCCCATCATCATCCTACGCAGCAGCCTTTTAGCGTCCTTCGTTGGACATAGATCTTCCTAAAGGTCTATTATGGGCGCTGCGTAACCAATACTTCCTAAATTTGTCTAGTTTATCACTCTGTCTTACTCTGTGCCGGCAGTTATGAAAACCCAACATTTGTACAAACCCTGATTGGATCTCCATTAATCGTTCGAGAAACGGAGACAGAAAAGATTGCTTCATGAGTCACGTGACACGGTAAACAACTTAGCATTGCTTCTTCCTCAAGCTGATATCGATAAATCGACTCCCTAAACTTCTTATGGGGAACGGATACGAACAATCTATATGTATAGGAATCCCCTATTCTTGATTCAATAATTCAGTAAAATGACGAATTAGCATTTATTTTACTCAAGTAATTCTTTTTCAACACACACACACACACACACACATATATATATATATATATATATATATATCAATAAATATATATATATATAAATATATGTACAAATAAATTCGTGTGTATACCAGATATGTCCAAAAAGAATCCGAACTTTTGAAATAACGTAACAATGAGATGCTTTAACGTTATTGCTAATGTTATGCTGTATAGCAGTGACAGCAACACATTGAGAAATTGCATTCAATGATCTGTAGAAATCGTTGCCTGACTGTCCGTGGATTTTTCGAAGAGGTGAGGTTCTATAAAAGTCTGGCGACGATTTCCACTGATCACTGAATGCAGTGTCTGAACGTGATCACCGTCCGTTGACTTGAAAAGAAAAAAAATGCCAAACGCATTACACCCGTTCATTGTAACACGTGTAGCTGAAATACTAACGAAGGTGGCAGGATGGAATTTCTTTTTACGGAAGAACAAAGTTACTCTACATAACATAATAATAGTGAACATGCAGAAACGTCCTATTATTGCGCCCTTTCAAAAGTTTGGATTCTTTTTTAACAAAACTCGTATCTATATATATATATATATATATATATATATATATATATATAAGGATTAATAAACCTTACCACCAAAAACTTCACTCCTGAGTCTGTCTCACTCTCTAAAGTACACATTATATATATATATATATATATATATATATATATATATATATATATATATATATATACATATATATATATATATATATATATATATATATATACATATATATATATATATATATATATATATATATATATATATGTAAGTTTATATATATATACATGTGCATGTGTGCGTATCTGTGGTATTTATACACAATCATATACACACATATACACATACTATGTCTGTGTATATGCATATGGGCATGCATTTATGTGTGTTTAGATACAATATATGCATGTATAGATATGAAAAAATTCCAGCGCACGTATACATATATATGTGTATGTATATATAAGTAGGTGTATTTTGTATCATACACATAGAGAATGTATATGCGTGTAAATGAGTGTGTAGATCAACTATTCACAAACATATATATATACGTACACAAACGTGCAAATATGTATACTTACATGGGTATATGTCATTATACATTGTGTATACGCACATCTGCACATGCATGTATATATCCCTATATATGAGTGTCTATTGTATCTATACACACATGCACATATACGTATATATATATATATGCAAACGTATGTGTGTGTATGCATTTACATATGCGACAATATATTGTACCTATGCACACGCACGTATATATACACACATGTGTCAGTTTATGATTGTATATGTATTCATGTACGTGAGTGTATTATTGTATTTACATACAAAAGCACAGATATATACTTATAGATGTATACATGTATGTACGAGTGTATATGCATTTATTTGGAGTACATATTGCATCTACACACATATGTACACATATATACACTATATGTATATACGCATGTGTTTGCATACGTGTGTACATATATACACGTTTATATAAAAGCAGGTGTGTATGCATTCACATATGTGTCTACACACGTACGTACGCATATATGTGCGTCCGTATGTGTGAACATTTATATACGTGAGTGTATATTGTATCCTGCATATATATATATACATATATATATATATATATATTTTTATATATATAAAAATATATATATATATATATATACATATATATAAATATATGTATATATATATATATATATATATATATATATATATATATATATATATATATGCGTCTGTATGCATATTTGCTTGTATTTATATGTGCATGTGTATATTCTATCTATACACACATAAATATGTACATACATATGTATACTTCGTGTATATATTTATACTTGCAAATGTATATATATGTATATATATATATATACATTTATACAAACCCGCATACACACGCATTTTCACAGATATGCTCTCATACAGACACACACACACACACATATATATATATACACATATATATATATATACACACATATACACACACACACACATACACTCACACGCATATATATATATCTTTTTTTTTCACCTAGCTTGGACGCTAATTTCTTTAGTGTTTTGTCATGTTGGTGAAATATCATTTATATATACATATATATATACATACATTTATATATGCATATTCACACACATATATATATGTAAGTACATATACATACGCATATATATAGATATATGTACACACAGAGAATCAAACACACACACACACACACACACATATATAAATATATATATATGCATTATAATCATATATATATATATATATATATATGTGTGTGTGTGTGTGTACGTATGTATTGGGTGTTATTTCATACGGCTTTGCCATTTGAGGCTAATTTCTTTTGTGTTTTGCCATGTTGATCAAATGCCAAACACGCAGAGACGATCGATCAACTACGATCTATTAAAGATAATTCATGCGACACTTGAGCGCAAAAAGTCGACAAAGTTTCAGCCATTTTGTTTCTTTGTGTTCAATTGGAAATTGGCGCGCTTTTCTATCTTTGGACGCGGGAGTTTGGTTGGCGCGAAATGTCGTCACGAAACGTGGCACATCTTCCATCTTGATAAACGTCGACCATGAGTGCCCTTGAGTAAGATATTGGATGACATGGAGTCGGGATGGGTGGCATGAGGAGAGTAGTCAAAGGAGAGGGTCAGAGGAAGTATTGGAGGGAAGAAAGTCAGGAGAAGAAAGAAAGAAAGAAAGAAAGAGAGAAAATGGCCAAAGGAAGAGAGTGGAAGCAAAGAACGAGAAAGACTGGACATGGGGAGAAGAAGAGCAGAGATGGAGAAGTAAAGGGAAGAAGAGGAAGAGCTAGAAAAATGTTTGAGGGATTCGGAACGAAAGAAAGAAGTGCCTAAAGGAGATGGCTAAAAGGTTAACGCTACAGAAGATGAAATCAGCGAGCCGAGTTCAAACCCTACTGAGGCACTTCATGTTTCAACTTCATCTGACTCAAGGCAATAAGGGCACACTCGGTAAGGTTCGATATTACTGACAATGGTTTGCAAGAATAAAATGATAACTACATCGACGTATCCTCCTTAATCTCGTCCACGGTCTGAAATATCTTTGGGAAGAGTCAAAAATTACAGGAAACCAAATCTGTTATCGAAAAGGTGATGTCTGACAGATCACGATGATGCGATATCTTGTCAGGAAACCCTTGTCTGCATCTACGTGGATTTTCAAGTTCATCTTTTTCAAGCACTCAATTTATGCCCGACCCTCAACAAGCTAAAAGGGTGAACATCTTGAAACAGTATGAAGATCTTCGTTGGACCATTGGTGTGATATCCATGATGAATGATTAATCTTGGAGTTTTTTCAACAAGTCTGGCACTAGGCTTAGCTTAGCTCAGTACGGTTCCATAACAGTTGGATACGCAGGGAAGAGGGAACTAACAACAGGTCTGGTTGGTCACTCTAAAGAAACTATCACGTGACCAACATCTTTTAAAAAAATAGAAAAAGGGGTGATCTATGAATAAGTTATTTCTCTCACTCTTGTTAGGCAGTGATCACTAAAAGATTTTCAGAACACAAGCGTGAAAGCTACCGAAAACAAACTGGGGCATCAATTCAGCTTAAACTTACATTGCGAATTGGACGCTCCACATTAGGATGGGGGTCGAATAACAACAGAAAACATTTTTCTAGACATGGTAAGGAGTGAATGGTTAAATTTCCAGGCCTCTAGCTCAACTGGTGTGGCATGTGCAAGCGATACATGCATACATTGCCAACCATCCAGATCAAAATGGAAGCTGAAGAAATATGTTGACAGTTTTAGTGACAGATTTTGTTGACAGTTTTTAATACAAGCATTAATCAGCGAGATTCGATAGCAAAGTATTGCACTAAAGCAGGAGTGTCTTACGAACTATTGAATCATCCAAAGTATTGACATTATTCTATGAATTATCATATCATCCTAACTGTTGAATTATTCAGACGAGCATCTTTGTCTTTATTGTTCTTTACTTTTTTAAACGCATGAGGAAGGCTGGTAAACGCTCAGTGACATAATGACCAAAACAACATGGATGAGTTCATTTCTCAGAATAAGTCATTGAATGCCATATTTGATGCTCCCCGGCAGCTCCTTCGGCCAAGCTAATGCCACACGCATTGTGCCCAGTTTCCCTTGGGTCTACATCAGCGAGGATGAAAAGGGGTTCTGTCGACTGAGACCTCCATACGATTCGCCCGGGCTTTCACCCCGGAGGAGTCACCAGTATCAACACATTCTTAGGACATGAGACCCAGAGGAAGCGGGCACAATATGTGTGGCATCAGTTTGGCTGAAGTATCTGCCGGGGGAGCATCAAATATGGCACCCAACTGACAAGGGGGCTCCACTCCTTGGTTTGAAATCAGGGTTGGGTTCTTTGGTTGCTTCCCTTGACTGGGGATCTCAGTCTGCCCTGCTGTTTTACTAATAGCTCGGGGGTAGAGATGGATTCATGACTTTCTCAATGATATTTATGTGGATTGAACTAAAACAGTCCCTACCAGAGTTTGAACTCGGCTAGTCAATTCTATCGGCGTTGATCGCTACGCCACTGACACCTCCTTGTATACGTCAGTACAATGGAAGATATGAAATGCGACGGGCCCTCACGCAATATACACATATCGCTAACTGCCAGGCTACACTAATTCCTGTGTTTTTCAGCCGATCATCACTTCCGAATTATCAACCAGTTCACTCGACGTCCGAGGATCTCATCCTTCATTTCGGCATTCGGCCTGAACTCATCCATCACATTCTGACGACATCTCCGGACAGCGGACTGTCCACCAAGACCCATATGTCCATAATACCACCTTCCGCTCCTTTGGTGAGTGGACGTTGAGTTTCTGAATAGAGACCGCCCTGGGTTTGGTCATCACGGAAAGCGTGCAACACGAGAGTGTCCTATTGTGTATTTCGTGACTGAGAGGCGATGGTAATAAGTCTGCGCATGCGTCATGTCGTTTGGCGGGAAATTTAGGAATGGCAAAAAGAGAAAGATATGGGATGAGAGCGAGAATAGGAGGAAAGAAAGAGATAGCATGGAAGAGGGGCCAAATAGGGAGACAGAGGACGAAAGGAAGAGTGGGAAAACAAGTGTAAGGGAGCAAACGAGAGAGAGCCAGTACACCGAGGAAGAGAGAGGGGTATTTAGAAATGGCGGAAAGAGAGGGGGAGATAGGAAGAGAGAGAAAGAGACTGACGAGGAAGAAGGTTTGGGAATTTGAGGAGCTGATGAAACAAGATAGATATGAACATACTGTGCAACATAGATAGATATGAATAGTCTAATAGATAGATAGATAGATAAATAGATAGATAGATAGAAAGATGTAAATAGAATGATAGATTGATAGTTACGAATAGCCTAAGATAGATAGATAAATATGATATGAATGGCGTTATTTACTGAATCATATATATATATATATATATATATATATATATATATATATATATATATATATACTCGCCTTAGCTTTATCTGGCACAAGACCAAAATGTGAATTATTACAATTTTATGGGACCATTGTTTTTTGTGATGTTTGTGTGTCTTTTGTTTGCCTAAGGCCATGAAATCATATATTTACTTAATCATTACTGAATCATATAACAAAAGAGAAGAGGGTTGATGATGATCAGGGCTATTATGATTAACCCAGATTTTTAATGACTTTTGCAATGATGGTTAGCGTTTATTAAAGTCGTGAAGATTCGAGTGTCTAAGGATCCCACTGTGTAAACTGAAATTCACTTACTAGTTTTTACATTTACCCCACAAAATATATTAGTAATTATAATAGTTAATTTATCTTACAATGGCACAATATCAGAAAATTAATAACAATTCTGCTAAAACCTGAAACTGATGAGTAACAACAAAATTGCCAATGTATATATGTCTGGGGCTGGTTGGTACATCGTAAGTGGGGCTATTGGGTACGCTGTAATTGTATTCAATTGGGTCAGAGGAAAAACAATCTTTAAACAAACAAGAAATGTAAAAAAGGAACCAGAAACAAAAGAAAAGGAAAATCTACAGATGATAAAAACCTTTTGTTTGGTGTATGTACGAACCTTTTCCCAATTCAAGGTCTTGTGAAAATAGGGTAAAGTGCATATGTGGTTAAATGTGGGTACATGTTGGGTGCGTTTCAAAAAACAACCGTCATTATTTTGTGTCAAAACTGTACTTCTGATGATTTCGAATTTGACTATTATACGTCGAGTATAAGGAATCAAATTAACAAATTAATGCTCCAAGATTTGCTACGGAAGTTGTTTTGTTCTTCGTTATTCTTATGTTATTACTCTTTTCCCCATCTTCCACTTCATTACAATGCATCATTGAGATCCACTCACATATGATCTCGCTTGTCAAGCCAAGTTGTCATTATATTCCAAAAATCTCACTTTTTCCTCAAATATTACTGTTGATAATTCTGTCTGGTTGAAAAATCGTATATTTCTTATTTATAACAATATATTTATTACATCTGTACCGACTAGCAAGAGAACTAACTGGACCCATCAGATTGTGCCTATCGTCCTGACTGATGGGGTTGGTTGGTACACTTTTCTTCTGAATGTTCAAATGATTATATAATAAACTTAATTCATGTTTGAGATTTAAACAACCAACCAAAAGGGAGTCTTATTTCCATTATAACTTTTGGACATATTTACATTTTAATGAATTAATCTCATTGGAAGTTAAAGCCATCTAAGAGGAAATTTTACCGGTTAGCACCTGTCTCTCTCATATATATAATAATCTATAATTGCATCATCCACAGACAGTTGTTCCGTTGTATTACAAATCTGCAGGGTGGCTACAGACAATCCAGTATCCCTCCCACTACCGCTAGGTAGGGTCAAAACCTTCGCTTCAGACCCAGAGGCAGATGCTCTACCCCTGCCCTACGCTGAACTGGACGGCCAGTAGGACTGAATTAAGTGAAATATTTTTATTTATCCATAATTCCATTATATATATATATATTTATATGTATATATATATATATACTTGCCTTAGCTTTATCTGGCACAAGACCAAAATGTGAATTATTTCGATTTTATGGGACCATTGTTTTTTGAGATGTTTGTGTGTCTTTTGTTTGCCTAAGGCCATGAAAACTGCTTATTCTTAGCTACTACCAGTCAAGGTATTTTCAATTGAAGGGGAAGCAATAATTCTTGTCGCTTTTTTAGCATGATGCTAATAAGAATTTGAAACAAAACAGAAAAAATAGTGATCCGAAAGAATTAAAACTGTCAGCATATTTTGCGTCACCCTATACAAATACTTGCATGAAGTCCATCAGCAAGAAAGCTTTGAACTAGTCACAACGTGGTCATTCTTCATTATTATGTACATTGAATAGACGTTGTCATTTTCGGCTATAGCCACAAGGTTTTAGTCTATTTGTTTCGTGCGAGAGGGCGGCAAAATAACAGTGTTTAAACTCTAACTAGTCATGAGGTCGACTGACCATCCATCAGACCAGAAGGACCGTGATAATGTGGACAGGTGTAGCAAGTGACCAACGTAATATTTGATGACCAGTACAATTAGCGAAGTGCGATGCGAGGGTTGCATGATGATGGGCGGTGATAAGGCCGGTTTTCAGGTGATAGTGTGTGCAGAACACGGATGTATTCACGTAAATATTATTTTGTAGATAAACATACGTCTACACCCTCTCTCTCTCTCTCTCTCTCTCTCTCTCTCTTTCTCTTTCTCTCTCTCTCACACACACACACTCACACACACTTCATTGTTATATTTTAGGTCTGCGAATACGGCTTTCAAATGTTCGATTTTACCATTATTGATACTGTTTTATGTAAATCAATTTATCTATAAATACATACATCTTTGTGTGTATATATGTGTGTGTATGAGTCTATCTATTTATCAATATATATGCATTTAGTTAAGAATATTTGTGTATTCATATACACGCACATATAGAAAAAGAAAGAGAGCAATGACTCCGTGGCCTCATAAAAAGGCACTATTTTAGACAACGAATATTTTTAAACATAATCTCCTCCCTAGTCAATGCGCTGGATTCAATAGTGAATATCAATCGTAGAGATCATCCTAATGTATCTTCATGCTTGTTGGAGAAATAAATCAAACGCTTAAGAAGAATTTCGTAATCTGTACGTTGTCTTGAAAAGATATCCTAATTCCAAACTTAATCGGGTGTTGATATTTCGACCACTTACAGCCCAACCATAGACCATCCCAATATCAGTTGTTCTGGGTGGATTTAAAGTGTCTATACCTTTTGACACACCCACGACCCCTTCCCTAGTAAGGGTCTGTTCGTCCCACTCAGTTATGAATATCTTTGGGATCCCTTTTCGCCAGGAAGTGATTGATTTTAGAGACAGCAGCATCGGAATGAATGGCTTTTACAGGATGGTCGCTCCAAAGGGATGTAGGTTTCAGGTGGAAGATGAATGAAGCAATAGATTGATCGTCTGCCGTGGATTAGAAGAAATAAATTTGGGAAGTGTCATTTTGTTCTAGAAAGAAAAAAAGAGAGAGAGAAATAAAGGGGGAATATAGTTTGAAAAACAGAAAAAGAAAAATAAAGATAGAAAAACGGTTGGAAAGAAAGAAAGAAATATTGTATAACAGAAAGAAAGAAAGATAGTTTGAAAGACGGAAAGAAAGAAAAGGGGGTTGTAGCGAAAGGAAGAAAAGGAAGAAAGAAAAAAAGAAAGAAAGAGAGCAAAGCAAACGTGATCGACATGAAAAGCTTGAATTAACGGAAATACAATAAATAAATGAAATGAAACAGGAAAAATGGGATTTGTGAAAAAGAAAGACTTAAAAAAAAGAAAGAAAGGGACAAGGCTATTCAAGACAATAGAAAATAGTTTGAAAGAAGGAAAGGAACAAAGAAACTGAGAAAAAGGGAAGAAAAAAACGTCTTTATTTATAAGACAATTAAAAAAAGTATGAAGGGAATAGAGAAAGGAAAGGAGAAAGAAGCGAAGAAAGAAAGGTAGAGAAGGTAAAGACAATAAGAAACAGAATGAAAATAGGAAAGAAAGAAAAAACAGAAAAAGGAAACCCATTTAGAAAACGTCTGAAATAAGTAGAAACGAAATAGTAAAGCAGATTGTACAAAATCTATGAATACTTTCGGAAAGAAAAAGGAAGATACTTTTTCCAAGTCTTCATGAGCGAAAAATGTCAGAATAAATCCTGATCGTAAATTTTACCTTCTAGAAACTTCGACGAAGTAAAAAAAAAAAAAAACCAAAATGCTACGATATTGTGATAATCATGGTGTCTCCTTCAATGGGATGTTGAGATTAACGGACAGTATAAACTAGCCAGGCGTCCAGAAAATGAAGGAATTTTGGATTATTGACTAAGTCATAGTTTGACTGATTCTAACCATGTCGCCTTGTTTCAACATACAGTAGGCTCCCGTTATTACAGCCCCCTGGCGAAGAGGGGCGTTGTGATGAATTGGCTGTTAAATATTGCATACAAATTTCAAAATACGACAAACAAATTCGTTACTTTTTAATTTGCGAAAAGGTGTGATCTCCGACTATAGTCATACGGGAATGTAAAAACAAATATGCCGTTAGAAAGCGTGTCATTAAATAGTTATGTTAGAACGAGTATCGTTACAAAAAGTATTTAGTAAGTATCATCAGAATCGAGTGTAAGAGTTTTATTAATAATGCCATACAAATACAATGTTTTTTGAAATACTGAACACATGTGAAAAATTGTCAGTAATTTATATGTTTAAAAACATGTCTGTGGTATCTTAATAACAAAATATATAGGTAACGAATGTTCCGTTTGTTTCATTTTCGAACTTCTAAATTCATGTTTATATCCTAAACAGTTGCACTTCACAAGCTGAAAATGTGTGTAAACGGATATCTTGACCCGGGATGAACATAGGACTGGTGGTGATGACTTCTGGTGACCACTAATGGTTGGGTCAATTATG
Organism: Thysanoteuthis rhombus; assembly: GCA_963457665.1. Classification (NCBI taxonomy): domain Eukaryota; kingdom Metazoa; phylum Mollusca; class Cephalopoda; order Oegopsida; family Thysanoteuthidae; genus Thysanoteuthis; species Thysanoteuthis major. The sequence continues at coordinate 20,287,199 of OY735236.1, read as the reverse complement.
GCAGGTATTTCCAAATCTAACAGGAGGTGGCTGCACCCTACGGCCTTCAAGATGTCTCTTCTCACGCCATACTCCTTGATTTGTGACCAACGTAGGAGTCGGGAAACTGATTCAATTGGTAATCGAATTCCTTTAGAGATCGAAATTAGGCAACGCTCGGTCCAATCAGAGGGAAACTAGTCAGTATTTAATAATTGTAAATTCAGTCAAATGTCCTTTCAAATAAGGGCAACGGGTCCTAATGGCAGTCGAAATGGTGCCTGTGAAGTCTTTGTAAACTAGAGAGCACTCAGAGATCGCATATCACTGTTGTCAGCTTCTGCTAACTAAAAACTGGATGAAAATGAAATACTAAAAAAAACAAGGTAGATAACATTGATTGTACAAATATTGGGTTACTGGCTTTAAAATTTAAATTTAGCCTTATTATTAACTGTTCGTTTTTTACCTCTCTTTCTGTAGATTAATTTTTGGAATGTCTCTCAATCGGAAGCAAATTCCAGAATCCACCCCCAAAATTTTATCACTTCTTTGAAAGCCAATGGTCGACCCTTCCGCAAATTTCAATTGAAATTTATTGATAACTTGATATGGTGCGGACGAACAGACGGTCAGACAGATGCACAAATGGGCAGACGGACAAACACGAATGAGTATATGTATCTCCCCTTACTTGGTTGACAGAGGTATATCAGACACCTCCTGGGCATATTCAGGTGGAGAATATACATGCAAAAATGATGACCTCGCCGACGAGCAATGTTGAATGTGCTACACTAGCAGAACATTAAACCTGAAGTGAACCCACTCCTTACTGGGTACCCCGCTTGTGCAGAACTGTAGTACTCAGCTAAACAGGTGTCAGAGATATAATAGAATCTATTGTAAAACTCAAATGGCAATGGGCTGGTCATGTTGCAAGAATAGTAGACAACCGATGGACATCCCAAGAAATCATGTGGAACATGTGTGTAGCAAAAAATAAGATGGTGTGACGAAATAAACAAGTTCAGAAAGGGCTCCACGACACCCATGATAGACAGTTTGGTAAAAAAAAAAGGGGGGTGGTTATGGTGATGATGATTCTTATTTTCGTGTATTTCGTTTCTTTTGGACTTGACAGATCGTCTTTGTCATTCGTCCTCTTCTTTTCAGGGACGTTCTCGTTCAAACTGTCCTGCAGCAATCGAGACGATTTGACGCCAGAGTTTATGATTTGGGTTTTGTTCTTCCCGTGTTTACAGGTTAGTCTTCGTCATTATCAGCAGCAGCAGCCTTTCAACATCTGTCGTTGGTATTTACCTTCCTCAAGATTCGCCACACCACTCAATCGTGGGCATCGCTGAGCTAATATCTAGGTCGTTACGCCAACTATTGCCTCGAGTTTCTTAATGGATTTCGTAATAACTGTCTCCTGTTTTTCTCTAACCTTCTGTGCTATCTTATGATCGCTTCATATGATGTTGAGCATGATCCTCTCTTGGGTACGTTGCCTAGTTCTTGGTTTGATAGCCAATCTTTTGATCAGGTCCCATGTTTCAGTTCCATTGGTGACTCTCAGAGGACTGTCTAACTTGCTCTATGTGAAGGCGCAGTTGATCGCTGCGAGGTCCTTTGCAGGTGCTGGATTCGTTGAAGAGAAAATGTGGGGGGTAGTCTGGTGACACTCATACGGCATCCATAGCCTGTCCATCTCAACCGATATCTGATGGTGGTGGATTGGAATCTGTTGGCTTGAGCTCTCTAAAGGACTGCGATGTTGGTGATGTAGTCCCTCGATTTGATGTTCACGATTAATCGAAGCTTCTGCTTGTGAAAATGCTAAAGTCTCTTGACGTTTCGGCAGTAGATTGCCCATGTTTTTATCCCTAAAGTAAGCTGTCCCTGTGCCAAGCTTTAGTGAATGTCTATGTATGGTGCCTGCACGGACATAAAAATAATTTTCATGAAGAAGAACTTTTTTCCAAAAAAGTAATCATAATTCATAGGAATGGCGATGACAAGCGTGTCTTTTTCTTCTATCGGCTTTGAGAAGCCATTTTGTCTTCCAGATGTTTCTATGTGACCCATAAGGACCATCGAAAAAGAGAAAGGTCAATAGAAGTGGATGAATGGTTCCTTAACGAGTGTAATATGGTTGAAATTGAAATCATTTAAATTCAAAAACAATTCAGTAATAATTAATGGAGGAGCCCATGGGACTTTCCATTTGTTTTGCGAGAATTTCAATTTTTCCAAGATGACGAGATCCTTACATCCGGTCGAAATGATGCAATTTTCCCGGGTTTCGGAACATGTTCAATCATCATCATCGTCATCATCATTGTCATCATTATTATTATCATTATTATTATTATTATCATTATTATTATTATTATTGAATGAAAATCCATCTTAAAAAACATATGGTGTGGAATAGTTAAAAATCTGTTTTAACGTTGTTTGTGCTCATTGTTTGAATATGGGGCTTTTTAAAATGTTAATGATTTCTCACGTGAAGATTTCCCGCGTTTGTTAATCCCGGAAGTTATTAGGTGTGTTGAAAAGTTCCCAGCAGAAAACCGATTTCCTACTGTGTTTCTAGTGTCTGGCTTTCAAGAAATGATGCTGAAAACTTTTGCACACTCCTAATAGGATATTGATTTTGCCTTGGATTTTTGGCTTTTGAATATTTTGTCAGTCTATTTAGCGTCTTTTTACGGCTGACCTTAGGACTTAAAGAGAAAAATAGTTATTATTCCAAATTTTAAATTTTTGAAAAAACCTTATGGAAAAGTTAATTTTGCAACTTCCTTCATCAGGATGAGAGTTATTAGAAACCGTCAACCAAAACTGTCAACATTGGTTTCTTCATTTTTTTTCAAGTTGGTCTGGCTCGATGGCTGACAATGTATCATGCTGAATTTGAATATTTTCTCTTCAGTATATCTATGAAAAAACACTGTGTTTTTTCCTTTTTAAATTACCCCCAGATAAGATTTCAGTGGGAGGTTCAATTCTAAACTGGTCCCTTATTTGTGTCATGTTTGTGCTTTGAAAATTCTAACTTTTTTGTGATCCCTGGTAACAAAAGTGAGAGCAATAACTAATTCACTGATAGGCCTTTTTTTCAACTTTATTGATTCATCACCCCTAACATGACATGGCGCCACGTGACAGTATCTATTGAGTGACTAACCAGATCTGTTGTATTCTCTCCTGGATTTCTCTGTTCGAGAAAACAGTTGACTTGCTTTCTTTTTGATTTGATCATTTATCATTCATTCATTCATTCATATCTCTCTCTCTCTCTCTCTCTCTCTCTCTCTCTCTCTCTCTCTCTCTCTCTCTCTCTATCTATCTATCTATCTATCTATCTATCTATCTATCTATCTATCTCAATGAATTTGGATATAAAATAATCTCCAACCAGCGTGGCTTTTCCATATCTCTTATACACACACACACACACACACACACACACACAAACACACATATATATATAATGTGAATCTTATCAGCCTGTCACAAAAGAGTGATGTAAGTAAAAGACATTGTAGTAATGGCTGATGGAATGTAGACAAATCGTTGGACTAATGTCTTTGTTATTTTCTCGAAAGACCTTTGTCGGAGACTGTGCCTTTTCCCGAGCAAATCAAAAATTGAATAACTTGATTATCGTATTTTTTAATTGACATGTCATAATTTTCGATATGCCCGTTATAAAAGGAAATTTGTTATAACGGCACTTTCTGAGAAATTGATTTTAAATTCATTACACAAAAAATATGAGAAGATTTTATTAATGTTCTTCGAATGTTTATGTGCATATTGTTCATGACTATTTGATATTATCTTCGTCAAATATAGAAAAGAATATCCTTAACTCGCATAAATGAATCACCGCAGTCTGCACATGGACCAGAATGAAGACTCTGCAAAAATTGTCTAAAATCACTTTTTGAAAAATAGATCTTCAAATAAAACAATCTAAAATTATCTAGATTCAAAATTCCCAAAGTGCCTCCAAAAAGCACTTTTCTGAAGAAAAAAAGGTTTTAGATGGTGCCCGGTCGTGTAGTCAGAGACTCAAACCGATGCAATGACATTCGAAGAGAGAAGAAGCCCCCTTAGCTGGTTGGTCAGTCATTTATGGGGCTATGGTGATTCAATAAAAGAGAAATACAAGAAAGGCTGATATGTTTAAGCACATCATATGTTTACACATCAAGCCAACGAACGTAAACAAATTACAGTAGACATCGGCAATTAATTGTCGTATAAATCAAGTTAGTTCACTTATTCAACAATGCCGTTCAATCCTCCCTGAGTGCTCTACAATTGTTGAGTATGAATTTCACTTCGCCCTTTGGAAAGGCACAAACCCACTATGCCCTGAATGGGGTTGATAATCACTTAGTACAGCATGTAACACTAGTTTTCTCCCCTTCTCTGATAGCTGAGATAAATGTTGTTTTTTACCTTGAATTTTTCTTCATGCCTTCGAAGATGTCTTGGATCCTTTTAACATCTCCCGAGGGGTGGCTATTCGAATACCCCCCCCCCCTGAAAGCAGTTTAAGGGGAACGATGTCTAATTCTAAATCGTGGTAATTTAAGAAAAGTTAAGGAAACGAAAACACAGGAATTAACTTATTTCATCAAAAAGCAAAGGTAATAGCACAAGAAATATATTTTTATGTGAGTTTGACTGTCAAAAAGTGCTAAAAAAACGCTATAAAAAGGCCAATAAAATATTTTTATAGACTAGAATGTTTAAGCACTTCTGCACTAATTTGACGATTTTTTATTTCTATTTGTCTGACAGAATCTGGTCTGGAGACAAAGATTTAACACCTATGATAAAGATATTGTTCACTAATATGAATGCATTGGTTTTTAAATGCTTTATTTTATTGATAAAATTAAAGATATCGTTCACTTATATGAATATATGAATTTTCAAATGCTTCATTTTTTTGACAGAGTTAAAAAAACATGTTCAGCTGCAGCAGCCTTTTAACGCCCATCGTAGGACATAGACCTTCCCTAGGATTCGCCAGACCTCTCTATCTAACCAATACTTTCTGAACTTGTCCAGTTCGTCATGCCATCTTAGTTTTTCCGCATATGATTTACGTTGTGAATTGTGATGTCCAGCCGTTGTCTGGCATTCTTGCTACATGATCAGCCCATTGCCATTTGAATTTTTTTATGGATTCTATGATATTTCTGCTTTTTCTCTAATATATCATGTTCTTCATGTAATGTTAAGCATGATTATCTCTTGTGCACGTTGTATGGTTCTCAAGACCTTTAAGGTCAATATGAATACATAAATGTTCAAATGCATTATCGCCAAAGCTGTCATGCCCCATTAATTCTTGTAGATATTCCTTTCAAACGATTAGGGTTAGGGTTATACTTTAAAACGCTGTTTTGTTGTAACCAGCAAATGGTTGACAAAGTGTTTTCCACAAGCAAATAAAGAATGGCAGCTTAGAACGTGTTGTCAGTCATGGGATGATGAAAAGGGTTACTTTAACATCCTCCCCACTGAAAGGGGACATTTTAACATTCTTTCCATAAAACTAGGGTTTAAGTATTGTTCTCCTGTAGTTTCATCTTTTCAGAAATGCCTTTATTCTCAATTTTATTGATTTATCTATTCATGGTGAAAATGGACAGAAATTTTCATATTTTCAGATTCGAGTTCTTCGCCTTTTTATACTCCGAGAGTTGCGATTTTTTCGACCTCATATTTCTGGATTTGGAGATGTAGGGTGGCATAACGGTTATTGACGCAAAAACAGGGTACGAGTTTCGGTCTGTTCACGTTCGCCTCACACTAATGCTCATGAAAAAGGTAGGAATCCACTTTCCCTCCCAGAAATAGAACAAAAAACAAAACATTATTATTTCTTCATTCACAACTCCAAGCCTTCTTATTCCTTCACTGATCGCGTATTTTTAAGATGAATTTTCGGTAAAAGAGCTACTTATAGATCATTTGGTCGTAATTTCCAATTACAGTTGAGAAATGCTCATTTTATGAATGCATTTTTATCAAAATGAAATAAAAAAATTTATATTGGTAATACACACTATTACCAATATAAATTTTCGCACATTTGTATGAGATGCTAATTTGGCTCAGTCACCAAGAGAGCTACCTGCGGATCATTTCATTTTTCAAATCTATCTATTTATTAGATTTGATGAGGAGTTTTCTTGTTCTTGTTGTTATAGTAAAAAAAACAAAGTCAACTCCAGACTTGGACTGGGGTTTGAATTGCCTTGACTGTATCATAAACAATGCCAAAGTTTCCAAACAAATTCAAGTATTCCAAAACTGTATAATACACTTCTTCACTGAGTGCAAACAAATAGATGAAATAAGAATAATTTCATTAAGAAACCAGAACAACCTCACATCTCTCTTTGATGAGGTAAAAAGCAATTACCTGAAATTATTTACATTTAGATACATTTAACGATTGAAATACTGTGGTTAGATTCCATGTTCCAGCTCCATAGGTGACTGTGGGGATGATGCATTGGCTTTATAACATTATTTTTAGGACTAATAGGATTTTCTTGTTTTCGAATGTTGAGCTTGCTCTACCGAAAGATTGCCAACTTAGTGATTCTTCGATTGATTTCTTCCTTTGAAGATCTCATGGAGATTCGTTCTCCAAGAGAGATGCTGTGTTCCATTTTCTTGGGCTCTGTGTTTTGATGTTGATCATTATGTCTTTGACCACGTATTGTTCGTTGTCCATGACATTTTATGGGGTTCATGTGAAGACCATTTTTTTTTTACTTTCTTCATTCAGTTCGTCTAGCATTAGTTGGGGATCATGAAGGTTCTCAGCGAAAAGGACGATGTCTTTAACAAATCAATCAGCTTAGATATTTGCCGTCAATTTTGATTCCTTTATTTTCCCAATCTAAGTTCTGACGATCATCTTGAGGCAGGCTGTCAAATGTTTTTTTATGGCTGGTTTCTCTATGCCTTTCCTCCTTTTCGAACAGAAAGGGGTCTTCATGTTGCCTGGTGAAGGAAGCGCTATGATGCTACATATGTTGCAAAACTCTAACATGTATGGGGTCTAGGCCTTGCTGTGTGATAGCATCAATAACTTTGGAGGTTCCCATTAATTCAAAGGCCTGCACGTGGCATTTTGTATTCTGTTGCCTTTTCTAGTTGATTTGCCGAATAGAGATGTTCAATGGTCGAGTGGCTTCTTCTGAAGCCTATACGTTCCCGTCGTTGGTTTTCATCAACTGTTTGGGTGATTCAGTTGCTGATCACTTTTGTAGAAGTTTGTATATTCACTTGAGTAGGCTCATTTGCCTATGATTGTTTCGGGTTCCCTTTTTAATATAATAATATTTTCATTACAGTGTTCCAATCTTCTTACATTTTATTCTGTTTGAGACATAAGTAGAATAGATGGGTTAGTTCGTTAGTGATGACTTTATTAGCTTTTTTTATCATTATTATCTGCTCTGGGCACCTTTCCTATTTCTGATTGTTTGGTGGCCTGCTTCACATTATATTAGAAAGAAAGACAAGAATCAGAGAATATCATAAAAACATTTTTTTAAAAACTTAAATGGCAATGGGTCAGTTTTGTTGCTCGAGCATCAGGCAACCCCTGGACATCATGACTCAGAACATGGGTCCCCACAGATCAAATGCGAAACTGTGGCCACAAAAATGAGATAACGTGACATACTAGCAAAATTCAGAAAGTATTGACTCTGCAACGCCCATGATAGAGGGGTTTGGTGAACCTTGGGAGAGTTATATTTCCAACGAAAATTGCTGAAAGGATGCTGGTGATTAAACAATTAAAAATAGGACTAACAAAACTATGTCTGGAAAGTCAAGGCAAACGAGAAAAAACAAATGCAGATGACAAGACAACATACTAATCTGGTCAAAATCTAAGAATTTGACCAAGATGAACATCAATGCCAAGGATCGTAAAATCTGGAAGAGAATAAGTCATGTGAATTCACAATCTGTCCTCAGCGGGAATATCACCACATGATGATCATGATATCTCAGCCTTGTGCCAAACTTGGCAAAGCTAGGTAAATATCTACTTATTACCGCTTCCAGTATATCTTCCGTAGAGTAAGAGTTAGCACTCTGATATTAATGGTATCAACTTGTGAATACGATCCTTACTGGGTGCTTAATGTTTGTTCTATGATTATGCACTCTTTTTTATCATCTCTCTCTTTTTTTCTTCTTCGTCTATGTAATTCTACTTTCTATTTCATTTCTTCTCAGACATCTGCTGCCTCTTTCTGGTCCATTACTACTAACCTCCACCCCTTCTCTCATTCTCTCTCTCTCTCTCTCTCTCTCTCTCTCTCTCTCTGTTTTTCCTTTCTTTATCTTTGTCTCTTTCTTTTTCTTTCTCTCCCTTTCTCTTCCCCAAATGTATTTTTCATTTTACTTTTTTTTCTCATACTCCTGACTCTCTTTATGGCACCAAAAGCTCTCTCTCTCTCTCTCTCTCTTTCTCTCTCTCTCTCTCTCATCAGCCGACTTGGTCACCCCACTCCCCACTAATTCCCATTACCAAGAACCAAAGGAATCGGAGGAACCAAACTGAGGAACAGAAATGACTGACCCCCACTCCCCTCGTCCGATCTGACATGGCTTCGGGCGATTGTATAGCGCCTTGAGACCCTGAGTTTAGTCAGAGGCGTCATCCCGTGTTATTCGAGTTAACACGAGCCAAGAAGCAGAGGTTTGTGAGAAGATTACACCTACACACATACACATCTCGAGTTGATACAAGCGAAATAGGGCCGTTTTTTACATACACACGCACACACACGCATACAAACGGACTCAAGTTAACGCAAGCCAAGTAGCAGTGTTTTTTTAGATACACACACGCTCATCCACACACATTTACACACACTAGATTTAACACAAGCCAAATAGCATTGATATGCATACACATACACACACATACACAGGGTTATGCACGTATGCGTGTCTACACACATACACAAACACATGCACATGCCCGAGGGGTTAGAGCCTGGGGCCTTTCGACAGCTAGATGACTAGACGAACTGATGTCGACTCAATTAATGGGCCGTACACCAAGCTCTATTCATGCTACCCGGCTGTCTTAAAAGTACAAGATTATATGACCCTGGGGCAGGAGTAATGAGCCTTGCGGCACAGAGATCGGATCAGGGGTGGGGGATTATTCATACAATTATCTGCTGGTCATCCACAGGGGGAGAGGCATGAAACGGTTGCAGGGAATGTAGCCGAGTAAGGTGTCTGCTCTCTTTTGGCTGGGTGTTGAGATAATAATGTGTATACATGCAGATTTGTGAGCAGGTTTGTGTGTGTATACATGTGTATCTAATTATATATTTATGTAAATATGTTTTGTATAAGGATACGTGTGGATACATGAGTGTATGATTTGTGTGTGCGTGTGCGTATGTATGTATACATTTGGATATGTTTCTTATAGTGTGTTTGCTCGACTGAATTCAGTTTTTGCATGTGTATGTATATATATGTACGTGTGCATGTTCATTGTGATATACATTTGATACTGAAAATCTCGTGTACATGAATTCTCACTGTGTCCCGTGGATTTCTGTATGTTATCCCGGAAAGGGGGTGAGGGCTGGCCAACAACATACAAAAAGGACTCTGTGAGCAAAGTTCAAACTCCGGCTGGAATAGTTTGTGTTTACTTCGCACTAATGCCCTTACCCCCACCCCACCTATCTTCAAAAATAAACATTGATCCACCCCCACGAAGGTAGATGTGAAATGGCTTTGGGTGAAGTGAGTGATACCACTTCGGGTGCTCGTCGCTTCTAAGTCTACTTCATAAATCGCAAACGAGCCAAGTAAGTTGTAATGTGATATGTGGAGCCAACAGAAGTGCGTCACCCAGTGAGGATCAAAGTGACGTCATATGCACATGATAATTGAAACTAGCTTGTTAACTATTACCCAAGCACAGGTGTCCTTCAGATCCATCTATGCACAGGGATCTTGTCGGATTACATTCTGCGTTGCTTGAGTTACTGAATTGAAAGTAAGTAATGCCCTTATGCAGTCGACGGCTTCAGCCATCTCAAATTGGGCTTCACATATCACTTTCCTACTTACTCGGTCCTGGTTTGCAATATGTTAAATAGAGGCAACAAGCACTTCACACTGTGCTATTTAGTTCGTAGCTTGGAGGAGAGATGAATTCATGACTTTTCCAAGGACATTAGTGCAAAGTTCGAACTCGTCTCGCCAAGTCCATTCTCTGTGACGTTATCCGCTCGGTCGCCCTGCGCCCCCTTAATTACTGAAACGCACACTAAACCAAAGTGGAGTGCCGCAACTGTTTGTACGATACTATTTTTTGGATGACTGCGTATGGCCAAGCTCCTTGATGTAAGCATGTTATGCTGACTATGAAATGAAATGTTGGTATCTGTGCTATGCTTTTTCATTGTTCATTTTCTTGTAAGAAACTGTCAACTAAAACTGTCACCAAAAATTTCAACATGGGTTTCTTTAGTTTTCAAGGCTGACTGCCTATGTATCATGCGTAAAGGCTGCACCGAAGGAGCTGAAAATTTCAACGATGACTCCTTATGTGTAAAAGAAAAATGTTCATGTTTCTTGAATATATCCTCATTAAAAAGGTTTTAAAGGCGGTTCACTTTACAATCTAAATAAGTTTTTTTTGTTACCACGGCTGGAAAATGGTGAGAGAAGTAATTTATCCATTGAGCGGCGCTTTTTTCCGAATTTTCAATAGATCACCCCCAACACAGCATGCTGCAAAAATACGTAGGTCAAGTGACGGTTTCTATTAAGTGGCTAACCAGACTTGTTTGTTTTGTCTTTTGTTTTGTTCTTTCTTCAGAATCTGCTCCGTGTTTTTTATCTGAATATTCTGTCGACCGAATCTCTTTGGAAAGAGGAGCTGAACGCTTGATACTAAATCCAGAAGGGAATGTCTACAGGCAAGTGTGATATCATATATGATACATTGATATCATTTTCGATACATCACTTTACATACGAAGTCAATCTGAAAAATGTGTAGCCATTTTGTATATATCTAGAACCGGCTGCGCAGCTTTGATATAACCTAATAACAAATCAGAAGAAACTTTAATGTGTATGCGCGAATAGGCACTCTCTTGTATCGTTGTAAGCCAGGTCAATTAGACGCCTTGAGTCAGCTCCCCTCTTACGGTTCAGATCTGGCTCTCTGCGACTTCTGGATTTTTCCAAAGGGATTACCGACCCTTGACGAGATTAAGGAGAATGCTAATGGTGATCCCAGAAAAGTGAAAGGGACAGTGGAATAAGGCCTCGAAATGATTATTTTGAAAAGTAAGCTGCCATTGTCCTGAGTTGGCAATTTTCATTTGACGCCTGGATACTTTTGTGCTTCTGTGTGCTTGTAAAATAATCGCTTTTGATTTTTCTTTTGGCAATTGGTCATTCCCCTCCCTTGTGCCTTGGATCTGTAGGGCATCTGAACATCCTTGGTCATCGATAGCCAACGATGAGCGATAATAACAAGCTTTGGTAAGCAAACAAAAAAAATCGTTATTGACAGTTGAGCCATATAACTACAATGACTGATATTCCCGTCATCCGCAGTTAGTGCAGTTAAAACTCTCATGGGGATGTATCTGCATTTGGATATAAGTCGGTTGGTCGTAAATCGACATAACTGTATCACGTTGTGTTGCCGTTTGCCCCTAAGAAGGGGACAGGGATGTAGATGGTGATTTGATACAAACAGAGTGGAAGGGGTTCGGGATCTCACGTTCTGTCCCACCGGACCCGCTGCCATCAAGTCTTGCACAATCAAACCAGACCAGAATGAATGTCACCAACCCACAACATCACTTCCCTACACTCAAACCCCACCCAAACCTTTCAAGTGTCTTCTTCTTTTGTACAGTTACCTCGGTTAGCACTCTAGATACGTTCCTTAAAAAAGCGTTAAGCGAAACAGCACTATACGGGGCCATTATAACATAGCATAAACAGAGCTTGTGTCAGCAATTATATTAAATATACGACATGGTTATTGAGCAACAAGATCGAATTAATTAGTGCTGTATATCTCATCTGGTAGCTACTTTTCAGGACTGTTAAAATATCAGTAAGTGTCAATATATATATATATAAATCGCTACATAATGAATTATTGTCTATGTGCATATTCTCATACACATAGTACTTTAACCAAAGTGCACAATATTCACCCATTTTGTCCATGATGCACTTTTATTCTTTATTTCAGAAATTCAACATCATCGTAGGACCTCACCATCCATGAAATCACCAACCATGGTGGGCCAGTTTTAGGTGTTTTTATCTAAATCTACATGTTTTTCGTGGTGTGTACTTGTCTAGAATTGCTATTTGATATGTATTCAGTAAAGTAATATTTGTATTTGACTTATAGCAATAAAAAAAGTAAATAGATTCTGACCATTAAAATAACACTTGTTTTAATAATGATGTGTAATATGCATCCTAGATTTCAGATATGTATCTAGAGAATACATAGGTTTTTGACACAATTTTAGAAGTAAATCCGACAGTAAAGTTGGCAACACAGTCGAAACGACGCAAAACTGGAAAGTGCAAACCAGTACATCTACCTGAAACAACGAATCTCGATGAAACCACGAAAGAAGATGAAAGCAAGCAAAGAATCACTCTAGGAGGGCAAACCTTTAGCAGGCTCAACCTTCAAAAACAAGACGATCCTAATAATCCTAAAAAGAAGAGTATACAACCAATGCATACTCCCGATAGTCACTTATGGAGCTGAAACATGGAACCGAACCAAGAGACAGACCCACAAACTGAGAAGCATACAACGCACGCATGAGAGAATCATGCTCAACCTTACATGTAGAGATCACAAGAAAGCACAATATATCTGGGAGAAAACGGGAGTCCGAAACATCATAGAATCTATTAGAAAACTTAAATGGCAATGGGCTGATCATGTTACAAGAATAGCAGACAACCGATGGACATTACGACTAACAATGTAGATCCCCAGAGATCACATGCGAAACCGAGGCTGGCAGCATATAAGATGGAGAGACGAACTACACAAATTCAAAGGATACTGGTTCTGCGACACCCATGATAGAGAGGTGTGGCGAATCCTGGGGAAGGTACATGTCCAAGGACAGACGATTAAAGAATGATGATGATGATGATGATGATGATGATGATGATGATGATGATGATGATGATGATGATGATGATGATCCGCAGTTTCCTCATCCACGGTGGGGGGTCTTATAACTTTATCAACCACGGATAACCAAGTATTGCTGTACTAATTTTATTACGAAAAATATTCGAAAAAGAGTTCTGTAGTGAATCAGTGCTAAACGGGGTAAGGTTATGTAAGGTATTCATTGTCATCATCTGCAGCCTTCACTGTCCATCTACTGCTCACAAATGTTAACATTGTTTATTTGATAATTCTTTCTCTGTCGCTCATGGGTTAGGGTTAGAGTCCTCCACCATTTCCGTGTCAACCTCTGTCACAGTCAGTCTTTTGGAAGCTGCAGTGGTGGCGTAAGGAGACATTCAAGTCACGTGTCTAAGGGTTGTTTAAAAGTAGTTGGAGTGGGGCAAGTGTGAAACCGGCCAGGGTGAAGATGTTTCTTTACGTTCTTCTTGATCCATTCTGTCACTGTATTAAGTTGGCTTCTTCCAAGACATCATCAACATCAACATCGTTATCATCATCATCATCGTCAGCAGCAACAACAGCCGTCGTTGGATTTCCCCTCAAGATTCGCCAAACCAATCGGCCAGCGACATGGCAAGCCAATAATTCTTGAACGTCTAAATCGTCACGCTATCTTATTTTTTACTGGTCACAATTTTGTATATGATCTCTGGGCATCCACGTTGTAATGTCCAACAGTTATCTGACACTATGACAACATGACCTGCCAATTCTCATATAAATTTTCTAAAGGATTTTATGATATCTCAGATACCTCTTTTCTTCTAATATAGTGTACTGTCTTGTGATCTTTCCGTGTGATGTTAAGTATGAACCTTTTTACGCTCTTTAAGGACAGCCTTAGACAAAATTCGAACTAGATTCTTTGATTCCATTGATTTTGTTGATATATATATGTGTGTGTGTGTGTGTGTGTGTGTACGTACGAGGATGGAACAATACGTTCGGAACCTAACTCGTATTTAAGGTACATGCCATAACTACTTCAGTGAAACTAAAACCTCCGATGTCTAAATCAATTAATAATAGGTGCAAAGGTAGACTCGCCTGAGACTCGAACTTACATCTGAGAGTATCCAAAGGGATACCACCGACACTTAAATCAGATAACACGTTTGCCAACTTTGCATTTTCCCGTGAATTTATTCTCGACCCCAGGGGTGGGGGCTTTTCTATTTCAAATTTAAATACTTAAAGGCAACGTTATTAGGACGGGTGTGTCAGCAGATACAACTTCAATTTATTCTTCCAATTGCCTTGAGTGTCAATTTCGATTCGATTTGGCATATTAACCCTTCGCTTACCCGATCGTGATTTCGTTAAATCGAAGTGAATTACGAGGGATGATTGATAAGTTCGTGGCCTAAGGTACAAGGACATGTGTTACACAGTTCCAACTAAATTTACATACAGTTCAACATTAGGAATGATTGCACAGAAATTCTGAAGTTTATCGTAACTGTTCTATTTTTTATTTTCCAGACAATCGAAACTTGGTAGTCAGCATTTGTTGATTAAATAGACAATATCAACCATCTTGGAATTCTGCTGGCCGTTTTTTAACCAGACTCCACGAAGGGCCGTCCTTCTTTAGAGTCAGCACCATGTGCCCGGTGGATCTCCTTTGGTGATAAACTCTTCATACCCAAGTAGTGGATGAGTACACGATGGGAAAATATAGTCGACTAAATCCACGATACCCACGCAACGTTATTCGCACAATTCTCATACTTCTAAAAGAATTTTTATCATGGCTTTTGGGAGAGATAGATAAGTGTTTGGTGGAAATATTCTCAATAGAGCTATCTCTAATTCATTCTTATTATTAGATGAAGTGTTGTGACAAAAAATTGTATCATGCATTTTAATTAGTTTTTAGCTGCCACAAGTTCACATATGATCTGTGGGGATGCATGTCGTGGGTCGTGATGTCTAGCGGTTGTCTGATATTCTTGCTACAGATTGACGGTTCGAGTCAAAGCTGTGATATAAATCAACTAAAAATCAAGATAAAGGCAGAAACTAGTCAAAGATATCAATAAAAATATTGTTTTACGATACTTTATCCAATAATAGGAATAAATTAAAGATATACTACGTCTCAAACATAGGCAGAATGTGGCATCGATTATCAGTAGCAAGATATGTGTTTTAAAGATACAAGTCAGCTGAATGATGAAGGCCATTGGGCTCTTCGGCTTGTGAGCTGCAGTTCGATTCTCATCTTGGGCTTACAATTTATTTCTAACCCAGCTGTTTACTCGTAGCCGTAGAGTAACGAACTAAGTCATGGTTGAAATGAAAAGCAACTAAAAAGACAAAGGTAAAAATAAGATAAAATTGATAATTTAAAAAAATATAATCTCGTTTATCCCTGGAGCCTGAATACTTTTCATTCGTTGAAAAGACAGAAAAGTATTTGTTTTAAGAAATATCCCTTAAAGTTATTATATATGATTTATTAGTCACCGATTGTGACTATAAATATAATTGAAATCAATGCTCGAATTAGTCAAAAGTCGAATTCACGCAGTGAAGGTCAAAACCTTTCAAAGGTATTCATTAAAAAAAATGAGGAAGAAGATATGGGAACTGAAGGAGTCAGCAGACTCCAGAAATATCTCTCGTTTTAATCAATACATCAATCTAGAATTTTGACATTAATGTAACTCCCGTCCAAATCACAAAAATATAAATAACTAGAAAGCACTGAGGATGTGCATACCACTGACAACACCGTATATTGACTAAAAACTGAATGAAAATAAATTATTAAAAAAGGAGGGATTTTAAGATACAAAAAATATTGGGTAGTTTCCCTTGAAATTAAAATTTAGCCTTTTCAATGAATTTTTTTAAAATCTCTTTTCTGCAGAATAATGATTTTGAAAAATGTTTAATTTGTATCTGTGTCAAAATTTAATCACTTCGTCCTTCGGCCATGGCCCATATTTCAACAAAATTTCCATGTAATTTATCGTGAACCTTTCGAGATATCGTGACAGACAGAAGGACAGATGGACAGGCGGACAGACAAACACAAGTGAATACATATACCATTTCATACTTTGTTGGCTGTGATTTTTTAAAAAAGTAAATAATAAGAAGGAAAGGAAAACTGAAGGTGTCAGCGGATTCCGAAAATATCTCTTGTCTCCGATCACTAATCATTACATCAATCTAAAAATCTGACATGAATTCCCCACGCCCTCTTCTGCATCACCCCAAAACAGATTGATATGCGCTGTCCATCGTTCTATCCCCAGTGCTGGCGTCGGCACTACAACTTACAGCGTGTGAATGATACGACGTCGGTTCGAAAATTGTCAAGTCACCTAATACTGATGAACATATAACCTGCCAAGGGTAATGGTACCTTAGTCTTCTTAAAGTATTCTCTTCAGGACCTCACACTTGTCGCAGCGTCTTTTCGTAGTTATATATATAAGTATTCGGTAAAGCTCAGAGAAGGGAGCCCCAATAAAACCTACGACCTAGTGACTTTGCTCCCATCGTCATATCCTTCGTTTAATGTATGGGGTTGGTCACACCTGGCACACCTAAAAAAAAAACTCCAGGACTATTCACGTACAGGCTTTGCTTCACCTGAGAGCTTGACAGACGTAGAAAACTATCTCAAATCTTTGTTGGTGAAGCCAAGCCATGGGCAGATGTGAGTGTGTGTGTGTGTGTGTGTTCGTGTGCACGTGCATATGTGAGTGTGTGTGTTGAGATCTGTTAGGAAAGTATTCAGCCGTTTAATATTAACAAAAACATATCAATGCTCAAATTAGTCATGATGAGGAGGAAGATACGAAAATCGAAGGTGTCAGCACACTCCACAAATATCTCTCGTCTCCGATCGCCTTATCAATACATCAATCTAAAATTCTGACATAAATTTAAATCCCCCCACCCCATAAAAAAATTGATAGTCTTTCTGAATTACGGGTCGATAGAATAATTAAAAATTGAAAATAAAGATACCATCCGAAATGTTTTTTGGATATCGCCTGCTTCTGTCTTCTATAGGCGGTCATGTTAATTAGAGGGAGATTTTTCGACAGATTTGGTTTGTGTTTCTTTGAATGGAAACGAGGAGTCCGGTTATTTTAAGTCAGCACAGTTTTCTATGGTATCTGTGATATCATTTGATATCTGTGGGTTTCATTTGCAAGACAAGAAAAATACATTGGACGTGAATTGTAATAATATTCACCACACAAGGAAGCCTGATATATGTTAAAAATTGAATTATAAGTATGAAAGACGCGGTAGCAATGGAGAAAGGGGAAAGAAAAGGTAGTTTAATTAGAGGGTAAGAAGAGAAGGGAAGAGAATAGTGCGGTTGGGTAGAAAGAGAGAGGAGATGGTAGCTGCTACCGATACTATTTGTGGCAGGCACAGCAACTACATATATATATATATATATATATATATATATATATATATATATATATATCCAATGTGTCGGTGTGGATTATGTTTAATCTGACTATGTGAGAGTGGAATGACCATATCAGAAGGCCAACTGTACAAATGATTTTTTTTAATTCGGCGTTTCATTCAAGCTGGCTTTATGAAGGAAATGTGGAGGATACAAGAAAATGGTGTATCTACAGGTGGTCTGTGACTTGTGGTGAATGGGGATAACGTTCTATTAGTTGGGGCAAATAGGTGGGCAAAGATGTATGTCAAGTTCCCAGGGAGGTATAGGCGTCCTGGTATAGGAGGTCATAGAGAATCCATCCCCTGCAGATGGGCAAATGGGCTGGTTACAGCCGGCGTTTTGAGATATCAATGGATGTGTATAAGTTGATTAAAACTGAGTAATCGATAATTGGGGCCAAAAGGGATCTATTCCATTTAGGTAGAGCCCGTGACACTGCATAGGGTGCGTGCCAGACCGGGGATGTTTGATGACTGTTTGTGTGGGTTAATCAAAGCTGGGTGCAGTGACCTGAAAAGTCAAACCAGAAAAGTTTATGTTATGTATGGGTCGACTGAGGCTGGGTGCTGTTGGCTGTTTATATGTGCAGCGATTGTGAACACATAGGCTTGATAAGTTGGGTGAATGTATCTGGTGTGAATAAAATAGATTAGGCCATTTTTACTCAAGACACAACTACACTAGAATTAGATCAGTAATAATTATACAATTCTACCAAAGAGCTCTCGGGATATGCAGCGCCAATTATTTAAAAACCAAAAGAATTACATTGAACGGTCCTTTCATTTCACATATAAAGCCTTGTGGAAAGCATAGAAAATACACTAAGCCTAGTGAAATAAAAATAAAAAACACCAAAGCTCAACCTCACAGATACATCACACTACCTAACGATTCACAGTTCACGATACTTGCCAACAACATAAGGAACCCAGACATGCAATCATCGCAACCAGATCTTAGAAGATCAAAGACCTCATTATAAAACCACTAAAAGAGAATAATTCAGAGGCATGTGTATATGCGATCCTATGACAGAATTACCCTAAAGTGTAAATCAGGAAACTTACAGATCAATCAACAAGAGAAATTACGAACGCCGAAGAGCACTCAAATAGATAACCTTTGCAATGCACTCACAACAGACAGAAACGAATTCGACTTTCGACACATCTGTATCATGAAAAATGGACATCACAAACACAAGAAATGCATCGAATCGATTGACACTTTCCAAAATAAAAGTATTGTTCAGAGACAGGGCTACTTTAATATTTGTCCATATTCGACAGGACTCATTATGAAACAAGACGATTTGTCCATAATAGCTTCAACGCCAAACCTTATTGATCCCAAACCTCAAAAATATCTTTCTTTCATTCACTACCTACATACAGACACACACACACACGTTCACTTAGCTTGCAGGCTCCCAAGTCCTCACGATCGCTCACTGGCCTTACCTTTAACGAACCTTTCTGGTATGACTTTTCTGGTGAATGCATCCAGTTTGAATTAATCCACACAAACATCTCCAGGTTCAGTATGCGTGCCATGTGGATTCGCTGCCCCTACTTGAATGGAATAGATCCCTTTTGATATCAATTATCTACCACTCACTTTTAATGAAATACAAGCTTAATCATTGATATAACAAAAGGTCAGCTACAAACGGTCCATCGGTAGGATATGAATTCTTTATTATTATCCTCAAACACTACAAGTCAAAGACCAACTATTTTCTTGTATACCTCTACATTTCTTAAACCAGCTTGGGCAAAACGCTGATAATAAAAGAAATCATTTGTACAGTTGGCCTTCTGATATTGTCAATTCGTTCTGACACTCACACGCACACTCTCTCTCTCTCTCTCTCTCTCTATATATATATATATATATATATATATAGAGAGAGAGAGAGAGAGAGAGAGAGAGAGAGAGAGAAGAAAGAGCGAGAGACGGCTATGATGATTAGAGAGATTTAGCGATTGATTTGGTTTTTGTTGTTCTTGGCTGGAACGAAAAGTCCAGTTGTTTTAAGTCAGCACAGTTTTCGGTGGGTTTCATTTGCTAAACAGAGGGTGGATAGGACGTGAGTAGAAGTAACCTTCGTCAGACGAGGAGTTCTGATTGACGTTTTGAATTTCAAAATATAAATTAAACTTTTATATGCGATTTATATATGTATATATATAGATAGAGAGAGAGGGGGGGAATTTGAGGAAAACAAGGTAGCATAATTTTAATCAACTTTGCGTTTTCAATAAGAATCATAATTTGATAGCCTTGACATTTGATAAGGAAACTTCAGATATTTTACGGTAACTATCACATACATATATTTTTCTTAAGCATGTGATTATTATACTGGCTGAATCTTAGCCCGTTGGCGTAAATGGGAGCTCAAAAGCTTTCAGAGGTTCCTTAATGTAGAACTTCGGGCAATAATGCACCGTTTCAGCTACAAATAGATAGATATGAACAGACTGAAATAGATGGATAAATAGATATGAACAAAATGAGATAACTATTATCGGGGTGAGCACGAATGTCGACCCTACACTATTATCATTCAGTTGAAAATCTCTCAGAATTTTTTTCTGGTTCGTGTTTCTCGACTGGAATGAATAGTCTGGTTATATTTAGTCAGAGTTTTCTGTGGTATCTATGATATCATTTGATATCTGTGTCTTTCACTTGCAAGACAAGGAAAATGAGATTGAAATAATATTCACCTGGCGGAAGGTCTGATATATGCTAAAAATTTAAGTTTATCCTGATATAAAGAGTTGAGAAAAGCAAAACAAATTGCGATTAACCTCGAATTTACGATAAGAATTACTATTGGCTATACTTGATAAGAAACCTTCTTACAGTGTTGTCGTTTCTGTCACACACACATATATATATATATATATATATATATATATATATATATATACACACATATATATGTATGTATATATATATATATATATATATATATATATATATATATATATATATATATATACATATATATGTATATATATATATAACACAAGTCTTGTTAGTTACCCTACAGAAACGGTCACTTGACCAACGTCTTTTGGCAGCATGTCGTATTGGGGATGATCAATTAAAAAATTGAAAATGGGCGATTAATGAATACGATTCACCTCCCACCTTTTGTAGGGCATTGATCACAATAACGACTGAATGTTCAAAAACAAGCAGTTACAATTTAGAATAAACTTTGATTGCAACCTGAACTCCTCCCCCCACGAGAAAAAAACTATTCAGAAGTGATTTGAAAAACGAACTTTGTTTTCTGTTTGCATAATGAGGAGTAAATGTTGAAATTTTCAGCCCTCTAGCTCCATTGGTGCAGCCTGTACGCGAAATACATACATAGCCAGCCGGACCAACTTGAAGACTAAGAGAAACCTATGTTGTCAGTTTTGGTTGATGGTTTCAATCATGTGTAGACAGACAGACAGACAGACAGATAGATAGATAGATAGATGGATAGATAGACAGATATGAATAGACCCAGATAGATAACTTGGCCTGGATTCTTCCTTTCTTTTTAACTAAATCTTCGTCCTTAAGAAGTGAGTCATGACCCCTGCCCCTCTATTTTTGGAAGATATAAGAAGCGATTACTGAAATGAAATGTAGATCCCAAGACCTGAACACAAAGTATCGACATCCACAGCCGACAAATCTCACGATCTACCTGGTAAGTATATTCTCAGTTTCTCGTCAGGACAAAAGATCATACAAATGGTTACGCCGAGTAATCAAGTTCATTTAGGTGTGAGCTATTAAACCGGGTGATTCGCTTTGGGTCGTTAGTTTTGTAGAAGTTCATCTAAACTTTTCTCAATGCCTTGATAAGTGTAGGGTCACACATGTGTTAATAAAGAAAAAAAAATCTAATTCTTTCATCGGTCGTTGACAGGGTGGGCCTCAAGGTACCGATAACATTAGCAGTAACCTTGGGCGCCAAGTGTGAGGGGGCACCCATCATGTAGCTGAGATAGTCATCATCATCATCATCATCATCATCATCCTTTTAACATCCGTCATTCGATATAGACCTTCCCCAGGATTCGCCACATTTCTCTATCGCAGGCGTCGCGGAGCCAGTACTTTCTGAATTTGTCTTGTTTGTCTCTCCATCTTGTATTCTACCTGCCTCAGTTTCGCATATGATCTCTGGGGATCCATGTTGTGAATCGTGATGTCCATCGGTTGTCTCCCATTCTCGCCAAATGACGGGCCCATTGCCATTTAAGTTTTCTAATAGATTCTATGATCTCTCAGACTCCCGTTTTCTCCCTAGTACACTATGCTGTTTTGTGATCTCTCCGTGTAAGGTTGAGCATGATTCTCTCATGTGTGCGTTGTATACTTCTCAGTTAGAGCGTCTGTCTCTTGGTTAAGTTACATGTTTCAGATTCATAAGTGACTATCAGAAGGATTTAATGGTTGTATACTTTTCTTTTTAGGATAAATGGGATCGTCCTTTTTAAAAGTTGAGCTTGCTCTGCCGAAGGCTTGCCATCCCAAGGTGATTCTTCGCTTAATTTCTTCTTCTTTTGGGCGTTTCATGGAGATTCGTTGTCCCAGGTAGATGTACTGGTCTACTTTCTCCCTTTTTTTTTTGTTTTGTTTTGTTTTGTTTTTTGTATCTTCGATTCTGACAGTTATGTTCTTATTCCCAATGTGGTTGTTGTACATGACCCTCATTTTACTGAAGTTCATATATAGACCAACTTTCTTGCTTTCTTCGTTTAGTTCATCTAGCATTGGTTGGAGTTCTTCTAGGTTCTCTGCAAAAAGGAAGATGTCGTCTGCAAATCTAAGGTTGCTCAGATATTCGCCGTCTATTTTGATTCCTCTTTTCTACCAGTCTAGGTTTTGGAAGAACATCTCTGGGCTGGCTGCTGAGAGTTTGGGTGAGCTGATATCACCATGTCTTACTCCTTTTTGGAGCTGGAGGGTTTCAGTGTCCCCATGTAGCCTGATAAAGATAATATAACTTCCCAAATACAAATTGGAAAAGGAGAAAATAAATAAATAAAAAGAGCCAAAATGAGAAAATTACCCGGTGTAAAGTCAGATGACTTTGATAAATTTTTATTTCTATATATATATTTTTTTTTTCAAAACATAAATAAGATAATACAACATAGTGCACCCTCATTAAAAAAGATATCCGTTTTAGCCGATTGTCTGAGTTGAACGATGGTAGGGATCAATACAATATGCATACACGATATTAGAAAGTATATACACTAGCAACTCTCACGGGCTATTTTTATCCTCTTTTAAAACGTAATAATTCAATATCCAAAGTTTAATTTTGGTTATGAGTGCAAGAAAATAGCATAAAGTCGGTTGTAAAAAAAAAAAAAGAGGAAAATACTCCTGTGTAATCACAGAGGATTTCTGTGCAGATTAAGGCTATGTTTACTTTTTTGACTAAATTTTTATCGATTCTGCCAAAATTGACGGATGTGTCCCCTGGAAAGATGATTTTCAACAATCTCTCGTCTATTAATAACACCAAGATTATTTCGATAAAAGTAACAGATTTCAAATCACAGACGTTTTCATTGACAAACGTCACTTTTGCTTAAAATCTGTGAGAGTAGCTAATATACACTGTACACTGAACATGATGCATCATATAACTATAAAATACACGGACGTACGCATGCACGCACACACACACACACACACACACACACACACACATATATATATATATATATATAATGAAATTATTTAACGTATAACGAGGTCAATTAGTTCAAGTCTGATTAATATCTAGCTCCTCTGAAAATCTATATAAACCGTTAGAAGTTCGTTTACTTCTAAATATTGCGCTGTAGTTGCAAATTTGAACTGATCCAGTTATGATCCTACGCTAAGAATGACGGTTATGATCTTTCAAATCAGCCTCTTATTTCAGATTTCTTCCGTTATATTCGATATCCGGCTTAATGGGGTCTGTTCTAACGTGGATGCACTGTGCATTGAATTAGAAAGGTCGAGTGAATTTCAACTGTTTAAGGAGCATTACTGAAAGTCATCATAAAAGATAAAAGGTATTTTGCTGAGCACAAAGTACTTTATTTGACCGAATCCACCCATTAGAGTTATGGAAGCTTGAAGTTGCAATCTTTGAAAGAAATTTAATGTTGGAGTAATGGAATCTAGCTTTTCCATATGGTCCAATGGAGAAAGATCAAGCAAAAAGGAAATTCCCATTACTTCGGAATTTGTCAATTTTCTGGGGGGACATTTAGGGGGGATTAGGTAAATCACAATACAGAATTCGTATTCTATATTTATATTTTCATAATAACCATGTATCATCCATGGCAACTGTTTCTAGGCTAATCTGTCGAACAGGTATATTTTAGCAGAACACACGTTCTGAGATGTGTTGCTAATTTAGCTAATTTTGATCTGGATTTAGCTTCCTTTTTAGCCCTAAAATTGCAAATCTTGCTTCTGGTTACAAAACTGTTTTCAGCTAATTTTAGAGTTTTTTAATCTTTAATTTCACCCTCCTCCGAGACTTACTTATTGAAATCATCATTCATAAAATTATCAGTCAAAAAATTATCAGTCAAAAAATTATCAGTCAAAAGAGTAGCGATTAAAAAGCAAAGAGAAAAACCTCATCAAATACATTTTGTAACGGTATAATTAGTCTAAGTGGCATCAATTAATATCTGGCTCAATTTTACAATCAAGTTCTCCGGACAAGTGTATAATAGTAATAGTATTAGTAATATATTATCGCTAATTAATTTACTGCTGATATTATCGGAATGTTAGCAGACTTTCAGGCCGTCATAACGAAAAAGGAGCTAAATCTGGATTTTTTTTAAAAGAGCTAAATTCACATCATTGGAATTAGGCAGTAAGATTCAAAGTCAGCCAACGAAATATTTTCTGGTCCAAAATTACTCAAAATAGTTTATGATGATGCTTGAAAGATTAAAAACGATAACTCATTTATTATCTATTATTTATTTCACTCGTGAAATATTAATCCCGTCGCGTGATATAGTAAAATAGACAGGAAACTGAAGCGTAACGTAAGGTTATTAAGAACAAAACAAAGAGAATTCAAAACAAGGAATAGTTCCATTTTTTTTTTACACATGAGATCCCGGGTGAGACCAAAACATGCCGATGTGTCTTTACGCGTAATCCAGACCATTTGCGTGAAATGCAAGGTGATCGTTGCTTGTGAAAACTTTGGTCAAAACAGCATTATCTACCATCCTTTGGCATAAAATTATATTCATCGGCGGATAATTAATCAAGGAACGAGTTACAATCATTTAATGCCGGGAAAAGGTTTCACTGAGAGAAAATTTCGGATGAATTCAATGACACGGTAACAATCCAGTTATATTTCGATCATACTTATCACGTGACTGACCTCCCTATTTAAAAGGCACTAGTCAAGTTCAGCTTGCTCGGGGTATTGTGAACCCTTGGGTTTGCTCTGTATATCTAAACTTCTGTCGACGGTATAAATGTAGCTTTGCACACGTGTTCACAAAAGGAAAAAACATTTTCGATAATTCGTCCGTTGCAGACTCAGTTACTTGATGTATAATCATCATCAGTCTTTCAACGTCCGTCGTCGGACAAAGACCTTCCCCATATTTAATGTTTAGAGACTAAAAAAGAAGCACATGACTTTGGTGTCTTTGATCTGTCAAACGATTGCTAAACTTATGATATTTCCAAGTTACGATCATATCTTAGGTACGTTAGCATACCATAACAGCCCTGACTGACTATCTGACTGTCAAATCGACATAGCAAATGTCTCCACGAAGAATTTCCTCCCATCCCTCTTATGAATCTGATGTAGCATGAGTGACATTTTATCATTACGTCATGGAATTCTATTGTAATACGTCAAAATACAAACATACATCAATTACATGAATTAAATTCTATTCTATACGATATTACCGTTAAATAAAGTTACTTTCAGAAGAAGGGGCTTTTAAAGCTGGAAAGGAATGGGCTTTAAAGAGAAAGGGCTTTTAAAGGCATTAAAGATTGAAGTAGTGCTTCTATGGTCTGACCTTCAGGCTTGTTTCCATCGAAATTACAAATAACGCTAACAAACAGCATATCTTAATAGTATATTAATTTTAAAATGAGACCGCGATACAAACAAGAACAAAAGGAAGACAAAAATAGAGACGAAATGAGAAATTTACGAAAATCAGATTGACATAAGCTTTTTCTTTGCTTAATGAAGCATTGATGTAATAGAACCAAATGTAAAAAGGTTTGCAAAAACTGACAGGTTGGTAAATGGATCTATTTCATGCTACAAGGAAATCTACAACGAAAATAAATAAGACAAGCCTGGCTGCACTTCATTAAGATCTAAGAAGTGAACAAAACAGAACTTATTTCTCCATACGATATTATTCCAAAACAACGTGTCCCATTTCAACTCTTTTATTAGTAGTTACTGTTAATATGATTTGTAAACTTTAGAAAAATAAGTCGACCTGTGTTGTGCTCTACAGTAGCGATGAATTCGTCATCAGTTTTTATGTAAGTCACTGTGTCAGTGTCATTCTTATATGAAGTCATTGCTTTTGCCTGGTCATCTGACATAGAGGTTACATACGAAAATAAAGTCAAAACTCAATTGCAGGAGTTTGAAAACAAATGTTCAGATGACATTGGATATTTGAAAAGGAGATACCGTTTTTCTGTCCCTTCAACGAGTGACATCCAATCTTTGGGTATTTATGAAGGAGACGTTAATGACCCTGTGAAAATGCGTCTTTCATTTGACAATTGATAGTTTTCATTTGATTTCACAATAAAGACGATGTTTTCTTTCGATAAATAAAACAATTCGTTCATTTGAAACTTATTTCAAGATTAAATAAATTTAAGAAGCGTACTCTACTCAAGTAGACTCTCCTCAAGATTTTCCCATTTACGATCCTATTTTCGGTCCTTAACCCTATTGTAAGTCTGGAACTGACTTCAGGACTGTCCAGAAGTACTGAAAATGCACACAGTCGCCCAGTGTACCTACTGCTAGAGGGCGCCAGTCGTGTGTCTGAGACTGGGGCAAAAACAAATGGAAAGAATGGGAAAATTGATAGATTAAACCGAATTGAGTGAAGTCAGATTTTTCAGGAATTTCTGACTCTTGAATACTTCATGTTATGATAAAATTAAGAGGAAGTATTGGCAAAAAAATCTCATTGCCGACAAAAATCTCATTTGATTAATGCATTGTTATTTGAATTATTGATGTTTAGTATCAGTCAGAATACTTTTTATTTCTCTTACTGAAAAACTTAGATAAATAAGATAACAGGCCTGGTTAGTCATTAAATAGAAACTGTCTCGTGACCAGCGTGTTTTGGTAGCATGCTGTGTTACGGGTGATCAATTTAAAAATGAAAAAAAAAGGTGATCAATAGATTAGATACATCTCTCGCTATTTTAGGATGACAATCACTAAAAGTCCAAATTTTGCAAAAAAAAGCATGAACGCTATCTAATACTAACTAAGGACCAATCTGGTATGAACCCACATTTCAAACTGACCCCAGACCCCACACAAACACACTGAAAACCAATTTAAGGGTGTCATTTCTTTCAAGTTTTTCATTGACATAATGAAAAGAAAATGGTTAAATTTTCAGCCCTCTAGCTCTATTCTACACGTGATACATACATAGCTAGCCAGCCAGACCAACTTGAAAACCGAAGAAACTTATGTTGATAGTTTTGGTTTGACGGTTTCTAATACCATACTTTGGAATGCACCGAGGTTCAGTCATCCTGGGACACTAGGGTCGACCCTGACTATCTATGTGTTGTGAAAAAGAATAAAGAAAGCTGAAAGATGACATCATCACGTGGCCAACCAGGTTAAGATGGGGTCGAATGAATCACTAAAAACACCAGCAATGAAATCAAGATCCTGATGCGTGCTTGATCTTGTTCAGGGGGTCTCACGTTGAATCGTTGTGTCATATGCGCATGTCTGATGTCACATTTGGTCGGATATATATATATATATATATATATATATATATATATATATATATATATATATACACATGTATATATATGCTTGTGTGTGTGTGTGTGTGTGTATGGTACAAATCCAGTGATATAGCATAATATAAAGCAACGTCTTATATGTGATGGATTTATTTCATAAAGTGCTCGATACATTCAACTTTATACTTCACACGCATATATATATATATATATATATATATATATATATATATATATATATATATATATATATATATATATGTGTGTGTGTGTGTGTGTGTGTGTGTGTGTGTGTGCGTGGGAATGCATTTTAGTAAATTGATCAATGAAATACAGATCATAATTTTTTATATATATATAATATTATATATATATAATATCTTTTATCCATCTTTGACCTGTAATCTTTTTCTATTTAAGATATCTTAATTTTCATGTCGAAATGTCTTGACTATTCGGAATGTATCCGTTATCAAAACATATGTAGAGGAGAAAACTAGTTTATTAAAGTTTAAATGAGTTGCAAATTTTAATTTTTTTTTTTTTCATGTTGAATACGTTTTTCTAATATTCATTGTACGCAGGTATTTTTATGAGGGCATTTTGCTTAATAGATAAATGAATAGATAGAAATCAGAAATAAATATTATTCGTATGTATTTTTGGTCATCAAAATTGTTATTTTGTTTGCATATCTTAAAATGATTATAAATTGCGTTATATCATATAGAAACTCATTTGAAATGATTTCCCGTCATTACACGGTAAATGTATCACTCAACATCGACAACGTAAATGAAATAAACAATTAAAGGAAATGTGCCTGCAATAGGATTCGAACCTGCAACCGATAGGGTAGCTGCTTCAACAAACAATGGTGTCTTTATTATTGAACCTTCTACTACGGATATGGAGTCCAAATTGCTCGAAAAGATGTGGAGAAATGTCAAATGAATATGGAGGATGCTGTAAGACATCATATCCTATTTCTTTAAGCTTAGACAGCGAAGATGTATAAAGACTGGAACTGTCATGGAGCATTTCATTTAATTCATGTGGGGCACATACAACTCTTTAATATTTCCTTTTCCCTTGAGATGACGTGATATGGCTGCTATGAAAGCCCGTAAGTCTGCAGAACAGTGTATGAATCGTTGTTTGTGGGTCGTTGGCTGTCGATTACGAACAGGTTCGAACCTCCACAAAAGTTTATCATAAATACACGTACTTCCAGACCTAAACCTATTTCACCGACACTGAACAATTCGCATTGTGATAGCGTTCATTCATTATCAGCAGTTTGAGCTGCAAAAAAGGTCCCAAAACTGCTGATAACAATAAATTAAATCTATTTATATTGAATCAGCGAAATGATGCCATTGCATTAGTAGATATATCACGTTTAGCCTTATTCTTTACCTATTCTCTAATGATATTTCATGTTTAACAAACCAATATCTATTTATCTATCTGTCTAGACACCGTTGTCGTTAAGGGATCAAAGATCTCCCATAATAATTATATCTTTATTTACATAGAATTTACAAAAAAAAATGCTACTATATGGATAAAACATTCATTTTTGGCATCATTTTCTATAATGCAATAATGATATTTCATGTGTAACAACCTAATAACAAACCTGAAAGTTAGACCATAGATGAGCAAGTTCTATCTTCAGTGCCTTCAAAGGCCCCATCCTTTAGAAATCAATTCCTTTCAAAGCTCCCACCTTTAAAAGCATTTTCATCTGATTGGTTGTGTAGATATATAATTGGTTCTCGAGATATCTGAAATCGTGAGATACTTTCTGGACAGACCCTATGTGTGCATACCCTGAAAGTGGCAGGTACGTTAGCAAGTATGATACAAGTGTTGATTTATAAACAGCATTTTTATCTCCTTGTTTGTGTGTCTGCGAGATACATTAAAAATCACAGAGTGGATTATTGATGCGTTAATATCAGGAAATTTTCCATTTGGGTCATTTTTAGTTATTGCAATGGGGATTTCAGTTCCATCAATACAAGATCCAAACGACTGCAATCCCCTCCCCAGCCTCTCTCATCATATTTCTCTCTCTCTCTCTCTCTCTCTCTCTCTCTCTCTCTCTCTCTCTCTCTCTCTCTCAACTTTTCTATAACTTTTCCTCCCTCACTATTTCTATTTCCGTCCTCTGTTGTACCAAGTGATCTATTCTTAATCTCTCTCCTTTCTCTCTCTGCCCCCTCTATATTCTCTTTACTCTTTCTCTCTATATCTCACTTTCTATTTATTTGTGTGTGTGTTTCTCTCTTTTTTGTGCTCGCTATTTCTCTCCCCTATTTCCTAGTTCTCTCCAGTTTCTTCCTTCACTCCCTGCTCTCTCTACATATTTCTCTGTCTCTCTCTGTCTCTGTCTGTCTGTCTGTCTGTCCCTCTCTCTCTCTCTCTCTCTCTCTCTCTCTCTCTCTCTCTCTCTCTCTCTTCACTTTTTAACGATAACGTTAATGGGTCACGTTTGCTATAGCCACACAAGATCTTGATGGGATTAGCAACATTATCACTAAATACACACACACGTACACACACACACACACACACACACACACACACACATATATATATATATATATATATATATATATATATATATATATATATTAAAATCTCCCGAAACAGTCACGTGGTAAACAACTGATGACTCCAACAAAGTATACGTAAAACATTAAAAAAAAACACTGAAGAAAATTAAATTGATTAACAGATATTGGGAAATAAGAGACTTCAGTGACATAAAAAAAAATGTCGAAAAAGGTTTTTAATGGATTTAGTGTTGTTGCAAAGCTTTCTTGACTATACATATATATATATATATATATATATATATATATATATATATATATATATATATATATATATATATATATATATACGTGTGTGTCTGTGTACCTGTGCGTGTGTTACCTCTTAACTTGCCACTCCTAAGTACATGTATGTATTAATATCTGATCCTTTTGTTTCTTAATTCGTGTCTCTACCCCGCTAAAGCTATGGGGCCTGTCGACCTAATATTTTGCATGAAGTACGTTCCGGAACGACACTACGTGATGTTGACTTGGAGGTCATTTGAGGTCAGAAGGGGTCGTTTCAATTTTTTGGCACAGTTAAACACATATGAAATCGAAATTGAGAATAGAGGTACATCTTTCCGTGGCACAGATCATATGCAATACAGAGTTGTCATTTGAGGACAGAAAAGGTCACTTCTGATCATTTTTAGCAAATTTTCAGAGTTTTTGGTCACAATTTTACCTCAAGGATGCTAAGGTTTAGTGCAAGGTTATATCTTCTTGTGGCGAAGATCGAAACCAATGTGACGTTGACTTCTGAGGACATTCATGTTCACCAGTGGATATTTCTGGTCATCTCGAAGTAATTTTTCAAGTTTCTGGCCATAATTTAACAATTTTGAAACTGAAATTGAGCATCTAGGTACATCTTTCAATGACGAGGGTCGTAGGCGTAAACAATTTTTTGCTCCTTGGTCATAGATTATACACAATGCAATACTGACATCAGATTCATTTGAGGTCACATGTAGACATTTTTTCTCACAATTCTTACATTCTGACAATCTTCACCTATGAAACTGAAATCTAACATAGAAGTAGATTTTTTCATGGCCAAAATATTTAGAATTGCAATTTTGACATCGGTGTCATCCCAGATTACTATATATCATTTCCGGCGAATTTTCTCAGTTGTTGGCCACAAAAATACACTAAGGATGCAAAAATCTTGCATGGGAGTACATCCTTACGCCATAGAAATTATAGACAATGAGAGGTTGATGCTGGAGATCACCAGAGGCCACTAGAGGCACTATATTTCTTGAAATTTTAACACAGCCCAAAGAAAATCTCTCAAGGTCACTGATCACTTGATTTATCTATGCTTTCCCATGGACAGCTCAAATCATTTGTTCTTATTTTTGTCTTGTGTAAGATATATACATCAAAAAAATATTTCTCCTTTTTGATAATATTTAAAGCTATTCTTCTCGGGCCACGCTTGGTGTCCCTGCTATATATATATATATATATATATATATATATATATATATATATATATATATATATATATATGAGATGCTACTAGCTAAATAAAAAAGACCCCTACACCCCCCTAAGAAAGAACCTTCACGTTATTTAACAAAAATAAACCCGACTGCATAGCACTCATAACCACTTTTCACAATACACTCCAACCTCTGTCACAAATGATTTTTAAGGGATGGAATATACATACATTCAAAACAGGACACAAAGAAATATTCTAAGAACTATGAGTCATCACCTACTGCAGACCCCAAAACGTTGGAGACATGATTATAATAATAAGTAAAAGTCTCACATAACACCATCCCTAAAACTGTCAAATTCTTCCAACCCTGTAGCAATTGAAATCGCATACGCAGCAACTACCTCGAGCAAACTTTCACTAACTCAACCACTAACAAGACTTCTTACATCTACCATATTATAATTGCAGAAGCATAAATGTCATCTACCTCCTAGAATATAATAAGTGAAAACTGCAATATAAAGGTATGTCTGAGTGTTAATTCAGCATTAGTCTTGATAACTATAGACACAGAATTGAATCACCCAATCATCCCTTTCTATCTCTCTCTTTCTATTTCTCTCTTTCTATTTGCAGAATTGTAGTTCTACTTGGAGTAAGTATTCCCTGCAGAACTATACTTCCGCATCCTTGGCCACAATTTCGACATATACGCTAGATTCACAATTATTGAAATAATAGGAAGAGGTAAACCTTCCTATACGACTGAAATTCTAGAACTGCATGATGATAAAAAGAAACTTAAAACTCTCTCTCAAAACACAACACCTGATTTTTCAGAACATCTACAATGACCATTAAGGAGACAGAACATACATTTCCCAACCGATACTCGATCATACATAACAAAGACACTTTCTAATCTCACTCCGCTACCATGATTTCTACTAGAAATAGCATCGACCACAACTTACCAAGTATCCAAATAGTGTAACACTAAACTATTACCTAACTCTCCAATATCATGACAACTCATTCTTTGGAATACCAAAGTCCTCTGACCAGCACAACCGATAAAATATCCATAACTGCTGCCTCTACTTCCAACAGAACATCGAACCAAACCACAACAGATTTCTTTACAGATATAATATAGTCCGGACTACCACCATGACCTCCCAGGAATCCTCATTCTTGATTTCTATTTTTGCTTTCAAAGCAAAATATCTTATGCTAAATTTGATTTCTACGGAATCCTCTTAATCACCGAAAGGTACACACATGAAGATGGGACCCACCCTAAAATATGTATAGCACACAAATTAATTCATTTATGAATTAATCAATTAACAAATGAAGTCACCATATACTATTACTCCCGAGTCTGTCTCATTCCTTATTGTTCACAAATATATACGTGTCTGTGTGCATGTGTGAATGAAACATTGTAATTATATCTATATATACCATGTTTATACACGCACATGCACACATACACATATATATATTTATAGTCTGGGAAGCTTCAAACAGTAAACATTATATACATGTATATTTATATAGTCTGGGAAGGTTCAAACAGTAAACATCATATATATATATATATATATATATATATATATATATATATTTGGCTGCCCCACATTGAATTGCCAGTTGTTATTTTTTTTTTGTTGTTTTTTTGCATTTCTTTTTATGATTGTGATATCGACAAGCCTACAATGTACTTATATAAATTCAACTATTTATACGACATTATCTCCGTTTTAAACGTTCAAGTTATAATTCATCATATCAGTTTTAATAATATAATCCTCGCAGATGCCGTCTACAAAGGAAATCAGGCCTGGCTGGCTGTGAATGCATCACACACCAATAAAGCTAGAGGGCTGGAAATTTGAACGTTTACTTCTTATTATGTCTAGAAAGGAATTCTTTCTTTTTTTTAAAATCCCTCCGAAATAGGTTTTCCAGAGGAACAATTTACAATGCAAGTTTATGCTAAATTGATTCCTTAGATTGCATCCACGCTCGATTTTTGGAAATTTGCCACCAAAAAGAAGAGAATTAATCTTTCCCATTTTTTAATAGATCACCCCCAACACGAAATGCTGCAAACAGACATTAGAATCTCAGCAGTTTTTATCAAGTGACTAACCAGACCTGTCATTTTTTCTTTTCTAAATGAAGTAGTGTAAATCATTATTATCAATCTTACTAACAGTTACCTCCCTCTTTGATTTTGAGTTATTTTTTCCAACACTTAACCCAGGCCGTCAATCTACGGCAGTGATTAAACAGTGCAGATCAGTAGTAAATAATAATCACCGGAAAGTTATGTTGTAAGAAAAGAAAGAACTCTAAGTTAAAGATGACGAGAAATGGTAATCAAAAATTAATAATAATTGTTTACAATAATTCATCAAATGATAAAGTAATAGAAGGTCATCATAAGCCTTCTCCCCCAAAGGTGCTCTACTATCCAGTCCTTGTGCAGCTCTGAACCAAGCTTAGTAACTATATACATTATATATGCATTAAAATAGTAATCCTATACTGTGCATGAAAACACAATATATTCATGAAGTGATTTATATATATGTATATATATATGTATACATATATACATATATATATCTTGTGTGTGTGTGTGAGTGTGTGTGTGCGTGCATGTGGGGGCTGAATACATAGTCTATTATAACGTTATAGTTAGACATCGGACCTGATTTCCCGCTGACCCCGTGAGACAGTTCGTATACTAACAACGACGACCCTGCGGCTGGCGAGAGAAGTCCACGCCAAACGAGCGAGCCACACAGTTAACCGATTTCCCCCAGCGGCTCGTGCAGAGATTAGAGAGCAATTTCGACGAACCTGTCCCCAGGGATTCAGTAATTAAGAAGAACTCTTCGTCGATCTGAGCATCAACCTCCACCCCTTCGACTACCAATCACAAGTGCCCACACCAAAGACTTGCTAATAACAAGAAGTAAAGCAACCTTTGGCCAGTGTCACGTTTTCCAAGGCTTAAAGTTGTTAACTTAAAAGCTGTCCCCAAAACTTGTATTATCGTCTCACTCTCAGGACTTTACTGAGGCAACCCAGTCACATTCGATGACCACTGTTACAAAACGCGGCTCTAAATTGCCTTTACCCACCTTTTTAGACTGGGGAAACCCTTGAAATAATTTTCCTATCTCAGGGAGCCTTGCATAATAATATTATTCGTACAACTGACGTCATAAAAGCAGGGGCAGATTCAATTATCGTCGGGAAGACGGTTAGAATTTTCCGAAAATCTTTATTTCCAGAGCGTCTTCCGATATTTCAATCTTTTTGTTTACCTGTAATAAATGGTTTTGTTAACCTATTTATTCTGTCTGTAATCACTGATTTTATCGTGTTTTTAGTGGCTGGTCTTAGCACGTGACAACCTATCCCGTTCTCTTTCCCTTTTAGTGGCCAAACGCCAATAAAAAAAAACTTTAATCCTGTATATCAGTGATTTCGAAACGGGGGTCCGTCAAATAATGGTCAGGGGGCTGCAGCAGGGTCCTCAAGTCTGAAAAGCAACATACTCTCACAGCTATCAGAAAACATCAGAAACGCACTCAGTCCTGTGCCATGTATAAGAATTTGAATAAATGTAATTCATTTAATATGAATATGATTTCAAAGGGTCTTCTTTTTTTAATGTGCTTCATTAATTAGTCTAAAAAACAAATGCTGAAAATAGGGGTCAGCCAGAATGTTTCCTTCATTGAAAAGGTTTTTGGGATTTCAAACTTTCAAAACCCTGCTATATATTATTCTGCCTATGTGTACGTGACGCTTTCAGATAATTATTCATTTCCATTTTTTTTTCGTCTCACATCAATAAAACTTGCTGATTTTTGAGTTTTATTACTTGACGTCTACCAGCGATAATTTATTAAGTTGCGATAGTTCCGTAGAATTTTTGAATTTTCAGAATCTAGAAGACGGACAGCTCAACAAAATGTATGTTAAAGATTGCAATGTATTATCATCTAAAAACAATTATGAGTATTCTTCAATGCCAAGAGTTGTTAACTTGGAGGCTGTTCCCTGACCATGAATCTTCCTTTTCGACTCCCTCTCTCTCTCTCTCTCTCTCTCTCTCTCTCTCTCTCTCTCTCTCTCTCTCTCTCTCTCTCTCAGGCAGCCCAATGACATTCGATCACTGTTGAAACAAAGCACAATCGTAAATTGAGAATGCTGTTCGCATTTTTAAAACAGCCTTTGCAGTTATACTGTTTTAAAAGATAAAAAGTTGAAGAAACTATGAAAAACATTACATTAGACCAGCCTCTCTCAATAAGGGTTCCAAAAAGGCTTAGGATTCCGCCAGAAGTTGTTAGAGGGTTCTGTGAAAACTTCAATGCGCGTGAAAAAGCTTTGCTTCATTTGATTTTTTCTACACAACGAGTTACGGTCCCAGGGCTTGAAAAGCTGACCTCAAAATTCGTATTATCGTCATCTTGGGGTCTCACTCTTAGTATTATACGAAGGCAGTCCAGTGCCATTCGATCACCACTAAATTACGAATGCTGCAAAAAAAATAATTCAGTATCATCAATTAGACTGTTTTGAAACATAAAAAGTGGAGGAAAATTTCTGAAAAGCATGATATCAGACCAGCCTTACACAACTGTTGTTCCCCGAAACTCTGACGTGCCGGAAGAGGTTTTTTCAAGGATGTGCAAAATTTTTATATGCATGAAAAAAGCTGATTTATGCTTCATTCCATGTTGTTCTGTGTAACGAATTGATATCATTTGACAATAAACTCAACAAAATTTCTTTTGTTTATCTTGAGTTCGACCCTGAATTATCTATTTGAGCAGCAGACAACGAGAATTAGTATCACACTAAATAATGGATAAAATTCATAATTCGTATGAAAATTAGTGTTAAAACGTATAGTCTTGTCTCGTATTTTTTCTCATATAGCATATAAATTTCTTAATTTCATTTTCATCAATCAAGACTTTCAAAACTTTAACCCCTGCATCCACAACTGACCAGTTTTCATTAATCAAGACATTTAAAACTTTTCATCACCGCCACCCACAACAGAACTGTGTTTAAGTTATTCATATTTTCGGACATTTCTATGTATCTTTGTATTTACATGTCTGGACTTCGCCTGACCCTAACCGTTCATAGGAACTTGGAATTTCTCATACACACTTTTTTTATTTTTCCAAATCATGAATTTATGATTCAAACTATACTGGTGACATTTTCATCAACGTAACTCAATTTTACCTCCGACACTGCTTAATTCACGATTTAGAAAGAAGCATTTGTGGTTGGCAACGACTCATAATTTCCCTTGGAATGCTAGTTTTATCTTTTTAGGCATCTTTGAAACGATGGACGTTTGCTCCTGGTGGGAATCAACGGAAAAGAATGAAATTCGAATTCGGTTCGCAGATGATATTTTCGTCGACGATAACCGTTACGCTACCCGGTATCTACAGTAAATAAGTAAATGCAAATAAATAGAAATAGTGAGGGGAAGGGGAAGTAACAAAGTATCAATGAAGGGAATCGAAATCGAAAACCATTCATTCATATGCATTTGTATCTTGTCTTGTCTTCCAATTGCTCCCGGATCCCAAAAGAGGTCAACGATATTTAGAATCTAATATCGGCGGATCGAAATACAGAAGTTCAAATCGGAGGCTGGAGGTAACTTTGTTTTTCCATGATGATAACAGGAATAACACGAACAAGGACAATCCTCACCTAATTCAGGGAGTAAACTTTTCACTGTCTGTCTTGTCTCGTTAAACCAAATCGATAAATAAAATTAACATTTCCCAAACGTCATTTCAAATTACGACCAAGTGATCAGTAGGCGGCTCTCTTCCCGACTTATACAAACTGCCAAATCTTACATATCCACGAAAGATAATGTTGCAATCTTTTTATTTATCATATATACATTGTAAAAGTTGCAGAAATCATCTTCAGTCGGAATAGAACCAAGAGTTGGGCTTGGCCCTGCAGCAGCCAGGCGAGTTTAACTTTTTTGTTATCATTTTTATACAGTACCAAATTTGGTGTAAAACAACAAAATCATGTATGGACGTTTGTTAACTTTGGCTTAATCTGGCACAGGGCCACAAGTGTGGACAACCAGCGAGGATAAAACTCACTACAGTAGAAATGGTCTGCAAGACTACCTTACCATAGCACCAAAGTGCTACGTTCAGTTAATATTTATAGAGCTTAGTTTAATCTTCCATAAGGGCATTCAAGAAGGATCAAACTCACCTCAGTAGTAGTTTCAAATATCATAATAATTGGGTAGGGACTGGGTTCTTTAGACAACAATAACTGGCTGATCGCATCATGCAATAGATATATACAAGGGGGCACTTATTGCAATCATTTAATCACTTTCGTTACTGTTTATCAAATGAAAAAGGGGCTCACTGGTTCGTGCAATAACTTTTTATAGCACGGGTTAATGGCATTGACTGCAGATAATCAAGAGTCAATTACGATAACCAAAACAAGTCCACCGGTGAATGGAGGTGTTGTTTTCATGACCAAATCAAAGAAAATATGTGTAAAATATCAAGTCATTATAAAATAATTGATTGTAAATTGAAGGAATTTTATAGTTTAGTTATATTAAGTAAGTCTTTTTAGGAAATCCTGTTTTTTATTTGCAGTTTCTGAGACGAGTGTAGGGTAATGTAGACAAAAATGTTGGGATCCACATACCCCTACGTCCATATATCGCTAATCGCATTATCGAACTGCTTTATATTGAGGAACGCCTGGATTATTGAACTGTGAACCTGCAGCATCAGGTTTAGTACTTTGAACACTAAGCTTTCTCTCTAAATGATGGACCTAATAAGCAGTCAGATGCCGTCGGCACGTCGTTAAGTGCTTCTGCGTATTTTGACTCATTAGATTTTATAGCAACGACTCTTTTGTCTTTTCATGCTATTTGTTTCTGTCATCTCATTGGCTGGCTAAGTGGTTAGCACAATGGTATGTGCCGAATGGAGGATGAGAGAAATCAGGAGGGAAATGGGAGGGGTCAAGTTCATTCATTTTTTTGTCGCTCTCAACCAGATCGTTCAAAAGGTTTATGATGGGGGGGATCTTCGACTTGTGGTATTGAGCGTAGTGAAGAAAACAGTCGCCTTAAGAGGATTAACTAAATAGCCACGAGAGGCACTTTACATGATCCCCAGCTGCTTCCTAGACGGTCACCCATATAGTTACTGACCAGGATGACTTCACTTTACGAGTATATATATGATAATTATTCCGCCGGATCATATATCCGTTTCTTTATATATAAAACTGCGCTATCGAACTGCTCTATATCGAGGAATACCTATCAAAGAATGGCCTTATCGGTGGAAGATACAATATAGCTGAATGATTCACCTAAAGACACTATCACCAAAATGGCTCAACAGTAGATTAAACCATCCAAACAATGCATATTTCCTCACCTCATTCGAAAAATGATATATAGAACTACCCTCCAGTAACACCCTCATTTAAAATGCAGTAAACACGAACACACACAGTGTTTTTATAAATATACTCGAATATAGTGTTTTTATAACAATACTCGAATACAACAACCCTAAAATGTCCATATTTATTTTAATTTAAAAGCACAACAAAATCTTTCCCCGGTACTCCACCGAACCATTAGGATCTAAACGTATTTTGATTAAATCAACTGGATTGGTGCATAATTATTACCAATTAAATTTCAGTATATGAACCCAAATGGGCTTTAATTCAAGAAGGAGAAGAAGAAGACATTATAAGATTAGTAGACTCAATGGATTATCCATCATTGAAAAAATGAAAAAGTTATCAAAACATAGTACACAATGCACGCACGCACACTAATCACCAAGAATTAAATTGATGATAACTGCATGAAATATCTATACCCTGTGTCAAAGAATGGCTTTATCGTAGGGAGATACAATTCTTCACAGACAGAGGAAATAGATAAATAATGGCTCTAATAAAACCCACACTCCAGAAAGCAACTATAAAATTGAAACCAACACAAACACTATTTTTTCACTCTGACCATGAAAATAGCCGAAACTGTTGAACCAAATAAAAAGATAATATGAATGAAGAAAAAATAAAGAATTCTTTTATAGGTGCTCTACTGTTTTGTCTTGTACAATACGTGCACACGTGTGTGTGTGTTTAGTTGTGTATTTAGTTATATATTTCAAAGAAATGTGGAAATTTGGTCTATAACAATGGTTGATCTTTTTTTTGCAATGTCAACTTATCAAATAGACAATCATTTAAGATATATGTATAAATATAAAGACACATATATCAAAAGAGTAGGGGTGAAGAGGGAGAGAGAAAGAGAAATTTATAACACCTTGAGTCAATGTGCTTAAATCGTAAAGTATACAAACCAGCTATGACATATGGATGCAAATCATAAAAATTAACAAAACGGGAAAAAAATTCGTTGATTAATTCATGAATTAATCAATTAGTATGCTGCACATGTTTCAGGAAGGGTTCCCATTTTCAGGAGCGTGTTTGTACCTTTTAGTGGTTAAAAGGTTCGGTTTCCGTAAAAAACAAATTTAGCATAAGATGTTTTGCTTTGAAAGCAAAAACGGGAATCAAAAGTGAAGATCCCTGGGGGTTCATGGTAGTGAGTCCGAACTGTATTGTGTATATGAAAAAATCTGTTGTGATTCGATATTTTGTTGAAAGTAGAGGTAGCAGTTATGGGTATTTTATTGGTTTTGCTGGTCAGAGGCGGTAGGCATTCGTAAAAATCGACTGTCATGGGTATTTGGAAGCTGGGTAATAGTGTAGTGTTAGACTATTTGAGTACTTGTTAAGTCAGGCTTGAGGCTATCTCTAGTAATAATCAAGGTAGAGGGAGTTCTTATTTTGTATGATCAAGTATCAGTTGGGAAATATATGTTCTGTATCCTTAATGGTCATTGTATATGTTCTAAAAAGTCAGATGGCTTTGAATTTTACAAGTAAAATGGACAATACATAGGTGTCTATAGGTAGGGGTCTGTGTGACTGTGTGAAGTTCCCAATGTTAGATATACATAAAGAGGGATTAGCTATGGATGGGGTGAGGTAAGTGTGTAACATTTATTATATGTAGGTGGAAACCTAAATTGTATATGTATACGTAGTGTTGCTGTGGGAAATAAGAGCGCATGTATATCAAGGGTTGTTTGGGCCTGAGTAGAAGTATAATCTTAGGTGCAAGTATGAAGAAAGTAAGTTGGTGAGTACAGAGTAATAAAAAGTGAGAGGATTACCTTCATGCAGTTCTAAAATTTTGTGGTTCAGAGATTTACTTTTTTTTGTTTTTTCAATGATTGCGAA
This sequence comes from Thysanoteuthis rhombus, assembly GCA_963457665.1. NCBI lineage: Eukaryota > Metazoa > Mollusca > Cephalopoda > Oegopsida > Thysanoteuthidae > Thysanoteuthis > Thysanoteuthis major. Next base: position 20,245,914 of record OY735236.1, on the reverse strand, counting down.
TTTAGCGTATGTGCCGAAATTGTGGTCTAGGTTGCGGAAATGTAGTTCCACTGGGAGTACCTATTCCTGGTAGAACTACAATTCAGAAAGAGAGAAATAAAGAGGGATGATTCAGTGATTGAATTCTGTGTCTATAGTTATTAAGACTAATGCTAAATTACCACTCAGACTTGCCCATATATTGCAGTTTGCACTTAATACATTCTAGGAGGTAGACGATATTTATGCTTCTGCAGTTAGAATAATGGTAGATGTAGAAAGTCTTGTTAGCGGTAGAGATAGTGAAGGCCTTTGAGTGCTTAAGGTGGTCTCAGCATAGACTATTTATATTGCTGCAGGGTTGGAAGAATTTGACGATTTTAGGGATTGTGTTATGTGAGTCCTTGTCATCTATCATACTGCTAATAATGACTTTAATGTCCAGGGGTCTGTGGCAGGTGATGACGCATAGTTTCTGGAATATTTCTTTGAGTTTTGTTATTGTTATATTGTTTTTTCCATTCCTTCTTTTTCCATATAGAACGACCATTTTCTTTTGCCTACAAGTTATCTGAAGATCTTTCCCTTGCCATGAGCCGGTCTATTCCTTCATTATCCCTTGAGACTCATGATCTATCGAACAAAACCGTGTTTGCCAACAGTCGATTCCACAGATTGAACCTGCATCTCCAGGGATCGACACACCCTAATTGCGAGAATTAAAGGTTGTACAGAGTGGTAATAATCAGATGACCATTCTAATTCGTCCTGAACACATTATGTATTTATGTGTTGAAGGGGACATTCTGAGACAGAACTTTTAATATCGAAAGTCGTGAAAACAGTTTATATTGACTCAACCGGTTATTGCTACGTGTAGTTTTGGGGGAGAACTATTGTCCTCATCTTAGTTCATTTCTTGAATACAACGTTTCGGTTGTTGAATGGCCGAAAAAGTTGTGTTAAAGAAATGAACTATGATGGGGACAACACTCGGGAAAAACATAATGATAATCCTTATCTAAAAAAATTCAGACAGAAGTTACTGCTAATTGTTATTTTTCATCGGAGCTGTTCCAATAATCTTGTCGCTTTTTGGCGTGTTCTAAGAACAATTTTAAAAAAAACGGTGGCCAAAAAGGATCAAAATGATCAGAACATTTTGCGCTACACTTTATTTTTCGGCCATCCTTCGTCCACTATAGTTAAATATCAAAACTCTACAGTTGGTAACTTTAGCGTGTGGATCAGCTGATTCTATAATAAAAGGCCATATTACACCCACTCTCTTCTCTTTATCCCTTTCTTCACACTCTCTTCCAGTACTCCCTCTCCTTCTATCTATTTATTTTTTTCAGACTTGCTTTATCTATCTATCTCACAATGCTCATAGTTATCTATCTGTTTATCAATCGATCTCAGTCAGTTCATATCTATATCTTTCAAAATATTTCAATCCCATCAAAATATATATATATATATATATATATATATATATATATATATATATATATATATATATATTAGTCTACTGATATCTATCTCTTTTTTTCCTTCCTTTTTCTAGCGGACAAAAACGTCCCGTTTCTAACCAACCGATACTGACCCCCACCTTTCCACATCTACCGAATCAATAGACCATCCCCAACCTCATCTGACCTGCAAGTCTTGTGCTGGACAAGAGATGTGCGCAATTCTCAGCATCTATACGAAACCTGATCGTTGCAGATAATAAAGGCATTTGGACCTTTTCTGCTCTCCAGCCTCTCTACAGCAGGACACGGGCAGATTTGAACGCACATCACGCCATTCTATTTCCGGTTCGATTTTGAATTTCCGGTATTCACTGGTCGAGATTTAAGACTTCCGGTTTTGCACAAGCAGATGTTTGAATGGCCAAGCACTATCGTCGCTCACTCTCTTGTCCATTGGCCTGACGGTTTGTCTGTCCCGAATTCCTACTTTCGCGCCAATATCTGACGATCAGGTCAGAACAAAGTAGTGAGCCAGCGGGCATGTGCCTTCAATTTTGAAGTGTGTGGGGGGGGGGGCTACTCCACCGGGTAAAAACAAAGGTGCCCATTTGGTTAAGAATATTGATATTTCAAAGATAGTACGAAATATTTATATTTCAAAGAAGATTCCGCAAAGATTAGTATTCAAATTAAAGAAAAAAATGAACGTATTTATTGCTTGTTATTACACCACTATTCTCTTATATACATTTTGAATATAATTGATCTTCGTTATTTTTTCTATAAATCTCTGAAGTTCTTTTATTCTGTTTTGTTAATTGTAAGTACATCATGTATCTTACATGTATATATCTATACGTAGAACCATATGCATTTAGCACAGACTATACTTTAGGATGACAAGCCTTCGGTTAAGCAAACTCAACCTTCAAGAACGAGAGAGTCCCGTTAGTCCTAAAGAGAAGAGTATGAAAATAAAGCATCCTCCCGATCGTCACTTATGGAGCTGGACCATGGAACCTAACCAAGAGACTGGCCCTCAAACTGAGAAGCATGCCATGTGCACATGAAAAAATCATGCTCATGGAGATCAATAGACAGCGCAATACATCAGGGAGAAAACAAGAGTCCAAAACATCATAGGATCTATTTAAAAACTGAAATGGCAATGGGCTGGTCATGTTGCAAGAATTGCAGACAACCGATGAACATCACCACTCACAACATCCCCAGAGATCACATACAAAACCAACCCCGGTAGATTGAAAATAGAACAAGACAAGTTCAGAAAGTATATGCTCTGAGACACCCATGATAGAGAAGTCTGGCAAATCTTGGCTAAGGTCTATGTTCAACATTGGAAGATAAAAGACTGATGATGAAGATGATGATAATGGATAAATAATACTTAATGAGCAGTTTGAAATTTTTCCATCTGACCTTGGCCAATTACCAGCTTTGCACAGGGCTTGGTTTCAATCCACTTCCATGGCCAAACGCTGCATTGATCTGTCTGTTAGTCTGTCCTGAATTCCTACTTTCGCCCCAATAACTGACGGTCATCCTATTCGTCCGAGCCCCCACGAGTGTGGTGCAAGGTCAGTTTAATGTGGGGATACAATACCCGAGAACGTGTGGGTAGGATGACTCAAAGATTCTCTTTAGTCCTCGCAAATATTGCCGCAAGGACATAAGAGCGGTAGTTCTGAGATCTCAGGGTGAATCCTGAACCCCTTTAGACACAGAGCAGTACCAGGCCTCATAAGACAAAGCCCCTATTGGCCATGGCACTACCTCTGCGTCCATCTGGTTTGAAATGGTCAGGTGAACGACACAATTAACTGGTGATCAGTCTCAATGGCAGTTTCTTATCATCCAATGTTCATAATTTCATACAACATTCATTGAGCATTTTGAGCTAAAAGACATAAATTGATTTATTTTATTCGTGCGTTTGAACATCTTGAAATTATGTAAAGAAAACAACGAATAACAAAAATTCAACTCTGAAAGATTTATTGAATTTTTCTCGTTTAAAGTTAGTAAACAACTGTCTTGGAACATATATTAAAATTTTTGAAATATTGTTATTTCATTTCATATCTTTGCCACAAAAATGTTCAAGCATAGAAAATATAAATGTCTGAGTAAATTAAATCACTCGTTCTTCATGTTTCATTTGCCCTCTAATCACTTCAACAGTTTCATTCTCCCCTAAAATAATCTCATTCATTCTGGGATGATCCGGTTGCTATGGTCCAATGGTAGACTGCTCGTCTCTAGAATTGTGATAATCCATTTGAATCCCAACAAACATAATGTCAGAACTTTTCAAAATAGATTCAGTTTGGTTCGAGATGTTTATGGCTGGCCTGGATTTAAACGCGATTTTCTTCATTTTGGATTTTTGTAATAAACCCATTATTCATCACCCGTGAGTATCTTGTCGGACAATGAGAGAGTCGAGTTAAGAAAGAAAGACAAGTTTTTGTACTGACCTATTTTGATTCACAAGGAAGTTCCAATGTTCCCTCTAAACAGCGAGGAAACATTTTAATGCCGTGCATAATATAGGATTGGATTATGGTGAGTGAATTATTATGAAAAATCAAACAATCAATGAATTATCTCTTTTAAAATACACTTTTCGTCATAAGCAACTGACTTTTATTTTCAGACAAAAAATCAATGATTGTCTTAAAATTAAAACTATTTTCTACTCACCTCACAATTCACTTCTTCAATTGCTTGCAGGCTTTTAGGTCTCTCGTAGGTCCTTGGAAAAAATAGAGCGAATATTGTGTGGAACGCATTTTTTGTTTCTGTATTTCTCATAATTTCTCATAACGAATTATAAAGACCTGGGCTAACTTCAGAGACACTTCCAAGATTTCTATAACATCTTGCAAAGGACAATGCAGATAACTTTGCATAAGTATAGTCTATGAACAGAGTGACTTTTACTGATTGTGTCTCTACCGTTAACATTTATTGTGTTAGGCAAAAGGAGAACAGTAAAGAGCTGAGCAAACGACAACGGCACTTCTGAGATTTCCCTAACATTGACTTAAGGTAGGTGCAGTGAACTTCTCCATCAATCTAACATATGGATCTTTCCACTGCTTTTTCAGCATTTGGACTGAGATGCAATTGGAATGTCTGACCCCCCTTGGTCATCAGTGTGTGTGTGTGTGTGTGTGTATGGTGTGTGGTGTTTGATTTAGAAACATTCATTTTGTAACCATTTCCTTCGCATTCGAATTATCCTCTTGTTTTTCGGTGTTGATTATTAAGACACGAAGCCCCGACTAACGAACAAATCTATTCGATATACGCCCACTCTTCCTCTGGTAAGCTTGAAGCCCTGACTAATAAACAAATCTATCCGACATACGCACATACTTCTTCTGGTAAACGTGTCTGCGAATCCACATTTGCATAAATATTCATCATTGCATACGAGCAACTCTGGCCCTTGCACAAATACACACGCACGTATCAGTGAATTTGTTTCTGCATTTCATTAGTTGACCTCGTGGATGACGATTTTGGAGGCGATTCCACATCTGTCACAGGACCGCCGATGGACAATGGGGCGGACGCAGGAAAGATAGATTTTTCCATATCAGTTGCAGAGGGAGGATTGTTGATTGGAGGAAACATCAAGATTATTATGCTGCCTCATCTCGACTGCCTTGATTCTTGATGGAGGTAGCCTAGAAGATCTTGTAGCGCCAAGCCTGATTGCCTGTCTGCAGTCTTGGATGTCTAGTTGCGCTAGTTGATTATGCAGGAGACGAGGGTCCTATTTTTTGTGAGTTTTCCACCGAATAGTAAAGTTTTCGGTAGTCTGCACAGTAGTCTTCCAATCTAGAGACGTAGCCTACTCAGCAAAACAATTAGGTTTTGTTTCGTTTTTATCCCGATTTCATCATAATGATAATGCTGCAGGTGGTATCACTCTTGAGGACTTCGTAATTAAATCAGTACAGCGCACTTTCAGAGCAGTGTGCAAACTGGAGGCGTTCACGGAGGCATGAGTAGCGTAAGTAAATGACCCAGAATTCAACACCGTAAACATAACAGCTTTGTACACCGTTATTTTGGTGTCTTTCTTCGGGATCTTATTGGTCCAGATAAGCTTATGTAGTCGCTGAAAAGTTTGGTTTTCTTTCGCTGAGGGCATCTGCCATACACTAACGATTAGCGATGGGCCTTTCATTATTGTGGCCTTGTGTCAGACAAAGCGAAGTATAGTAAATTCTTAGACAGATAGCGAAAGCGATGGTAATTTCGTTTGCCAAACTATTCCGAGCATAATAGGTTCGATCTTTATTCAGCACTCAATTATTGTGGCCTTGTGTCAGAAGCTCAGTAAATAAGTTTCGTTCTTTAGTTTGTTTTTTTTCTATTCTTTCTTCTCTTTCTGCCACCAAGTGAGAGTTAGTAGATTAGTGTGGTCTTTTTTTCAGAGGGTAGCCCTTCTTTGTGGCTTTGTGTCAAACTAAGTTTAGTCGGGTAAATATCTACAAAGTACGAGCATATTTTTATTCACTAACACACACAACTATGCATACATACGAATGCATGCACTCGTGCACACACACAGAGGCATGCATATATGCACACATGCACGCACGTATACATACATATGAATGAATGGCTTGGCTTCGTAGACGACAATTGTTGGAAGAAATTGCCACAGCACTAGGACTAAAGACGTCAAGGCCTGTGTGCATATTTTCCCTTCAGCCTGAGCAATGGACCCTTTGAAGCAAGGGTTAGCATTCTATGCCCCACCAAGGTGGCTTGGATAGGAGCTGGATTCCAAGGTCGTTGGTTTGACAGAAGCGTCCTTCTCCTGGTGGTCTGCTGCTCCTTTGCCGGACTATTCCGACAGTGCCTGTGGTTCGACCAATGAACGTGAACAATCTGCATTCGGTAGATGTCGAGCTGACTGTTGAGTTCAACCGTCCTTTTGAATGAGAATCGGGACAGTTCTGCTGTCTGCAGCTTCAAACACAGAACTTCCAGAACAACGGGTAATATGGCTGCCTGTAGCTCAAAGCAGAGATCCCAAACGCTCTGACGATTAGGTATGCGATATACATACAGATACATATGCATAAAAAAATATTTTCACTCACACATATGCATACTTGAAAAGACACATATATACATACATACATTTACATAAACACAAAGACAAATGTATACATACACATACAATATATGTACTTATCTATGCACACACACATATACACAAAGATAGATGCACACATATATATGCATACTCGTACTTACACGCACATATATGCTCACATCCACACGCATACAAACACACATACAAACGCACAAATATGTATACACATACATACTGACATACACGTATACACACACGCACTCACATACATATATAAACACACACACTCATATATGTATACATATCCAATCACATTCAAATACATACTTAAAAACATACATGCATTGGCGACCGCTGCTACTTATTCGAGGGTGGGCAGGGGCAAAAATATATATTCAGAATATGTCTTACTTGCAACTATCAATGATGATACCATCTTTTGGGGGTGTGCAGTAAGCTAGGGTTACATAAAACAATTGTACAACACCATTATCCCTTATTGATTAAAAAGTTCTTTGAAATCCCCTTGCCCTATGAGAGAAGGCCTGATCATGGGGGATGCCCCGTTTGTTTACACCCCCAGCGGACTGACACACGATGGCACAGCAGTGTGCAGATTGAGATGAAATTGAAATCGGAATCAATCGCTTCCGTTACAGCCTAATGAATATGCAAATGTACCCGTGAGGATCTCGAAATGCGAAGTCGTTTTCTTGGTTAGCAAAGGAATGGGGGGGGGGGCGGAGGCGCCTACGATCCAAAATGAATCCGGGAGAGAAGAATGACGAGTGGTGCCTTCCAGATCTTTATGTCAATCTAACAACCAATCACGTTACCAGTGCAATCGTTGTCAACATCCGGGTTATTTTTATTTCTTTTTTTCTATTCGTCACGTTGCCCTACCGTAGTTGGAATAAAGAAGCATCCCCCCACACACATCGAGCCAAACCTGTTAACTATTGCTCAGGGTTTTGGAAGTTGAAAACCGGAACATTGCGTCAGAAGAACCACATTTTATAGCAATAAAAATTAAATTGTCAACTGTAAAAAAAAACAGGTTTTATTCTGAAAACTTATTCAGAAACTATCAAGGAGATTGAAAAGACAAACTTTCATTGATATTTGGAAGAGTGGCTGCAAAACTAACGTATTAATCCGCTCAAAATTTTCAATGCACGTGTGTGTGTGTGCGAGCCTTTGGTTGTGCTGTTTTGATTGGCACTGGTTTTAACGTAGTGAGGCTACGATATTGCTGTACAAATTAATGTAACTAAGAATAAGCTGAAAAGGAAATACATTGAATAAGTCCTTGAACAGTACAGTTTTGAACTGTGGGGACAATTTTTGAACGAATTAGCCGCTCTATTCAATGTAAATATACACATAGCTGTATTTCTATGTATAAAATAATGAAAAAAGTAGGGTATCCGATTTATTTAGATATATTAGAGGGATTCTATAAGATCATGTGGTGTACAAAAGAGATTTGTAATGGTTAATAGTTGGCAATGTATCATTAGATAAGGAAAATAAGATCGAAGGTTATATGTACATGTGTGAGTACGTGTGATTGAGGTCAGGCAACCTCATATAATAGGTGGAGAGAACTTGACTCAGGCGATGTCATGTATTGACTGTTGATGGGAACCGGTTAAACAGTGGTAGTATATTATTAAATGAGTAAAGGAAGGGTAATTTCTCTGTGAATAGGTGTGTATTTGATACTGTTAATAAGGGTATTGATGAAAACATATGTTCAAGTGTTAAAGTGTGTGTGTGTGTGTGTGTGTAAGTTAGCTTAAAGTATAGAGATTATCTTTGTTGAGTGCTCTGTGTTGTTTGTAAGCTCTTTTTTGTAGCATGGGGTTTCTCTGATGTGTACTTTCGGGCAATTCTGACAGGGGATTGCATAAATGTATGCTTCGGAATCATTCTCGTTTCGAGGTTTGGTAATAAAATCTCCGATAGACACAGATCTGCTCGTAGCAATGTATATAACTAGCTTTCTTATGTTATTGCCGCGTATCGTGATTTGTGAATTAGTTGGTAATGAGATATAAGAGTATCGATTCAGAGTGATATTGTTTTGTCATTTTTGCAGGTTTTGCGTATGAAGTGGAGGGGTTAGTCGAGATCCTTAAAGGTGAGTTTGAAATGATTTTCTTCGTTCTTTAATTTGGGGAGGGGCCTGCATATCCTATGGGGTCTTTGGTAAAAATAAGTATGAACTGATGAAACGTCAAAATAAACTAAAGAAATCTCATATGTACATGATGACATGGTCTTCTAAGTTGTCTTTTCACTCTAATAGACTCGAATGAATTGTAATCCACCTCGATACACAGATCGTATATAGATGTGTATATGTGTATGTGTGTATGTGTGATCAACATCAAATTATAAATATTCATTGGCACATATGAATTTATTGAAGACATGATTCTATCGAGAAAAAACGTCAAACAGAAATAAAATACACATTTCATCTGAATATGACTCACGTTGTGGTTTGATTAAAAATCGTTACAACAATGAAATTCGATTTTAAAGAACAATTTTGTTTTTATTGAATGCTGGAAATATTAATATTAGTGATACTCAAAGGTTTCCGGCGAAATATCTTGTATGACCCCAATATATATATATATATATATATATATATATATATATATATAAAAGAAGCACTTTTACGATGTATGGACACACGCATTTATATATATATATATATATATATATATATATATATATATATATATATATATATGCGTGTGTGTATGCATCGCAAAAGTGCTCCTTGGAGACGCCCATGGAATTGCAGTGAAATTCATAGAGCCTTATCTTTATGATAATAACAATTTTGAGATTGTCTTACATTCACATATATATATATATATATATATATATATATATAAGTGTGTGTGTGTGTGTATGTGTATGTATATTTTGCCATCTCCATTTTTGTTGCTTAATTATTTGTATAATATCCTTCACTCCAGTCCTCCCTCTGATCCATATCAATCTTTTTCTATCTCTTAGTGTTGTTTCAGGCATTGGTTTTCAGTTCGGTTTGTTAATTTCCATGTTTCGTATTCGTGAGTTATAGCTGGTATTATGCATTGATTGTGTACTTTACGCTTTAGGCTCATTGGCAAAGTGCGCTTCAGAATGCTTCTATTCATACCAAATTATTTCCAGTTGATCATTAAGAGATGTTCTATTTCGCTTTCGCGGCCTTTTTTCACCTTAATTATCTTTCCTATATTATATTCATCAACCTTTTTTAGTGTGAAACATAACAATCTACAGAAGTTATCTGATACAATTAGTCATTCATACGTTTTGTCACTTTACTTTGCACTTTTCCGCATCTGTAGTCGATTACAACAATGGTTAAGGCTTTTGTCTTCACAAAAAACTCAGCCCTTTGAAAAATATTTTTCTATTTCTAAGGGACCCTCATCCAGCCTTTCCCAACATTTGAGACTGAAGGAACCCTTGAAATAACTTTCGTATCTCAAGGAACCTCTGTGCAAAATATCATATATATATATATATATATATATATATATATATATCGACACATCGGTGTGTTCAAAAAAGGTATTCTATTTTTGGTTCATTTCACCTGAAGGGCAACAGCTTTTTTGTCTTTGGCTCCGGAAAGAAAATATGATAATTCTTCAAAATTTATATCGATTGAAATCCATGTTAACCGATGGTAATAGACAGCAATCCAATAAAAATCGGTAAATTTAAAGACTACAGACGATATAAATCGACGAAAAACGATAAATATTTTTAAAATCTGGAATCCTGATTATAAGATTTCATTATATTATCTCAGATCGTAATTTTTTAGACATAGAAAATGAAATTCAAAACGATTGTAATAAATGACAACAGCTGGTCTTTTTGGTTGGTAAAAATTCTAGAGGTGCCTTTAGTGTCAAAGACCATGAAGTCGCAGTTAGCCAAATCTAAACTCTGGAGGGGGTGAACTGGGTGATGTGATGTTATGCTTTGCCAAAAACATGCACGAGGCGTGACATTGTGAATGTTACAGTCGTATAGCACACAAGCATATAGTACTCACTTTTACTGCTTACTGCATTATCCCACAGGATATATTCTCTTAACGCATACGCAGTAAGTTCCCCTCTTATCGGTTGCTAAGTTATATTACAGCTGTATGACTGGTTCTGGAGATATTCAAAACAGCTCGTTCTTTTCTAGACATACATCGTATGTGCAAATTCAACTTTGTGGTACGAGATCACAGTGAGGATCAAAGTCACAGTATTGCAGTAATTCATTACGGTTGATTAGTTTGGCACAAGGTGATGAGTCTAGGGAAAGGGTTTCATCTCAGAACTTCAAAGAATTGTTGGTTATCGTTCTTTGGGATGGACGTATGGCTACGGAGTCTGAATACTTGCAGCTTCCAGTCTCATGCTCTGCCATTTGAGATGACCCCCCTGTTAGTTTTCAGCATTATTACACAATTTCAAGGTCGTGCAAGTGGTTCTAAATATATTCAAAATAGCTGAATACTTCCAGGACAAACTTTGCTTTGTAGTAATTGAATAAGTTTAGTTTAGGCACAAGGCCAGGTATCTGGGGAAAGAATTCATCTAAAAACTCCAGAACGTTGTTGTTTCTCATTTGTATGTAAAGAGAGAGGTAGTACGATTGAGGAAGTAGAATCGATCGGCCGAAACGTTCAAAGTAAAACAAAAATAACAAGAATAATGAGTTTGATTGCTCGAAAAGCTCTTTGAATTCTTATGACTCTTCTCAAAATTACGAACAATATTGTTGCTTCTCGTTTTTTGGAGTGAACTACAAAATGAGTATTGCAACTATCGAAAACACTTTGGACGAGAAGAAAGTTTTGTAATTAAATCACTACTTGGTATGTTTATGTGCGGATCGGATGTTCATAGCTTGTTGATCTGTAGTGTTGTAGGGGTGTTAATCTGGTTGATGTCGGGTGAAAAACGCCAAATAAATCAGACACGTTTCGTAACATTTGTAGTTATTTATCTTATTTCGAAAGAGCATGCTGACTTCACAGAGTGAAAGAATGAGATCGTGAGAGGGAAAAATTCTCAACTTGCACGGGTCATATCTTTGCGGCATTTTTCCCAGATGGGAAGCTGGTGCAGTCCCTAGGCCTGGCAAAGCTGCCTGTTGCGTCTCAGTTCTTAGAAACCGACTGACTGCCCTCGATTGTCTCTGACTGCTCCAGAACTGGGAACAGTGCCGTATATTTATGAGAATCCATCGGGTGACGTGTGAAGTGAGGATGAAGTACTGGTAAAATCAGATGTAGGAGACAGAGAGCTGTGGTTAGACCTCAGGCCCTACGTCCCGTCGCCAGTCTTCCGTTTCGAATAGGACGCAGACTCCACCTCAAGTTTTGATTATTTGATACGAAGACTTGATGGTCGAAGCTACTAGGCAACAGTCACACTTCACAAATCAAGTTTGACTTGACTGCCGAGGGTTAACCACCCGTAGAAACCAAAATAGGAGAATATCAGATAACTGCCTAGGCAGAGACAAACTTGGTAAGTGTGCTACGAATCAAAATCTGATTGGGTCATCAATGAGGCAGGACACACGGACCAATTTGTTTCACAATCTGCCTGTTGAAACTTACCAAAACTATTATATTGATCTTGCATGGGAAACTTTAACAAAATTTCGAAATGTGCAGAATCGACAAATTTCTCCATTGACATTATTTTCAATGTCAAATGGCGCAAACTGGTGACAACTGCACTAGATGATACTTGATGCTTATGACAACTTAATGACCTCCCGGCTTTGCTCTCCATCGAGCCTTTGATTGACAGTTAACTCGAAAAATATCGATCTGACTTTGAATTGTTTTTAACAAAGTTTCAGTTTTGTGTTAACATGATTAAATCTGCTTACTTTTGCATTCTAGCTATAATTTTTTGTTCTGAACTAATTGTAATTTATACATGTAAAATCTGTGACTCCCACAGTCACAGACCATATCTCCAGAATGGACAATGAAAGATCAGTTAAAGCCTTGCTGTATGGTGAATTGGCTAATGGAACTCGACCTGTTTGGTATCCTAACCTAAGTATCTCTCAGTGCAGTTGTGACCAAGATCAGAGGAGTTAAAAAGTAGACATTCGTTAAGAATGGAGATAATTAATTCATCACAGGTAAAAGTCATTGGGAAAGGTATTGCTGGATATGAGAAAAAAGGCAGAAGAAGAAAGGAGACATAACGACAATAATCACAAACTTATTTGATGCACTTATATATCTAGACTCGATTGCCGTCACTGACGAACGAATCGAAATGTTTTCATCGAAAACTAGATGATTTAGGTTTCATCTAGGTGTCGAAAATTGCTATTCAGGTGATTTTTGTTTGAACAAAAAATATTATTTATTTAATTTATAATAATAAAATGAATACTTTTATTAAATTAAGTGATATTTCAATGGAATAAAGGTTGAAGTTTTAAGTCACATTTGATTTATAAATAATGTATATTTCCCTAGCATTTAAAGATATGTCTTGAGAATCTAGATGTTTCTAGGTATTTTAAGATATTTTTGACTCAATATTAGATGTAAACTTGAAAATTAAGTTGGCAACACTACCCTTGATATATCTTCACATAAGAAAAGAACTGCTGCGTATATGGTCTAACTTTCAGACTTACTAAAGCTCCTATCTATTAGAAACGGTAAATCAAAACTGTCACCAAATCTGTCGACATAGGTTTCTTCGGTTGTCAAGTTTGTTTAGCTGACTGGCTATATATCTCACGCACGGGTTGCATCAATAGAGGTAAAGGGCGGAAAATTTAAATATATACTCCTTATTATGCCTTGGAAAAACTTTTTTTTAATCCCCCTAAAAGGATTCTTTGTGATGGTTCAATTTGCAACGTAAGTCGATGCTTAATTGGTCCCTTAGTTTGTTTTTGGCTTGTTTTTTTTTTATTCAGACTTTTAGTGATCACTGGCCAACAGAAGACGAGAGAAGTAACTAGTTCATTGATCACACTTTTTCCAATTTTTGAATTGATCACTCCCTATACGACATGCTACCTAGATACGATGGTCACATGAAGGTTTCTGTAGAGTGACTAACCAGACCTGTTCTGTGCATTAGGTGTCTAAATGTTAAATGTGCCAAACTCGTTTCGGGTTATATATATATATATATATATATGTGTGTGTGTTTGTGTGTGTGTGTGTGTGTGTGTGTGTGTGTGTGTGTGTGTGTGTGTCTGTTATCAGGTGTAAATCACAAAAACATTCGTGACGGTGGTTCTTTTGTGGTAGGATCGATTTTTTTCAAAAAAGCGGCCTTTGCTCCCGCAAGGCCAGTAATAAACATGTCCTCAAAAAACACTTGAAACAGATGTCCACGCTGCGAAGGGTGGGGACAATAGGGAAAATGACATTCATTTATCAAACCAGACATTTGATATCATAAGAGGATCACAAGTTTCTCTCATACTAAACTGATCGTAAAAAAGGGCAAAACATCTTGATCTGGTCTTTTAACAAACCTTTTTCCCTAAAATATCAGGTTGGAACTGAAGTTTCGGATATACAAGTATATTTGTTATCAAAAATACTTTTATTTATTTGTATCCTCTTATTTGCATTTGATAACCTCATTCCATCTATCAACAAGTTTTTCAATGCCAGATTTGTAAAATTTGTAAGATTTTTTAGCGGAAATAAAAGACTGATTTTCAACTTCTCTTCAAGTCAGTCTTTGTCCATCAAAAGGGCTTTGCAAAAACAAAAAATCAATTGGAGCAAGGTCAGAAGAGTTTGGTGGATGAATCATTCATCCCAACTAAATGTGTTTGTGGGGTCTTTGGTCACTCGTGCAGTTTGGGGATGGGGATTATTATAATGAACAATAACCCTTTTTCTGTTCGTCGAGGATCGGTATTTGCAGTTCGAAGCTGTTTTCAAATGCCAAGTACTCAGAGGTGCGGTGAGAAGGAGATGGATTCGTGCCTTTTTCAAGGGCATTGAGGTGAAATGAACATAAACTGTCTCAGCCAGTGTTTCAACTCGGTTCGCCTATTCCATCCTTCCTGCCGTTGACCGAGTGCCGACTTTCATGCCGTTGTGGAATTTAAGTCACAATAGATTTTCAGATGAGATTTCTTAGAATTCTTATCTGAATTCTGTTAGACAGGGTGTATTAATCATTATATGTGACATGGTCGAACTATTTTCCTGGTCTATGAGCTCATTTATTCATAACAGTTCGACTGCGTACCTTCCAACCTTCGTCTGGTGTTCCTAGTTCTAAAACATCGGTGAACTTCTAATCAAAAAGTCCATTTCGAAAAAGGCAAAAAGGTCATCCAATTTGAGGGAAGCGACTCGAAATTCGACACCGAAACACACTCCCAATATTTAGGAACGTATATACAAGATAACTGAATGATGTGTCCAGTCCAGTTGATTATGTATGTGATTACACAATCAGAGACAGAGCCAAAACGTTATGAACAAATGAAGATATTGACGAGGAAATAATCAGACCATATACACAATGATATCTCTTGGAGAATTTATTTTAGGATTCAATCACTATTTCACTGCTATAACCAATGAGCGAGGCGCACAAGCAGGGTCGGTACTACCTATCAAGCTGAACCGCCTAGGATGTAGACCCCAGAAAGGCGCAGTACTAACCTCCTAGGAGAAAAATTCGAAAGAAGATCAAGCAATGGGGGCTGCAAATTATAAGTTTAGTCCAAGGTGAACGAAACCCTCGCGCTGGCCTTGTGTACAAGTCGTTTTGGGATCAATTGTTAATGTTTCAACTTGTGTCTGAATTCAGTAATCATTCAATGAATGTTAGTTTTTTTTTCAGTGATTGTCGTCAACTTCCGTCCT
This sequence comes from Thysanoteuthis rhombus, assembly GCA_963457665.1. NCBI lineage: Eukaryota > Metazoa > Mollusca > Cephalopoda > Oegopsida > Thysanoteuthidae > Thysanoteuthis > Thysanoteuthis major. The sequence goes on along the minus strand of OY735236.1, from coordinate 20,230,391 downwards.
TTTCACCATTCAGGTTTCACCTTTCCCATTTGATCAACATGGTGCAGGTGTGTCCCTAGGTATAAGAGCAGATAAGAGAGAAATGTCAGACGCAAATAAAAGGAGTACTTAATCCACCTTAATCTGATTATTAAAAAAAGTTTTTTGATAGTATAAAATTTTAGGATGCCGACAGATTATCGCTAATTAAAGAAATAAAATTGATCAGATTAAATTACACATATATCTTCACTGTTTTTAAGTATTGCTTTATCTATGGTGATAGTTGTCCGGCGATCGCAATAGCTGATCAGAAACAAAAACATTGCAAATATATATATATATATATATATATATATATATATATATATATATATATATATATATATATATATATATATATTGATGACGATTACAATTAGAAGGTGAAGAGAAACACACGAGAGAAAGTGGGTGTTACATCTCAAATTTTCTTATTATCACGTGGGCATATTTCAATGCATTTCAACAGTCGCTAACCATCTTTTTTCAAAGGAAAACTTGCAAGAGGTTAAGAGAACACTTTGCTGATTATATGTTTGAGGTCGAGGAAAGAAATGGGGATAATTCTGTGTTCTTTGGTTGTTTAGTAGGAGCGGGAGGGGGGTATTTGTATCTGTGTAGGTGAGAGTCAAGTTTGGTCTGAAATAAGAAGAGTCTGTGACCGGAAGGATCAGACTATGAGTGTAGGGCTTGTCTTAGATGAGAAGGTGTAGATCAGATAAGAAGGGGTAGATCTTAGATAAGAAGGGGGTCAGGACTAAAATGGTCACATTCATTATCATTCTGTCGGATCACTTCAAATCCACAAAACATATATATATATATATATATATATATATATATATATATATATATATACTCATTGCTAGCGAAAGGTTCGGAGTATTTTAGCGGTGCGTACGAACCGAATGAAGATCTACCCTTTCTTAGCAGTACCTTTTGTGTGATTGATGTATTTATGTCGAAGGGACAAATTCAAAGGAGATTGTAATTGGATAAGTAATTAGGGTTACATCTTTTATATATACGTGAGAGTGATATTTATTCAGATCTGATATTTATTCAGATAGCTTTTAAAAAAACAAGTTCAAAGACACTTTAAAAAATCCTCTATCATTGTTCAAAGGTTTGCACTGGAATTTCTTTGTTTTAGCCTAAAGTAGGTGTGTGTTTGTGTGTGGAAATATACATAAACAGACTGAGATAGATAGTTAGATATGAATATGTTTGTATGATTCACTGTTTTCTTCTTTTTTTTGGTTTTTTTTTTTTTTTTTTTTTTTTTTTTTTTTTTTTGGTTTTCTTGTCTCATGTCCAGCAAGATTTTAGCCTTTCAACACGTTATTCTCACTTGACATGTTTGGAAAGTTTACTCAAGCGATAAAATCTAAAAACATTCAAAAAAAGATTCACAGTTTGTATTTATCGTTTTGTTTTGTTTTTCGTTTTTGTTTTTTGTTGTTATTTGTTTAGCTTGCTTTTTGTTTGTTTACGGTCGAAGGAAATTTTTGCTTTTTTTCTTTCCATGGTGACAGGGCAAAGGAGTCCATTCAGTCAGAGCGACAAAAACAGAAGTGAATATTTAGATGCAAGGATAGAGAGGCAAGACACTTACCAGTAGGGATAACAGAATCGAGATTCAGCCGAGCCTGTTTTCGTTCACTTCGTACAAATGCCCTTGGGAAAGACATGGATCCACTTCTCGGTCTACTTATGGCTGAAAAGTAGGATAGATGAAGCCCTTCCTGCTCTGTAAGTCAATCCATCTCAGAGAAGATTACTCTGACAGATTTTATGTGAATGCGAATTATGTGAATCATTTCACGTTGAAACTTCAATTTCTTCTAATAATCCTGTTATCAGAGTGTCAAAAAATACGTATATATATATATATATATATATATATATATATATATATATATATATACGTATAGGTGTACGTATTTTAGTTGTTTTGTTTGTTTTTTTTTTGGTAAGTGGCCAATTTTTCTACATTACTTTAAAGTCTACTTGAAGTTTATCAAAATATAGCCTGAAATTTCTACATATACCAATGAATCTAGGATATTAAAATGTAATCAAAAGAAATTTTTCTAAGTCTGTCGAGTCACCTGAAAACCTACAGCGTGTCACACAAGACATCGGTTTGCAATTATTGCTCTAGGATCACGAGGACATCATATCAGTAAATAACAACGTCTGCCATAAAAATCAGCATTCAAAATCCTAGTCATTGTATTGACTAGTGAACACTATTAAAGCAAGACAGAAAAGGGAATCTTATAGATTTTGCAAGGATTCGAATGTACTAAATCTAGCACGACAACTATTGTGCAACGTCTATTTCCTCGGTGAACCTGTCCACCTATAAAATGAACCATATTTCCTTTGCTTAGCCTTGAACACCGACCGCTGGTGCTGAAAACAAACCAAATCATTTCAACCACGTAAAAGCAAGGAATTCGGAAGTTAACAGATAGATATGGACAGACTAAGATAGATATGAACAGATCTAGATAGATATGTGCTTTGAGACGTGGGTTTACAAGTAAATTAATGTGTCTGGTCATGCATGCTTATCCACGACATGTTTCTTTTTACTTTTGTTTTCCACATCTTCTTTGGAGAAAGAATTGGTCTTCTGTTCTTGGCACCAAAAGACATCGCGTGTCACAAGCCTCGTTTCCAATTTCACTTTGGCGATTCGCGCGTTCTTTAACTTTTGACGCATCACTTCATCGCGTCTCCCAGAATCAATGGATAAAGGAAAGATCCTTCTCTTTGTGGCACAAAAAAGAAAGATATTCGCTCTGATGCAGCGAGAGATCGAATTCTTGGGGTTAGAATTTAAATTCCATTAATATTCCGTTCGTCTTTTCCAGCAACCCTTTTTCTCGATGTATCTGTCTTTTTCTTCTTTACATTTCAGGTATTGACCAACTGATGTTGCTATCATTATAATTACTACTACTACTACTGTCGAGAACTCCCGTTATTACGGCACTCACGGTGAGTGCTGTTATAACAAGTGGATTTTAAAATATGGCATTAAAATTAATCTTAAAAAAACGGCAAGCAAATCATTCACTTCTTAGTTAGCCCAGCAAAAGGTATCATCTCCGACATTAGTCTTCCGAGAATAAAAAACAAACGAACCATTGTGTCATTGAATAGGACTGTTAGAACGAGTGCCGTTACAATCAAACTAGCCGTAGTAGTAGCAGTAGTAGTGTGATGATGATGATGATGATGATGATGATGATGGTGATGATGATGATGAAATCAAATGCGTTTAAAAGGCGAAACCTTTTTTATCAATTCAACTTATGGAATCCATTGATTATATACCTATATGTACAAGTGACAAAACGTGCATGGACGGTGATGCTCCTCACTAAAGATTATTTAACAGTTTTCCGAATTTCTCAGATGATGTATTATCATTGCTAATTTTCTATTCCTTTTCATTTCATCTTATTTTTGTTACTTTTATCACAACTATTAGGCCGTTTTTATATTCTACGACCGTCAAGTAAGCAGCATAGATTGGAATTAAAGAAGTGACCTCTGATAAGAAGCGGAAACGAGAATTCAAGTAAGATTAAGAGATAAGGTCCAAGTAATTACACTTGAAAAATTAACATTTGCCTCGACTGAAACAGTAAGTGTATGTGATGTCTAACGTTCATCAATTCAGTTTGCTACTCTTTTTTTATTTGCTCATCTTATTTCTTAATTTGTTTACCGCATTCATTCTCAGGGAGAGATATTGTTTCAAATAGAAGACGTAATTATCTACGATCAGTTACAAAAGAATGGACATGGTTCTCTATTTGATAATTCAGATCAAGGGCGTATCTATCGGAAAATAGCACCTATGGCAAGCAATGAAACACCCATCTTCTGCAGAACTTCATCGTATAAATTCAGAAATACAACTAAAATTCGTTTATCTATTGATTAACAAATTATGGTGCCCTTAGAAAAAAAACAACTGCACATTCCTCACTTTCACAGATGCAAATCGGAATATGGTGAGCTAAAAGTCAGTTTTGGGGGTTTTTTCTTCTCTTTCTTCACTCAGTTGAGCAAGATCACAGAGTTTACCTCGACCCATGAAATCTCTCTAATACGAAAGTATAAGTTTTAACTTACTCTTTAGATAGCAATGGAAACTCCCAAGGTTAGCATTATTATCTGAATAGCAATGCGAAGATTGGGTAAAACGCCCTCATTTCATTACATCTGAACGAAATTCTATTTCACTACAATCGGTGGCGCCTCCTTCAAGTAGCGCCCACGGCACGTGCCATATTTGCAGTACCTTAGATACGTCACAGATTCTGAGTTATCACTAATCAGCTATTCCAAAGAAATGTCCTTATTTTAATGGCTTGAAGTGAAAGGTCTTCTTGTTGACATTCTTTAATTTTAGTCTGAGCGTCGAAGATTTCTTCAAGATGGCCGCCAGGAACGTTTTGTTAATGATTGCTGTAATTAGTGACACGGATATTAAATGGAGTGGTTATCGGGCGATTCACGAACTACCCAAGAGATTTGGGGGATTCACGGTCACGTACAATACATTTCAGTTCTCATCCGAGTTGCGAGAGACTTCGAAAATACTGGTTTCTATCATTATCCGAAGGTAAATTGTTTCAACAAAAACCATTCGAGTTTGGGGAATTTTTACCATTTCCGTTTTAAAATGGCCGCTGTTACAGGTGACGAACTAACCCTAAAATTACTAAACTTTCAGAGTAGCAGCCATTTTGAAACGGGAAAAGTAACACTCCATCGGGTTTGTTCCTAACAAACAGCACTAACACTCAACTACCGGTGATGATAATTATAATATAAAGCATAGAAATATTGAAATGATTTCAAGTACTTTCCCCTCGCTCTATGGTCATTGTTTGTGATTTGATAAGCTAAATAGTACCTGGATCTTCTAAATAGACGAATGTTTCTGAAAGTGGGATGTATCCTCTACCAGGAGGCAATTTAAAAATATTGTGGGATAATTTGGAATTTGGTGAGGACTGCGATAAGCATTCCACAGATCGAAAATAAGGCTTAACCGATTAAATTGTATCCACACAATACTATTAATTCCTGATCATATGATACTATTAATTGCAAAATTTACAATAGATTTTGTAGTAATTAATTCTCAGCCCAATAACATTGTGAGCCATACATTAAAGTAATTACTGTGTAACTAAGTTTCACACAATAAAAAGATCACAAAGATTTTAGTATACAAGCCGTTCTTATATCAGTACTCTTTTACAAAGTATTTGCCACATGATTTATAGTTGAAATCATTTTTTTAAATCAGATCTGCCAAGTTTCCTGCATATTCTTTGCCCCCACAACAATTTTTGTTTACTCCTGCATTTTCATTTGAGAAAAATGTAATCAAGGAAATATAGTATACCTTGCCTTTATATCTTTTTCTTGAGCAAAAGTGTTAGATAATTGAGTTTCTCTCTATCAATATGCTGGCCTTAGTTTAGAGAAAAAATTGCAATGATTTGTGTTATGTATATTTTGTAGCAAAAAATACTATTTCCAAGTGTTTACAAAGGCAAAATGTCAAATCACACTGGGGCCTCACAGCACCCCCAGATGATTTACTTGCGTACTTCATACACATAAATGATATCTCCTGCATTTTACTTTACTGACCTCGGAAGGTCTGTTGGATGCATCCAAACGTATCTGAATGAGACACTTTCCGGTCTCAATTATATCAAACAACTGAAAGAGGAAGGAAAGGGGTTTTGTGCTTTATCAATCAACTGCTATTATGTCAGAAGAAAAAGTGTGATGTCATGAAAAGGAAATCTATTCTGATCAATTCATTTTTACCAGCAGCTATGTCAGAATAGAATCCATATTTTTGTGATTAAAAAAGGCCAAAATTGGCCAATTATGATTTTTTATTGAAAATAATACTTTTCTTGTTCAATGATACTATCTCTAGGCCACATGATGGCCGGACAGACAATATTTTACAACTAGACTGGTTGCAAACCAGAGCAGAGGGAGAAAGAGATTCATGCCTTTCCCAAAGGCATTAGTGCATTTTAAAACCTTGATTTATACAATGACAGTTTCAAAAACATATTCAAGGGTCCAAAGCCAATCTGAGAAGAACATAGATTCTTAATCATATACATCTGATTCAAACAACATTAGCAATTCCACCCAAAAAATCAACTTACAACTGAAATCGGGGCAGCATTAATCGATGAATTGCCCCAAAAATCACCCTAGCGAGAGCCTGGTCTAGGATATTCCTCTTCAGAAAAGTTTATGACACATGCTGGTGAAAGTTTATGGAAAACTATTTCATCAGACTTTTACCAACAAAACTGACTTGACCCAGCTTAGAGTCAACTGACATGACATGGTTATGGCTCTATACTCAACCAGAAATTTCCTGGAATAAACAAGATAAACACTTGTAGAAGATGCCCTTTCATTCACAGACACATTTTTTCTAATTACTGACTACATTGTCGTAAAGTTCAAGTTTTTGTTGATCAGCTTCCTATTTATAAGACCAGTGAGAGGCCTACTTGGTGGGTGAGATAGTTGAGTATCCCCCCCCCCCCCGGACACCAGTAATTCACATTCAAACCTGAGTAAAAACCAACATTTGAATAGTAATTGAAATAAGAGGCTATGGCAGTTCTCTCTTTTGGTAGAGGTTGGTACTGCTTCAATACACACTGTATCTGTATGTAAGAAGTTGAAGTTACTTTTCTCTATAACTGTTTTGAATTAGGGGTACTCACTGAACTGAATGATATAAGAAGCCATGGTGGTTCCCTCTATTGGTAGAGGAAGGTTCAGCTTCAATTCATATTGTAACATGTATTTGTGTCTAGGATATTTAAACATTTTTTTCTCAATCAGGAGTGATGCAGTAAATGATATAAGAGGCTATGATGGTTCACTCTACTGGTAGAGATGAGAACTACTCCAATGGATACTGTATTGTGTCTCTGTGGCAAGGAAGTTTTCTTTTAAATCATAATTTTCCATCACGCTGAAAAGAATATTGAACATCTTGTGCCAAAAAGCACTTTGTCCCATATCAGCATAAGAACAAACAAAACAATGAATTCACCAAATTATAAGACAAATTGTTTTCAAGGGTATTTAGAGACCTACTAATCTCTACAACTCATCCAAATTATTATCTAATATTTTTTCTCTAAATAAATGTGCATCTCATATACTGGCATATACAGTATTCTTGCATGACTTCTAGCAAATGTTTCAATAAGAACTCAGGATCTATTCAGGGATCTTAAAAGGAGAACATGACTCTAGAATTAGATAAAAGGATGAACAAACTATGGCTTTATTTGCATTCAATATTTGTGTGAATGTAAAACATAAATATCACATTAAAATGAAAAGTATGAAGAGGTTTCAGACATGAAGATGGCTATCCTCAAGGCCACAAGGATGGAGATTCCTGCCCTTAGGCCAATTGTAAGCTACAACTCAGTCAGCATTATGAAGAGAGAACATCCTCCATGTAGTCAAAGCCTACATCTGGTTGAGACATTGTCTTGTCAGTCGTTAGATCGGCAAGCTGAAAAAGAAAAAAACAGACAATAAATTTTTGGGAAAATTCAATATTCTAATATTGTATGATTGAAAAATTCTTCCTAATTGTCACAATCTGACGGATGATGAAAAACCTTTGAAAATACAAGAGAAAATACATGGTGAATGCATCGGAATGAATTTCTTCAGCAAGCTAAAATTACACTAAATTTTGATTTTTATAGAAGAAAATTCTGTAAATTAGATTTTGTTTGGCTCAAGGTTATAACAGTTGGGCACCCAGTGAGGATTATACACAAGACATAAGCAATGATCAGCAAAATTTTGCCATAGCAGTAACATAAAAGGATCTTTACTGAAGTTGTCCTAATCTGGCACAAGGCTACAATAGTGAGACCCACAGTTGGGATCAAAGTCATCACCATCATCTTGTGAGACATATTCACTGAGCCATGAAATCAAGTGCTCAGCACCATTCTTGCATTAATAACTGGCTTAAAGAAATCTGGAAAATTCAAAGGAGGATTCATGTCATATTTGTGAGGGGAGTTAAACATTCAAAATTTTGAAAGAAAAAAAAAAACACAAACCTCACCTCACTGTCTTCACTCTTGAGGAGATCATCTGCTCCCACAGAGAGATCCAATTCCTCTTCAATTTCTTCCCCTCCATTTAGACTTTTTGGGGCTTCAGAATGACTGGCTGATCGAGGTGTTTTCCTACAATCCATCAATAAGATTTAATAACATTTCCACAATGCAATGTAAATATTCAGTCAAGGCCATCCTTAAATTTATTACAGATGTCTCCCCGATATAATGCGGTTCCTCATAACACAGTTAATGATATAAGACTTGGTGGATCGTGGACTCCTGTATCTTAATCTATATCATTACACACTCGTCTAGAAAACCAAAAATAAAAAGATAATTTCAACACATAAGCCCGATATTTATATTTGATGACAGAGGCGACACAACTCTCACACAACCCCCACTAAAATATATTTGAATTATGCTGACTAAAAAACTGTAAAACTGAAATGAATTAGACGAAAACATTTCAGTAGTCAATGAACAAAACATCTTTTTTTATTGATTTCTTTTGCTCTTCAATATCCTGAACTCAGATACAGGATATCTGAAGATGCAGCATCTTGTAAAGATCAAGTCACTGATGTAAATACATAAATGTTTTTTTTTCAAGAACTAAAATTTGATATACTTTGTAATATATGTAGTCATTTTTGTGGCATTATTTGATAAAAAATAAACAAAGAAAGCCTGTGTTTATTGTTTCAAATTTCACTTCAGAAGACACCAATTTCATCTATGGCCCTCTTTTGAATATTGCCAATATCCATCTGTAGTTATCATGGCTTAATTATAACACAGTTGACTTTCTTGGACCCCAACAACCATGTTATAATGAGGGAAGCCTGCATTAATTTTATTTAGCTAAGAAAGTTTGAGCTCTTCAACATGAGATTTTACAAATACTGACTTTAACCTGCAGCTTTAGAAACATTCTGTTTTTTTGTATTGTATTTAAGAATCTACATATGGGTAGAATGTACTTTTATCAATAGGCTAAGAAATAAATATTTATAACTCAGTCTAAAAAATTAAAAAACTAAGAGTTACCTAAGACTTTTGCACAGTCTCTATGTATAAGCCAAGTGAATTGAAAATCTTACAGATGGCAATACTTTTTATCCCTGCGACTTCCTGCCATTCCATACCCACACATTGATGGAATATCTTGATGCAAAAAATAAAAAAAATATCTACTACACATTAATGAAGTATTTCAATGCAAAATCTATCCAAATATTAACATGAGGTAGGGAATGTTTATGTTTGAGAAAAGAAGTGGTAGGTATAGTTTTTGCAATTAAATATTTCATCAAAGTGTGGCAAGAATAAAAAATAACACCTATGTTACAGACGTTATGGCTTTTTCAAACACTGAAGCCAGTTTTATAGTTTCAAACCAGGAGAAGAAAATCATTAGTTCTTAATGAAAGGAGAAATCAAGAAAGTCAAAATCTCACCCTTCGCTGTGAAAATCATCATCATCATAATCATCATCAACATCTTCTGTGAAAAAAATGAAATAAACAAAATGAAAATCTTGTTCAAATCATCAGCAGTGAATTACTCCCAAATTACTTTGTTTCTGTAAGATAAAAATTAATAACTGAATATTTTTTTCATATACTTTTGGTCACCCTAAGCAAAGCCTTTCGAACACTTTTTCCTTCAAAGGGTTTGTAAGAAGGGAGTTATTTTGGGCACAGAATAAGACCAGTACATACACGTTAAAATAGTGTGTAGTTGATAAAATTGCAAAAGTTGGAAACACTAAAACTTGACATTTAAAATGAATGTTAAAACAGCAATAAGAAAGTCAAAATGACTTTTGAGAGTTAGGAACACTAGAATGAAGAGCTATCAGAGACTTGAGAAAAATTATTGTTGGATTAGGCACTTGTTCAGCCTGGATTTTAAAATTCAAGATTGTACTCATCAGGAAAATGTTCATAAGGGAGCCTATCCCACATAGCAGATGTTCTTGAAAAGAAGGTATTTGCATGGAATTCATTTTAACAGAAAATTCCTGGACAGGAGGGACTAGGGATAGAAGTTCATTTGAACACTTTCCATGGAAGTAACAGTTAAAAACTGCCCAACTCAAAACGTAATAACAATGAGTGTAGTCCACACATTCACTTCTGTACTCTATTGAGCATGCCAAATACCTAATGAGAAGAGCCTGTCCAGATGTGCACACAGTACTCCATTTCAGGATAGATTTGATTGACAAGAAAGGAGATTATGTTGAAAATAAATATTTGTTGAGAAAGGATATCTCAAGATATATGGAATAATGTGACAGCTGTCTCCACCTCCTCATCACATCTCAAATACAAGAGGAAAATTTAAATTTAAAAAATCTTCATCTCTAGATATCCATTCAAGTCTCAGCTCAGAGAATCTGGCTGAGAAGTCTTGCAGTATCCTCCATATTCAACTGACATTTCCTCTACAGATTATCATCTTTTCAAATAATTTGAACTTCATATTTGCAATAAATGGTTCAATAATAGAGAGAGACATAATTTGTGCTTTTACTGTGTGACCATGAATCTTATATAGTTGGCATATTATCATTTGAGGATCATTGGTAAAAGGTTATTGCTTCATATCAGTTGAATATTTCCCATTTTTGTTATCCGTATCACCCTTGATCTTACTTTTCAAAAAATGACATTTTATAAGTAATAACCTAAGTTGAGTAGCACAGTCAAAAAGAAAAAAGTCAATAATTCTTAATAATAATGAAAATGGATGGAATAATGTGACAGCTGTCTCCACCTCCCACAACATCTCAAATACTCTATATATTCCGATTTAAAGCTTTGATCATCATAGCATGAGCCGATCTTCTGGACATTTGAGGACCTCTACAATACAAGACAACAGATCTCATTTTCAACCTTGACAAGACAGCATTGAAACCCATTCTATTTGTTGAGTCAGCAATTGTTCACTTATTGACTACAAAGATGCCTTTTGCAGCAGATTGTGCTCAGATTGCATTCACTTTCAACAAGTATACCCTTCAACATTTATCAAAAATTAACTTTATACCAGTTTGAATGAAAAAAGAAGGCTGAAATGAAATGTTTTCACCATTTGTTTTGCAGTGTGCAGTTATAGGAGCAGTGCACACCCTCTTCCAATCTCTGTTGCACACAAACTCCAATAAATCAGGTTAACATAACGTTACTATTTTTGGGCACTACAAATGCTCAAATTTTTTTTCTCATGTAAATTAATGGCTATTGCTTCTTCACTCTATGCCATTTCAGCCTTTAAAAGTGTTTATAGGAAAACACTAATTTCAAAGAGCAGAATAACCTTATAGAAGAAAAGCATAAAAACATCTGACCCAAGGCTGGATTAACCATAAAGCAAAATAACCACATGCCTTGGGCATCATAAGAGGAGGTATTTGGCCTTAGAGTGACCAGATCATATTTTTAATAAAACCTAACAGACAAGTATAAAACTGCTGAAAGAAAATGGTTAAAATATTCACCCTATTTGTTTATTATCTATTTCTTGTAGTTGTCTCAAACCAAGAAAATGGTGCTCCTTTTCAGTTTTTGGAAACTTTCATTTTTCATGTCTTAAACATGAAATACATATACTCAATCCCTTATCCAAAATTCTGAAAACTAAACATTTTTCTCAGGGAAATAATACACTTTTCAGAATTTTTTTTCCACTTGAATTAAAAAGTATTGAAATATTTTCTTTTAGTTTAAAAGTATACCATGGTCTATTTCATTTACCACTGTATAAATTAACAATAATATTATTTATAGTCTCTATTTACAGCACTTAGCCTGGATATTTACTATGTTCATAGCAGACACATTGCCATTCCAATAGACTTGTCTAACAGTACTAGCATTTGGAAATCAAAATATTCAAAAAAATGTCTGGCCCCAAGAGTTCCAGATAAGAGATTGTATATCTTTGAATGAATACACATCTTTTTTTTTTCTAAGTAGATGGGTTTTTTCAATACATACCAAATTTTAAATCACCCGGTTTTTTGTCTAAATCTGACACAACAGAGTTTGGCAGGGACACAGAATTATCTGAAACAAAGATTAAAATATGTTGGAGAAAATGAAAATAAAAAAATTCTCTATCAATAAAATATTTTCATTTGAAAACCTAAAAGATTAATAAAATGGTTGAAACAAGGTCCAACTTCAATCTTTTATAAGCTCTTCTATATTAGTGTCTGTTTGAATTTCCAAAAAGAAGAATCATCATTAATAGACTGAATATCTGTACTAACAGTTGTCAAAAAGAGAATTAACAGAATAGAAAGATAGAGAGATGGAAATCAGAGTTTAATTTGTTTTTAAAAAAGCAATATTTGTGACTTTTGGACCAGGGAGGGGTTCCCAAGCAAAATGTGTGCTTAACAAAAATTAAGGTTATTCTTCCTCTTACACTCAGCCCCCATCTATAAACAATACCGAAGTACCCACTATTCTCCCTCTTACTTTCCTCTCCTCTCTAAGAACAATATGAAATCCCCACTCACCATACTGACTGCTGCAGAAAAAAAGCAGTAATCAATGGACAGCTGAAAAAGTGAGCACAAAAACATGTCCATTTTACCATGAAATTACATTATAATTCGACCTTTGACCCCCCCACCCCTTCACCCCAAACTTTATAGGGTGTGATTTTCATAAACGAATTTGCAGAAAATATCCCTTAGCATGAACAGCAGGATGAGAAGAGTTTATGGCTTGAATAAAGGGTTCAGCTCAAAATTCCATGGCATTTGCTGAATCAAACATGTTGATGCTTACTATACATAGATCAAAATTCAACAATGTTCAATCATATCCAAATATGATTTAGTAGTTCTCCTTTCTAACACAGGTGTTTGAGTCTAAGAAAGACAACTAGGCTTTAACTGAACCACAGATAATCAAAAGTCAATTAGGAGTTCACTGGTGAACAAGGGTGTTACTTTGATCACAAAAATTATGACGAAAAGACCATACGATTATTTGTTAATTGATTGCAAATTAGGAAAATTTAATCATATTAAGTAAATCTTTTGCAGAAATTCTATATTCATTCATGGTTTTCTGGACAAGCTGGCATTAGCACATATAAGAAAAATATTAGAGTACAACAAGTCAACCATTTTATATTGCAAAACAATGCTAAATTGGGGGACTCCAGTATCAAATATAACAGAGTTCAGTGATAATAGTTGATACAGAAAGATGTTCATTTGTACTGAAATAAGAAAGGTTAAGTGAATAATTTTAGGAAAATTCTGTGTCTGTTGATTTTAATCAAAATTTATACAACTAATGCAAAAACAATGAACCCAACAGAGCCTTCATCAGATGATTCCTGGACAAGGAATGATCAAAAAAGATATAGGAAAATGGCAAGGGGGGGGGCAGATGAGGAAGGCTGAACATCTCCAGAATGAGAGAGAAATATAAATTCTATAAATAGGAAGTGACATTACATTGAGCTAAACGGTCACCAAAGGCAACCTTCAAAAAAAATGTCTATTTAGAAGAGAATTCACTTGAACTCATCAATTAAGAAAAAAATTGAAAAAAAAAAAAGATTTAAATATTGACTGACCGTCAGTGGAACTGTCAACATTGATCATTTCTACAATTTCTCCTTTTGATTGTTTTGGTATCACGGTTATTGGTTTCGCTTGGTACAGACTACCATTCTTCTTTGGGGAGAGTTTCAGATCGTCTTCACCATCCCTTAAAGAAAGAAGAAAATTTCATCATTCATTTAGATGAATATTTTATGAAAACTGATCTTATCACAACTGACTTTGACCATCATCCTATAACCACAAACCAACAATGCGTTCGCAAATAGAGAATGTACTTTCTGGTCATCGATCACCTCTTCTTCCCAATTTTCTAATTTGTCACCCTCAACATGGTATGCTGCCAAAATGGTATGAAGCAATTATCATTAAATTTGTATTAGAAATATTTGAGCATTCCCAGTTCCCAGTCTCCAAAAATGGCTGAGTTTTCAGATATATAGGTGACTGGAATGTTGGAGAAAGAGTAAAAGGGTGCATGCTACACCTATAACAGTTCACTGCAAAACAAATGCTAAATGTTATTTCAATAAAATGAAAGAGTGGCATTCAAAAAGGGGGGAATATAACCCCTATTAATGCATTGTCATAAGGACCCCCATATAGTGCTGTTTGGTTTAGTACTGAATTTTTGATAACATTATCTAAAGCACCAATCAAGGTATTACTAACTGTATACTGTTTTTCTCCTTTACTTACTTGTGATGAAGTTTAATTTACAAATTAAGCACAATAATAAGTTAACAACAATAACTAATAATAAAAGAGAACAAATATAACTATATATATATATAACAGGCAAAGACATTTACATACATTCTCTCATGCTCATATATATCTGCATATATCAATAGAGAGAATAAATGTCAATGTATCCCTTGTAATCTCAAAAAAAATTATTTTTCATTTCGAAAGTAATTAACTTCCAATTAATAGCTATTGACACACAGTGTGTATCCATTTTTTTGGACCCTGTATAACGAATGCAAAAATACAAATCGGTTTTATTAAAATAAACTTGCATTTATTAAAAACAAAATAAGCCGTTGCCACAATCTATAGTTTTAAACTCTGCAGCAAAATCATTTTTTTATGATTTTCTTTCTTTTGTGTTGATTTCTTTTATAAAAATGTAATTTTGATCCGTTGCTTTTGAAACATATGGGAGCGGATTAGTGAATGGATTACACAATCTGTTCCTTGGATCTTTCACACCCGGAACGAATCCTTTCAGATCAACGGAGATCATTTTGCTTTTAAACCAACAGCACAGTCGGATTTTTCAAACCTCCCCCACTTCTTGCATTATGCTGCGTTTAAATTACTTATTTATTGATTTTTATCTTTCCTCTATTAAAATAATCTTCATTTTTGTCTCTTTCTCCCCCTTCTTGTTCGTCATTCATTGATACGAGAACCAGAAAGAAGGCAGCAGTGAAATAATTAAATAATAAGACTTTCATGAAAAAAAAATTTATTTTAAATCGCTAAAAACCGCTGAGAAGTCTTAGAGAACGTGATTGAAATACCATTGTCATGGTAACACCCGTTGTATGTTTGTTGTCGGAGGGGGGGGGGCTTCTTTTTTTTTTTTTGTCTTTTGCCATTTGCGTACATATGCATCATTTATTTTTCCTGCATCGCAAAATTTTAACGTTGCCTGATTGCCTCCACAAGCAACAGATTTTAACTTTCAGAAAAAAAAATAAAAACAAAATTTGTATTTATTATTTATTTATTTAATGCAAGATTTTTGAAAAAAATATTTCTGCCTATTTTATGAGTTTCTTTTGTAATATTTTTCAAGCATTCACATAAAAATATAGATCTCTTTATTTTTAACAAATGATTATTCTTTTTAATTTTCATTATAAATGATTTGAAAATAAATTTCTCTCTGCTTGTGCATCTATTGAATTTATTGATTTTGAATCTTTTAAAAATACATTTTAGTTTCTCTCCCTCTCTCTCCATATATATATATGTATATTCAAACATGTTTTGTTGAACCCGACATATGAAGTTTGTCGATTTAATTTTTCAACCTTTTTTCATCAATGCAATGGAAGCAGCTTATTGTGATCCCTTTGGGACAGGGTCTTTTAGATAACAATAACCAGCTGATATATGTGATATATAATATATATATGAAATTCATTTTTCATACAAATATGGTTAGCTGGTCATAAAATCCCATAGAGGTTGAAGATTGCGTTGTACATATCTACAAAAAAGACTTTTCGAATTTAAAAAAGTTCTTAATGTTTAAAAAAATTATACATTGATAATGTTTAAAATCCTTTTAAAATATTACAAGTTTAGTTTTATTCATTTTCACATTTGAGAAGACTCTGCAGATGCAAATTGAAAATTGCACCGAAGGACAAAAAAAAATCTACTTTTCATGTTGTTTTGTGTAATTTTTCATTTGTTAAGCCAAAGCCTTTTCAAATGATGTCACAACAGAAACATTTTTTTTTGTACCCCTCGTATCAACCGATTATTTTTGTTTCATTTTATGTTAAAGAAATTACCAAAAATCGACTGTGAAAACAAAGTAAAAATGGAATAATTAATGGCAGAAAAAAAGAAAGTCTGAAATTTATGTAAAAAAAGGAATTGTGCAAAAGGAATGCAAAAATGAAATCCACAATGCCACAAAGTAGAATAGATGAATTATGGATAAGCGAGGGAGGTGGGGGCAGAAATTGTTTCAGGAAGAAAATGTGGAAATGAAAATAAAAAGAAATCTCTTAATTAAAATGGATAAAAAAGAAATCTTGAAAAAATATAAAATTGTAATAGAAAAACATAGAAAAGTATTAATTTCATTATTGTTAATAAAACTCACCCCCTCTCTCTCTGTCATATATATATATATATATATATATATATATATATATATATATATATATATATATATATATATATATATATATATATACATACACAAAGATAGATAGATAGATGTGTTTGCAGAGATGCAAACATGTATTGTGGGGAGTGGAGAGGCATAACAGTTATTGGAATATTATTTTTCAACATAATTTCCTTCCTTATCAATGCTCTTTGATTCAGTGGTGAATATCTATAACAAATTGAACATACAATAAAAATTTCAGATCAAAATTCAGCTAATAACTAAATGTCAGGTTATGGAGTAATTGATCCACACTCATGCACATGTATAGATATCCACAGATATAATCCCGTATCTATGCAAACAAAAACATATGCATACACACATATACACATTCCAATTTAAACATATATGTACAGACATATACATCTTTACATACAAAGATATAGACGTATATGCCCATGCACATATGTATATAAACATATATACATACAAGCATAGATCTAAACATATGCACGTACACACACACATATATATGACATATATGTATACATGCACAGATATAAACATATGCACATACACGCACACACATATATGAATATATATGTATACATGCAAAGATATAAACATATGCACGTACACACACACATATATATATATGAATATATATGTATACATGCACAGATATAAACATGTACATACACACACACATATATATGAATATATATGTATACATGCACAGATATAAACATATGCACATACGCACACACATATATGAATATATATGTATACATGCACAGACATAAACATATGCACACCTATATATAAATACCCAGATATAAACATACATGCACACATACATATATATACATCCATATATAAACATACACACACCCAGAAATACTCTTATATCCATACACACGCATATAAACATATGAGCATACACACATATATACTCAGACACATGTATAAACATATATGCATACCCACACAAAGATATAAACAAACACACACTCATATGTGCAGATATAAATGTATTCTCTAAAATAGACCAAAAGAAGAACAAATTTTGCCAAACAAAATTAAAAATGATCAAAATCAAATCACATTTTATCTTTGAAAGATTCCAAGTGTCCTTCCTTATTTTTTCCATCTTTGTGGCAGCTGTTGTTAAAGATAAATTTTCAAACAAAACTCGTTTTTAATCTGTGCATCCATTTTAACAGAAGAAAATTTGTATTGATTTGTCATTTTCCGTTTTATATCTGCCCAGCAATTGTCAGCCACTTTGAAAATGGCCAAATGCTTAGTAGAATCATCATCATCAGCCTTTCAAGGTCCATTGTTGGACATACGCCTTCTGCAAGATTCACCAGTTTTCTTGCACCTGAATGTTGTAGTGCCAATACTTTCTGAACTTGTCTAAATCATTGTGCAATCTTATTTTTTGTTAGCCACTATTTGACATATGATTTCAGGGGATCCGCATGGGGAGTCCAGTAGATCTCAGACATTCTTACAACATCACCATTTGAGCTATCAAATGGTTAGGAGAATACTTGTGGAAAAATTAGACTCTCATCTCTCAAGATCTTGAAGCTAAAAGTGAAAATTTTCAGAATTTAATATCCTCGGGGCTCCTTCAAGAGCCAATCGTATTTGGAAACATTCCATAAATTTCAAACTCTTTATTCAATCCATAGAGTTAGACTGTTCTTATTCAACATGCACTTGAAGAGGGTTAAAGGGTACAACAGCTGAAACATTGTGACTATAACAGGCAAGATGAGGACACCAGTTGGAATAAATCAGTATATAATTATTTACCTCTGCCAACTAAGTTGGAGAGGAATATGTATTCAGTCGCATTTGCCTATCTGCCCACATATCTACAAAAGTTCTCCATGAATTACAATGTGATTTAGTGAAAGGGTGATCAATTGGCTGTAGAAGAAGTGATTAAACTCTGAAGCAGATTCATTATGGATTATCTCCCCCTCATTATAGTTATATGTCTACACCACATGATATCACCAAAAATTCATGTCTGTCCAAACATCTCTAAAGGTTCTCAATGAGTTTCAATGAAATTTTATGAAGAGGTAAGCAATAGGCTAAGGGAGAAATTATAATTATGAATTATGGGGTGGATCCATGCACAATTATCTCCCCTGACAATGGCATGGGCAGAGGTAATCACTGTCTGATAGCATTTCAGTAAATATCATTCTGCTTGTTTACATGTACGATTGCACTTTTCTACCGAAGATCAGGGTGTAGTATCTGCCCGATCCCCAGTTCTTCTGAGCAAGAATCAGTTACTTTCTGACCATTAGACCTACATAATAATATCGATTGGGAAACAAGAGGGAGGAAGAAGGAAGGAAAGAAAGAAGGTGTGAAGATGAAAAAGTAGAAAGTAAGAAAGCTTTAAAGAAAATGGTGAAAAGAAAAAAGAAAAAAATTTCTGTACATAAGGGTAAGGGATGGAAGTGAAAGATAGGATTACAGGCTTGATATGAAGAGACAATGAGCAAGAGATGGAAAGACATAAAAAGTATAAAACATTAAAATTCTTCATGGAGGGATAGAGCAAAAGAAAGATAAAAGAGAGGATGCAGTAGATATTCATGCATCCCTTATTCCTTTTTCACATACAAAACTGATCCTTGTTTATATAACATTTTGATAAAAACACAGATGGGTAAAAGAGATTGGAAGGGATAAGGGAGAGAATGAAAAGATACAGGCAAAGGCTGAGAGAAAAGCAAAAGTATGAGATAATGGATAATCTTAGTAGTCGACAACTGTGGATTTTCAACGGATCAAGTTAGTAATGATAATTTCACAATCAGAAATTCAGGGATTATGAGACAGATCTTAGAAAAATAAAAGATTTAAATGGAAGAATCAGGAAAAATTCTTAGAGTAAGAGGAAAAATTCAATGAGGAAATTGTTAAAGGCTGAGGTCTACATAATCCTTACCCACATGTATTTCTAATGAACAGACAACAAAAGCTATTCAGAATCCGGCAAGGTCGGAAGGATCAAATTGTAAACTAATACAGGGTTTCTCAAACTTCTTCTCCTTTGTGACCCCTTATGATGTGACAGAATTTTTCACAGTTCTTCCCATTTACTTATTGTTATAACAGCAATAGGTACTAAAACTATACATTAGTCTTAATCTAATTGTAACTAAACATAGAAAGTCAAAAACAATTGATAAAAGGTTGAAACATTTCTATAAGATTTATGGTATTTATTACAAAAAAAAATTACTTCATAAAAATGAATTATCAAAACATGATAAAAATGAAAATTATTTTTTTGAAATCAGAGTCATTTTGCAATAAGCACCAGAAGGAATACAAGTTTGTAGAGATACAATTTTTCTAAAATTCTACTTACATAAAAAGATTTTCAAATATCTTCTTGAGACCATAGAATCTCTCATATCTCAAACATTTAGGTGGTTTCCAGCAAGTATATATATATATGCATATTCAATAGAAAATAAGGGTTCAGTTTAACACTGTAAATAGGAAAACTCTCTTAAAAACAACTTCTTTTTAATTTTCTCAAAACCTTTTACTTTAATACATTCCCCTAAATCCACTGAGTATGCATGCCAAATTAGTTTGAGCCATGGGGGGGAGGACTGAGTGACAAACAGAGCCAGTGGTTTTATATAATAGAAGATATTAGGTATTTAACTCTTCAACATTGTATCTCCTGTTCAAGGTTATTGTAATAAAAAGAAATTGATGAAAATAGTAATTTTTACGGAAAATTTAAAAACATTCTAATTTTCATGTAAATCAACTACTATGAACAACAGAATATTTAATGTAAGGAAAAAAGAGAATAATACACTATTGCAAGACAAGTTATTTCATGTATTGCATTGGACTGATGACTTTAGAAGACAAGTCATCTTGTCCATGGTAGTGAACATGTTAAAGCAATAGAATAATGAGACATTCTGTTATTGTGGGGAGAGAATTTTCAAAGTGCTTGGGAAAAGCTGAAATCCACCCACATTTGAGCTTCTTCTTCTGTTGTTATATAAATGAAGTGCTAATCAAAATTGGAGATTTATTCCAGAAGGAACTCGTTTGTGGTGCGTTAGATCATCTGTACCAAGAAATTGGACATGTGTGTTCAACACAGGCATTATGCAAATGAACAGACGCAAGGATAAACCACTTATGCAAATACATTGCATAAAGCACGGCTGTAGGCAAGGTAATTTGAGATGCTTCCTTACTGCAAACGTTCGCAGGTTTGTCACATGAAAAAGAGATGCAAAACAGGCCGTCCGCAACAACCACCAAAAGTAAAAGTTGAACTGTGTTCAAAACCTTGCCAGAGCCTGAAAAGCATTAGGCAGATGGGAATCAACTACAATTTCATCCTTGTAAATCTGATAGGGCAAAAATTACTCAGAAGCACATACATGCCTTACACTGATTGAAAACTGAATATGAAATATATGAAAAAAAAAAAAAAAAAAAAAAAAACAACGGAGAGGACTTTAATAGTACAAATATTGAGTTACTTCCCTTGAAAGTTGAGGATAGCCTTTCAATTACCTGTTCAATTTTAACCTCTTTTTCTGCAAAATAAGAAGTATCTCTTGATCAAAATGAATTCTTCAGCCCAATGCCCACCCATCCACAAAATTTCATTGAAAATTTTGTAGATATAGAAAGAATAGATGGACAGACTGAATGAATAGATATTCCTCTCCCAACAAGGCTGGTCCTTGTTCCTGGGGCCTCATGCAACCCTTTAAAGCCTGACTGAGTTTGTTGTCGGTCGTGAGAAATCCCTTAGCCAACTGTTTTTCTCAGTTTCATCCCAACAAAGTATTCAACTGTCAGAAATTCCTGAAAAATCTGACTGGATATCATAGTTTCTCCTGATTTTGTTCCATTTATTCACTTTTATTTCTTCTTGTACTTGGAGAGTCCAACAAATTTGGCCTCACCTCCCAATTCCATTGGCAAAGGTATATTTATTGTTGCTTTTGTGAGATTCAGATTGTAAACAGAGACATTTAATTCCAGTCGGTTTTCAAATGATTCTGTCATTGAAGAATAACAAAAGATCTTGCATCAATATCTTTGAGGTTTTCCAACACTGCTCTGTCTTTAACAAGCAAAGTTCTGTGAACAAAGATTTTTTTCTTTAACAATTATAGAATTTTAGCCAATCACTCATTTTACGAATGTGACAAACATTTATTACAAGATTATTCTCATGTATACAAGTTCTGTGGCTTCTTTCATCATCTTCAGCTTTTTCATCAAACATATTCGGAGGTAACATCTACTTATATGGAAATCTAAATCATACATTTCTGTTTTCAAGCTTGTTTTTCAGGACAAGTTCACCTTAATTGGGTTTTTCCCTTTTATACTTTTTTACCTTTGTTATTTTAAGGCCGATTCAAAGATTTTCAACTGGGTGCAGTCAAGATGGAGAAATTATTTTTCTTAAAATCAATTATGAGGAAAAACTATTTTGCAGTTGATTTTTGATGCCTTACATCCATTTCACCTGATTTACCCGAGGAGATTTGTCCGTTTTCAGATTATTTTCTCTATGTTTTTCAAACATTGTCATATTGAAGTAGGACATTATTTTCCGTCTGTTCCACAGGAGTAAGGCTTCAAAGTATGCAGGTCGTTAATTTTTTTTTTTTTTGTTTAAATCGAAGTTATTAAATGCATCAGTTTTTCAACATGGTCACTTTTTAAGAGGTAGCTATATTTTTAAGGGTTGAAAGCAAATGCCTTTATTTCTACAAATATTTCTTATACTCTAATACATTCAGATTTCTGTTTATTCCAGACTAGCATTGAATTTTGCCAAGCAACACCTGGTATCCCTGCTAGTATAGATATATAGTCCATAACCCATTGCTTCACTGACAGTAATTATGTGTCCTATAACAAGCTCAGCTGATGATTGATGGGAGAAAAGGAGAAAGAAAGTTGGGTAGATTGATGAGAGGGTAGGAAGAAAGAGGGTCTGATGGTGGCTACTGATACTATTTGTGATAGATATGGCTCTTATTTTTTATATGACTGACAAAGTACCCGTAAAAATGACAGGATTTTTTGTGTTATCTATGGAAAGTTAATATTTTAGAATGTTTCAATTTTTGAACATAATTTTAAAGAATATACATAATCTTTTAGGAACTTGATATTTAAAATATTGTTTCCAAAAATAAAATAAAATACAAAAATTTAACTCTTTTAAACAACATTTTAACTCAGTTGGTGCTTAAAAGAAGGAAAAGTGAAAAATAAAGATCAAACAGAAGCTAATCAGAGTTATGATTTTCTTTGACTTGATTGCGAAACAATCAACATTGTCTCCCACATTCAGTCACATAAGTCTTACTCTCTTTAATCAGCTTTGAAGAGAGGTTAGAAATCATTTCCAGTTTTTCAATTCAGCCCACATAGGATCTTTAGCTAATAAACTTACAAACAGACAGAAAGCTAGAGTGGTCAATCACACTTTGGCTGCTGCCCACATTCAGTCATATTAGTCCCACTTTCTTCCTCTCTTCAATCAGCTTTAAAGAGGGCATCAAATCAAAACTAGAGTTTTCACTATGACTCTTAGACATGAACAGTTAAACATACATACAAACCAATTTGGTGACACTGGTATTTATATTTATAGATGTTAATGACTGTTACAAAAGATGGATGATGATGCCAAAAAGCTATGATGATTATGATTTGGGTGGGGAGCTGGTAGCATAATCAGCCACAGAGATAAGTAGTGGTAGATAAAAAGTGAAGATGAAAGCACTCTGAGAGCACACATCCCTGCCAATGCTATACACTGACATAATTGGAAAAAAATCCTGAATCCTCTCCAAACTTCAGTCACTTCTTCCGAGGCCCATGACTCACAATTCTACAAAATTTCATAGAAATTCATTGGAAACTTTTGGAGATATTTTGGACAGACATATATGTATTTTTTTTTTTTAAAGAAAATTATTTCTCAATCAAGAACAAATGGTATCCGCTCAAATGGTGCAATGGCTAGCACATCTGCTTCATACACAGAAGGTCCTGGGTTCAATTCACTGTATGTGAGAAGAGATTAGAAAACTTTTTGTTTGGACAAATTTCCCTGCTAACTGGGTTCACTCTAAGCTGCATGAATCCCTTCGGGGGGCTAGGGTCAAAAAAACTTGTAGGAATATAGTCATGGTCTTGACCAGAAGCGAGTTTTGCAAGGATCACTAAGCTGACACATGCAACAGAAAACGGCCTCCATACTCCAATGGGAATTGTTTCTCAAGAGACAAGATGCATTACTTAACTTTACCAAATGGCCCACCCTTCCAAGAAATTCAATTCAAATCAATTAACAATTTGGGGGATACTGTGTGGACAAAAAGATGATTTAATACATAACTTCAGTCCAACTTTGTTGGAAGAGGTGAAAAGAGAAGATCTTATACATAGATCTATTCAGACTAATGTCCTTATCTAAATTAATATAGTCGCAATATATTCTCATTCTGCTCTCCATGAAATCTCTCATAATAGCTCTACCCGGTTCTTTTGATTTTTCACTTAACCAGAGTAAAATGATTGGCAACACTCCTAATGAGACTAAAAGGGGAGGGTCATTCATTGCCTTAAAGCCTCTCTAGCACTGTACAATTTCTCTCACATTAAACCAACCTTGCCTCACATTTTGCCCGCTTGAAAGGGCAAATAGATACCACTTTCTTATTAAACTACCTACTTCTTTTCTGCCCACTCTCCTTTGCCCATCTTATTAATTTTCCTCCTATCTTATTGAACTACCTAACTTCATCTCTGACCTTTCTCTTCCTTCCCTATTATTAAACTGACTATTCCCTCATGTTATCACTAAAAGCATAACATCCAAATGCAGGTAGGAACAAGCAAAAGCATATATTCCAGGGAGGTGGGTAAAAAGATATATCCAGATGTTGGTAGTCAGGTCAGGGACAAGGGAGTTCTTAAGCTGTGACTCGTCCTAAGCTGTCAATATTCATAATGACCCATTGATCCCCAGCCTCAACAAGGTTGCAACTTTCAAATCCCCTCGCCCTAGGTAAGGAAGCCTTTGCTCCCCTCACCAAACAGACACTCTTGGTAGTAGATATGAAGTGAAGAGAAGACCAATGAATCCCATAGAGATGAGCACAATAATAACGATGCTGACAATGGCAGTCGTATTGGTGATAATAATGTTAATGATGATCATAATGCATCGTTAACTTATACAAGCAAATCTTTAAAAAAACTACCAAAAAAATGAAACGAAAAAGAAACATTAATTGCAAAACAAAAATAATCAATAGGAAAAATATTTTAAAAAAAAAATCTTTCTTTTCTTTCCTCGGCTACGGATTTATTATTATTGTTTGGCTTATGCAACTGCTGTCTGTCTGTCTGTCTGTCCATCTGTCTGTCTACATAAGTCGTTCCATTGCAGCCACGGGTCGTTCTTTCTCCTCAGCTGGTTCATAATTATAGATTATAGATGACAGGTGATCTTTGCAGCTAGCGGACTCAAAATTAGAAAAGGTTTCCCCTCAGAGAGAACGCCAGTCCACCTGAGAGAGATACAATATGAAGAAAGATGTTTGTTTGTTTTGGGATGAGAATGCAAATTTCTGTCCAGAATGGGGAGGGGGGAAAGGTTAGAAAAGTTGAAAAGCGACTGGGGGGGGGCACCTTCAATTAAGCGGAAAGAAAAAAGAAAAAAAAGGAACAAAGGAAGAGGAAAAGGAAATAGAAGGCTATGGTGAGGCAAAAGAATAAAACTGATTGGAAAGAAGAAGAAAAAAGAAAGGAATACTAAAGAAAAAGAAACAGTGCATGAAGAAAAATAGTTTAAAAGAAAAGAAAGAGTAAGGAAGTGAGAGAAGGGAATAAAGGGAAGAGATGGGTGACAAGAAACAAAATAAAAACGGGAAGACAGAAAGAACAGAAGAGGCCAGAGTTAAAAAAAAAAAAGGGAAAGAAATTGTGCGGCAAGAGAGAGGAGAAAATGAAAGAGAGATATGGAAGACAGAATAAAAGAAAAAGAAGGAATTACTAGAAAATATAAAAAGATAAGGGAACAACAAAGAAAAGATAGAAAAGGTAAAAATGAAGAAAGAAAAGAAGTAGAAAAAAGAAATGAGGAAAAGAAAAGAGAGCAAAAAAGAAAGAAAAGGAAGAAAATGCAAGAGAAATACAAAAAAGGAAACAGCTGATGATAAAAGAGGGAAAAGGGAGAAGGAAAGAATTGAGGAAGAGAAAAGGGAAAAGAGAGAAGGAAAGGGAAAAGAGAGAAAGAGAAGGAAAAGAAAAAAGAAAGAGGGAAGGGAAAAGAAAGAAAGAGAGGAAAAGGAAAAGAAAGAAAGAGGAAAAGGAAAAGAAAGAAAGAGAGGAAAAGGAAAAGAAAGAAAGAGAGGGGAAGGGGAGAGGAAGAGAGGGGAAAGGAAAAGAGAGAAAGAGAAGAAAAGGAGAAAGAGAAGAAAAAAGGAAAAGAGAAAAGAGAAAGGGAAAAAGATGGAAAAGGAAAGAAGAAGAGGAAGAAATAGAAAAGGAGAAAAAGGAAAAGAAAGGAAAAAAAAGAAAAGATAAGTAAAAGATAAACAAAAGGGAGCAGAGAGAAGGAAGAAGGGGAGAGAGAAAGAAAAAAGAGAGGAGTAGAAAATAAATAAAAAGAAAAGAGAGAAAGAAACGAAAAAGGGAACAAAGAGAAAAAAAGGAAAAAAGCGATAAAGAAAAAGGAAAAAAGCGATAAAGAAAAAGGAAAAAAGCGATAAAGAAAAAGGAAAAAAGCGATAAAGAAAAAGGAAAAAAGCGATAAAGAAAAAGGAAAAAAGCGATAAAAAAAAAAGGAAAAATGAGAGAAAGAAAAAGGAAAAATGAGAGAAAAAAAAAAAAAATAGAGAAAGAAAAAGGTGAAAAGAGAGAAAGGAAAAGGAAAAAAGAGAGAAAGAAAAAGAGGGACAAAGGAAAGGAAGATAGAAAAAAAGAGAGGAGAAAATGAAAATAAAGGAAGGAATAAACCAAAACTAAAACTTAATGTTATCATTATTAGTTCTGCTTCTTTAAACCTGCCTCATGTATGATTCATAAGATTATTTTTTCCTTCCCCCATTTTCTATATTCCTTATCTTTTACAATTATTACCTCCCTTTTTTGTTTTTTTTATTACCTCCCTTTATTTTTTTCTTTCCAAATCTTTGTTCATTTCTTTTTTTTTTATTTTTATTTACACTTATTTTTTTCCTAAATATTTTTTGAGTTATTTTCCATTTCTTTCTTTCGATTTTCAAATAAAAAGATGGACTGGTCAACAGAAATTCATTCACGGAGATTTGCTCCTGATCATCCGCTAATTCGTGCCAGATTGAACTTCCCCTTCCTCAAAAAGTGAATCATGTGAATGGAGAAAAAAAATTACGATCGGAAGAAAAAATTCATCGTTGAAAAAATGGTAAATCTATTGGGAAGACAAGAGAAAAAGGGAAGAAAAAGAAAATATGGCAGAAAGATTGCATAGGGGTTAGGGGGAGGGTGGAATGGATTTAAGATCTTAGAAAATGAATTAGTAATTAGAAAAAACGTAGCCGAGTTTTGGTCCACAGAATGAAGTCAAGTTTCCTAGCAAGAGAGTTTAATTTCGAATGTTATTTCCTAATTTACCACTGCTGACGGAGTTGGGAGAGGTATATGTATTCACTCATGTCTGTCCGTCTGTTTGTCCACACAATATTTCCAAAAGTTCTTAAAGAATTTCAATGAAAATTGGTGTAAGGGTGGGCCATGAGCTGTGGGAAAATTGATTGAATTTCAGGTCAGATCCAGGAATTTGTTTTTGATCACGAGATATTTTTCACTATCCCATAGGGAAAAATGTTAAAAATAGACAGTTAATAAAAAGTCTAGATATAATTACAAGCGTACTTACTCAATATTTGTAGATTGAGAGTTCTCCCCCTAGTTTTATATTTTATTTCCATTCAGTTTTTAGTTAGTATACAGTGTTGGCAGAGGTAAGCACAATCCGAGGACTTCCTAGTTTCAAATGTTATTTCCTAACTTTGGGTGAGAGAGAGAGAAAATCTTGAGAAATATAACAAGACAAGAAAAGACCGAATAATCTTCAGGAGATATGGGAAGGAATTCTTTTTTTTGGGAGGAGAAAGTTTAAATCAAATAATTGTTTACGCAGAAAACCCTCACTAATCCAGTGCCATTGGGACTTGAGCGCTGAATCAGCGAATATCATGAATCACAGAAGGATTACATTAAAACAATAACTAACCAGCATATCATACCTTTCAAATATCCTTTTATCAGCACAAGTTAAATAAGAGAACAAATACATCTAATCTAGACCTCGTTCTTCCTGAAAGACTTCTGCTTTTTTCTTTCATCATAACTCCAAACAGCTCAACACCTTGACTTACACAAAGTTTAAACCACTTTATCAGTACTTTGTCTAGTTCGGAACTTCTTCCATCTTTCATTGTTTTCCTCAAATACATGGAGTTTTTAAAGCCTCTATCAGCAATAGATAAAGAACTTTTGTTTTCTGTTCCTTTATATCATACTTGAAATATGTGTTTAAAAACCAAATTTTGTACAACTCACACAAACTTTTCCCTGGTATACCAATGTCCACTATTTTTTCAAGGGTTCAACTCTATCTTAATGTATGATGCTTTCACTTCAAAATATCGAATGCATTCCCTTTTTTCATGAGAGCTACAACTGGGGTTAAATAAGAGCAAATGATTTTAATGAATGCAAAAAAAACTAGTGGGCATTGCTTGTCTGTGTTTACCAGAGCATGTTAACAGGTGGACAGATCCTAATTGCCTGATGATTTTGAAATCAGAGTCGAATCAGTGAAGGAACCGAATAACAAGTTGTGGGATCAGTTCAAATATACAGTAAAGGTATCAATTTTACAAAAAAAAAAAAAACATGAATAGCATTCAACACTTATTTTGCAGCATGTACCCCTGCCTCTTAGATCTACATCAGGGCCCCTATACCTCCAACCATTCT
Organism: Thysanoteuthis rhombus; assembly: GCA_963457665.1. Lineage (NCBI taxonomy): Eukaryota > Metazoa > Mollusca > Cephalopoda > Oegopsida > Thysanoteuthidae > Thysanoteuthis > Thysanoteuthis major. The sequence continues at coordinate 20,201,635 of OY735236.1, read as the reverse complement.
AAAATTTGACAACTTCACCATTCGTAGAATGGTCAAAACTTACCCCAATATAAATGAATGACACTTTTTTGGTAAAAAGTTTTTAAAGGATCATTTTACAGTGGAACAGAAAAGGAAACATTCTCTGCATATTTTGTTAGAGTAAGAATACAAACCAGACAAGATAACTGTACTTAACGGGGAAAACTTGAACGGAAAAACTCGTTAATCATTGTATATGTTCATCGAGTCAGCATTTCAAAGAATGGTCAACATATAATGTAATCTTTTTGTAAAAAATTGTCTAAATTATTGTATGATCTTATAACCATATGTATATGTGAAAATATGGATTTAAATGCATATACATATACTTATATAGATATGTATGAAAAGTGCATAAATACATATTACAAATTAATATATATATATATATATATAAATATATATATATATCAACATATATATACAGCATATTGTATAAATGAATATACACCTTGATGATATACATACATAAAATATATATGATATGAACATAAGATACTTATAAAGAACATATATGCAATATATACGTGTCTAGAAAAATATATAATATACATACATGATGGGTGTAAAATACATGAGTATCTATGTGTGTGATATGAATTATAAATACTATGTAATATTGATTGCATATGAAATATAAATATGAATACATAATATACATAATGATATATACAGCTGTTTATTATATATATGAATTATGTCCTAAATATACGGAGATATACATATATATATATATATATATATATATATAATGTGTACTTTATAGAGTGAGACAGACTCGGGAGTGAAGTTTTTGGTGGTAAGGTTTATTAATCCTTATATGTCAATAGTCCATACATGTTTCGGGATTTCTCCCGTCATCAGTGGTGCGTGTTGTGTGAGTGTGGATTAAAATGTACCATGTAGAACCAGAGTCCACTGCCAGGGACTATGCATTGTGGGTAAGTTATTATATATATATATATACACGCACATCTATACATATATATATACGCACATCTATATATATATATATATATATATATATATATATATATATATATATATACACACACACGCAAATCTCTCTCTCTCTCTCTTTATATATATACATTTATATACTCATGAATATGAATATATATTCCATGAATTTATATAATGTACATTCTATGCATAATATGAAATTTGTATATGTTTATCATCAATGTACAAATGTACCTACTGCCAGTATATCTACGTATATATCATGAACATACATTCTTAGGTAACAAATATAAATATAAAAGTGTTTAATGGATGTATATATGTGAAGTTATTCTAAAAACATACATGATATCTATATATAATAACTGATTTTGTAAACTCAGGGATATACATATGATGAAATATATATATATACATGAATTTATGTATAATTATGTTTATTGATATATATAAAATGTATACAAATCAAAAATATATCCTATAAATGAATATATGTAAAAAAAGATATATGTATACAAATATTTCAGAAAAATATCATGCATACATACAATTGATATAAGTATATAACATACATGCATATATATCAAAGATATATATGATATATGAACAATTCCAGAGCTTATAAAAAAATACATGAATATATATATATATATATATATATATATATATATATATATATATATATATATATACGTGTACATGAATCAATGAGAAAAAAATACAATATATACGTATAAATTGTTTTTATATAAAAGATATATAAACATAAATATGAATCATAAAATATTTACAAAAAAATTGACAAATATATATACATACACTTATCAGGGATGTACATATGTATATTGATATGCATATAAGAGATAGATGTATATATATATATATATATATATATGTGCATGTATATATAAATGATGTATACATGTATTACACATATATCTATAAAATGTATATATATATATATAAAAAAAATATGTGAGTATATACATATATGTATATAAAAAATATATATATGTGTATATAAATATATGTACATATTCCTGATATTCTCATATATATATATATATATATATATATGAGAATATCAGGAATATGTATATATATATGTGGAATAAAGATTATATATTTATGTATATATACAAATATGCATTTCAAAAATATATAAATATATACACGTATGGATACCAAGAATATATACAAATATGCATATATGCATATCAAAAATATACATATATATATAAATATAAGCATATCATGGATATATATGGATATAAATATATACATATCAAAAATATATATACATACATATATATACATATCAAAAATATATATACATATATATATATATATATATATAGAGAGAGAGAGAGAGAGAGAGATATGCGTATCAAAAAAATACGTATATATATATATATATATATATATATATATACGTATATATACGCATATTAAGAATATATATATGCATATATATATATATATATACATAAAAAGAATATATATATATATATACATACATGATTGTCAGGATTATGTATATACACATGTACATATATAAAAAAAAAAAGAATATACAGATATATATGTATACATATATATGCATACGAGGAATGTAAATATATATATATATATATATATACATATACATATATATATATATATATATATATATATATATATATATATATATATACATATATATGCTTACAAAGAATATGTATATATATATGTATATATATAAAAGCAGACACGGAATATATGTATAGAGAGATATGAAGGAAACAAATATGTATATAAATATATGTACATATATATACGAATATATATATGCATACAGCGAATACATATGTATATATATACAAATATACGACAAATATATCTATATATACATACAACGAATATATAATTATATTTATATATATGCATACAAGTAATATGGATACATGTATATATATATATACATATTTGCACACAAGGAACATATATAAATGCGTACAAAGAATATATTACTATATATATGTATATATATATATACTCGGATATGTGTGTATGTGCCAATAAAAGTCTATATATGTTTATACATATGAGCATATATAAATATACATATATATATGTATATAACATATGTATACAAATTAAGTGTATATATAATAAATATATATATGTATATTGAATATCTTTATGATACATATATATATATGTATATATATTTAATATGTGTATATATCATATAAATATATATATATTGAATAAACAAATATATATGTTGAAAAAATACATAGTGAATATATATAGGATAAATAAATATATATATTGAATATATATATATATATATGTATATATATATATATATATACATATATATATTGAATATATATGAAAATATATATATTGAATATATATAATTACATATATTGAATATATATAATTATATATATATTGAATATTTAGATATATATATACAATAAATATATATTGAATATGTAATTTAAATATTCAACATACATAATTATATATATATTGAAAATATAAAAATATATATTCAATTATATTATATATATTGAATATATAAATATATATATTGAATATATATAATTATATGTGCATTGAATATATGAATACATATAATGAATATGTATATATATATATATATATATATATTGTATATATATATATATATATATATATAATATATATAATTATATATATATTGAATATATGAATATATATAATGAATATGTATATATATATATATATATATATATATATTGTATATATATATATATATAATATATATAATTATATATATATTGAATATATGAATGAATATGTTAATATATATATATATTGAATATATATATATATATATATATTGAATATATATATATATATATTGAATATATATTATTGTATATATATATACATATATATATATATGTATATATATATATATGGAATATATATATATATATATATATATATATTGAATATATACATATATATTGAATATAGATATATATATTGAAAGAATATACATATATATATATATAGATGTATATAATGAATAAATATCAACATATATATATGTATATATATATATATATATATATATATATATATATATTGCATAAACATATATATTATTTGGATAATTACATATATATATATTGAATAAATATATTAGTAGATATAATATATATATATATATATTGAATGTATATATATTTTTTAAATATAAATAAATATATATCGAATATATATATATGTTGAATATATATATATATATATATATGTATATATATATATATATATATATATTGAAAATATATATATATATATTTTGAATAAATATATACGTATACATATGTATATTGAATAATTATTTATATACATATATATTGTATATATATACGTATATATATTGAATAAATAGATATGTATACATATTGAATATATATATATATATTAAATATGTGAATAAATATATATTCAATATATGAATATATATCTGTATATATATTGAATAAATATAAGTATATGCATAGAATATATATATACATATATATACATTGAATGTATACATATAAATATTGGATGAATATATACATATATATACATATATATATATTCAATGTATATATATAGATATATATATGCATTCAATCTATATATATATGTATAGTGCTTATATATGTATTGAATATATATATATATATATATATATTGAATGTATATACGGATAGGATTATTGAATATATATATATTCATATGTATATTCGATTTATATATTAATATATATATGTGTATATTGAATATTTATATATAAATATATATTGATATATATATATTTATATACATTGATTTATGTATATATATATATATGTGTACATTGAATATATTTATACATATATGCATATCAACTATATCTGTATACTTTATATATGTGTATGTCGATTAGATATCTATATTAAATATATATATATGGATATTGAATAT